>JAZGLO010006456.1:1200000-1811373 GCA_036873155.1 Biomphalaria sudanica
GCTCATTCTGGACTCATTCCGAATGGCCCGTCCCCTTGTGGGACTCGTTGGCGGGTAGGAGCACAGGTGCCGAACTAACAAGAATATATATGGATAAAAAAAACCCCCAATAAACTGCTTGCCCGAGATTTAAGTCTGGGCAAGAGACGCCGTGTTGAGGCAAAAAGGAGGAGGCCACAAAAAGCTGTACTACCTGGCCATCATTTTTGGTGGTCAGGTGCACAGAGGAGGGGAAAAGCCTGACAAAGCTGAGCCCTTTCCTTATCTATAAGGGACTCAAGTCAGTAGTGGGAGAGCCCAAGAGTGTGTCTAAGCTACACAAATCAATGGAACTTCTTGTAGAAGTAGATGGCAAGACACACTCTGATGGGCTTTTAAGATGCAGAAGACTCTGTGATCTCCAAGTGGAAGTCATGCCACACAAGAGTCTGAACACCAGCAGAGGTGTAATCAGCTCTAGGGACCTACTGGAATGTTCCGAGAAGGAAATAGTGGAGGGCATTGAAGGCGCATTACCAGGCGCAGGGATGGTGAGGAGGTCAAAACCGCCACTATTATCCTCACATTCGGAACTAGGACACCGCCAGAGTATGTGAAGGCAGGATACCTACGAGTTCCAGTGAGGCCCTACATACCTAACCCCGTGAGGTGCTTCAAGTGCCAGGGTTATGGACACGGCGCGGCAGCCTGCAAGAGGAACACTGTGTGTGCCAGATGTGCTGGAGAAGGCCATGAGGACAAGGGCTGCACAGCCCAGTTCAAATGCCTAAACTGTCACGCTGGCCACTCAGCCTACTCCAAGGACTGCCCTGTGTGGAAACAGAAGGTTGCCGTGCAGGAGTACTTGGCAAGAAATGGATGTACCTTCAGCCAGGCAAAATCGGCTGTATTGGCCCTACCCAAGGGCCAATTTCACTTGACAAAGACCTACGCCCAGGCTGTTTCTAAGATAGGAAGATCCATAGCCACACAGACGGACAGATTGACTCCACCACCCCCTCCTCCTTCTCCAACCCAGAAGAAAACACCGCCAAAGAACACACCTCCGAAGAAACAAGAAAGCCCTGTTGTCATGCTAAAGAACAGGTTCTCTGTGCTCGCTGATGAGAGCATGGAGACTGAGCAGCATGTCAAAACCAACACTCCGGAAGAACCCGGAGACATCATGTCTGACACAGGTTCTCCTCAGAGAACCCAGCCAGACACCCCAACCTCTACCGAATTAGAGGTTGACCAACTCCCTAAGAGGAGAAATCAAAGCGGAGAGGATGCCCGAGGTGAGAGAGGAGGAAATAACCTCCGCTCTAACCAGAGGGATCTCCCCTCTCCAGAGAGAAAGACTTCCCCCAAAAGGGGGTTGTCCTCCTCTCCATCCAAACCCAAGAATAAAATACCAAGGTCACTGGAATAAAGGGAAACCCCTCCGGGGGCCTCCCAAAGCCATTAACTCCAAGTAGGTCATTTAGAATAAGCCATGGATTCCAGAATTGTACAGTGGAATTGTAGAGGCCTCAAGGCCAATTATGAGGAAATGCAGCTACTGATGGACTCTGAGACTCCTGTAGCTGTCTGCTTACAGGAAATATTTCTGAAAGATAGTATCAGTTTCCGAAGCTACAGTGCAGCAAGAATGTTGAGGATGCAGAGAGAGCATCAGGTGGAGTCTGTATCCTTGTGAAGGACAGCATCCCCCATAAGAGGGTAGAACTACAGACCACACTACAGGCCGTAGCAGCTAGGATAACCCTTCACAAAGTTATCACTTGCTGCAGCCTGTATCTACCATCAGGCGCTCCATTAAACCCAACAGACATGGAGGACCTATTGAAACAACTCCCCCGGCCTTATATAATCCTTGGGGATTTCAATTCCCATAACACCATGTGGCGATACAACAATACTGACACAAGAGGTCGTATGCTGGAGGATATCTTCCTCCAACATGATTTATGCATACTTAATGATGCATCACCGACCTACTTGCACCCAGGAACTGGATCTCTCACATGCATTGACCTCACCGTATGCGTCCCTGGACTTCTGTACGACTTTAAATGGTCAGTTAGCAATGATCTACGGGGAAGTGATCACTTCCCAATCATCATTACTAACAATCTCCCCTCATTGGGACGACCTCAGTGGTGGAAACTGAATAAGGTCGATTGGGAACAATTCCAAAAAAGATGCTCCGAGGATATCACAGAAAATATCCTCGATGAACGGAACCCAGCTGATACCTTTGTTAGCAAGCTACTTAGTATAGCCAGGAAAGTTGCCCCCCTAACCTCCACAAATCCAAAACGGCCTAGCAAACCATGGTTTGATACAGCTGGCTGGATTTATAAAGAATCCTTCCCTGGAAAACTTAAAGCTATTCAGGATAGCTAGAGGAAAGGCAAGACAAACCATACGGTCAGCCAAAAGGAATTCCTGGAGAAGTTTTGTCGGCAGTCTGGATGCCAAAACTTCTGCTACAGCGGTTTGGAAGGCAGTAAGGCGAATCAAAGGGAAAGAATCAAATGCAATAGAGCATCTGAAAAACCAAGGACGAACTGTCACGTCACCCAGAGAAATAGCTGACTGCCTTGCATCCTCAATAGCAGAAAAGTCATCCACTGCACACTACAAGCCAGAGTTCCAAAAAGTCAAAACCAGGGAGGAAAGACACCCCATAGATTTCAGGTCAGAGAACAATGAAGACTACAACAAACCGTTCTCGCTTGAGGAACTGAGGGAATCGCTAGACAAGTCACATGACACAGCGCCTGGAGAAGATGAAATCCATTACCAGTTCCTCAAGCACCTTCCCGAACCATCATTGGCAGTCCTGCTAGGGGTCTATAACTGTGTGTGGCGAACAGGCGCTTTCCCAAACAGCTGGAGGAAAGCCACAGTTATACCGATACCTAAACCTGGAAGAGACGGCTCTGACCCAGCTAACTATCGACCAATAGCACTAACAAGCTGCATCTGCAAAACCATGGAAAGAATGATTAACAGTAGTCTGGTCTGGTACCTGGAGAGGAATAAAGTGATCTCCAACTACCAGTGTGGATTCCAGCAGGGGTGGACAACAACTGACCACCTGGTAAGGCTGGAAGCTTATATTAGAAATGCTTTACTCAGAAGAGAACATCTAGTAGCTGTATTCTTCGATATAGAAAAGGCCTATGACACAACCTGGAAACATGGCATTCTACGTGACCTGGAGCTTATGGGGCTTAAGGGACACCTCCCCCGTTTTGTGGGGGAATTCCTGAAATACCGAAAATTTCCGGTTCTGACACTCATGACCAGGAAATGAGTGTACCCCAGGGCAGCATTCTGTCAGTCACCCTGTTCAACATTAAAATAAATAGCATCATAAATGCTCTGTCCCCTGGCATAGAGTGCTCTTTGTATGTTGATGACTTTGTCATTTTTACTTATAAGAAAAACAAGAACACCTTAGAAAGAAAATTACAGTTATGTTTAAACAAAATTCAGGGTTGGGCAAACGATAATGGTTTTAAATTTTCGGACTCCAAAACAGTTAGTATGCATTTTTTGTAATTTAAGTGGACTCCACCCAGACCCTGAACTATTTATACACAAAAAGAAGATCCCTGTCGTGAAAACTACAAAATTTTTAGGCCTCACCGTAGATTCCAAATTTATATTTCTCCCCCACATTAAGGAACTTAAGAAGAAATGCCAAAAGTCATTAAACATACTTAGAGTACTCAGCCATACCGACTGGGGAGCTGACAGATACCTTGCTGCTGCTATATCGGAGTCTAATTCGATCCAAGCTAGACTACGGAACCATAATATATGGAGGAGCAAGGAAGTCGTACCTAAAAATACTGGAACCAATACAAAATGCTGCCCTGCGTCTCTTTCTCGGCGCGTTTCGTACATCACCTATCCCAAGTCTCCATGTGGAGGCTGGAGAATTCCCCATGGATATAAGAATGAAAAAGCTTGCAATGCAGTATATAGTCAAGCTAAAATCCAACCCCACGAACCCTGCTTTCGACTCCATATTTAACCCCACAGAGGTAGAATTATACAATCGAAGGCCTAACGTCGTACAGCCGTTGGGCCTTCGAATGAGAGAACCCATCCAAAATTTAACCCCACCCATTGACCAAATCTCTAAAATAGAAACCCCTCAGAATCCTCCTTGGCTAATGAATAAACCCAAATTAAATTTATCCCTCCTTAATTTCAAAAAAGAAAATACAGACCCAAGCATACTACAAGTCCACTTTAGGGAACTGCAGGAGAGCTACGAAGATTGTGGCATCATCTACACAGACGGATTCAAAATGGATGGAAAGGTCGCGTGTGCCTGCTCCTTTCGGAACAAAACAATCTCCTGTAGACTCCTCGATGGCTGCTCCATCTTTACGGCCGAATTGCATGCAATATCGCTGGCACTTATGGCCGTCAAAGCATCAGAAAGTAGGAAATTTATAATCTGCTTCGAATCCAAATCTGCATTGCAAGCTTTGGGGCGGATGAAGACTGACATTCCATTGGTACATAATAGCCTGAAGCTGTTGGACCAAATAACAGCCGACCATAGGGATGTCACCTTCATCTGGGTCCCCTCCCTTGTGGGCATTGAGGGAAACGAATCCGCAGACAGAGAAGCAAAGAGAACCCTAAATCATGCGGTGTCAGGAACCCAAATTCCCTGCTCGGACCTGAGACAAAGTATTGCCTCTGCCACCTATCAAGAGTGGCAGGACCGATGGGAGGCTGAGACTCACAATAAACTCAGGGAGATTGTGGCGGATGTCAGGTGGCGGTCCACATCTAAGGATCTGACAAGGCGTGGTAGCACGACCATGTCCAGACTTAGGATTGGCCACACCTACATCACGCACTCTTTTGTGCTGAAGAAAGAAGAGCCCCCACTTTGTGAGTATTGTGACTCTCGCCTCACCGTGGAACATATCCTCATCGACTGCCCCAGATACCAGGATGTCAGGGAGAAATATTTTAGAGCCACTAATTTAAAAACACTATTCAATAATGTCGACCCTGGAAAGGTACTGGGCTTTATCCGGGAAGTGGGGTTGTCTACGAAGATCTGATTTATGAATTTGTAAACATGTACATTAGATTTTTACCAAATTATTAAATTTGTACTACTGTCGCAGTTATCTATGTAACTGTATAGTAGAATTATTTCTCTAATTGATAGTGCGGCGTTGATCACTATATTGATGACGTCATTACACTATTAATATTTTTCTTGTGTAGACTAGGGAAATGAACTTTTTTTGCTTGTCACAACTTCTAGTGACGTATGGTTAGTGTGTGTGTGTGTTTTGCGTCATTTATCGTCAAGTACAGTCTCTCCATCTTGTGCTGTATAGAGGCAAGACATGTTTTGAGAGCTCTTGAATTTCTCCTTGGTTATTGTTACTGGATAGCCTTAACGTTTGCCTTGGACATTTTCTTGTTGGATTATCTTGACCCCTGTTTAGGGTGAGTTTTTTTTTTCATTGTATAGTTTTTCTATTTGAATTCGTTCGTATTTGTAAGTCTATAATTAGACTAGATCTAGATGATTAGAAGAATCCTTTCTTTTATCTTCTATAGGGTTTTAGCGACAAGTCTAGGTTTTGGTCGTAGTCTCAGTCAAGACTCTATTTCAAGTTTTGGCGTCAAGTCTAAGTAGTGATCTTAGCTTGGTGTCAAGTCTATGTGTAAGACTCAGTGTCAAGTCTTGGTGTCAAGACTTGGTGTCAAGACTTGTTTATCCAGTCTTAATTTTCTATATTGAGAGTACAACTTTAGGTCTACAGTCTACAGGACTGAGGTCTTCATCTCACTAATGTCAATTAGTCGTCTGGTGTTCAAGTTGACTTTTTCATGAGTCTGAGGTTCACGATTCCAGATTGCGGGTTGCCTTGGTCAGACCTGATGTTACAGTAGGAATTATAAACTTTTATAATTGTCGTCAGTGAACAGTATTGGATCTACAGACTAGATCTATGTGGATTACCAGTTGTTGTGTTGAAAGTATATTTGAACAACTTGTGATGAATATGTTGAGGTAATGATATTGTTTAAATAATGATCATTTATATGTCACAAAGAAAATAACTAGATCATGTTGGATTATATATATATATATATATATTTATTGATATTGATACTATTATTATCATTCATCATACATCAGATCATTTGTAAATATATCACTGGAATAAATGTTTATTGTTATTTAACATCATACACTTAGTTATTAATTTAATACAGCTGTATGTGTATGGTGTACTTGTCAGGCTGAACTTGGGCCAAAATATTACAAGTTCAGAAAAAGAATAACAATAACACACATTGAATTAAAACTATGAAAAGTACAAGAAAACACAAGAGCCGACAACTACCTCTACTATTTTAACTGTGAATAGACCTTGATTTTAATGATTTGACTGTATGGAATTTGGCCCTTGTTGTGTGGAGGGAGAGTGGCCCTTGAGGGACTGCAGGCACGACATGGCCTAAATTGTGCCGATGTGCCCAAAATCAAATCAAATCAAAATCAAGATTAGATCTAAATCTAGCTATTATGTCTTTTTAAAATACGAGTAAGATGAGGTTTAATAAACATTACTAAACCGAGTTGTTTTAGCATTTCATTTGAAGAATTCATTCCATATGACGTCAAAGGAAAAAATCAATACGTCACACGGCCTAGTTAGACTAAAAATGTCTTCATCAATACGAGCCAGTTATTGAGGGTTCATGAGACATTGGTGCACCGAGTTTTTTTTTTAGCATTACATTTAAAGAATTCATTCATATGACGTCAAAGGAAAAAAAATCATTACGTCACAATGGGCTAGCGAGTAACAAAAATGTTTTCATTAACAAGAGAGATTTCACGAGGGTTCACATCCATTCTAATAGAATTCATTTAAATATGTTATAAATATCATTAGGATTGAAGCCGCATTTTTTGTGCATTTTGTCTGCTAATATCGAAAAAAACAAAAACAATTAAAACTATTGAAATTTTGATTAACGTTTAATTTTCCTTCTGAAACATCGCAATAGTTTTAAGTATCTATAATAGATTGTTCCGGATGTTTGTATATATAGTCAGAGGAAAAGAGAATAGTAGATAAATTTATTACCGTTAATTACACTTTTGGAATGGTCTCGTATGAAAATTAGATGTAACACATCCTTGTGGAGAGATTTTTTAACCATATTTTGGTGTTAAGAAGCTGTTTTTCTTTAGAATCGGAACATAATATTAACGATAATTAGATTTTAAAACGTTTAGCTATAAAATTAACTGTAATGTACGACAGACGTGCGATCTTACATAAAAAGAGTTAGAATGTTTTTCATAAAAATCCGGAACAACCGATATTCGTAAATGAGAAGAAGATTATTTGTTTGATTTATTAGAAGAGGGATTTCAAACAGTTATTTGTGTTAGTAGATTTTTCATATAAAATTCGGAACAATTTTGGTGACGATTTGTAAGAAAATTTAAGTAATGTAGGTTGATTTCTTTTTCATAATCAAATCCAGAACATTCTTTTCAGATTAAAAAAACAACTTCTGTTATGTTTCAGCAAGAAAATTCAATGTCAAATAAGTCTAAAGAGTGCTTTCAATCATCGTTTCTACTTCCTTATTTTAAAATCCTGAACAACCTACTGTCGATATTTTTGAAAAAAAAAAGTCATTCGACATAAATTAGTTTTAAGTTGAAAAACGGAACAATTTGATACCGATAATTAAACTATAGTGACGTATTGTCCAAGAATATAAGGGTAATGTAAGTCAATGATGCGATTTCAAATAATCGTTTGACATAAAAAAAATTATAAAACAATATCCGGAACAACTTCATAGTTCTTCATAGTTCATAGCACGGAAATTACATGTAATATAAGTTAGAAGAGCAAACAAACATTCGTTAGCATTGATTTGTTTTTCACAAAAACATCCGGAACAATAGATACTTAAAACTATTGCAATGTTTTGGAAGGAACATTAATGTTTCAAAAGCGTTTAGTGTTGTTGTTTTTTATATAAACGTGACGGACAGACCGACCAATAGACAAAACACACAAAAATAAGCGACTTTTATCCTAATGGGGGCACTAAACAAAAATTAAATAAAATCTGATTATTTAACAATTTTTAAGGGATTAGTCTAGCACGATTTCATGTCGCGGCGTTACGCTATTGCACGAAAGTCGCTCCATTTTAAAAAATGTGCTTAATATTTACATACAAAGTGCATTTTTAGCCTTTATAAACAAACATAAATGTTTTTATTTTATTTTAGCAGCTAGTTGACCAGAAAAACACCTTTAACTAATATTTACATGTGTTGTGAACATTTCTTGTACATTTTATAAATATATTTGACTTATATATATAGTTCGTCCATCGTGGTTCGATGATGACCACTTTGTCATCCAGGGGGCTGAGGAGTTTGCACTGGGGTTTTATACCTCCTCATGTGGCTGGTGAGACCTATATGAGCCCGGAATGTTCGGCCGCACACTGGGCAGGTTATTCCAGTTGGAGCTAGTGTCGTTTGCCTTGCTTTTCTTCTCTGGCGTTTTTCTTCTGCCAGCGTTGTTCTCTTTTCCTCAGCAACCTGTGCGCCAGTTTTCACAGCGCGACGCCATGATGCTATGCTGAACGCCTTCAGAGAAGCTTTGAGGGTGTCCCTGAAGCGCTTTCTTTGACCACCTTGAGAGCGCTTTCCTTCGCTTAGTTGGCCATACAAGAGTCGTTTAGGGATGCGGTGGTCTTCTTTTCTGCAGACGTGTCCTGCCCATCGCAGCTGGGACTGCATCAGGATTGTGTGGATGCTTTGCAGACCCGCTCTTCGAAGAACTTCAGTATCTGGTATTTCTTCTTGCCATTTGACATTCAGTATTTTTCTTAGATATGTCATGTGGAAGTGGTTCAGTTTCTTTGCATGTTTTCTGTACACAGTCCATGTTTCTGAGGCATAGAGCAATGTAGGGAGGATGACGGCACTATAGACCCCTAGCTTTGTATTTGTGGTGATACCACATCTATTCCAGACATTTTTAGACAGCCTCCCATAGGATGCACTGGCCTTAGCGATGCGCAGGTCAATTTCACTATCGATTTTTCCGTTTCTGGAGAGTGTGCTGCCAAGATATGTTTATATCCTGTCCATTTATAGTGATGCTTGGATCCGAGTAGGCTTCCCATGAGGAGGTAAATATAAAACTTCAGTCTTAGTGATACTAAAAATATACAAAAAATTGTCTTCCTTTGTTCACATATTGTAACATTGCCTCCCTTACATTTTCGTAATTGTTTTAGAATTGGTGTATTTCAATGAAAAAATCGCTTGCATAATTAATATTATAAACTAAATGGTTTGCTTTTAGAAAACCAAAAGTAGCCGTTGCACCTAAACTTTTCAAGCCGCATAGTATGGGGAAATATTTTTTTTCATTTCTCTTCTAGTTTTCGAGATCTGATTGTGACAGACGGACATTTTGCACAAACCTAATAGCGGCTTTTCCCCTTACGGGGTTTGCTAAAAAATTACTACATTGAATGTCTCTCAGCTAAGTATCAACGTATCCCAAACTTTTAAAATTCTGTTTCTATTCTATTTGAGAAAAAAAATACGTTATAGACGCCAGGAGAAAGAGTTTCTAAAGCTCAGAAATGTAGAAAAACGCTTGGCTTCGCCCTGGACAGCTCAGAGTGAGCTTAAGTCGCTCTCCATGGGAACCCGAATGCAGCCTGTCTAATGTATTTCTATGACATCGTCGATGGCTACTAGAAAGACACATGGGGATAATAATAATAACAATAATCTTTATTGTCCGTATGGAAATTTGTCTTACAATTTGTGCATTACACCAAACAAAAAACATTATGACTATCAGAAACCAAACTGTACCATTTTCTCATATCGGTGTTGAAGACTTCCAGCCTCATTTGTGACCCAAATGCTTGATTTGCTTTAGACATATCGATAAGTGTGGACGAATTACTGCGAGATGCATTATTTCTATGCTATTTTCTAGAGTTATCAAACTTCTTTTTTTAAGCTACAAAACTGATCAACATCCTTTGTTGTTATTTCAGACTATGCTTGACGATGTTTCGAAAGACGTAAACCTGCTTGATTTGCCTTTTTGGAAGAGGATGATAAACATTGAAAACCTTTTCCGTAAGAAGCTCTGAAACAATCTCTAATACAAATATTCAACTCGATGTTTCTAAAAAATTGTATATTTAAAATGTATGTAATCACTTTTGATAAAATGTAAAAAAAATAAATAATAATGATATTTTAAGATAGAATCGAAAATCATTTTCGAGTGTAATCAATCAATTATTTAGCTTACAGTTTTATAATTCAACATAAAGAGACAAAAACAACAGCCCCACAATAGTTTGTTTTTGTAGGGGGAGATTTTTTATTCCTTGGGAGGGGATGTGCACCGGGTGGCACCGACGTATTGACGCCACTGATTACACTGCAATTGTTTTAGGCAATGTTAACGACTCGACGGTTTTCTAGACTGTATCTTATGAAATACAGATGTTACTTCAAAAAAGAAGATAATTACGCCCTACGCGTGTTCTGTATGGTTCAAAATTGGGAATCTTTACCCGATCCAAAATAGGTCACCTGGTAATATATATAGGCTTCAGTCACGAAATTAGATGAATGCCTGGGTATTCGCTCAGGCTGTGGTCAGAACTATTTCGCCCACACATGTTCCCCCTCCACGCAGCTGATGTATCCTAAGGAACGGCAAGTGCCTATACAGTTTAGAGTCAGCGGCGTCGATGGCTCTGTCAGGATGTAGCAGTGATGCAGCAAACTGCTTAAGGGTCGCCGCTCCTGATTTTTTTAATGGTTGATTCCCAAATCCTCCCCAATGCTTGAGTTTAGCTGTAAGGCATGAGAAGTTTGAATTCAGAGTTTTCCTTCTCCTATGTGGTCAGCTAGGAATGGCTAACAAGGCCTACTGGTTTAGGCCAAAGTCACCCCCCTTCGACCCTTCTCCTTAGAGTGAGGTTGTCATTGACGGAAGTGGTAATGGATATAAGCACTCCAAAACCTATAAAATGCTTCCTAGTGGCATGAGGTCTCAAATAGCATCTGACAACCAGTCCATGGCCTTCAAGTGGCTCAGATAAGGCGGAACTGTTTTCACTGTTTTTTCATATATAAATCTATTGTAATATATATTATGCATTAGTTCTGATGATAGATATATTGTTTAAAAGTAAAGGCTGGTTGCCTATATTCGGCTAAAACACTTCAATGACATACTTTAACTTTGTAAGTGGGTCACTCTTTCTGTATAAATATGAAGTGCGTCGTTTGGCGGATCGAAATGAAAATGTTCTCGTGGACTGGAAATATTAGAAAAGATGTGCTCATAGATTAGACTTTAAAAAGTGTACATAGGGTAAGTATTTGTACATATTTTATACATGTTGCTATGGTGAGTTAGTCTAGGTAGTCCATGATAAAATTGAAAAATCCACCAAAAATTCAATGATATATATATATATATATGTGTATATATATATATATATATATATATATATATATATATATATATATATATATATATATATATACACATATATATATATATATATATTGAATTGTTGGTAAATTATTTTTGTATATATATTCTGGCGTTGATACTGTTAGTGGCTGTTAGTTGATTGTTGGAATCTGAATTGTTGTTGGTCAATACTTTGTGGTCTAGATTAATTCATTATCGGCAAACTATATTTGATTAACATTAGGAACATTAAGTACACCTGTTTATAGCTTCAACCTTAGATGGTACTAAAGCTTAAATTAAATTGTAGTCTGTAGAATTATTTTTGAGATATAGGTCTAGATCTACAGTTATTTAGATCTAAGAGCATCAGGAAAACCAATTCTAAAAAAAAATTCATCCACACCCTTCCTATCCAAAAAGTAAATATACTGTGTGTCCGACTGATTTTAACAACATGGTCAGTTAGAGGTACATGCAGTGGCGTCACTAGGGTGGGTGTCACCCGCTGCGGTCCACTCAGGGCGTCACCCCCGCTCCCCCCCCCCAACACACACTCAGAAAAATTTCGTGTTTTTTATGTTTCTTTGTTTCGCCATAATACACATACTTTATAATTAACTACATTAACTGATTGTTACACAACTATAAAATGCCAGTTACATTTTAAAATTCAGTTCTTACAATTTATCTATAATTCAATTTTTGCAACAATGCAACCTTAAGTAAATTATAGTGTTTTTTTTTTTTCTGGATTTCAAATTTGAAAACGTATAAATCACAAAAACATAATAATGTCTTGAAAGATTTCATTTTGAATCAATTGACCCGTCATGAAAGTGTCGTCTGTTCCTTCTTCGAACGTGTTATGCTTATGGTAAAGAAAAAGTTGAATTAGCCACCACTTTGTCAATAGTTTAAAGGTAGGCCCCTACTCTTATGTATCTTTGAACTTCTAGTAGGCTACACCTTCCCCACCAAAAAAAAAAGCAAAAATAGGTAAAATAAAAGACATCTGGCAATAGAGCTGCACCTCTAAAGGCAATAATTTTAGAACGAAAAAAAAAAAATTTCCATTGCACCAAAATTTTAGGCAAGAAGCATTTTATGAAAAAGAATGACCACATAGATTAAGTGAATGTTATACACATCTATTGGAGGAGCGGTGGTAGAGAGGTAAAGCGCTTGGGTGTCAGGTTCGAATCCTGGTGAAGACTGGACTTTTTAATTTCTGGATCTTTGGGCGCCTCTGAGTCCACCCAGCTCTAATGGATGCCTGACATTAGTTGGGGAAAAGTAAAGGTGGTTGGTCGTTGTGCTGGCCCCATGACACCCTTGTTAACTGTAGGCCACAGAAACAGATGGCCTTTACATCATCTGGACTATAGACCACAAGGTCTGAATGGGGAACTTTTATACACATGTACAAAATAGCTTTTCTGTTGGTTCTTAAAATTTTCTGTTCTCCTTTATGGCTCCATACATCGAAGCTGTATTGTTTCTATTCCTGAACTCGACATATCAGAAAGCTCAGTCCTTTCTAGACATCTGAAGATATTAAGTAGATCTCACCAGCTTTGTTCTCCATTAAAATCGTTTTAATGTGGTCACAAAATGTCAAATATTCCGATTTTATAGAAACAGTCTGTGCAATATATCCTTCAATTGTTTTTCTTTTTACATCAATCATAGCAACGAATTCCTTGTCAATTTTAATAGTACCCGGTTGCTATTGTTTTCCAATTTTCCAATCCTGATTACTTTTCTTCATAGTCTTTTGATATTCCAATTTCGGACTTGTATCTCCAGCGCTTATTAAGTAATTAATTTGTATTTCATTTCTATAGAATTAGTTGAAAATAGTAAACAACAAAAAAATTACAATTTCTTACTATTAAGTGACTAAATTATCCTCACCAGGAAGCACCAGAACCATTCTTTTAACAACAGGTGTACTTTTCTTTTTCCTTGAGATAATTTTCTCGCAATTTAAGGAAAATTGTCACACGACAAAAAGAAATCAGAAATCTCAATTGTTGCTTAATTAATGTCCTATTCTACAAAATTTACACATGCCTGGAGAATATCGTCATTTGTTAAACAGTGACTATTTGGTTGGCATCCTGATATTACGATGCTAGCTACTATTTCAATAGATTCGATAAAGATTTTGTTAAAAATCAAAGCTAGATCTATTTATTAATTGTAAATAATATGTTCCAATATTTAGCCAATGACACTTACTTTTTTTTTTAAATTGTCAGTTATTCCAAAAGTGCATTTTTTTTACTTGAGTGTCACCCCCTAACGGGTGTCACCCGGTGCGGACCGCACCACAGCACCACCCTAGTGACGTCACTGGGTACATGTACACGTGGAGGCCACGGGCCACATGCGTCTACAGGAGCGCTTTATGCTGCACGCGGAATAGGCAAAAGAAAACAATGTCTACATGTGTAATTATAAAAAAATTGAAGTAATGACAATATGTCGAAACATTCAATCAAAGGCGCAAACTCTGGCCATAATTCATTCAATGCTATGTAGAACTGTATTGAAAGTGTTAGGTTGGCATGAGATAAGATGGCAAGTGTAACAACTGATGGAGTCTGTGCTTTGACTGAGAAAATACGGGTTTCTTAGCAAAATTAAAGAACAATACCAATCTACACTGAAAAGTTTGTGTGAAGCTGCATTGAATATCAAACGTTATTGACCCAATAATCTCAGTTATCAAACAGAGCTAGGGGTCTTAACCACAGACTTGAAGTACTTGAAGATTTGAAAACAAAACATTCAGATGTTTGGTACCACAGCAATATCCACTGCCTTCGCATTGAGAAGACCCTGCGATCTCACAGAAGAAATTGTTATATTCCTTAATACTAATATTTCTAATGAAAAGTGGAAGAAATTGTTCATGTTTACAATTAATTACGTTAGCTTAAGTTGTTTGTAATGTGCATGTGAAATCTTTTCGAAAAAGCTATGTCATTTCTCCAGCCAAGCAACTGAAAACAGGTTTTGTTTTTTTCCTTTGCTGAAAGGTGAAACTTTCTAGTGGAATGGTTGAAAGGGCAAAACTTATTTGGATTCCTTGTTTGTGGAATTTTAAATTGTGGAATTTTAAATCAAATTTTAAGACGTCAAGAACTTGGAACCAGTTTACAATACTCTCAGTTCAGCATTTAGTGCACATGCTTTTTCAGTTCCAGAGGACATACCTCCAAGCAAATTATAAGAAGTTCTGACTGGTCACCTGTCAATCTGTAAACTCAATGTGATGGACTCAACAAATAAAAAGGGAAAGGGAGTTGTTCATCTCTACCTCTGAAGGTATAACCCGCACAGCTAAACAGACGCCTGGTCAACATGATGTAATTAAGGAATAGAACATGCTCCCTAACCCCTCAAAGGTCAAGACAAACAAAGAAAAACAATGTGCCAGCCATTGCTGCTATAGTTATTTCTAATGTCAAGTTGCATTCTGTTTATATTAATACGCCTTGTCTTTGTAATACAAAAAATATTTGATGCATGTTCGTATATTTTAAACCGCATTATTTTGATTTTTTTTTTATTATTTCATTTTATTTATTTTATTAAAATACATAATCCCCCCTTTGTATCAAAATGTATAGGCACGTAACTAACGTATAGCATGTAAGTTGAAGTATCTATTTCTATCTATATAATTCACTTCATGGTTCAAATGTTTGGACACCACGTAATGGAAAGATCACTCTTTTATTTTTGCAAGTTGGACGGACTAGAGTGACTAGAGTTACCCTACGTAATTTAAGAGGCGAAAAAAAAAGGGGGGAGGGAGAACAAGTAGTATTCACCCGTCACTAAAAAGCATGGCCGGACTTAACCATTGTGACCAAGAGATCATGGAAAGAGAGCAAGTAATCTACTCTGTATTCACCCGTCACTAAATAGCAGGGCCGGACTTAACCATTGTGGAGCCCTATGCGAAACGGATTTCGCTTGGCCATGTTTGGGCAGGGATACGGATAATAAGTGAAAATTAAGAGTTTGTATTAGAAAATAAATTCGTCTTTGCATTTAATTCATTATTTACTACGTACAGAATTACTTAACGAGTCTCGCGTTGCGTGTAGCAAAGTTATACAGTATATCATTAAAATTCTATTTCCTACATAGATCACGCTCAATAGCAAGAATTACCAAATGTTTCAATATATCTACGAGAATGGTTGACCTCAAGTAATTCTTCATTAGTTTGAGGAGCGAGAAGCTTCTTTCACTAGATTCCACACTTACGGGTAGGCCTTTTGGATAATGCCGGTTTTTTTTTTGTCGCGCGTAGGATTGACGTTGTCCATATTGAATGACAATTTTTGTCTATATATTTCATGAGATTTGTATGAGATTTCAAAAGATTTTAATAATATCCGGATATTTCCCTGACGTTTTCGTATATTTTGCAATTTCACCACCTATTCTTTAATGCCAAATGCAATCATTAGCAGAAATTATAAAAAGAACCGAGGATTAATCGTTTTTACTCTACCGCCCCTCCCCTTTCCAGACTAAAACATGAAGTTTTAAAACAGAATAGTCAAATATGGCGACACAGTTTATGTAATTGCACACGAATTTATCTTATTTATTTTAAGAAAGACTTTATTTTGGAAAAATGTAGAATTCCTACAAAATTTGTAGTATAAGAGCAACAATTGTGATGAGTTCTGAACCCAAATAGTTTTGTTCTTAGTCCCTTTTCCAATATGATATTTTCTATTGTATACAAAACATTGGGACTATAACTTACAATATATGCTTGAATCCTAAAAAATAAAACAAACATTTAGAGTCGAATCTAATTGGCCCACTTTATTTCTCCTCCCACTTTCGTTTTTGGTTTGTTTAGAGTTGAGAGATTTGAATTCGAGTTCTGTAACAAAACAAAGGTGCAAACATTCCTAGTGAACAAAATGTATCTTTTTTTTTTTAAATATTATTTTTCGAATAATTTTTTTTTCTGTGGCGATCCTCAATTTCCTAATCTAAATATGTTGTGTGTCTTATCTTTTCAAGGAACAAATCGGTTGTATTTGCAATGTAGTAAGGGCCTGTAAATTTATATTAGAATATTTTTCAAGTAAAACATTATTGAAAAGGTTCTTTTTAATAGGATGAATAATGAGCTGTAGATGTCAGGAGAATGCGTTTCTGCAGTGAAGAATGCAAGAAAACTCTTTTGGCGAACCCCACTGGGGAAGCTTACAGCGCTCCCCCAGATCCCTAGCTGTCAAGAGAAAGGTCTTAACATAGCTGATTTTTTTTTGTTTTCGCCAAAGATTGAGAAATATTGATTTTTTAAATTTTATTTATGCTGTACGCGCGTTTATGAATAGGGTCTAGGGTTAGGGTTTGGGTTTGGAAAAAAATCGCCCCCCCCCCACTCCAAAGTTCTTGATCTGCTAGTGAACACATCTGATAACTGGAGTAACATCTCTGTCATCGCCAGCATCTTTGATATCTCTAAAAAGCTCTGCTATCTCTAACATCTCTGACATTTCAGATTCTAATATATTTGGTTTGCATATTTCTTTTTCGAGATTTCAATAACCACGTCAAATACTTTTCTCATTTATTCAACAGACTATATGTGAAATTTTGAAGCAAAAATAAAAATCAATTTTACACCAGAAATAAACCCAGAAATCAACAAAGTGCAGGAAAGATCTTGAAACATGGCTCTCTATCACTTTTTGTGTTTGTATAGCTTCATTATTATTATTATTGATCCCTTCAATAGTACATCACTAGCTTCAACATTGAATACAACTAGTGTAAGTGGATTTGAAAGCTTTTATTGTTAAGTTAAACTGAGTGTGATACTGCACGATTAGTTGGAAAAAATAATACATTAATGTGTAAAGTCATCATTTTGTAAAAAATCTTATGCTGGATACAGCACACACAATGCAATAGCATACAATACACAGTTGTCATGTTCATGGAGAGACAGAGTTATAATGCTGTGCAGCTGTTCTGTATCTTCTGACTTGGTGAAGAAAAACCCTTTACTAACAGGTACAAAGAACATTTCAACAGAGAGAGAATACAGTTAGCAAATGTTAGACAGAATACACTTTATCTTAGAAACAGTGAGAAATTTTCTTCTTCTGACCCAGACTCCCCAGGGCTGACACTTAACGTTACACTTCTCTCCCTCTGTCAGCAGCTGTAATTGTCAGGATTTAAAAAAGAGGCCGGTTCATTCTATGTCAGCCAGCAGTTTTTTGTGGACGACCCTTTGTTCGTGCTCCCTCCCCCAGTATATCTTGAAGACTGACTTCTGATAGTGAGTCCACGATAGGACCAGCTCAGCTTTCGTCTCCTCACACTATTGGAAGGTTTCTCCTTGTTGCAAGTCTTGTGGAAGTACAAACTCATTTTCTTCCTTTCCAGGTAACTGATACCCAGCATTTTCCTGTAGCTTCTACTCTTAAATTAAAGGCTTGACTTCTTCGTTTAGCCTTAGAGTTTCCTGTCCAACGTTCACAACCCTATAGAAGACCATGAGCAGGGAATAGAGTTGTAATTGGACTTGAAAGCTTTTTGTCACATTCAAGATTGTTCACAGTATGTTTATGGTAGCGGATGCCAAGTTAATTTTTTTTTCATCTCTTTTATTGATCCTCCACCTTTGTTATGTTTGGCCCTAGGTATTTAAATGAGTCAACTTCTTCTAATGTAAGAGAATACAGTTAGAAAAGATGAGATAAACATTTCGAAACAGATGGAAAATACTTAGAAAGAGTGACAGAAAACACTTAGAAAGAGTGAGGGAAAACACTTAGAAAGAGTGAATGGAAACACTTAGAAAGAGTGAATGGAAACACTTAGAAAGAGTGAGGTAAAACACTTAGAAAGAGTGAGGGAAAACACTTAGAAAGAGTGAGGGAAAACACTTAGAAAGAGTGAGGGAAAACACTTAGAAAGAGTGAGGGAAAACACTTAGAAAGAGTGAATGGAAACACTTAGAAAGAGTGAGAGAAAACACTTAGAAAGAGTGAAATAAAACACTTAGAAAAAGTGAGGGAAAACACTTAGAAAGAGTGAGGGAAAACACTCAGAAAGAGTGAGGAAAAACACTTAGAAAAAGTGAGGGAAAACACTTAGAAAGAGTGAGAGAAAACACTTAGAAAGAGTAAGTGAAAACACTCAGAAAGAGTGAGGAAAAACACTATGAAAAAGTGAAGGAAAACACTCAGAAAGAGTGAGGAAAAACACTTAGAAAGAGTGAGGAAAAACACTTTAAAAAAGTGAGGGAAAACACTTAGAAAATGTGAGTGAAAACACTTAGAAAGTGTGAGGGAAAACACTTAGAAAGAGTGAGGATAAAAACATTTAGAAAGAGTGAATGGAAACACTTAGAAAGAGTGAGGGAAAACACTTAGAAAGAGTGAGGAAAAACACTTAGAAAGAGTGAGGAAAAACACTCAGAAAGAGTGAGCAAAAACACTTAGAAAAAGTGAAGGAAAACACTCAGAAAGAGTGAGGAAAAACACTTAGAAAGAGTGAGGAAAAACACTTAGAAAAAGTGAGGGAAAACACTTAGAAAATGTGAGTGAAAACACTTAGAAAGTGTGAGGGAAAACACTTAAAAAGAGTGAGGATAAAAACATTTAGAAAGAGTGAATGGAAACACTTAGAAAGAGTGAGGGAAAACACTTAGAAAGAGTGAGGTAAAACACTTAGAAAAAGTGAGGTAAAATACTTAGAAAGAGTGAGGGAAAACACTTAGAAAGAGTGAGGATAAAAACACTTAGAAAGGGTGAATGGAAACACTTAGAAACAGAGATTGTACTAATCACCTTTAAAGATTGTTGAGTAAAATAGAATCAAGCCTCTGCGGTTTTTATTTACTCTCTGTGCAGATATTTCAAAGGGCCGGATAGAAATTCATCATGGAATGGCATGTGGTCTGTTGGTTGGGCAGTGGGGCACATGATCTTTAGGTTGGGCAGTGGGGCACATGATCTTTAGGTTGGGCAGTGGGGCACATGATCTTTAGGTTGGGCAGTGGGGCACATGATCTTTAAGTTGGGCAGTGGGGCACGTGGTCTGTAGGTTGGGCAGTGGGGCACGTGGTCTGTTGGTTGGGCAGTGGGGCACATGATTTTTAGGTTGGGCAGTGGGGCACTTGATCTGTAGGTTGGGCAGTGGGGCACTTGATCTGTAGGTTGTGCAGACAGAACAAATTAGAGTTATTGAGGAGGTCATGTATTTTATGTCCCGACGAATCGATTGAATCATAGCCCCACTATTGAGACTTAGCATTAAAGTCGCCTGCGATGACGTTATGAGAGTTGATATTGGTACAGTCAAATTTGAGTCAGATTTCATGCTGGGGGGGGTACAGATAAGTTACCGTGAGTTTACGCCCTAGTTTGTGTACCTCGATGGTGATGGCGTTGGTACGCCCGTGCAAACGCTGCTGAAGTCCTAACAAACGTGGCCCCTTTTCATCTTAGGAGGGAGAGGGCAGTACTTACGGCCTACGAGCGCTACAAAAGGGGCGACTCTAGGCTACCCACCTCAATATTTGTACGACAGTGGAGAGAGTATAACCGCATCAAAATGCGATCGTTCCTCCACATTGCGGCCAATTTGTCTAAATCAGCTGGGCTCTCCACTGATAGAATCCCTATTAGAAGGATTAGTACATGCCCTCCGTGGAGGAGATCGCCGACCCCACAAATAAACCTGTCCCTGATACTGCAAGAGGAAGCCACCAAGAGGCGACTAACACCTGCCATTCTCCAAAACTTGGCATCAATAACCATAAAATCCTACCCATCAGATGCCATTTTCTGCTATACCGATGGGTCGGTATTGAGGGACCCCGATAGATCAGGGTATGGGGCCCTTATAGTCTACCCTGACAGGACAGAACCAGACCGGCTCTCTGGGATAACTCGGGCGTTCGAGGCTATTAGGGCCCGAATGACCCAACATGAAACTAGCGCCACTACTGTGGTACTAGTAACCGACTCTTGCTCCAGTCTCCTAGCTATGGGTGGCGGTGGGGGAGGGTCGCCCGTAATAGAAGAGGCAATCGGCGCCGCATATAACATCCGCCGAGCTATTGGAGCTGTCGTTTTCATGCTCTGGGCGCCTTCACATTGCGTCGTGAGGGGCAATGAAACGGCAGACGCCCTCGCAAGGTAGGGTGCATTGGCAGCCACACACCTCGAAGCACCTAGCACGTACTTACAAGCAACGGCACAAATCCGAGCACTCATTCGTGAGAAGTGGTTAAAGTCCTGGGAGGAATCCGACGAGCACGTGGTGTCTGGCAGCACATGCGTCACCCAGATCGCGACGATCCATGTTGGCGACTGAGGAGGTCAGAGCAGTCAATTATTGCGCATTGCAGAACGGAACACTGTCCTATTGGGGCATACTTTGCCCGGTTCCGCACGAACTTTGACTCCCGATGCCGTCACTGTGGAAAGAGCGTCAAAACAGTGTCGCACGTCTTGTACGAGTGTCCCCAGCTCCGCGAGCTAAGGGGAGACCTGTCTGAGCAGTCACTCGACTTGTATGGTAGCTACGAGGCACTACGCCGGACGGCTAAGTTTCTTGCCAGAGCACTACGGGAGGACTAGTCCTTCCTGCTCTGATTTTTCAATAGGAGTTCATCTCAGGTAGATTGGGCAGTGGGGCACATGATCTGTAGGTTGGGCAGTGGGGCACTTGATCTGTAGGTTGGGCAGTGGGGCACTTGATCTGTAGGTTGGGCAGTGGGGCACTTGATCTGTAGGTTGGGCAGTGGGGCACTTGATCTGTAGGTTGGGCAGTGGGGCACTTGATCTGTAGGTTGGGCAGTGGGGCACTTGATCTGTAGGTTGGGCAGTGGGGCACTTGATCTGTAGGTTTGGCAGTGGGGCTCGTGATCTTTAGGTTGGGCAATGGGGCTCATGATCTGTAGGTTGGGCAGTGGGGCACATGATTTGTAGGTTGGGCTACGTGTTACTACAATGTGTTCATTGGTTTGTTTCCATTTAGTAACATTGATGGCTGTAAGGGTCAATTCTAATTAAGTAACATTGATAACTGTGTGGTTCTATTCCCATTTAGTAACATTCAGGGGTCTATTCCCATTTAGTAACATTCAAGGGTCTATTCTCATTTAGTAGATCAATGGTCGTGTGGGTTTATTTATTATAATTTAGTAACATTAATGGCTAAGTTTGTTGATTCACATTTAGTAACTTACCATTTAATAACTTTGAAGTGTATGTGGGTCTGTTTCCATTTAGTAATATCTGTGGCTGTTTAGGTCTCTTCCCATTTAATGACATTTAAGCCTGTGTGTATCTAGAGTCTATTCCCAATATTTATGACTGTATGGGTCTATTCCCATTTAATAACATTAATGGCTATTTTTCTAAGAGTCATTGCATTGCTGCTGTTAGGTGCTCAAGAAACGGAGCTGAGTTTTCTCCTGTGTAGGAATTTCGGTTCGAGGCCCTCAGTCCAGAAGCTTAGCCATTCATGCCACTTTAATTACTGGCGCAAGACTCAAATTATGTAAGAAAACATTGACACTCAGAGCTTTTTTTTTTTACAAAGCTTATTTCAACTCAATTTTTGTCTGTCTGTCTGGGTGGATTCTTTGACACGTATATTGTCGCACTTCCCATTCTAGGATCAAGTTGAAATTTTGCATAATTAGTTGATAACAACACATGAGTCAGTCAAAATTACCAATTAGTTAATCAATATTTAAGTTGTAGTTATTTAATTTTGTTTTATATAGAATAGAGAGATGAATATTGTAATATTGAGAGATATGATCGCAAATGTGCGCTTCTCTCCATTATAATTTTTTTGTTTTAAAGACTTGTGTTTAGATTTTGCTTGTTTTTAATGTTTAGCTTCCAAGTGGCTCGACTGTTGAAAACAAAAGTTGTCAACAACTCTGCCAGTGGGATGTGTATTTTGATTGTGTCAGTCATAGAAAAGATGTTTCTTTGTACGATCAAACTCTTCATTTGTATGTAAGTTTTTAGTTGTAAAATATTCAACAAAAGTTCATTAGAAAGAAATCAGTTCACTCTACTTGAACAAAATAATTCATTGTTAGAAACCTGCCGGTAAAATTTAACGTCTAAACATTACAAAGAAGGTATTGGAGATTTTCACTCAAAACTAAGCAATTTCAAGGATGCTTAAATGAAATTCACTTTAGCCAACTAAATAAAAAGAATTGGGCTATTATTTTAACAATATCCTAATTAACATTCTTATATAATCTTCATAATTACTGATAGTTAATTGCCCATTTGTTTTGAAATAGGTTTTAAGTCATTGAGTGAAAGTCGAATACTTTGAAATTGTGTGTTGCAAACTTATAGAGCTTGGACAATGGGATTCAGCAATGCTAAAAAGTGCAAAAAAATTATGTCCCCTTTTTTAAAAGTTTGTACATCAGAGACACAAAAGACGTAGCTATTATTATTCATTCCAACATGTAGGAAACTCTCCACTAGACTAATGGTATTGTTACAACTTAGTACAATTCCTCTTTTCAACTCGTACCTTCTGGGTGGAACCTGGACATGGAAGGCTTTAACGATTTTCCTAGAAATTTGACAGTTGCTATATATAGTTGGGAAAAGAATGACTAGCTCGTTGGCCACTCCGAGAAAATTATAGTTTGACCGTTATAATGTTTTAAAGTATAAAAAGAAATAAATTAAAATTGTCCAGAGAACAAGAAGATATTTTGTACAGTCTAGACGTCTTCACTTAGTTCCGTATATCGGCATTATTCATGCAAGAGTTAAATAAATTAATGTTTAGGAACATTTGGCGTATCATCTTGTAAGTGCAGATTTAAAGGTCTAGTGTTGAGATATCATTAAGTCTAGTAGATTTATACATTCGCTTCACCAGGATTCTTTCTTGGTGGGGAAGTGGAGGAGTTAAAAAATGTTCCGTTTTTTTAAAGATCTAACATTCAAGTGATTAAAAGAAAATAATCTCTCTCTCTCTCTCTCTCTCTCTCTCTCTATATATATATATATATATATATATATATATATATATATATATATATATACTAGCTGATACCCGTGTGTAACACATCTGTTTAGTGAAGACGTTACTCTGGGTTCTGATGTGCGTGTACCATATGTTCTGTGTAAAGCTTAAGTCTCACCACCAGATCACTTATATCAGCAGACATTATTTAGTACATAAACTAAAAACACTTGATATGAGCCTATTGTCTATTGAAAAGAAAGTATTTTAAATGTTTTTCTTGTTTCGTTTATTTGTTCATGTTAAAACTATATTAATTCTTCAATATACAGAGAAGAATTTACCTGAAAATTGCACAAGTAATTTTCAGCCATAAGTTGCTTGTAACAAAGTTGAACATAATTACAACATCCATATGTCATGAATAATATTCCATGGTGAAAATTATACAGAGCAAGCTAGTGACCATAAGGAATCCTAAAACTACGTGTCCACTCTCAACTGGACTTCAGAAACACCTCTACCCAAAACGTTCGCTTCCTGTCTAGAGTTTTGTCTTGATACGATGTACAATCAGTGAGTAGAAATCATGTCACGGTGACATGTGACGCCGTGCCATGCTACGGATGAAATGTTGTCATATAGGCTTTTTTTGCCCTGAACACTCTTAAACTATTCATAAAATGGCCAGCATTTTTCTAGCCTCAAATTCTAGGTCCTTTTTTTTTGTTTCTTTTATCCTACAAACGAAGGGCCTGCGTATTCCAGAGTCTGCACAGACACAGGCCCCATCAGTTGTAGCCGTCAATCTCCATGCATTATAATGCCCCCCCCCATTACACATTCAGGTGATTAAACGAAACAAATCGTTCTCTAAGTTGTATCAAGTATTTAATTTAAAAAAAAAAAGAACTATTTATGTTTTTCTTTTTTTATGTGTCTCTTTTTACCATACCTCTGTTCAACTTCACTGGAACCCTCTGGGAAAAACCTTTTAAACGGGTAACGTAAACGGCTCTTACGATTTTCCTAGAAATTTGACAGTTGATGTAGCATCATGTAGCCTATATCGTTGGGAAAAAAATTTGCTAGCTCGTTGGCTACACTGGGTAAACTCTAGTTTGACCATTATAATTTTTCAAGTATAAAAAAAAAATTTGGCTAGAGTATTAGAAAGTATTTATCTTGAACGGACAATATGTCTTCGGTTATTTTCGCATTCATTCAAGAGAATAAAAAAATTAATATTCGTCTTCTAAATCTAGATCAGAAGGCTTATGATTGGACTATTCTAAAGTCTAGTAGACCTAGGCATTCGCTTCAATAGTGAGGTGGCAATGGTGCGGGGTACAAAATGTTCCATTTTTTAAAATCTAACATCCAATAACGTCTGTATTATATAAGATAAGATAAGATAAGATAAGAGAACAATAGTGGCTCTCTAACTTGTATAAATGAAGTACCGTATTGTCTTCTTAAAAGAAAGTATTTTAAATGTTTTTCTTGTTTTGTTATGTAATGAAGTTAAAACTATGAACATTAATTATTCAATATACAGGGCAAGAATTTACCTGAAAATTGGACGAGTAATTTTACAATTGAGATTGGCGGAATGAGTTGTCAAGTACTTAGAATTTTGAGCGGACATTTAACTTGCAATATTACTGATATCAACCTATTCTCCAGGCAGCTCTATAGTCAATCAAGCACTTCGACTGAAGCTAGCACAATGAATACTCCTTGGGTTAAAAGCACTACAGAGAGAAAGGAAACTACAACACTCAAAATACAGGTAGTCATAATACAGGCAGTCCAAAGGGAGACAAACGTAGAGCGAGAAATAACGAAACCAAACTATCATCAAATAACCGACCATTTTATTAGTTATCATGTTACAGTACACTCTCCGCAATGTAGCCAATCTCTAGGAGTGTTGAACATTTCCACGGCCTCATTGACAGGAAGACGACCTTTGTACGTAGGCCTTGTGATCTGCACTACTATCTTAGTGACCATAGTTCTGCTCATTGTTGCAGTGTCAAACAAAGACAAGATAACTCTGGTGAAACAAAGTAAGTCAATAATTTAGTACAGGTTTTAAAAAAAGTATTTTCTGATACATGCTGTGACATTGAGCGTGCAGAATTTCGCACGAATGTGTCACAGGCAGTGCTCGATTTACCGCCGGGGATGCCGGGGCTAACCCCGGCACTGTGAGGCTCCATTCCCGGCTCTGCCTTAACTTTTACCATCCCCGCCGGAGATGGTATTTATCCCCGGCTCTGCAGAAAAAATTTTTCATTCCCGGCACTGGTTTTTTAAGTCGAATAAGTGCAATCACGAAATTTTTAGTTAAATGGAAAAATTTGGTACGTCCATCTACCGAATTAATCGAAATAAACGTAAGTAAAAAAAAAATCAAAGTGTTTCGTTTTCTTATATTCTTTGGTTTCAATTTTAAGTTCACTTTTCGTTTGTCACAAAGCGCGGGTTGATCAGAATTAGAGCCTATTTAAAATAAATATTTTTAAATTTTGTTTTAATTGAAATGTCTCAAGAGCCGTCTTGTAAAAAATTTAAAACATTAACCCAATAAAAATTGTCTTTTACGAAAAATACTATAATCCAAAGAGTGAAATCTCACAGTGATGATCTTCAACTTCTTCAGAAAACGTCTTGTAGTAAGTCATTAATTATTAATAATTTATAAATAAAATAAACCAATAAAATATTATAAGTTTATTTATTTTGGCTTTAATAAGTTTGATTTGAAATTAAAATCAAAATTCATAAGCAGTTGAATACATATTGATTGATATTGTTATTAATTAATATAATATATAAAATAATAAGTTAAAAAATCTATTAGCTAGTAAACAGTGTTATATAAGCTGTCAAGAAAGATAGAATTAATAGGCTAAGATACATCTGATGTTAAAAAAATTTAATCAAATGATAGATAGATCAGAGGATGGTATGGTGTGGGGGTGTTATTCAATGTTTATTGGAGAGGCAGGTCTGAAAACTGGCCTTCCATCCTACTCCTAGAACTGTGCCTGCTCTGACAGTCATTCATTGTAATTCATACTGTATTGTTTTCATTTTCAGGCATCGGGGACTCCAATGTTGTTTCAACAAATCTTTAAAAAATAGTTGAGGAGCTAAGATGCATTGTTGTTGATGTACCAAGTGATGGCAACTGCTTTTTTCATGCCATAATCGACCAACTTCAACAATCCAGTTGTGTAAATCCGATTTCCTCATACAATGCTTGGCAGTTGAGACAGGATGCAGTGACATATTTAGAAAACCATCCAGATTATATTGACGAATCATTTTTAATTAAAACAGATTATAAAGATTTCACTGCATATTTAGAATGCCAAAGATTGGATGGACATTGGTGTGATGAACATTTAGTGCGAGCCACAGCAGATATTTTGGAAACAGACATACACATTTGGCATGACAATGGGCACATCACGGTTGTGAAATGCAGAATGCAATCATTATTGGATTCAAAGAAAGTGGTTATCGGGCAAATTACTGAAATTCATTATGTCAGTATCAGACCCAAATGTTTCCAAAATACTTGCGATGAACCTGTAAATATATTGAATGCAGATGAAAATTTGAATGAATGAATTAATGATGTAAACATACAGCCCATACAGGGTGAATTTTTTCCTGGGGGACTATCCCTAACAAGATTCAAAACATGGCAGAAAAGCAGACCATGGCTCCAAGCCACTGCCGATAGAAAAGTAATCTGTACATATTGTACTTCAGTAAAAACATTTAGGCTTGCATGGAAAAGAAAGAATGCGACTAGAGAAAACTTTTGTTGAAGGTCTCTCCATACTTGAAATAAACTCTAAAAAAAAAGCAAAATTAAAAAACTCAATGACAAAATTACAGAACATGGTAAAAGTGTGTCACATGGAATTTGTGCAAATATCAAATTAATTGAAGAAAAACGCTTGATTGAAGAAAGTTTATCAAAAAGTGAGAACTTATGGCATCTTCAACATCAGAATCAAGTGGAAGTTACATCACGTATTTTTCGCACAGCATATTCAGTTTGTAAGCGTGATTGTGCATTTACTTCACATCCGGAAATTATGCTTCTTCAGGAACTGAATGGCCTGGATGTAGGGAAGTGTCTTTTTTCAGGTCATTCTTGCAAAAATATTATAGTTTTTGTTGCTATAAAAATGAAGGAAAAGCTTTTAAAATACATTCTATTTGAGACTGAAGCAACTTTTTCCTTATTATTTGATGAAAGTACTTCAGTTTCTGTGAAAACTTGTCTTATTCTTTATATACGAATAGCATACAACAATGAAATAAACAATTGGTTTTTTAGATCTTTTTGAACTGCCTAGTCAAACGGGTGAAGATATTGCAAATTCATTGCTTAAAGTTCTACATAATTTTGGATTTACAGATGATATACTAAAAAGGCGGCTTATTGGAATTTGCACTGATGGCGCAAGTAATTTACAAGGTGAAATGAAAGGTGCTTTAGCATTATTGAAACAGTAAATGAATACAGATTTTGTTATTTTTCACTGCATGGCTCACAAATTGGAATTAGCTATTCACGATGTATTGAAAACATCAACAGAACTCTCACACTTTCATATATTTGCTGAATCATTATATTCTCATTTTTCACGATCACCAAAGAATAGAAATCAATTAGAAATTGTGGCAAAAGAAGTACACAACAGAGTTACTAAAAATTGGTCGTACATTTGATATTCGTTGGGTGGCATCCTCTTTGCGTAGTGTTCAAGCAATCTGGCAAAACTATCCAGCTTTAGTGAAACATTTTGAAACACTCAGTTTGGATATGAGCAGAAATGTTCGAGATAGAACTAAATGCAGTGGAATAAGTCAAAAACTGAAGAAATGGATTTTTGTTTACGAACTAACAATAATCAAAGAAGCCCTTGAAGTTGTTAAAAGTTTATCACTATTTTTACAAAAAAATTCATCCTCAGTTAGAACAGTATATGCTGAGATTTCAAATGCTATAAAAACATTGTCAGCCTTCAGAGAATATGATGGTGTCAGTGGTCAGGATTTTTTAAAGGAATTTTCTTGCACAGGTACTTTCAAAGAAATCAAGCTTAGGCCACCAACGGAAGCGGAACAAACAAAGTTTCACAATTTTAAGAAAAAGTGTTTTCAAAGTTTGGTTGACAACATCTCCTCCCGTTTTGACAACAGCACACTTGTGTTGAAACATGCTGAAGTTTTATGTAAGGCTAATTGGCCAAAAAAACACAGAAGAGTTAATGTTGTATGGAGATCGTGAAATTTTGGAACTTCAAAAATTTTAGAAAATTGAAGCACGTCATACTTCAGCAATAGTGCACCAATTTCGCATGACAAAAGATGGTCATGATGCTGATGCAGAACTTAATGAATTGTACAAGAGATTAGATGTTCTGCCAATATCTACTGCTGATTGTGAGCGAGGATTCAGCGCGATGATTTTAACTCACACATCTCTTCGGAATTCATTAGATGTTGAAACTATCAATCACTTGCTTTTTATTAAAATTAATGGTCCGCCACTTCAACATTTTGATGCCAGGTTGTATGCCACAAAGTGGTTGAAAGACGGAAGGCATTCTGCTATCGACCTACCTTCTGGCAAACCAACAAAAGAAGTAGTTATGGAACAGCGCCATAATTTGTTTAAATAGTTTGGATTTTTAGCAAAAAATTGTTTAGAATTGATTAGACCAATTTCAAATATACAACAACAACGACAATAACATAAACAACGTCATCAACAACAACATCATCAATAACATGAACAACAAACGCCATCAGCAACAACTACATCAACAACTTACAATTTCATCTACAACATCAACTACTGCATCAACAACAACATCATCTTCTGCAGCAACACAAACATCATCTTCTGCAGTACCACCAACAACAACACAAGCTACTAAAAACTGTAAATTCAACCATATATACTACAACATCAACGACAAAAACAATAACAACGTCATCAACAACAACATCATCACTAACATGAACAAACGCAACAACAACATCTACAACAATTTCATCTACAACATCAACTACTGCATCAACATCAACAACAACAGCTATTAGCTAAAAAATGAAAACAACACACTTTCCATTTAAAAGTAAATTCCATCTCAACAACAAGCTAGTTTTTATTAAAAACTGTAAATTCAACCAAGATATTTGAAAAAATGAAACAAACAAAATTAAAATGAATTTCAACATTAGAACCTGTTGTATAACTTTTTTTTTGAAGTGTTGTATTGTAAATAATTTGGTTTTCGCATGTTGTGTCATGTTATATTGTAGTAGCACTAGTAGTTGAAGTGTTAGTAATAATAATAGTAGTAGTGGGAGTAGCAGGATTAGTAGATGGGCTCAGATTGTTGCGAAACCGGGATAGGCCCGGCACTGTGAGGCTCCTTCCCGGCTCTGCTTTAACTTTTACCATCCCCGCCGGGGGTGGTATTTATCCCCGGCACTGTTTTTTTCCTAAATCGAGCACTGGTCACAGGTCTATACATTAAAAATAGATAATTCAATTCTCATTATACATTGGCTACGCCCGTTGATTAGTTTCCAGGCTGTTTATATTTTAGCCCATACCTCCCCTTCTTCAATTTGTTACTCATTTCCTATCAAACGGCCCGCATTTAACACCCCCCACTAACATATTTTTTATCTTGTGATTTCTAGGAGTCTGTTACGTGGGAATTAAATGCATCGCTAATTTGTTTCATCTCCCCTTCTCTTAGTCTCCTTCTCCTAACTCTCTTTCCTTCTTGTCATCAGGTCTTTGTTGAAGTAATTACTGAATAGTACTGTAGTTAGGTATGAAAACAATATTCATTTGTAAGATGTGTATATGTTATAATTACTTTATAACTTATATTATTTTAGCCCCAAGTTCAGCCCGACAGACACAACATACACACTCAGTTATACATGAACTAATAGACAATGTGTATGATGATTTAAATTAAATTATAACTTTAATCTATTGATATTTATATAATGTGTGTGCGCATGATATAGTACAATATGGTTTAACGTCAATACTTAAATAGTATTTATAAGGAAATAATATTGACCTCTTTAATGCCCATTTCAAGATAAAGATTCTGTAATCTTGTGGCAACACAAGTAGATCTCTCTTCTAACCAGTGGCAACACAAGTAGATCTCTCTTCTAACCAGTGGCAACACAAGTAGATCTCTCTTCTAACCAGTGGCAACACAAGTAGATCTCTCTTTTAACCAGTGGCAACACAAGTAGATCTCTCTTTTAACCAGTGACAACACAAATATATCTCTCTTCTAAACAGTGTCAACACAAATAGATCTCTCTTTTAACCAGTGGCAACACAAATAGATCTCTCTTCTAACCAGTGGCAACACAAGTAGATCTCTCTTCTAAAAAGTGGAAAAACAAGTAGATCTCTCTTTTAACCAGTGGCAACACAAGTAGATCACTCTTTTAACCAGTGGCAACACAAATAGATCTCTCTTTTAACCAGTGGCAACACAAATAGATCTCTCTTTTAACCATTGGCAACACAAGTAGATCTCTCTTCTAACCAGTGGCAACACAAGTAGATCTCTCTTCTAACCAGTGGCAACACAAGTAGATCTCTCTTTTAACCAGTGGCAACACAAGTAGATCTCTCTTCTAACCAGTGGCAACACAAGTAGATCTCTCTTCTAACCAGTGGCAACACAAGTAGATCTCTCTTCTAACCAGTGGCAACACAAGTAGATCTCTCTTCTAAAAAGTGGCAACACAAGTAGATCTCTCTTTTAACCAGTGACAACACAAGTAGATCTCTCTTCTAACCAGTGGCAACACAAATAGATCTCTCTTTTAACCAGTGGCACACAAGTAGATCTCTCTTCTAACCAGTGGCAACACAAGTAGATCTCTCTTCTAACCAGTGGCAACACAAATAGATCTCTCTTTTAACCAGTGGCAACACAAGTAGATCTCTCTTTTAACCAGAGGCAACACAAGTAGATCTCTCTTTTAACCAGTGGCAACACAAATAGATCTCTCTTTTAACCAGTAACAACACAAGTAGATCACTCTTTTAACCAGTGGCAACACAAATAGATCTCTCTTTTAACCAGTGGCAACACAAATAGATCTCTCTTTTAACCAGTGGCAACACAAGTAGATTTCTCTTCTAACCAGTGGCAACACAAGCAGATCTCTCTTCTAACCAGTGGCAACACAAGTAGATCTCTCTTTTAACCAGTGGCAACACAAGTAGATCTCTCTTTTAACCAGTGACAACACAAATATATCTCTCTTCTAACCAGTGGCAACACAAATAGATCTCTCTTTTAACCAGTGGCAACACAAATAGATCTCTCTTCTAACCAGTGGCAACACAAAAAGATCTCTCTTTTAACCAGTGGCAACACAAATAGATCTCTCTTCTAACCAGTGGCAACACAAGTAGATCTCTCTTCTAACCAGTGGCAACACAAGTAGATCTCTCTTCTAACCAGTGGCAACACAAGTAGATCTCTCTTCTAACCAAAATAAATGTACCACCACGATGAAGAGTCAAAGTTCAAATCAAAACTTCACAACATAACACCTAGTCTGGATATAGATATCCACTATCTGGAATATGGAACCTCAAACTTGAACTTCAGTCCCGAAACCTGAGACGAAAAACCTAAGACTGAGACGGAAACTGAAAACCTGATACTGAGACCCTATAGAAAGACAAATAACGGATTCTTCTAATCCTCTAATCTAATTATAATATACGAATGTGACCGAATAACTTTACAATGTGAATAAAAACTCACCCTAAACAGGGGTCAAATAATCCAAGAATATATCCAAAGCAAACGCTAAGGCTGTCCAGTAACATAAGCACAAGGAGAATTCAAGCCCTCACAAAAATACCGCTTGGCTCTACCGCGCAAGATGGAGGGTAAGAACCAAACGATCAAGAAGAAAAGATTTACGTCATAACAAACATTTATGACGAAGCGACAAGGGGAGAGCAGCTACTACACAAGAAAATAAAATAGCGCGAATGACGTCATCACCTATGGATGAAATCGGCGTTATTAACTGCAGAACAAATGCAACTCAAGAGATAGTTGCGACACGTCTCTTTCTTGACTCACCCTTTTTGCACTCATGTTGCGCATCGTAATGCTCGCCCAAATGTCTCCTCTCCCTCTCTCCTTGTCTCTCTCTTTGTTTCTCTCTCTGTCTTTATTTGTCTCATGCTCTGTCTGTCTCTCTTTGTCTGTCTCTCTCTGTCTCTCTCGATGTCTCTCTTTGTCTCATGCTCTGTCTGTCTCTCTTTGTCTCTCTCTTTGTCTCTCTCTTTGTCTCTCTCTCTCTTTGTCTCTCTCGCTGTCTCTCTCTCTCTTTGTCTCTCTCTTCGTCTCGCTTTGTCACTCTCTCTCGCTATCTCTCTTTCTCATTCTCTTTCTTTACTCTTTAACTCTCTCTCTTTGTCTCTCTCCTGCTCTCTCTCTCTCTCTCTCTCTTTGTCTTTCTTTCTTTTTGTCTCTAAAGCGCAGATGATATAATTTTCTTCTGTTTCTGTGGCTCATGGTTAACGAGGGTGTCCTGTGGTAAGCACAACGACTAACCGCCTTTACTTTTACGCAACTATTGCCAGACACCCATTAAATTTGTGTGTAGATGCGCCCTAAAGATCCCGATAAAAATTGCAGCACTTAAACCTGGGACCATCTTGTTCGGAAGCCAAGCGCTTCACCACTCTGCCATCGCACCTCTTATTGTGCTATTGAAAATTACGTATAGAGAGTTAAATTTTAACTTTCTTGCTTAAACATCGCAACAACTCAGGATACAAAAAATAAGTTGTTCTGGATTTTTTAAAATAAATAACATATATATTCTGTGGCATTTTACGTCTCCAGAGACGATCTTTTCCCTTTGCAACTTCTTGTGTGACTAAAGAGGCCAATCCTTGATACACAGCTGCGATCGCAGGTTGGACATATATAATCACCAGGCGCCGTTGCATTTTCACCCTTCTTTCTGCTTCTGTTGTGTATGGCATCTGCAATCTTTGACCCTTCCTTTATGCTCTCTCTCCATGAGGATCTGTCCAGTGCCACCTCTTCCCAGTTGCCAGTGTCGATTTTGAAGAGCTTCATGTCGACCTACTGGCATTCTAAGAACGTGGCCAAGCCAGCCAAGGCGTCTGCTGCTGATAACAGAGCGGATGTCCTGGCACCCTGCTCTTTGTAGCACTTCCTCATTGGTTATCTTAACTTGCCACCTTATTCTAAAGATCCGCCTTAGGCATCGGAGGTGGAAAACATTCAGCTTTTTTTCCTGCCCTGAGTAGGTTGACCATGTTTCACTTCCGTACAGCAAGGTGCTCAACACACAGGTCCGGTAGACTAGGGCTTTAGTACTGCTAGTCAGCAATATGTTGTCCCAGACTCTTTTCTGCAGCCGTGACATGGTGGCCATTGCCTTGGCTATTCTGTTGTTTATGTCTTTATCCATAACATATATAACGCTAAATGAAAATCTCTATTCTGACTTTTTTAGCTATAATGTTTTGTTAGGTGTATTTCACAAATTGTAAGACATATTTCCTTATGGGCAACAAAAATTATTATTATTATTATGTTAGAAACGAACGCGTATTCATTCTCTGGTACTGCCAGTGTCGAGTTTCGTTAAAGAGAAACAAAATTCATCGTAGTCCCTTTAACAGTTTTCACTGAGGTATTTTCTGGTGATGTGGCAGGTGTGCAGCAGTACCGACCTCTGACAGGCAACGAGGATGTTCCTATGAATGTTATGGGCCTTGAAGGTATATGTGAGGTCAGTTGTTATTATCCCCTCGGTTGATATAACAATGGGGTATATTGTTATTTTGGATAATTTCCATAGACGCATAATCTCCAAGCCAATGTTCCCATATATTCTTTGTTTTTTGTATCTCAGTTTTTCTTAAATGATGAGACAGTGGTACGGCCATGTCGATAATGGTAGCGGTTTTTTCTTTTTATCAACGAACAGCAGATCAGGGCGATTAAAATCTACCGTTTTGTCCGTCAGAATAGGCCTATCCCAGTACAGCAGATGTTCAGTAGACTCGAAACCTCTTGTGGAGAGTATTTATAATAAGGAGGAATGTCTTTATCGATCAAAGTGTGTGTCAAAGCCAAGTGTTGGTGTATTTGCTTTGAAACTTGGTTATGGCGACCTAGGTAGGCTGATTCTGATAGGGTTGAACATCTTGCCATAATGTGCTCAATCGACTCACCCACATTTCCACATTTCGGCATTTGTCGACAACATTGAGTTTTAGAATTATTTATCCTAATTACTCTGTCCTGTATTGCTGTTTCAGGGTAGAGATGACCTGCTTTGAGCCATGCTAAGGAAGCAGCCTTGTCAATGTTGTCCCCATCTAATAAAGCCGGAAATTTTACGTGGAGTGTTTTTTCTTCCCATTGGCGAATCTCATGCCCTACGTCGTCCAAACCGACATTAACATCAACATTGTGTAGGTTCAGATGGGTCGCATCGGAGTCGTATTTGCTTAGTAAGGAAACTAGCTCATTGCTGGAGGCGTGCAGTTTTGATCGTATTTTTAAAACTTGCATCTTACACAATTTGAAGAGGTTCTGCAATTCACGACCTCCATACTTCCTGGGCAGGTATAACCTAATGGTGGAGGACTTTGGGTGTAAACATCGAAATTTGGTTTGTAATTTTCTCGTGATGCTGTCAATGTCATATAGGTCGGTGTCAGTCCATTTAATAACATCGGGTATATAAAGGAGCATTGGGACGGCCCAGCTGTTTATTGCAGTGATGAGGTTATTGCCAGACAGTTTTGTATTGATGATTTTATTTACTCTTTGCTTATATTTACCAAGAAAGTCCTCTTTTAATTTTTTATGGTTTATCTTGGCATTCTGGTTTATTCCAAGATATTTATAAAGAGATGCAGAGTTCAATTCCTCGATGCCATCCAATGCAAAGTTAGTGTTGGCTCTCTTGCCCCTTTTAATGCTTATGATGTTACACTTATCCAGGCCAAAAGACATACAGATATCGTCACTAAAGCGTTTTACTGTTTTGATTAAGGTGTCTCGGTTTCTGCATATAGCTTTTGATCATCCATGTAAAGTAAGTGGGACACACATTTTGTACATTTAGTGTCAAGCCTAAAACCGTTTGTAGTGTCATGGAGTAATGTAGATAGTGGGTTAATTATTATTATTAACTATAAAGTTGTTCCAGATATTGTTTCATAAAAAAAAATTACGTCAAATTATTGTTTGAAATCGCACGTCTGATTCCTGTACATCACTATAATCACTCTAGTTTAATTATCAATATCAAATTGTTCGTGATTTTCAACTTAAAACAAATTTATGTCAAATGACGTATTCTACAAAAATATCGACAATAGGTTGTTCAGGATTTTAAAAGGAGAAAGTCACTCCTTTGACTAATTTTACATTAAATTTTCTTGCTGAAACATCACAAAAGACTTCTTATAAGTAAAAGAATGTTCCAGATTTTGTTTTGAAAAAGAAATTGACCTAACGCCAAATGACTTTGAAATCGATCTTCTAATAGAATTAGAATAATTATAAATAATACGTCGCAAAACTTATTATCAAAAATCAGTTGTTCTGGATATTTTAAGAAAAACATTTAAACTCTAAATCATTTTTTAAAATCTTTCTTGTAGCTTATAGTACATTTAATTTTCTTGCTAAGCGTCACAAAAATCTCATTATTGTTAATATTATGTTCCTGATTTTTAAGGGAAACAACTTCTTAACACTAAAGGATTGAATACAAATCTCTCCACTAAGTTATGGTCCATGTAAGTTTCATGCTAGACCTTCATTAAAGTCCAGTATCCCAGTGCTCGTTAGCAAGGGTTTTATCCAACGAACTTGCTTGGACCCAGCGCTCTGCACCCCAAGTCCTGTAACAGCCTTGGAGTAAGGGAGCGTATCGATCCTGGGTCCACTGGCTATAAATGGCCGAGGGCAGGGCTAACCATGCAGTTTACCTCATGTTCCTATACTGTGACCGCCACTGTTCCGTGCCACTCCAGCTAACGGGACACTGATGTCGGCCCCTTTGTGGAACGTGTGGCTCATTTGTTGGACTGGGTTGCTGACTTTTGTTTCATCCCCACCCCGAGTGAGATAAAAAAAAAAAGCTCACCCAGGGTATCCTGCAGGGTATCGCTTCCCGTTCTTAGCCTGTCTAGTTCCACTACTAGACGTTTCCACGGAGGCGCCACGCTCAGGCGACGGGGCGGAATCCTTCGCATGCTAGAAAATTTGGTATAATATTATTCCGGTATTCTGAATAAATAAATATAGGCTCTACTATCTCGGTGCGCCTATGTCTGGTGAACTCTCTTGTGTGAGGAAGACATATTTGTTAGTCGAACTAGGTCGTTTTGTTTTCCTTTGACGTCACATCAAATGAATTCTTGAATTGTAATTCATTATTATGAATAAATTAGATTTAGATGTTATTAAATTTGATATTTTCTGCATGTTATTGAAGGACTACAAGAATGTAAAAACAAGCGTTTGGAATCTCTCGCCTCAATGAAAATAAATATGAAGGAATTTATTTTAAAACCAAAAGATATAACAATTGGAAAATTAATTGGCTCTGGTGAGTATAGTATAATTGTAGAACAACAAGTAGACAGAAAGACTAAATGACAGACAGCTAGACTAATAGATGCGTCCAAAAGCGCAACTGCCCTGGTCAGGCGGTTATCAACTTCCCTTGAAAGTGAGGCGTCATTTGACACTATACTACCTAGGGGCTGTCCTTTTACGGTTATGTATGTTTTATTGGGTGACTTCTAGAACATGACTTCTGTTTTCCCGAGGTTTATAGATAGACCGAAAGAGGCCTCAGAACGAGACAGCTGGAGGTCACTCCAAGGCCGCGGGATACACATTTGAGACCAAAAGAAAATCCGCTGCCGAAGACAAACGCAGACGGCGAAAAGAAAATCTAAATCGCCCACCTGCGGACAATGGTTATGCTTGCCGTGGATGTGGCAAAATATGTAGACTAATAGATGAATATTTGAACGAGGAATAGAATACCTGTAATTATTATGCAAATTAAATTAATGTATTACGTTGCACAAGCGACATGTAAAAATCTATCTGACCAAAGTTTCTGGACCCTCTGTCCACACCTTACGTTCAGGCTGCACAGTGTAATGAGATATTGAGTCAATAGTTTGAACTGAATACATTCAAATGAATACATTCTAATGAATACATTCTTATGAATACATTCGAGACTTTATTATTTTAAGGGTAAGAGCGAATGTTGTGTTGTAGATTAATAAATACAACATTGGGTCTAGCCTCAAGGACTCATTTGTTAAGTTGCAATTCTTAGTAAAACTATAAAGCTTCAAGTAATTATTTGGACATTCTACTTTCAGGACATTTTGTTAGTGTTTTACTTTTAGGACCTTTTGGATTTTGTTTTACTTTTAGGACATTTTGGTTGTGTCTATGAAGGAGTTTTAAAGACCAATGACTGTTGCCTTAAAGTGGCTGTTAAAACTGTTCAAGGTAAGGGAAGACTAACGTAACGTTATCACTTGAGTAAGATCACAGCCTCAATACAATAACAGTATTAGATCTAGTAGGCCACCTTCAGTCTGTCCATTATCTCATATGGCTCTTCCTCTTTTCACTGTTACCTTACCTTAGTCGTTGAACCTTTGGGGCACCACACATGATCTGTCAACCATCTTTCTCCATTCCTCTTTGTATTGTGCATTGAATAGAATCTTTTTTAACGACTGTAGAGTCCAAAAAAAAAAGTTCATGTAGTAACATTGAATTATCACTGAACATGATTGTTACATTTCTTTTCTTTATAAAGACAGCAAGCTGGGAAATAGGAAACTTCAAAAAAAAAAACACTAGATTTAAAGATCATTAAAAATCAGGCTTACAAAGTATTTAATGAAAAATGTATGTATGTCCTAGTCAGCTTCCTTCTTAGTAAATCCCCCCCTTGATTACATAATAGACTTTTCAATATTAAGTTAGACAAAGCATGCACACTTAGTCGCAATTGGACAGACTTCACACTTTCAAGAACAAGACTTAATTATTTAGATTACTGGCGATTATTCCGATAAATTTATATTATTAATAAATACTTTAACTCATCATTCAACACTTTGCCTAAAGTAGTTGTAGTCATTATATATATATATATATACATTTTTTTTATTGCAATGGACCCCATGCCTTTTCTAACTTGGACCTGGCCCTAAATTCGAGTATCACTTTTCTCTCTCCCCCCCCCCCCCCAACTCTCCGCCTTTAAAAATAGACAAATAGTCTTCTTTACACCGTTGACCTGTAATGAAACAACAAATACTAGTATAACAATAACATGGCTTTATTCGACAGAACTAACATACAATATACAGGAAATGAAACCAGCACGTCTCGCATAACACTGATGCAGTCTATACACACACACACACACACTGGACATGAAACATGACCTTCTGACACTCTGGACGCACGCAGATAATCACTACAATCACCCCGCCTAAAAGTTATTGGAACATAAACATGTAAATAAAAGTGAAGGACAACGCTATAGGAGGCCTTAGTATCCCTACAGAATACTTACAGAGTTACTCTATTGAAAAGCATTGTATAACTATAAACAAACACGTTATACACTAATAAAATTATCAGTCCCTAAGTGTCACATTATGCATACAAATATTAGGTTAGACCAGTAGAGAAAGTAGTCTTGAATAAATAATGTAATAAGTAATACAATACAAACAAGTCTAACTAGAAAAGCTATACACTATAAAATGATCAGTGCTAAGTGTGTTATATTAAGCCTACAGATACTGAGTTAGAACTTGTGGAAAAATAATTAAATAAATGTTAGAGCTTATAATTAGGTCTGTTTGTTCTTGGTCTTAGGCTATATCTACCAGGACCAATACTGACGTCGCTTTGAGTTGGTGACATCGGCGGCTCACTAACTGGACACTCAGCCCCTGCATTTACTTCTTCTTGATGTCCATTTTCCCCCTGTTGTACATGTGTGTTAGGAGCAGCCATTGGTTCCATAGTCACATGGTCAGTAGGCACCTGCATCTGTGTGATAGCCCATAGGGTTTGTCTCCGGCTCAAGGTCTTCATGTTCCATATGTTAATACACCTCTGATTCTCCCTCTATTGGAGCGGGGGCAAAATGTCGCAGTAAACACTTCCATCAGGAAGTCTTACAATGGCATACTGTGTGATTAAGTCCACAGCTATTGTACCATCGTCATCGGGAGTGATTTGCCGAAGGTGGACCTGCGATAGAACTTGAATATTCTCTCGTGTGGTGTCTCGTTTGTAGCAGTACAGAGCAGAGAACGAAGAGAGTGCAGGGCTTGGTTTAATATCTGTTCCCATTTGTAAACCGGGAGTACTTGAGTTTTTAAGGCCAGGGTTATAGCTTTCCATAATGAGCCGTTTAGCCTTTCTACTTGAGAGTTTCCTCTGGGATTATAAGGGGTCGTCCTACTTGTGGTCACCCCTCTCTCGTGTAAAAAATTCCTGCACCTCTCTTGAAATGATTGAGGTACCTCTATCAGAGTGTACATAGTCAGTCATTTCGAATAGTCCAAATAAATTATCTAGACATCTGATTACTGTTAAAGCCGACATATCAGAACAGGCGTGTGCAAACGGGAATCTTGAAAATTCGTTCACAATGGTTAGCAGATATGTGTTCCGAGATGTAGAAGGGAGCGGTCCTTTGAAGTCCATACTTAGTCTCTGGAAAGGCTGCATCGCCTTAATTAAAGTTCCATTAGAATTACTGAAATATCTGGGTTTTACTTCGGCACAGATTCTGCACTGGTTGACAACCAGCCTGACATTTTCACAAGAGAAAGGTAAGTTTTTCTCTCGCACTAAATGCCATAGTCTTTTTACTCCCGGATGACACAGAGAGTCATGGAGCAGTTTCAATTCATTTCGACTTATAGATGACGCACACAACCGTTTCTAGAAAACGTATCAGCCGCTACATTGTGTTTGCCTGGTCTATACAAGACATCGTAGTGGAAACAGCTCAGTTCCAGTCTCCACCTTTGAATTTTCTCATTCTTTATTTTCCCTTTGCTCTGTTTGTCGTACATGAAGGCCACTGAGCGTTGATCCTTGACAAGGGTAAAGCGATTTCCTACTAAGTAGTGGTGCCATTTCCTTAAAGATTCTACAATGGCGTAGGCTTCTTTTTCTATTGCTGAGTGCCGCCTTTCACTTTTCGAGAGTGTTCTTGAAAAGAACGCCACGAGGCGGCCATCCTGGTTGAGGGTGGCAGCTATTGCAACATCCGAAGCGTCTGTTTCAACCGTCAGAGATCGAGTATAGTCGATGGTGAAGATGGCAGCTTTCTCCAGCTCCTGCTTTAATTCGTTAAGGGCTGTCTTTACTGTTTCTGAAAGAGGGAACGACGACGTGTTATTTGCCAAAACATTTATTTTGTTAGAAAAATTTGGGATCTACTGCGAGTAGCACGCCAACATGCTCACGATCCGTTTTTGTGAGCGCATATCATGAGGAGGAGGAAGGTTTCTTAAAGCCTGGAATCTTTCAGGGTCTGGCTTGAGTAGGCCTTTAGAAATTTCGTATCCCAGTAGGCAAACTTTGTCAGTGGCTATCGTACTTTTGTCTTAATTAAATGTAATCCCATACTTTCTAGAAGCATCTAGAAATCTGTTCAGATTCTCATCGTGCGACTCTTTATCATGACCACATACCGTTACATTGTCCACGTATGCAAAGGTGTCCTGCAACTTTTCATTCTCAATCATTTGATTTATTGTTCTCTGAAAGCATGCAACTCCATTAGTAACACCGAAAGGGATGCGACAGAACTGATAGAGTTTGCCAAATACCTCAAATGCAGTAAACGGCCTTTCTTCAGCATTGATTGGTATTTGATGGTAAGCACTTTTGAGGTCTAGAGTACTAAAAACGGAATAGTTGGATATCCGTTCTACCAGTTCATCGACTCGGGGTATTGGGTATGCATCCAGTAAGGTGATGCGATTTATTGTTTGACTGTAATCAATGACCATCCTTCTTTTATGTCTCTCGTTTGTTGTCACAAGCACCTGGGCTCTCCAGGGAGACTTTGAGAATTCCATAAGTTTGTCGAGAGGAGGTTTCTTACTTCAGCCTCAATAAATTTGTTATCACCTATTGAGTGCTTTCGGGACTTATTAGTGAACGGTCTGCAGTCAGAAGTTAGATTACTGAATAGGCTTGGTGTTTCGACTCGTGCTGCTTTAAGACCACAGATGTGTAGAGGATTGCGTTTTCCTTTGTACGGTATGGTCAATTCCTTATGAAGACTTATAAAGTCTACACCAAGGATTACATCCGAGCACAATCCAACAAGTATAGAAAGTTTGACCTTTTCGTATTGTTCTCCCTTGTACTGGACATCGGCAAATGTATGTCCTAGTGTCTTTTCAGAAAGATGTGTAGTGGCCACGAATATTCTGTTTGTAGAATGGCGTATTGGCCATTTATTTCTCTTGACGATGGCTTCTGATATGTAGCTTTCACAGCTGCCAGTGTCTATGAGAGCCTGCAACATTAAAACATAGATGTTCACTTGGGCCGTAGAATGTGTCAGCCCAGAGAGATGACAACGTACACACTGGTCAGTGATAGTGTGCTGGCAGCTATGGTGGCTGTTGTTTTACTTGATTTACAAACAGTTTGGAAGTGTCCCTTTTTCCGCATTGATGACATAATGCATTTCGAGCAGGGCATTCAGTCCTAGAGTGTCTCTTCCTACCACAGAAGTAGTATAGCGACTTAATGGCATTCAATTCCTGGACTTCATTAGAAATGGATGTTTCTAAATGGGAGCAAGTTGGCGTTTTCATTGCCTCACAAGAGATTTCGTTCGTTGAATTGTAAGCCAGCGCATGCGTTTTGGCTGCTTCTAACATTCTAGCTTCGTCAAAAGCTCCTTGTAGAGTAAGAGATGTCTTTTCCAGTAACCGCTGTCTAATAGTGTTGGATGCCAGACCAGTTATAAAGGCTCTCTAATACAAATGTCTCTGTGATGTTCTGCAGTTACTTCTTTAAAGTCACAGTCTCGGGCCAGGCTTCGCAACTTTAGCATAAAGGACTTTACCGTTTGGCCCGGCTGCTGTTTACATGTAGCAACCAAACGTCTAGCAAAAATGTCATTCTTCACCATAATATAAGTTGTCTTGAGTGTGTCTATGGCCATCGAATAGGACGATACATCACTGATGAGCATAAAAAACCGTAGCAGATACGTGATTTTTCAACAACTTTAGTTTAAAGTCTTCGTTAATATCCTTGATGGACGAAAGAAAATTCTGAAATGTGTCGTACCAGTGAGTCCATTTGTCTGAGGCCAGAGGAGCATTAGGATCAATGTCCAACTCTTTCGGTCTGAGTAATTTATCCATTGTAGATTAAGGAATCCAACACTAATCCAGATACATAATTGTGTAAAATAAAGCCATGTTATTGGTATACTAGTATTTGATGTTCCATTACAATTTATTGCTATGGACCCCTTGCCTTTTCTAGCTTGGACCTGGCCGTAAATTCGAGTATCACTTTTCTCTACCCCCCCCTCCAACTCTCTGACTTTAAAAATAGACAAATAGTCTTCTTTACACTATCTGAGTAGGCTTCTGCTTTTCAGTTATTTTAAAATATTTGATTGGCTCCATGCCACTCTGTGATAGTTTTTGGGCTGGTCCTTTTTACATCCTGCTCCGCCGTACCCTCTTTTAAAAAAAAAAATGATTGTCTAAATCTATTGCATCTAATTGGGACGGCCCGCTTTATAAATCTATTGCATCTAATTGGGACGGCCCGCTTCCCTTCCAAGCATATTTTTTTTACCCGTGAATTCGATTACCCCCCTCCCTTTCCAGCCTACGTCTTAGGAAATAGTTGTACATACAATCTCTGAGTAGTCATCGACTTTTCAGCTCTTGTCGAAATATTTCAAAAGCTCTCTGATACTTGTATAAACTCACTCTGTCTGTCTGGTAAAAGTTTGTACACGTTATTTCTCCGACACCCTATCTCTGAACAAGCTGAAATTTTGCACAATTATTTCTTTTCCTGACAATACAATAATCACTTTTTAAAAAATTAGCAATTAGTTAATTTATTCATTGGTAATTAATTATTTTGTTGGGTATCTCGAACAAGAGAAAGAAATATTACTTGACTGAAGTGTTGGTATAAGCTGAATTAGTCCATTATATAGGATATCGTCTGAGTCTTAGTGAACACAAACCTGAAAAATAGGACGAGACTATTGAAACAATAGATAACTCTTCAATCGTCTATGTTCGTAGTCTCTGCATTAGCAAAGTTGGTTACCTTGTTGCCTGAGAAGCATTGAACCATGAGTTCGAATTCAGGTCATTCCCCCTTTTTTTATTTTTATAAATCTTTTTAATTGTTAGTCTAGATCTATTACAAATTTAGTTATATGACTGATCTAAACTTATTGATACAAGTAAGCTAAATATAAGCTTTCTTTTATAAAATAAGTTTTTTTTCTTAATATAAGCTTTGTTTTTTTTTAAATAACATTTTACAATTTTTCTTGCTCTCTCTCTCTTTTATTGTCCTTAGTGGTCAACTAGAACTTAATTATTTAGTGGTCAACTAGAACTTTATTATTTAGTGGTCAACTAGAACTTTATTATTTAGTGGTCAACTAGAACTTTATTATTTTTTCATTTAAATGCATTTTTTTTAAAGATTTCTCTTCAGGAGTCCCAACTATCAAAGCGTTCATCCAGGAAGCTGTCATCATGAAACATTTGCAACATCCAAATGTCTTACAGTTGATTGGTTTAGTGGAAAAACAACCGGGTATCCCTTACGTTCTATTACCATATATGGAAAAGGGTGATTTGTTGACATATGTGCGCACTGAGTCTGTGGTAAGTAGAAAGTCAGTTCTTCTCAAGCGTTGAACATATTTCAATTCCATAACACACACTTAAAAATACAATCTTTGTTTAGTACAAAGTATTGCAAAGTATTGATAGCGCTAATCACACTTACATTTCTTTTTCAACTTACACATCAGGATTAAGATAATTTGGTGAATATGTCTAATAATTAGGTTTATCTGACGTCTGCCAAAAGAAGGATACATTCTCATGTTTGGGCTCGTGCGCTCCACCTGGTGGGGAAATGTCCGGCTTTCACTCTGTTATTTCACGAGATTGAAATGAATCCTTCACACCATTTTACAGTAAAACGTCTTTACCAGGACGTCAGTCATCAGGAACGTGAAATATCCGAACTGCCTTTTTTTTTTACATCTTCTCTCTTTCTTTCTTGCATGTTTGGATTTAGCTCTCGATTTTTCAACCACATCTACAGATTCAATCGTCATTAAATTTTGCATACAACGTCATGATCGATGACAACAAATGAATCAATACAACAAAAGTAAGCTAAGGGAGGTCGTCTTTATGTAAAAGAATAAGATTTCTTAGTTAATGGGAGGCTATGTGTTTTGTTAAAAATTAAAAGATAACTATAGTAAAATAAAATAATAAGGCTTGTCTTCGAGTCCGAAGATTAATGACCTGCATATTTTGACACATCCAGGGCAAGCATAACCATTGTCCGCAGGTGGTCGATTTAGATTTTATTTTCGTCGTCTGCGTTTGTCCTCGGCAGCAGATTTTCTTTTGGTCTCTAATGTGTATCCCGCGGCCTTCGTTAGTGACATCCGGCTGCCTCGTTCCGACGCCGCATGCAGCCAGGTGCTCTCTTCTATATCAGCCAAGGAAAGTTGACGCCTAAGCTGGTCTTTGAAGCGTTTCCGTGGGGCGCCTCTGTTACGTCGACCACCTTTTAGCTCACCAAAAAAAGACTGGCTTTGGCATACGTTAGTCTCCCATACGGGATACGTGCCCTGTCCAGCGTAGTTGTCGGACCATAAGAGGTCCCTCTATACTTCCATACCGGTGTTTGCAAGGACATTGCTGTTTGTAGTGCGGTCCTGCTACCGTATGTCCATGTTGGAGCGCAAGAATGTTTGGTGAAAGCGCTCAAGAAGTCTTAGTTGTTTTTTTATATAGTGTCCACTGTCCATGTCTCAGAGCCATATAGAAGGGTTGAGAGAACCACCGCCTGGTAGACATTGATTTTTGTAGGCAGGCGGAGCTATTTGTTCTTCCAGACTCTCGCCTGAAGGCGTCCAAAAGCGCTACTAGCCCTGGCCAGACGGTTATCAATTTCCCTTGAAAGTGAGGCGTCATTTGACACTATTCTACCTAGACATGTGAAGTGGTTTACCACGTTGAGGGGCTGTCCGTTTACTGTGATCCTTGGGGCTGAGCATGTTTCATTGGGTGACTTCTGGAACATGACTTCTGTTTTCCCGAGGTTTATAGATAGACCGAAAGAGGCGGCAGCGTATGCTAATTCGTTTACCGCGTTCTGGGGGTCATGCTCATTGTGAGCTAGCAGGGCGCAATCATCGGCATAGAGAAGCTCCGTTATGACCATCTCCTTTGTTCTTGTATGGGATAGTAGACGCCGGAAATTGAACACATGCCGTCAGAAAGAAACCGGATGTAGATGCCTTCATGCAATCGCCGCCTCATTTGACCCAGCATTACGCCAAAGAAGATAGCAAATAGAGTAGGGGCAAGTACACAGCCCTGCTTCACGCCATTTTCTATTGGGAAGTGATCAGACAGGTCACTATTGTGTCTAATCTGGCCTTTTTGTCCAACGTGAAACAGCCTGAGAATGGATAGGAACGTAGGTGGGCATCACAGCCTAGCCAAAATCCTTCACAAACCATCGCGTCTGACCGTGTCGAAAGCCTTGGTGAGTTCCACGAAGGCAGCGTACAGGATTTACTTATTAAATGTTATTGTAAAAATATTTCAAGTATTGTATGTGTTTTCATAAATTATGAAAAAAAAACTTTGTCTTTATCACTATTTTCACAAATCAATTCCCTTCTACACAAATACATTCACCCACATATTTTGTAGCGCGAAACAGCAGTAGGCAAATATATTATACATCATTCCTCCAAAATACTATGAAATACAATAGAAACATTCCAGACTCGATCATATAAATACATAGGTATATCTACTAATTTTAGATGTTAATGACTAAAAAGACAAACATTACAAAAATAAGAAATTAAATAAATTAATTTAAAAGGGAAACGTTTCTTCGTTACGGCTTTGAATGAAAGAGAAGTCGTTAACAAAAGCACCAATTTAATACTCAGTCAATAACATTTGTTAGTGTAATTTATAAGATAACTTAGATATGATAATAACATTAATAAATCTCCGTATCCTGTGGTATTACGTTGTCAGTTGGCTTAACAATACAATATTATTGGCCATAGGCTTAGCCAGGGGTTTGGGGTTCACCCCGCCCCCAAATGAACCCCCCCCCGTGGGGGGGGGTCGGAAATTAGTGACTGATTTTCGCTTTGATTCTGTTTATTTAAGGTGAGATTTTAATACTAAACCATCACTTGCTCCAGCGCAGCCAAGGGGATTTTGAGTTTAAAACCCCCTACCAGTCAAATCTCCCTCTTCTATAAAACAAAACCGAAAAAAAAAAGAGTGCAAACGACAATCCCCAAAGTCCAAGAGCATAGCTAAAGAAGATTTTGATTTTTAACACTCCTCGAAATTTACGATAAACCCCCTCTTTAATAAAAGACTATCCATCCATACATCCGTCACCTTCGGTGAAGTCCAGTAGGGAATCGGCGTCTACGCGGGCGCCATTATCCCGTTGGTCGTTAGAAAGGCTTTTATCCAACAACCATCCCGAGTCCTGTCTGAGGACTCCAAGCGGTAGACGGGCCATGTTGGTTGAATGGGCTAAAACCAGGCCGTGCCGCGTACACAGCGCACCGTCAACGTTCCTGGACCCCACTCGCTACAAGTGGCCGAGAGCAGTGCTGAATGCGGGGAGTCTGTCTCATATTCCTATAATGTAACCTCCCGAAATGAAATCCCCCCCCCGCAGGGGGCGTGTCGGAATTTAGTGAATGATTTTTAGCGGCCGAAAGGGGAAAAGACGCTATTAGTTTTGTGCGAAATGTCTGTCCGTCTGTCCGTCCGTCCCGTTTAGATCTCGTAAACTACAAAAGTTATTGAAAATCAGACATCACAATATTTTAGACCATTCATAGTTCTGATGCAACGGCTACTTTTTTTTTCTGAAAGTGAAAAATCTAATTTTTAAAATCAGTCAGTAAAAAAGCTAATTAGTATGCAATATAAGTTAGACCTAATTTAAAACGAATAGTAATCTTGTAAACTTCATTTTCCAGACCTTTGTTTTTCATTTCGTAATTTTTTTAAAATTTTTTTTTGAGGATTCGAATAAGTGATTAAGCCTTTTCATAACAATTAGATCAATTATGAGACATCAGTTAGGCCAGGGGTGGCGCGGTGGCTGAGCGGTAACGCGCTTGGCTTCCGAACCGGGGGTCCCGGGTTCGAATCCTGGTGAAGACTGGGATTTTCAACTTTGGAATCTTTGGGCGCCTGTGAGTCCACTCAGCTCTAATGGGTACCTGACATTAGTTGGGGAAAAGTAAAGGCTGTTGGTCGTTGTGCTGGCTACATGACACCCTCGTTAACCGTAGGCCACAAAAACAGATGAACTTTACATCATCTGCCCTATAGACCACAAGGTCTGAAAGGGGAACTACTTAGGCCAGGTTCACATCTAACTTTACATGCACTTTCACCTATCCTTTGGTCTGCTGGACCGTTGGGGCACTACACAAGACCCGTGAATCTTCTTTCTCCATTCTTATCTCTCATTGTTCTTTCTGAAAATATTGAAGCCTGCCTGGGTAGACCACTACGGGGGCCGATTTTGAGTTTGTGTTTCCACACAAACTGTCTTTTGTAATCTTGTTTGCTTTGATTTTCTTTATTTTAGGTGAGATTTTAATACTAAACCATCACTTGGCCCAGCGCAGCCAAGGGGTTTCGAGTTTAAAACTCACTACCAGGGTTAAATCCCCCTCTTCTATAAAACAAAACAAAAAAAAATGCAAACGACAATCCCCAAATTCCAAGAACACAGCTAAGGAAGATTTTGATTTAAAAACCCCCTCCAAAATTTACGATACACCCCCATCTTCAATATAAAAAAAGCAAATTACAAACTCAAAATTCTATGAGCGTAGCAAAAGGGGTTATAGTTTAAACCCGCCTTCAGCGGGTTTTGAAACTAAAAAAACTACCTCTTTAATATTTAAAAAAAGAAAATTACGCACTCAAAACGCTATGAGCGTAGCCAAAGGGGGTTTGAAGTTTAAACCCCCCTTCAGAGTAGTTTGATGCTAAAAAAATACCTCTTCAATATAAAAAGCAAAGCAAATAACAAACTAAAATTCTATGAGTGTAGCCAAGGCAATGGGGGGTTTTGAGTTTAAACCCCCCTCCTCCAGATGGCTTTTTAAAAAGTTTAAAACCCCTCCAGATGGTTTTGAGTTTAAAATCCCCCTACAGAGCGTTTTGAGGTTGAAAACCTCTCTCTATAATATTATTCTATAGCAAACTACAGTTACCAAATTCTATGACCGTAGCTAAATGTGGTTTTGAATTAAAAAAACAACTCCAGATATATTTTAGTTTAAAACAGATGATTTTGACGATAAAACTTCCCTTTTCGATATAACATCTAAAGCAAAATAGTCACCTAATTCCAAAATCGCAGTCAAGAGAAGTTACCAGTGGCTGGGCTCCATTAATAAAGTGCAATGAAATTGAAAAGCACTAAATGTATATAATCCCCCCAACCCCCCTCCCCCCCCCCGAAAAAAATAATCCTGGCTACGCCCATGTTATTGGCAATACTGTCGATACGAACACGTCTCTTCGTCTTCTTGTATTGGCGGAGATAGGATTGTGGTTGTTGATTGTTCTTAGTTTCTAATTTTCATGCTGAAAATATTGAAACCTGCATTTTTACCTGCCTGAGTGGACGACTATGGGGGCCGATTTTGAATTTGTGTTTTCACACAAACTGTCTTTGTAACTTTTTTGTATTGTTTTTCACAGTACGGCAAGTTGCTCTTGTTAATGTGTGACTTCGTCTCTTCCACTCTATTGCATTGCTTCCTGATCTTGGTCTATCCCTGCTGTCTCTAAGCACCATGTTTCTGAGGGCGTGTCCACGGCAGTGAAGGGGGGTGTTTGGTGTCGTGCCTAGTGATGGTGGATTGTTCATAATAGTCCACATTCTGTTATCCGGACGATTGAATATCCGTCAGATCCCGTTCCCAATCAATTCGGATAATCGATGTTCTACTGTATTTTAAAAACACAAACTATTAGTGAAACACAAGTTATAAGCAAGATAACAAAAGAAGTTTCTCTTACTCTTTCAAGCGGCGCCTCCTGGTCAATAGCACTCAAACATTACGATAAACACACGCACACATCACATTCACCTCGCATCAATAGCACTCAGACATTACGATAAACACACGCACACATCACATTCACCTCGCATCAATAGCACTCAGACATTACGATAAACACACGCACACATCACATTCACCTCGCATCAATAGCAATCAGACATTACGATAAACACACGCACACATCACATTCACCTCACATCACATTCACCTCGCATCAATAGACTCAGACATTACGATAAACACACGCACACATAACATTCACCTCGCATCACATTCACCTCGCATCAATAGCACTCAGACATTACGATAAACACACGCACACATCACATTCACCTCGCATCACATTCACCTCGCATCAAAAGCACTCAGACATTACGATAAACGCACGCACACATCACATTCATCTTGCATCAATAGCACTCAGACATTACGATAAACGCACGCACACATCACATTCACCTCGCATCAATAACACTCAGACATTACGATAAACACACGCACACATCACATTCACCTCGCACCAATAGCACTCAGACATTACGATAAACACACGCACACATCACATTCACTTCGCATCAATAGCAATCAGACATTACGATAAACACATACACACATCACATTCACCTCGCATCAAATTCACCTCGCATCAATAGCACTCAGACATTACGATAAACACACGCACACATAACATTCACCTCGCATCACATTCACCTCGCATCAATAGCACTCAGACATTACGATAAACACACGCACACATCACATTCACCTCGCATCACATTCACCTCGCATCAATAGCACTCAGACATTACGATAAACACACGCACGCATCGCATTCACCTCGCATCAATAGCACTCAGACATTACGATAAACACACGCACACATCACATTCACCTCGCATCAATAGCACTCAGACATTACGATAAACACACGCACACATCACATTCACCTCGCATCAATAGCACTCAGACATTACGATAAACGCACGCACACATCACATTCACTTACATCAATAGCACTCAGACATTACGATAAACGCACGCACACATCACATTCATCTTGCATCAATAGCACTCAGACATTACGATAAACGCACGCACACATCACATTCACCTCGCATCAATAGCACTCAGACATTACGATAAACACACGCACACATCACATTCACCTCGCATCAATAGCACTCAGACATTACGATAAACACACGCACACATCACATTCACCTCGCATCAATAGCACTCAGACATTACGATAAACGCATGCACACATCACATTCACCTCGCATCAATAGCACTCAGACATTACGATAAACACACGCACACATCACATTCACCTCGCATCAATAGAACTCAGACATTACGATAAACACACGCACACATCACATTCATCTCGCATCAATAGCACTCAGACATTACGATAAACACACGCACACATCACATTCACCTCGCATCAATAGAACTCAGACATTACGATAAACACACGCACACATCACATTCACCTCGCATCAATAGCACTCAGACATTACGATAAACACACGCACACATCACATTCACCTCGCATCAATAGAACTCAGACATTACGATAAACACACGCACACATCACATTCACCTCGCATCAATAGCACTCAGACATTACGATAAACACACGCACACATCACATTCACCTCGCATCAATAGAACTCAGACATTACGATAAACACACGCACACATCACATTCACCTCGCATCAATAGCACTCAGACATTACGATAAACACACGCACACATCACATTCACCTCGCATCAATAGAACTCAGACATTACGATAAACACACGCACACATCACATTCATCTTGCATCAATAGCACTCAGACATTACGATAAACACACGCACACATCACATTCACCTCGCATCAATAGCACTTAGACATTACGATAAACACACGCACACATCACATTCACCTCGCATCAATAGAACTCAGACATTACGATAAACACACGCACACATCACATTCATCTCGCATCAATAGCACTCAGACATTACGATAAACACACGCACACATCACATTCACCTCGCATCAAAAGAACTCAGACATTACGATAAACACACGCACACATCACATTCACCTCGCATCAATAGCACTCAGACATTACGATAAACACACGCACACATCACATTCACCTCGCATCAATAGAACTCAGACATTACGATAAACACACGCACACATCACATTCACCTCGCATCAATAGAACTCAGACATTACGATAAACACACGCACACATCACATTCACCTCGCATCAATAGCACTCAGACATTACGATAAACACACGCACACATCACATTCACCTCGCATCAATAGAACTCAGACATTACGATAAACACACGCACACATCACATTCACCTCGCATCAATAGCACTCAGACATTACGATAAACACACGCACACATCACATTCACCTCGCATCAATAGAACTCAGACATTACGATAAACACACGCACACATCACATTCACCTCGCATCAATAGCACTCAGACATTACGATAAACACACGCACACATCACATTCACCTCGCATCAATAGAACTCAGACATTACGATAAACACACGCACACATCACATTCACCTCGCATCAATAGAACTCAGACATTACGATAAACACACGCACACATCACATTCACCTCGCATCAATAGCACTCAGACATTACGATAAACACACGCACACATCACATTCACCTCCCATCAATAGCACTCAGACATTACGATAAACACACGCACACATCACATTCACCTCGCATCAATAGCACTCAGACATTACGATAAACACACGCACACATCACATTCACCTCGCATCAATAGAACTCAGACATTACGATAAACACACGCACACATCACATTCACCTCGCATCAATAGAACTCAGACATTACGATAAACACACGCACACATCACATTCACCTCGCATCAATAGAACTCAGACATTACGATAAACACACGCACACATCACATTCACCTCGCATCAATAGATCTCAGACATTACGATAAACACACGCACACATCACAATCACCTCGCATCAATAGCACTCAGACATTACGATAAACACACGCACACATCACATTCACCTCGCATCAATAGCACTCAGACATTACGATAAACGCACGCACACATCACATTCACCTCACATCAATAGCACTCAGACATTACGATAAACACACGCACACATCACATTCATCTTGCATCAATAGCACTCAGACATTACGATAAACGCACGCACACATCACATTCACCTCGCATAAATAACACTCAGACATTACGATAAACACACGCACACATCACATTCACCTCGCACCAATAGCACTCAGACATTACGATAAACACACGCACACATCACATTCACCTCGCATCAATAGCAATCAGACATTACGATAAACACACGCACACATCACATTCACCTCGCATCAATAGCAATCAGAAATTACGATAAACACACGCACACATCACATTCACCTCGCATCAAATTCACCTCGCATCAATAGCACTCAGACATTACGATAAACACACGCACACATAACATTCACCTCGCATCACATTCACCTCGCATCAATAGCACTCAGACATTACGATAAACACACGCACACATCACATTCACCTCGCATCACATTCACCTCGCATCAATAGCACTCAGACATTACGATAAACACACGCATGCATCGCATTCACCTCGCATCAATAGCACTCAGACATTACGATAAACACACGCACACATCACATTCACCTCGCATCAATAGCACTCAGACATTACGATAAACACACGCACACATCACATTCACCTCGCATCAATAGCACTCAGACATTACGATAAACGCACGCACACATCACATTCACCTCACATCAATAGCACTCAGACATTACGATAAACGCACGCACACATCACATTCATCTTGCATCAATAGCACTCAGACATTACGATAAACGCACGCACACATCACATTCACCTCGCATCAATAGCACTCAGACATTACCATAAACACACGCACACATCACATTCACCTCGCATCAATAGAACTCAGACATTACGATAAACACACGCACACATCACATTCACCTCGCATCAATAGCACTCAGACATTACGATAAACACACGCACACATCACATTCACCTCGCATCAATAGAACTCAGACATTACGATAAACACACGCACACATCACATTCATCTTGCATCAATAGCACTCAGACATTACGATAAACACACGCACACATCACATTCACCTCGCATCAATAGCACTTAGACATTACGATAAACACACGCACACATCACATTCACCTCGCATCAATAGAACTCAGACATTACGATAAACACACGCACTTATCACATTCATCTCGCATCAATAGCACTCAGACATTACGATAAACACACGCACACATCACATTCACCTCGCATCAAAAGAACTCAGACATTACGATAAACACACGCACACATCACATTCACCTCGCATCAATAGCACTCAGACATTACGATAAACACACGCACACATCACATTCACCTCGCATCAATAGAACTCAGACATTACGATAAACACACGCACACATCACATTCACCTCGCATCAATAGAACTCAGACATTACGATAAACACACGCACACATCACATTCACCTCGCATCAATAGCACTCAGACATTACGATAAACACACGCACACATCACATTCACCTCGCATCAATAGAACTCAGACATTACGATAAACACACGCACACATCACATTCACCTCGCATCAATAGCACTCAGACATTACGATAAACACACGCACACATCACATTCACCTCGCATCAATAGCACTCAGACATTACGATAAACACACGCACACATCACATTCACCTCGCATCAATAGAACTCAGACATTACGATAAACACACGCACTTATCACATTCATCTCGCATCAATAGCACTCAGACATTACGATAAACACACGCACACATCACATTCACCTCGCATCAAAAGAACTCAGACATTACGATAAACACACGCACACATCACATTCACCTCGCATCAATAGCACTCAGACATTACGATAAACACACGCACACATCACATTCACCTCGCATCAATAGAACTCAGACATTACGATAAACACACGCACACATCACATTCACCTCGCATCAATAGAACTCAGACATTACGATAAACACACGCACACATCACATTCACCTCGCATCAATAGCACTCAGACATTACGATAAACACACGCACACATCACATTCACCTCGCATCAATAGAACTCAGACATTACGATAAACACACGCACACATCACATTCACCTCGCATCAATAGCACTCAGACATTACGATAAACACACGCACACATCACATTCACCTCGCATCAATAGAACTCAGACATTACGATAAACACACGCACACATCACATTCACCTCGCATCAATAGCACTCAGACATTACGATAAACACACGCACACATCACATTCACCTCGCATCAATAGAACTCAGACATTACGATAAACACACGCACACATCACATTCACCTCGCATCAATAGAACTCAGACATTACGATAAACACACGCACACATCACATTCACCTCGCATCAATAGCACTCAGACATTACGATAAACACACGCACACATCACATTCACCTCCCATCAATAGCACTCAGACATTACGATAAACACACGCACACATCACATTCACCTCGCATCAATAGCACTCAGACATTACGATAAACACACGCACACATCACATTCACCTCGCATCAATAGAACTCAGACATTACGATAAACACACGCACACATCACATTCACCTCGCATCAATAGAACTCAGACATTACGATAAACACACGCACACATCACATTCACCTCGCATCAATAGAACTCAGACATTACGATAAACACACGCACACATCACATTCACCTCGCATCAATAGATCTCAGACATTACGATAAACACACGCACACATCACAATCACCTCGCATCAATAGCACTCAGACATTACGATAAACACACGCACACATCACATTCACCTCGCATCAATAGCACTCAGACATTACGATAAACGCACGCACACATCACATTCACCTCACATCAATAGCACTCAGACATTACGATAAACACACGCACACATCACATTCATCTTGCATCAATAGCACTCAGACATTACGATAAACGCACGCACACATCACATTCACCTCGCATAAATAACACTCAGACATTACGATAAACACACGCACACATCACATTCACCTCGCACCAATAGCACTCAGACATTACGATAAACACACGCACACATCACATTCACCTCGCATCAATAGCAATCAGACATTACGATAAACACACGCACACATCACATTCACCTCGCATCAATAGCAATCAGAAATTACGATAAACACACGCACACATCACATTCACCTCGCATCAAATTCACCTCGCATCAATAGCACTCAGACATTACGATAAACACACGCACACATAACATTCACCTCGCATCACATTCACCTCGCATCAATAGCACTCAGACATTACGATAAACACACGCACACATCACATTCACCTCGCATCACATTCACCTCGCATCAATAGCACTCAGACATTACGATAAACACACGCATGCATCGCATTCACCTCGCATCAATAGCACTCAGACATTACGATAAACACACGCACACATCACATTCACCTCGCATCAATAGCACTCAGACATTACGATAAACACACGCACACATCACATTCACCTCGCATCAATAGCACTCAGACATTACGATAAACGCACGCACACATCACATTCACCTCACATCAATAGCACTCAGACATTACGATAAACGCACGCACACATCACATTCATCTTGCATCAATAGCACTCAGACATTACGATAAACGCACGCACACATCACATTCACCTCGCATCAATAGCACTCAGACATTACCATAAACACACGCACACATCACATTCACCTCGCATCAATAGCACTCAGACATTACGATAAACACACGCACACATCACATTCACCTCGCATCAATAGCACTCAGACATTACGATAAACGCATGCACACATCACATTCACCTCGCATCAATAGCACTCAGACATTACGATAAACACACGCACACATCACATTCACCTCGCATCAATAGAACTCAGACATTACGATAAACACACGCACACATCACATTCATCTCGCATCAATAGCACTCAGACATTACGATAAACACACGCACACATCACATTCACCTCGCATCAATAGAACTCAGACATTACGATAAACACACGCACACATCACATTCATCTCGCATCAATAGCACTCAGACATTACGATAAACACACGCACACATCACATTCACCTCGCATCAATAGAACTCAGACATTACGATAAACACACGCACACATCACATTCACCTCGCATCAATAGCACTCAGACATTACGATAAACACACGCACACATCACATTCACCTCGCATCAATAGCACTCAGACATTACGATAAACGCATGCACACATCACATTCACCTCGCATCAATAGAACTCAGACATTACGATAAACACACGCACACATCACATTCACCTCGCATCAATAGAACTCAGACATTACGATAAACACACGCACACATCACATTCACCTCGCATCAATAGCACTCAGACATTACGATAAACACACGCACACATCACATTCACCTCGCATCAATAGAACTCAGACATTACGATAAACACACGCACACATCACATTCACCTCGCATCAATAGAACTCAGACATTACGATAAACACACGCACACATCACATTCATCTCGCATCAATAGCACTCAGACATTACGATAAACACACGCACACATCACATTCACCTCGCATCAATAGAACTCAGACATTACGATAAACACACGCACACATCACATTCACCTCGCATCAATAGCACTCAGACATTACGATAAACACACGCACACATCACATTCACCTTGCATCAATAGCACTCAGACATTACGATAAACGCATGCACACATCACATTCACCTCGCATCAATAGAACTCAGACATTACGATAAACACACGCACACATCACATTCACCTCGCATCAATAGCACTCAGACATTACGATAAACACACGCACACATCACATTCACCTCGCATCAATAGAACTCAGACATTACGATAAACACACGCACACATCACATTCACCTCGCATCAATAGCACTCAGACATTACGATAAACACACGCACACATCACATTCACCTCGCATCAATAGAACTCAGACATTACGATAAACACACGCACACATCACATTCACCTCGCATCAATAGAACTCAGACATTACGATAAACACACGCACACATCACATTCACCTCGCATCAATAGCACTCAGACATTACGATAAACACACGCACACATCACATTCACCTCGCATCAATAGAACTCAGACATTACGATAAACACACGCACACATCACATTCACCTCGCATCAATAGCACTCAGACATTACGATAAACACACGCACACATCACATTCACCTCGCATCAATAGAACTCAGACATTACGATAAACACACGCACACATCACATTCACCTCGCATCAATAGAACTCAGACATTACGATAAACACACGCACACATCACATTCACCTCGCATCAATAGAACTCAGACATTACGATAAACACACGCACACATCACATTCACCTCGCATCAATAGAACTCAGACATTACGATAAACACACGCACACATCACATTCACCTCGCATCAATAGCACTCAGACATTACGATAAACACACGCACACATCACATTCACCTGGCATCAATAGCACTCAGACATTACGATAAACGCACGCACACATCACATTCACCTCACATCAATAGCACTCAGACATTACGATAAACACACGCACACATCACATTCACCTCGCATCAATAGCACTCAGACATTACGATAAACACACGCACACATCACATTCACCTCGCATCAATAGAACTCAGACATTACGATAAACACACGCACACATCACATTCATCTTGCATCAATAGCACTCAGACATTACGATAAACACACGCACACATCACATTCACCTCGCATCAATAGCACTCAGACATTACGATAAACGCATGCACACATCACATTCACCTCGCATCAATAGCACTCAGACATTACGATAAACACACGCACACATCACATTCACCTCGCATCAATAGAACTCAGACATTACGATAAACACACGCACACATCACATTCACCTCGCATCAATAGCACTCAGACATTACGATAAACACACGCACACATCACATTCACCTCGCATCAATAGCACTCAGACATTACGATAAACGCACGCACACATCACATTCACCTCACATCAATAGCACTCAGACATTACGATAAACGCACGCACACATCACATTCATCTTGCATCAATAGCACTCAGACATTACGATAAACGCACGCACACATCACATTCACCTCGCATCAATAGCACTCAGACATTACGATAAACACACGCACACATCACATTCACCTCGCATCAATAGCACTCAGACATTACGATAAACACACGCACACATCACATTCACCTCGCATCAATAGCACTCAGACATTACGATAAACGCATGCACACATCACATTCACCTCGCATTAATAGCACTCAGACATTACGATAAACACACGCACACATCACATTCACCTCGCATCAATAGAACTCAGACATTACGATAAACACACGCACACATCACATTCATCTCGCATCAATAGCACTCAGACATTACGATAAACACACGCACACATCACATTCACCTCGCATCAATAGCACTCAGACATTACGATAAACACACGCACACATCACATTCATCTCGCATCAATAGCACTCAGACATTACGATAAACACACGCACACATCACATTCACCTCGCATCAATAGAACTCAGACATTACGATAAACACACGCACACATCACATTCACCTCGCATCAATAGCACTCAGACATTACGATAAACACACGCACACATCACATTCACCTCGCATCAATAGCACTCAGACATTACGATAAACGCATGCACACATCACATTCACCTCGCATCAATAGAACTCAGACATTACGATAAACACACGCACACATCACATTCACCTCGCATCAATAGAACTCAGACATTACGATAAACACACGCACACATCACATTCACCTGGCATCAATAGCACTCAGACATTACGATAAACACACGCACACATCACATTCACCTCGCATCAATAGAACTCAGACATTACGATAAACACACGCACACATCACATTCACCTCGCATCAATAGCACTCAGACATTAAGATAAACACACGCACACATCACATTCACCTCGCATCAATAAAACTCAGACATTACGATAAACACACGCACACATCACATTCATCTTGCATCAATAGCACTCAGACATTACGATAAACACACGCACACATCACATTCACCTCGCATCAATAGCACTCAGACATTACGATAAACACACTCACACATCACATTCACCTCGCATCAATAGAACTCAGACATTACGATAAACACACGCACACATCACATTCATCTCGCATCAATAGCACTCAGACATTACGATAAACACACGCACACATCACATTCACCTCGCATCAATAGAACTCAGACATTACGATAAACACACGCACACATCACATTCACCTCGCATCAATAGCACTCAGACATTACGATAAACACACGCACACATCACATTCACCTCGCATCAATAGCACTCAGACATTACGATAAACGCATGCACACATCACATTCACCTCGCATCAATAGAACTCAGACATTACGATAAACACACGCACACATCACATTCACCTCGCATCAATAGAACTCAGACATTACGATAAACACACGCACACATCACATTCACCTCGCATCAATAGCACTCAGACATTACGATAAACACACGCACACATCACATTCACCTCGCATCACTAGAACTCAGACATTACGATAAACACACGCACACATCACATTCACCTCGCATCAATAGCACTCAGACATTACGATAAACACACGCACACATCACATTCACCTCGCATCAATAGAACTCAGACATTACGATAAACACACGCACACATCACATTCACCTCGCATCAATAGCACTCAGACATTACGATAAACACACGCACACATCACATTCACCTCGCATCAATAGAACTCAGACATTACGATAAACACACGCACACATCACATTCACCTCGCATCAATAGAACTCAGACATTACGATAAACACACGCACACATCACATTCACCTCGCATCAATAGCACTCAGACATTACGATAAACACACGCACACATCACATTCACCTCGCATCAATAGAACTCAGACATTACGATAAACACACGCACACATCACATTCACCTCGCATCAATAGAACTCAGACATTACGATAAACACACGCACACATCACATTCACCTCGCATCAATAGAACTCAGACATTACGATAAACACACGCACACATCACATTCACCTCGCATCAATAGAACTCAGACATTACGATAAACACACGCACACATCACATTCACCTCGCATCAATAGAACTCAGACATTACGATAAACACACGCACACATCACATTCACCTCGCATCAATAGAACTCAGACATTACGATAAACACACGCACACATCACATTCACCTCGCATCAATAGCACTCAGACATTACGATAAACACACGCACACATCACATTCACCTCGCATCAATAGCACTCAGACATTACGATAAACGCACGCACACATCACATTCACCTCACATCAATAGCACTCAGACATTACGATAAACACACGCACACATCACATTCACCTCGCATCAATAGCACTCAGACATTACGATAAACACACGCACACATCACATTCACCTCGCATCAATAGAACTCAGACATTACGATAAACACACGCACACATCACATTCATCTTGCATCAATAGCACTCAGACATTACGATAAACACACGCACACATCACATTCAACTCGCATCAATAGCACTCAGACATTACGATAAACGCATGCACACATCACATTCACCTCGCATCAATAGCACTCAGACAGACATTACGATAAACACACGCACACATCACATTCACCTCGCATCAATAGAACTCAGACATTACGATAAACACACGCACACATCACATTCATCTTGCATCAATAGCACTCAGACATTACGATAAACACACGCACACATCACATTCACCTCGCATCAATAGCACTCAGACATTACGATAAACACACGCACACATCACATTCACCTCGCATCAATAGAACTCAGACATTACGATAAACACACGCACACATCACATTCATCTCGCATCAATAGCACTCAGACATTACGATAAACACACGCACACATCACATTCACCTCGCATCAATAGAACTCAGACATTACGATTAACACACACACACATCACATTCACCTCGCATCAATAGCACTCAGACATTACGATAAACACACGCACACATCACATTCACCTCGCATCAATAGCACTCAGACATTACGATAAACGCATGCACACATCACATTCACCTCGCATCAATAGAACTCAGACATTACGATAAACACACGCACACATCACATTCACCTCGCATCAATAGAACTCAGACATTACGATAAACACACGCACACATCACATTCACCTCGCATCAATAGCACTCAGACATTACGATAAACACACGCACACATCACATTCACCTCGCATCAATAGAACTCAGACATTACGATAAACACACGCACACATCACATTCACCTCGCATCAATAGCACTCAGACATTACGATAAACACACGCACACATCACATTCACCTCGCATCAATAGAACTCAGACATTACGATAAACACACGCACACATCACATTCACCTCGCATCAATAGCACTCAGACATTACGATAAACACACGCACACATCACATTCACCTCGCATCAATAGAACTCAGACATTACGATAAACACACGCACACATCACATTCACCTCGCATCAATAGAACTCAGACATTACGATAAACACACGCACACATCACATTCACCTCGCATCAATAGCACTCAGACATTACGATAAACACACGCACACATCACATTCACCTCGCATCAATAGAACTCAGACATTACGATAAACACACGCACACATCACATTCACCTCGCATCAATAGCACTCAGACATTACGATAAACACACGCACACATCACATTCACCTCGCATCAATAGAACTCAGACATTACGATAAACACACGCACACATCACATTCACCTCGCATCAATAGAACTCAGACATTACGATAAACACACGCACACATCACATTCACCTCGCATCAATAGAACTCAGACATTACGATAAACACACGCACACATCACATTCACCTCGCATCAATAGAACTCAGACATTACGATAAACACACGCACACATCACATTCACCTCGCATCAATAGCACTCAGACATTACGATAAACACACGCACACATCACATTCACCTCGCATCAATAGCACTCAGACATTACGATAAACGCATGCACACATCACATTCACCTCGCATCAATAGAACTCAGACATTACGATAAACACACGCACACATCACATTCACCTCGCATCAATAGAACTCAGACATTACGATAAACACACGCACACATCACATTCACCTCGCATCAATAGCACTCAGACATTACGATAAACACACGCACACATCACATTCACCTCGCATCAATAGAACTCAGACATTATGATAAACACACGCACACATCACATTCACCTCGCATTAATAGCACTCAGACATTACGATAAACACACGCACACATCACATTCACCTCGCATCAATAGAACTCAGACATTACGATAAACACACGCACACATCACATTCATCTCGCAGCAATAGCACTCAGACATTACGATAAACACACGCACACATCACATTCACCTCGCATCAATAGCACTCAGACATTACGATAAACACACGCACACATCACATTCACCTCGCATCAATAGAACTCAGACATTACGATAAACACACGAACACATCACATTCATCTCGCATCAATAGCACTCAGACATTACGATAAACACACGCACACATCACATTCACCTCGCATCAATAGAACTCAGACATTACGATAAACACACGCACACATCACATTCACCTCGCATCAATAGCACTCAGACATTACGATAAACACACGCACACATCACATTCACCTCGCATCAATAGCACTCAGACATTACGATAAACGCATGCACACATCACATTCACCTCGCATCAATAGAACTCAGACATTACGATAAACACACGCACACATCACATTCACCTCGCATCAATAGAACTCAGACATTACGATAAACACACGCACACATCACATTCACCTCGCATCAATAGCACTCAGACATTACGATAAACACACGCACACATCACATTCACCTCGCATCAATAGAACTCAGACATTACGATAAACACACGCACACATCACATTCACCTCGCATCATTAGCACTCAGACATTACGATAAACACACGCACACATCACATTCACCTCGCATCAATAGAACTCAGACATTACGATAAACACACGCACACATCACATTCACCTCGCATCAATAGCACTCAGACATTACGATAAACACACGCACACATCACATTCACCTCGCATCAATAGAACTCAGACATTACGATAAACACACGCACACATCACATTCACCTCGCATCAATAGAACTCAGACATTACGATAAACACACGCACACATCACATTCACCTCGCATCAATAGAACTCAGACATTACGATAAACACACGCACACATCACATTCACCTCGCATCAATAGAACTCAGACATTACGATAAACACACGCACACATCACATTCACCTCGCATCAATAGAACTCAGACATTACGATAAACACACGCACACATCACATTCACCTCGCATCAATAGAACTCAGACATTACGATAAACACACGCACACATCACATTCACCTCGCATCAATAGAACTCAGACATTACGATAAACACACGCACACATCACATTCACCTCGCATCAATAGCACTTAGACATTACGATAAACACACGCACACATCACATTCACCTCGCATCAATAGAACTCAGACATTATGATAAACACACGCACACATCACATTCACCTCGCATCAATAGCACTCAGACATTACTATAAACACACGCACACATCACATTCACCTCGCATCAATAGAACTCAGACATTACGATAAACACACGCACACATCACATTCACCTCGCATCAATAGCACTTAGACATTACGATAAACACACGCACACATCACATTCACCTCGCATCAATAGAACTCAGACATTATGATAAACACACGCACACATCACATTCACCTCGCATCAATAGCACTCAGACATTACGATAAACACACGCACACATCACATTCACCTCGCATCAATAGCACTCAGACATTACGATAAACACACGCACACATCACATTCACCTCGCATCAATAGAACTCAGACATTACGATAAACACACGCACACATCACATTCACCTCGCATCAATAGCACTCAGACATTACGATAAACACACGCACACATCACATTCACCTCGCATCAATAGCACTCAGACATTACGATAAACACACGCACACATCACATTCACCTCGCATCAATAGAACTCAGACATTACGATAAACACACGCACACATCACATTCACCTCGCATCAATAGAACTCAGACATTACGATAAACACACGCACACATCACATTCACCTCGCATCAATAGAACTCAGACATTACGATAAACACACGCACACATCACATTCACCTCGCATCAATAGAACTCAGACATTACGATAAACACACGCACACATCACATTCACCTCGCATCAATAGCACTCAGACATTACGATAAACACACGCACACATCACATTCACCTCGCATCAATAGCACTCAGACATTACGATAAACGCATGCACACATCACATTCACCTCGCATCAATAGAACTCAGACATTACGATAAACACACGCACACATCACATTCACCTCGCATCAATAGAACTCAGACATTACGATAAACACACGCACACATCACATTCACCTCGCATCAATAGCACTCAGACATTACGATAAACACACGCACACATCACATTCACCTCGCATCAATAGAACTCAGACATTATGATAAACACACGCACACATCACATTCACCTCGCATTAATAGCACTCAGACATTACGATAAACACACGCACACATCACATTCACCTCGCATCAATAGAACTCAGACATTACGATAAACACACGCACACATCACATTCATCTCGCAGCAATAGCACTCAGACATTACGATAAACACACGCACACATCACATTCACCTCGCATCAATAGCACTCAGACATTACGATAAACACACGCACACATCACATTCACCTCGCATCAATAGAACTCAGACATTACGATAAACACACGAACACATTACATTCATCTCGCATCAATAGCACTCAGACATTACGATAAACACACGCACACATCACATTCACCTCGCATCAATAGAACTCAGACATTACGATAAACACACGCACACATCACATTCACCTCGCATCAATAGCACTCAGACATTACGATAAACACACGCACACATCACATTCACCTCGCATCAATAGCACTCAGACATTACGATAAACGCATGCACACATCACATTCACCTCGCATCAATAGAACTCAGACATTACGATAAACACACGCACACATCACATTCACCTCGCATCAATAGAACTCAGACATTACGATAAACACACGCACACATCACATTCACCTCGCATCAATAGCACTCAGACATTACGATAAACACACGCACACATCACATTCACCTCGCATCAATAGAACTCAGACATTACGATAAACACACGCACACATCACATTCACCTCGCATCAATAGCACTCAGACATTACGATAAACACACGCACACATCACATTCACCTCGCATCAATAGAACTCAGACATTACGATAAACACACGCACACATCACATTCACCTCGCATCAATAGCACTCAGACATTACGATAAACACACGCACACATCACATTCACCTCGCATCAATAGAACTCAGACATTACGATAAACACACGCACACATCACATTCACCTCGCATCAATAGAACTCAGACATTACGATAAACACACGCACACATCACATTCACCTCGCATCAATAGAACTCAGACATTACGATAAACACACGCACACATCACATTCACCTCGCATCAATAGAACTCAGACATTACGATAAACACACGCACACATCACATTCACCTCGCATCAATAGAACTCAGACATTACGATAAACACACGCACACATCACATTCACCTCGCATCAATAGAACTCAGACATTACGATAAACACACGCACACATCACATTCACCTCGCATCAATAGAACTCAGACATTACGATAAACACACGCACACATCACATTCACCTCGCATCAATAGCACTTAGACATTACGATAAACACACGCACACATCACATTCACCTCGCATCAATAGAACTCAGACATTATGATAAACACACGCACACATCACATTCACCTCGCATCAATAGCACTCAGACATTACTATAAACACACGCACACATCACATTCACCTCGCATCAATAGAACTCAGACATTACGATAAACACACGCACACATCACATTCACCTCGCATCAATAGCACTTAGACATTACGATAAACACACGCACACATCACATTCACCTCGCATCAATAGAACTCAGACATTATGATAAACACACGCACACATCACATTCACCTCGCATCAATAGCACTCAGACATTACGATAAACACACGCACACATCACATTCACCTCGCATCAATAGCACTCAGACATTACGATAAACACACGCACACATCACATTCACCTCGCATCAATAGAACTCAGACATTACGATAAACACACGCACACATCACATTCACCTCGCATCAATAGCACTCAGACATTACGATAAACACACGCACACATCACATTCACCTCGCATCAATAGCACTCAGACATTACGATAAACACACGCACACATCACATTCACCTCGCATCAATAGAACTCAGACATTACGATAAACACACGCACACATCACATTCACCTCGCATCAATTATTCTTAAGAGACAATGATAAGTAGGTGGAAATGAATTGCTCTCAAGACTGGGAGTTTGATGGACAGGATGGCCTTCAGGTATCACTTTTGAAAAAAGTGTCTCACTTATAAATTACAAACTTGAGACCAGAAGATTACGTCCTACTCGTATCCTGTGTTAATCTTAAGATCTGCCAAGTCGTTAGTTTTCCTGACGGATTCAGGCAACAAGTCCAATGCTCTAGTAGCACTTGGGAAGATAATGCACTTGTACACATTTGTCCTAGCACTATAGTACATGGAATAAGAAATGTTCCTATTTGGAGGAATTGGATTTGGCTTCAGATTTTTTGGGCTAATTTATATGACGTAATCTCATTTATTTCAGACTTTAAGTCTCCATGAAGTGCTCAAGTTTGGTGCGGACATAGCAAGTGGCATGGCTTACTTGAGCTCACTTCAGTTTGTACATAGAGATCTGGCAGCTAGAAACTGTATGTAAGTAGTTTGTACATATTGATCTGGCAGCTAGAAACTGTATGTAAGTAGTTTGTATATAGAGATCTGGCAGCTAGAAACTATATGTAAGTAGTTTGTATATAGAGATCTGGCAGCTAGAAACTATATGTAAGTAGTTTGTATATAGAGATCTGGCAGCTAGAAACTGTATGTAAGTAGTTTGTACATATTGATCTGGCAGCTAGAAACTGTATGTAAGTAGTTTGTATATAGAGATCTGGCAGCTAGAAACTATATGTAAGTAGTTTGTATATAGAGATCTGGCAGCTAGAAACTATATGTAAGTAGTTTGTATATAGAGATCTATTGGAATAAATTAAATAGAAAAGAACTCGAATATTTTTTCAAAATGTGTTTGTTCTATAGGATAAAAATTCTATTGAATGTAATGTATTGTATGATTCAGGCTGGACGGTTTGAATACAGTTAAAGTGGCAGACTTTGGTCTATGTCGTGATATCTGTGAGAAAGGTTATTACAGCAGTGACAATAAGAAAATGTTGCCTATTCGATGGATGGCTATTGAAAGTATAGAACATGGATCTTATACTACAAAGTCCGATGTCGTAAGTAGATTTTTTTTTATTGATAGCAGTAACCATGTAATAAAATATAGATTTATATTGGAACCAATTCTCTACCTAAATCACCGCGAATTACACCGATCCATCTAACGCCACCGATAAAATAGAGAATAAATATCTACTGGATAAATAATGGAAGAAACTATATTCGATCAATGTTCAACAGTCTCAAGATTTTCAATGTACTCTTGCCTAATGTAGCAACTGATTGGATTTGTCCCACTCTCAGCCTAGAGGTGGGGAACATACAATTCGAAGCAGGGCGTTTTGGCGCTGCCGATTTTTTTTTGGCGTGATGGTCATTTTGGCGAAGCCGTTTTGACGCAGAGGACGTTTTGACGCGAAATGGTTTGATAACATTGTTTATATTTATTGTATTATTTCTTTGAAGAAGCATGATACATATTTATGTTTTGTTTGTGTGTTTGTGTCTAACGTATATTCATGTTTTGAACAAGAGATATTTTTATCCATTTTTTTGTCTTTAAATTTACTTTGTAATTATTGTTAAATCACTTTATAACTTGAGTGTGGGTTTTAATATTGCGCAAATCAAAAGAAAACAAGGTTACAAAGACAGTTTGTGTGGAAACACAAACTCAAAATCGGCCCCCGAAGTGGTCCACCAGGCAGGTAAAAAGGCAGGTTTCAATATTTTCAGAAAGAACATCAGAATGAAATTCTATCAAAGACAAATAGAAGAGAAGAATGGAGAAAGAAGGTTGACAGATCTTGTGGGGTGCCCCAGCGGTCCAGCACACCAAAGGATAGGTGAAAGTGAATGTGAAGTTAGATGTAAACCTGGCCTAACTGATGTCTTATAATGAATATCTAATTGACCTTATTGTTTTGTAAAGGGTCAATCTCTTATTCAAGCCTCAAAAAAATTTTCCGTAAAAAAAAGTAAAAAATGTAAAAAAGTTCAGTGTACTATATCAATGTTCGTACACTGCAGTTCACGCGATAATAAGAAAAGCTACTTATTAATTGTTGTTTTAAATTATGTCAAACTTATATGCATACTAAATAGATTTTTTCTCTTTAAAAAAAAGGTAAACACTTTTTGTGTGTAAATGTAGTAATAAGTATGACAGAACTTAAATAACTTAGCAATTAAAATGTAATAAAAAAAAATTATTAGCAAAAAATCTAAAACCATTTGCATAAATATGCAATGAAATATCCTAGAATGTACTCATTGATATTATTTCCTTAGTGGTCACTTGGTGTTGTACTCTGGGAGTTGTTGACCAGGGGATTAACTCCGTATCCAGGTGTAGACTGCTGGGACATCATCAACTATTTACGTTACAGGAGATTACCTCCGCCTTTTTTCTGTCCAGAACAACTGTGAGTACACAATAACACATCAGTCTCTCACCACAGCACAGTCAGACCCCACATCAGTCTCTCACTACAGCACAGCTAGACCACACATCAGTCTCTCACTACAGCAAAGCTAGACCACACATCAGTCTCTCACTACAGCACAGCTAGACCACACAGCAGTCTCTCACTACAGCACAGCTAGACCACACATCAGTTTCTCAATGCGTTATATATATATATCAGTGGTCTTCAACCTTTTTGGTCTACCGCCCCCTTTTCGTATTATTTCTTTTTAAAAATCCGCCAGCACCCCCTTTCAGAAGGCAAATGTGAACAAAATGTCATTTATTTATTAATTATTTTTATACTGTAACACTTATCCCTCATGGGAGAGGACCGCATGTCAAAGGTGATCTTCTTTGGCGAGCTTAGAGGAGGACGGTGTTACAGAGGTGCCCCCCCCCCCCAGCGCTATAAAGATCCACTCAGTCGCCATTTCTTATATCTTACATAACACAGACGTTACTTCAAAAAAGATGATTACGTCCTCAATGGCATATTGGAAAGTACCTGCCAGCATTCTCTGGCAGCAGATGGCCTCTGAGAAAGATGGAGAGCTCTCATAAAAGCTGAGGGACAAACATTTGAGACTCACATTATTGAAGACGGAAAGAAAACTTAAATAGACCGCCAGCAGACAACTGCTTTGTCTGCACAAAATTCGAGAAAATATTAAGGTCGCAACTGGATTTGGGTAGTTATATGAAACACTGCATTCAGAATTTATCTTCGGAATTGAAGGCATTGCCATTATTATCATACAAAATTATGTCAAATAATTGACAGTGATTACACACAAAAATTAATCTCATTGTCAAGACTTTCTTTTGAATCCTAAAAATTGTCCATTTTTAAATTATTGAATATTAGGGGCCTACTGTTTTTAGGTTTAATTGTAAATTTAGTTTTATGTTTAATATAAACATTATTATTGCTGATTCACAACAAAATGAAATTAAGCTAATGGAAACCTTGTGCGTCCCCCAGTCTGACAATATTAGACATTTTAAGCTTTAAATAAGCCAAAGCAAGACCAATGTCTCCTCTAATGGCTACATCCAGTCTATTTCTTTGCGTATTCATTCAGTTTGTTACGCACTAAATCTAAATGTATGTTGAAGGAAAAGCTAAAACATAATTCCATTTTTGACCACAGTTTTGGAATTTGACTGAAACATTCAAGTGCAGCCATATCTCTGTTGTGCCTCTTATGTTAACCCTCTTTTTACTGAAGACATAATTTTGTACATCTATTTTTTCCTGCAACTCAATTTGAACATCAGTAACAGATGTTTAATAATTTTGCTAATTTTCATTTATATTTATTTTATTTGTTTACATCATAGGAGCGAATCGTAATGTCTTCATAGAGCATTATGTGAAGTGCATAGTTATCGATGTTCTTAGGCAGTAATTCATTTGTCAACAAAGAAGTTATGTGAGATTGTAAAACTCTTTAAATAGATTTAATATCTCGATAAAAGAGAAAATTATATAATCAATGAAAGTGCATTTCTTTCCTAGCAGTCGGAGATTGGTTTCATTTCTGTTAGATGCCTACCATGTAAAACAATTTTTTTAGCCTGCTTTAAGTCATCGCCATCCGTTGAATCTTCATGTTTCTCAAAAAAAATAATCAAAAATTGTATTAAAGAGCTTAACAAAAGGAGCTATAAGAAACCCCTTTCGAAATCCGGCGAACAACAAGAGACTAACATCTTTCTCATCATTTGTTTCACAAAACTGTTGAAAGATACGCTTAAATTCGCATGGGTTTGTATTTTATTTACAATTTTTGTAATTAGATTCAAATAGAACCTTTCTTAACATGTTGACTGTGTATCATGACTCACATGATACTTTAATAGTCCCCGCGAGAAATCTAGGTGTCAATTATTAAATTAAACCATTTTAAGTTAAATTTTAACTTATTTTAAAAGGGTTTCTGAAATTTTCCTGAAATTGCAAAATATATGCAAAAGTCATGAAAATCTCATGAAATTATTAAAATCTTCTGAAAACTCATGCAAATCTCCTTAAAAACAGATAAAATTGTCATTTCGGGATGCCATTCAATATGGAGATCGCCAATCCTGCTTGCAATAAAAAAATAAGAAGGCATTGTCAACTTTTATTTAATAAAAATGTAATAATAAGGCGAATTTTAACCAAAACAAGAAGTTCAAATACTTAATTTACTTTAATAGTCACTGGCATACAAATTTAGATCTAAATCTATTTCGACCTCTTAAAAAAAGCGATATTATCTAAAAGACAGATCTGAATGTTTATCGGCTTATTTTTTTTTCGATAACTACTATGTACAGTAGATGGCTCGGAAAGTTAATTTGAAAGAGATTTTGTATTTAGTAAAGTTTGAATAAAATGCAAATACAAATTTATTTTCTAATTTAAAAACAATCTTAATTTTCACTTATCCTTATCCCTACCCAGAATGGGACCCGCGCAATCCGTTTTGCATAGGGCCCCGCAATCTGTAGGACCGGCCCTGACCATCATTCAAAGTAGAACATTGGAATACTTTTTATCTAGTGGCAATTCACTAAAACTTTTAACAATATTTTCGTAACAACACTTTATCAATGTTTTTGTAAAAAAAGGTTAAATTATTCTATTTGAATATAAGATTTAACGTTTTTTTCAATTCACATTTACATATCAATATATAAACATATATAGATAAAATAAACTATAATCTAAAAGGCGTATTACACAATTTGTCTATCAAATCATGAACGTTTATGAAATCTAAGGACACTAGATACCCTCCGATTACAGCAAAAGGGTAAAAATTTTAAAATAGAAAATGGGATTCCCGAACTCAATTTCTAACGCTGTTTCTGTTCTTAAATTAGAAGCAAGCTAACTATAAATTTATCTATATTAAGTTTGCCAGCTTTAATTTTGAAGAATTTTTTTTTTTTGTTTTGTTTAAGTGCACCTCTAGTTTCTTCTTTAACGATTTATGCCCAGCGCCCCTTTTTGCCCCTTTGGCACCGAACGCCATTAAAAATTATGAAAACGCCCCCCATGGGTTGATAGCGCCCCCGTTGAAGACCACTGATATATATATATATATATATATATATGCATGTATATGTGTGTGTGTGTGTACGTAATTAATCTTTATTACATTCCGACTCTTCATTCTTTCGGACTTTTTTTTGTACCGAAGAATTTTTTTTTTTTTGGAGTTAGTGGAAACCCACCCTTAGTAGACACCCACCCTTGCCCCATCGCCAAGCATTTTTCTCTATCTTAAAAAATGCCTATTCTGAGGTATCTACACTGCATTATCCTACTACCCTTCAAATATTAGAAGTCAAAATCAAAATCTGCTACTCACTGCACTTTATTAATGGAGCCCAGCAACTGATTAAAATTGGTACCTAGATTGGTGACTAGAGTTTCGCTTCAATTGTTTGATGGAGGGGGAGGGTAACCACAAAACTCATTTCGGAAACGCTAATGAAATTGACTAATTTTAGCTTTGCTTTTCCTTTTATGGGAAGATGGGGGTTGGGTGGGTTTAACCTCAAGACCCCTATTAGCTATGCTCATGAAATTTGGTGACCGTAGTTTGCTTTAGATATTTTATCGAAAAGGGGAGTTTTATGGTCAAAACCATTTTACATATTCTAGGACTAAATAATCTCTCCGATGTGCACACTCGCCAATGGTTGCTGTGCAGGCCAGTGTTTGAGAGCATCCTAGATAACTAACTAGCTTTAGATAATCAAGTGATATATTATTGTATTGTCTACATTTTGTCGTTGTTCTTGTCAGGTACTTCCTAATGATGCTGTGTTGGGCTAAAACTCCTCACATCCGGCCAACTTTTAATCGTGTTCATAGTGAACTTCTTCGTATGCTAAGTCAAAGGTCGGTACAGTTTTCTGAGGAAGAATCGAAACCCGATCCTCAACTTACATTGGAGTTAAAGAAACAAGATGGCGAAACCATGTGTGTTCAGGATGCAAATATCTTCATTCAAAGAGACAAAAATATGTCTGAATCTGAAGCAACCAAAAGTGAACCGTCCTATAAGTTGAATGAAATGAAGCCTGGTGGTCTTTCAGCTATTCTTAGTATAGAGTGGGAAGAAAATAGTAACACTAGCAAAAATAAGGAGGAAGATGATTCTGACAACTCTTATCTCAATTTACTGCGGGAGCTGAACACGAAGATGGTAGACAATGTAGACATTACATTACCAGACTGTCAGTTTGAGAGAGACCTTTCAGAATGTGCCATTAAAGTTTAATCAGCTAGTTGAACACTATGTTTAACTACAAAACTATAAACGTCCAGTGCTGCTTCAAGATGACCAAGTGAGCTCTAAGCTTGACACTAATGTAAATGTTGCACTAACCAACAACACATTTTGCTTTAGACCAGAAACCAATCAAAGTGAAGATTAAGTTCATTCAACAAAAACGTATCATAGACTGAGATAATTTGTACAAGACTTTTACAAATTTTTTAATTAAAATTTTTCTTATTAGCTTGCAAGATTTGCCTAACTGGTTGTGTGGGAATTAGGCACGGATTTTGAAAACTGCTTTAACGATTTTCTTACAAATTGAACAGTTTATGTACCGGTATATCTTGGGAAAAAAATTACTAGCTAATTGGCCACACAGTGTAATTTTAGTTTGACCAATAGGGTCTACAATAGTCTACATCTTTTACAAATATAATCCTCTTAAAATGAAATTGGTCTATTTTACACATACATTCAGTGGGTATTCCTGCACTCGACTTTGATGTTTCTTTGTATTCAGTAAAGCGATAAATGAATAAATTGACATTTAAAAACATTTTGCGCAAAGTTTATGTAAAATCATTAGCTGGACTGCTATAATTAATCTGTGACAATATACTTATGTATAATAATACTGTAATGAATCTCACTATCCAGGCTCTCTGCAAACTGCACCACACGACACCACCAATTTAAAGAACTTGACAACTCAGGGCTCCAAGATAACGTAACAGTTTAATGTCCAAAAATCACTGCCAATAATGTACAATTGGCAACACGTAACACCGTACTGATGAATCAACTCTTGCACTGGCCTCTCTGTCTCATTCCGGACTTACACTGGGTTCAACAGTTCAGGACTTACTTCACACACTGGGCTCGTTGTGTCGGACTCGATCGCAGACCAAGATCAAGACGCCGTTCGTCTTGACTATGCTTGAAAGTAATCCGCACTGAACCGTCGTAATGTGCCGTACAGAAACACACCGCTGAACCACACTGAACTGTGCTGTAGTCGACCGGACTGTAGTGAACCGGGCTGTAGTGAACCGGACTGTAGGGAACCGGGCTGTAGTGAACCTTCTTGAACGCGACACCTCCGCTCTTTATATAGCGTCTCTGCTGGCATTCTAGAACCGGACAGAACGCCGCTCGACATTTCTGGTTGGTCACATGACTACATCCCTTGTAACGCTCATGAGCTCTACTCACAACACCGATCCTTCCCGAACTGTCTTGGTTGACCGTCGTCTAGCGCTGGCCTGGGGAGATTTGTGTCGGCTGACTACACACATACCACTACCCTCATCTATGTCACCACCAGGTTTATAACAATACTTATACAATTTATCAATACACAGTATTAATACTATATCCTATGTCCAGTATTCCAGTCTATACTACATTCTTTGAATGTTTCAAGTCTGAATCTGTAACATCAATCTACAAGTTTCTATACTCTGAGTGGATTTTTTACTTGGATGTAAACAGGAATTTTGTGTGTGTGTGTGGGGGGGGGGGCATGGGCGTAGCCAGGATTTTAGGATTTTTTTTGTGGCGGGGGGAGGATTTTTCCCGCCCCCTCCCCCCGCGAAAAAATTTTTTTTAAATGTATGTGTGTGTGTGTACATAATGTTTATTACATTCTGACCCTTCATTTTTTCGGAAGACGTTTATTGTGCCCTAGAATAGGTTCTTCCTAGAGTTAGTGGAAATATTGTACACTCCCCGCTACTGCCAGCAAGGGGGTCTAGGGGAGCGCCAGGAGCTCCCCCAGCGCGGGGTGGAGCCCCGCCGCCAAGCACTATTTCTGGTATTGAATGACAACTGAATGCATATTCTGAGGTGCCTACAGTGCATTTTACTGCTATTAAAAAGTTTTAGTTCAAAAACCTAATCTGCTATTCTTACTGACTTAGACCCTCCCGCGCCGTTTGGCGTATTTGGAGGTAAGCTGTTTCCACAAAAATCTGTCACTGGTAATGTCTGAAGCCTCTTCCCACCTGCTCTGAGGACCGCCATGAATGTGTGGCGCCAAGTTGTACTAGGATCTCATCGCAACTCTTAATATGCTTAATTCATTTTGTCGGAGAACATGTTTCGCAAACCTCATGCGACACTGTCACAATCTTACTAAGTAAGGGGTCGACTCCCAGTTCGGCATAGGATTTCCTTGATTTAGACCCGATCTCTATAACTGACTCTTTTTCTTCTTCTAGCCAGCTTTATTGCTGCTGAGCTTTGAACTCTTTTGCAGACTGTGCCAAGGAAAAAAGTGTGCTGTTTTCTTCAGCTGTTCAGCACTGCCGTACAGGGTGTTCGTTATGTTGGGATGTAGTGGAAGTAGGGTCTGCCTAAGGTGGATTTGGGAGGGGCATTCAAGAGGATATGGTTTACGGTTTCAAAGGGGTGGGCGCAGTGTCTGCAAATGGGGAGTTGTGTGGAGTTTATTTGGCTCAGATGGTAATTTAATAGTGGTGTGTGTCCTGTTCTTAGTTGGAAAATGGTAGATTGTTTGCGGGGGAGGAAGTTAATACTGTCCAGTTTGTTAGGCGTAGTCATTGCTTTGTACATGGCTCTGCCTGTGTTTCCTGATGCCCATTGGTTGAGCCACTCCTCTTTGTGGTTGTTGATTAACATTGACCTTAGGGTGAGGTAGTTAACAGGTCTATCTGGTTGTTCCATAGATAAACCTGCCTTTGATAGCTTATCGGTCTTTTCATTTTCCATGATGCCAATGTGTCCAGGGATCCACTGTAGCGTGATATTGATATTTTTAATTTGATATCATTTGATGGATTATCACAATTAGTGTTGTCAACTCTCTTGGGCTGTTTGAGGTGCTGCTGTTAAGTGCTTGCAGAGTAGATTGGGAGTCTGTAAATACAACAATATCTGATGGTGGATGCACTCCTTCATATAATTTGTTTTCCACTGTCTGTAGTGCTATGGTAATTGCCTCAATTTCGGCTTGAAAGTTTGAGCAGTAATCGCCACAGGGTGCGCTTATCTCAAAGTGTTTATTTTTAGGGAAGACCAGGAAGGCACCAAGACAAGCATTGATGGTGGCCTTGAAAGCTGATCCGTCTGTATAAATATGGATAGCTATTTTTTGATAGCTTTCAATTGTTTCAAGCGTGCCTACTTTGAGCTCCAGTGGATTTGATTCTTTTGTTAAGGTGTTATTTAGTAAATGTGTTTTGATGGTTGGTTGTTTGTAGTTTAGTCCGGGCGTTATGTTTGAAAATCTGGTAATTTTTTCTATGTTATTGGGTAGGTGGTGTTTTAGGGCTAGTTCGTCAGTAATTTGGATCAGAGTCCTTTGCTTTTTTTTGGTTGTTTTTCCTATTTCTCTGTGTTAGTAGTTTATTAGGATGATCGTCCTCCAACTTTCTGTATCTCTCAATAGCTTCTAATGCTGCTCTGTTGCGCCTTAACTTAAGAGGTTCAATGTTGGAGTCTATTTCACAGGCTGCTGTGGGAGTAGTTCTCATACCTTCTCTAATTAGATGCAAAGCTTGGTTTTGGATTGTGTCTAATGATGATTGATATGTTTTGTTGGCAGCTACTTGTATGACATATCTGACGTATTCAGTGTATAACTGTCTTAATGTTTTCTTTTCAGCTTCCCAGGATGTTCCTGCTAGGTGTATTATTATGTTTAATCTTTGTGATGCCTTTTCTTTTAAATCTGCCATAAAGTGTTTTAGAGACAGTCTTTGGTCTAGTTTTACACCAAGATATGTTGGATTTTCTTCTTTATTTATTGGCTGTGAGTCTATTGTTAGGGTGTAGTTTCTGTTTGGCTGTTTTGTTGCTGTGGCTAAAGATTGAATAAACTGACTTTTCTTTGTTTATTTCCATTTTCCATAATTTTGAATACGTGGAGATAGTTGTGAGGGCTCTATTTAGTTTGGATCTAGTCAGCACTGAATATTTCTCTGTAGTCCAAATTAAAAGGTCGTCTGCATAAAGTGCCTTATTGACCGAATTGAGGTCCGGGAGGTCATTCATGAAGATTAAAAAGAGAGTGCAGCTAAGGGCTGAACCTTGTGGTAGTCCTTCTTCCAAACTTTCTTTTTACTAGAGATGGCACCTTCAAATCGGGTTTGGATGGTTCTGTTTTTTAAGAATGCCCTGATCCAGCTGTACATTTTTCCATGGATGCCCATTTTTTTCATCTTCAAAAATAGACCTTTTCTCCACACTCTATCTTAGGCTTGCTGCTAATCTATAAATACTGTTGTAGTGTGCTTGTTTTTATGAAACCCTTCTACTGTGTCCTGGATAAAACGAAAGAGGTGGTCTTCTGTTCTACTTGCTTTCCTGAAGCCAGCTTGTGCATTGTGGAGTGAGCAAGTACTTTCTAGCGACCAATAAAGTCGGTTATTGATAATTGTTTTCTGCCATTTTGCCAATGTTGGTTGTTAGAGATATAACTGACTCCTAAAATCTGTCTTAGCCATCTTTGTTGAGCCACATTTAGTGTTTTTCCACTTTCGGCAGATGACTATTCACTGCACTTTATTAATGGAGCCCCGCCACTGGTAGAAACGTGTAGCCTCTCTTGAATACGCTCTTGAAATAAGGTAACTGTAGTTTGCTTTATATTTGCTCTTATATCAAAAAGGGAAGTTTTATCGTCAAAATCATCTGTTTGGGGGTTGTGATGGACCTCGTGTATGACGTGTCTGAATGGCTCGTTAGGTGTCTAAGGGGATGATTATTTTTGAATAGCCACACACTGGCCCATCAGAGATACATCGGGAGCAGACACGCAACGAGACAAACAATGAAGAAAGATACAAATGTTGTAAAATTAAAGAATATTTATTTACATAAATGTACAAGGTAGAATTTAAAAAAAAGGGGGGGGGTTGCATCTATCTCGTTAGCAGTTTGCATCATCATACTAAGCACTTGATGAGAGAGTATATGTCACTTTGTCCTTTGCACTTAGCTGGTTGTCCTGCTGAGGTTGGAGCTAATTGTGTCCTGGCTATAGATTCTGCAGCTGGAGTTGGCGCTCTAGCGGGTAGAGGGTCGCCAATGATACAGTTTTTGTGGAGTCGCAATCCAAAGTTCTGATATCTGTAGTGGGCACAGTAGGGTGGGTGGCCGGCTACCGTGGGCACAAGTGTGCTGCGGGCAGGGCTGATCTGCCGTGGGCAGCGTCGTTAGCAGGGTATGTCCAGTGAGTTGCGGAGATTTGGCGAAGCTATGACGTCTCGCACAGACACGTGGTCTATATAAATGTCGTGCCTAAAAGGTTGACAAGTGGATTATCGAGTAGGCAGGCAAGTAAAGCCGATAGCGCCAAGTAGTATAGCCAAAGAGGCAGGTAGGCCAATAGGCAATTGAGTAGTGTCAATTGGGCAGATGACACTGGATAGTAGGTCCAAGTAAATAGGCAAGTGATCCAAAAAGGCAGTTCCAAATAAATAGTATCCAATAGGCGGATCCAAATATATTAGTATCCAATAGGCAGATCCAAATAAATCGTATCCAATAGGCAGACACCTGAGGGAGGCACCAAATATTCCTCTAAGAGTAAGAATGAATGAAATAGTCAAGACTCGACTGTCAGTGAAAAGAATAAGTGAGTGAGTGAGTCTATCCCGCCTTATTCTAACTTGTCCGGAAGAAATGGGCTTAAACAGGAAAGGCGATAGACTAAGGATTATCTCTCACGTGGGTGAAGCCTAACTCTAGACGAAAGTCTCACCTTGGAAAGTCACGAGGCGTGTCGACACGAGTAATCTCCTTGATCAAAGAGAGACGTGGGTGGAAGAAAGAATGAAGTGTACTCCATCCCAGGTGGTGTCAACCGACCGTCAGACATCCGGCGCGTAAGACCAGAGTAAGAGACTGTGTTTTTATCTTTCCCCCGGTCAAGGGGAGATAAGCGGAAAGTAGTGGCTTTGTTGTCGACAAGGTTGTGGATTCAGTCTAGCGAGAAGTGGAAAAGGTTGGGTTGGTGATGAAGCCGGGGCTAAAATAGGAGATAATTAAAATAAAATAAATAAATAATAATTAATGCTGTGATAAAATTGAGTTACCCTGTCAGCGAGCTTTCAACTTGTGACAGTGGTTTTAAACTAAAAAATCTTTGGAGCTTTTTTAAAAATAAAAAAAAACCATTTAGCTACGTAATAGAATTTGGTAACTGTAGTTTGCTTTAAAATAATATTGACGATAGAGGATTGTCACCTGAAAGCGCTTTGTAAGGGTATTTAAAACTCAAAACCATCTGGAGAGGTTTTAAAAAGCCATCTGTAGGAGAGGGGTTTAAACTCAAAACCCCCAATTGGCTTGGCTACGCTGTAATAATTTTAAACATAGAGTTGAAGCTAGGTGCTGAAACAAATGATACATACATATATTAAACATAAATGAATAACAGCACCAGGGACCAAGTTTTTAAGAGAGAAAGTAGTGAATTAAAATGCTACGAAAATAAGGACATGCGCCGACCGAGGCTCGAACCTGTGACTCCGGATTCGACACCACCGCCTAGCGATAACGCACCAAGCGAAACTAACCTCTAGAGCATCGGAATGTCCAAAAAACATTCTTCTGATCCAGAGTCATTTCGCCCGTATGCAAATTACCACCCCAGTGGTCAAAGGTCACAAGCCCCAGCTAGCCCCTCCCCCACCCTCGCAGCATCCGTTCACTAACAATTTCGATAGAGCCTACACAGACAGCCGTTAGGCATGTATTAGACAAACGATGGCTCTATCTAATTGTAAATCTCTCACAAAGACAAGTGGACAACATAAACACATTACATATAGAAGCTTCAGTGGGTAGGAGCAATAATGCTGTAAATGTAAACATAGAGTTGAAGCTAGGTGCTGAAACAAATGATACATACATATATTAAACATAAATGAATAACAGCACCAGGGACCAAGTTTTTAAGAGAGAAAGTAGTGAATTAAAATGCTACGAAAATAAGGGCATACGCCGACCGAGGCTCGAACCTGTGACTCCGGATTCGACACCACCGCCGTTGGGGGGGGGGGATATTCATACTTAAAAATCTATCATTCATTAGTTATTGAGAGAAAAGTAATATATCGTTCATAAGTGAGAGAAAAGTAATCTATTGTTCATTAGTTATTGAGAGAAAATAATCTATCGTTCATTAGTTATTGAGAGAAAAGTAATCTATTGTTCATTAGTTATTGAGAGAAAAGTAATCTATTGCTCATTAGTAATTGAGAGAAAAGTAATCTAACATTCGTTAGTTCTTGAGAAAAAAGTAATTTATCGTTCATTAGTTATTGAGAGAAAAGTAATCTATCGTTCATTAGTGAGAGAAAAGTAATCTATTGTTCATTAGTTATTGAGAGAAAATAATCTATCGTTCATTAGTAATTGAGAGAAAAGTAATCTATCATTCATTAGTAATTGAGAGAAAAGTAATCTATTGTTCATTAGTTATTGAGAGAAAAGTAATCTGTTGCTCATTAGTTAGTGAGAGAAAAGTAATCTATTGCTCATTAGTTATTGAGAGAAAAGAAATCTGTTGCTCATTAGTTAGTGAGAGAAAAGTAATCTATTGTTAATTAGTTATTGAGAGAAAAGTAATCTATCATTCATTACTTATTGAGAGAAAAGTAATCTATTGTTCATCAGTTATTGAGAGAAAAGTAATCTATTGTTCATTAGTTATTAGAGAAAAGTAATCTATTGTTTATTAGTTATTGAGAGAAAAGTAATTTATCATTCATTAGTTATTTAGAGAAAAGTAATCTATCGTTCATTAGTTATTGAGAGAAAAGTAATCTATCATTCATTAGTTATTGAGAGAAAAGTAATCTATTGTTCATTAGTTATTGAGAGAAAAGTAATCTATCGTTCATTAGTTATTGAGAAAAAAGTAATCTATCATTCATTAGTTATTGAGAGAAAAGTAATCTATTGTTCATTAGTTATTGAGAGAAAAGTAATCTATCGTTCATTAGTTATTGAGAGAAAAGTAATCTATTGCTCATTAGTTATTGAGAGAAAAGTAATCTATTGTTCATTAGTTATTGAGAGAAAAGTAATCTATTGCTCATTAGTTATTGAGAGAAAAGTAATCTGTTGCTCATTAGTTAGTGAGAGAAAAGTAATCTATTGTTCATTAGTTATTGAGAGAAAAGTAATCTATCATTTATTAGTTATTGAGAGAAAAGTAATCTATTGTTCATTAGTTAGTGAGACAAAAGTAATCTATCGTTCATTAGTTATTGAGAGAAAAGTAATCTATCATCCATTAGTTATTTAGAGAAAAGTAATCTATCGTTCATTAGTTATTGAGAGAAAAGTAATCTATCATTCATTAGTTATTGAGAGAAAAGTAATCTATTGTTCATTAGTTATTGAGAGAAAAGTAATATATCATTCATTAGTTATTGAGAGAAAAGTAATCTATCATTCGTTAGTTATTGAGAGAAAAGTAATCTATTGTTCATTAGTTATTGAGAGAAAAGTAATCTATCGTTCATTAGTTATTGAGAGAAAAGTAATCTATTGCTCATTAGTTATTGAGAGAAAAGTAATCTATTGTTCATTAGTTATTGAGAGAAAAGTAATCTGTTGCTCATTAGTTAGTGAGAGAAAAGTAATCTATTGTTCATTAGTTATTGAGAGAAAAGTAATCTATCATTCATTAGTTATTGAGAGAAAAGTAATCTATTGTTCATTAGTTAGTGAGACAAAAGTAATCTATCGTTCATTAGTTATTGAGAGAAAAGTAATCTATCATCCATTAGTTATTTAGAGAAAAGTAATCTATCGTTCATTAGTTATTGAGAGAAAAGTAATCTATCATTCATTAGTTATTGAGAGAAAAGTAATCTATTGTTCATTAGTTATTGAGAGAAAAGTAATATATCATTCATTAGTTATTGAGAGAAAAGTAATCTATCATTCGTTAGTTATTGAGAGAAAAGTAATTTATTGTTCATTAGTTATTGAGAGAAAAGTAATCTATTGTTTATTACTTAGTGAGAGAAAAGTTATCTATCGTTCATTAGTTATTGAGAGAAAAGTAATCTATCGTTCATTAGTGAGAGAAAAGTAATCTATTGTTCATTAGTTATTGAGAGAAAATAATCTATCGTTCATTAGTAATTGAGAGAAAAGTAATCTATCATTCATTAGTAATTGAGAGAAAAGTAATCTATTGTTCATTAGTTATTGAGAGAAAAGTAATCTGTTGCTCATTAGTTAGTGAGAGAAAAGTAATCTATTGCTCATTAGTTATTGAGAGAAAAGAAATCTGTTGCTCATTAGTTAGTGAGAGAAAAGTAATCTATTGTTAATTAGTTATTGAGAGAAAAGTAATCTATCATTCATTACTTATTGAGAGAAAAGTAATCTATTGTTCATTAGTTATTGAGAGAAAAGTAATCTATTGTTCATTAGTTATTAGAGAAAAGTAATCTATTGTTTATTAGTTATTGAGAGAAAAGTAATTTATCATTCATTAGTTATTTAGAGAAAAGTAATCTATCGTTCATTAGTTATTGAGAAAAAAGTAATCTATCATTCATTAGTTATTGAGAGAAAAGTAATCTATTGTTCATTAGTTATTGAGAGAAAAGTAATCTATCGTTCATTAGTTATTGAGAAAAAAGTAATCTATCATTCATTAGTTATTGAGAGAAAAGTAATCTATTGTTCATTAGTTATTGATGGAAAAGTAATCTATCGTTCATTAGTTATTGAGAGAAAAGTAATCTATTGCTCATTAGTTATTGAGAGAAAAGTAATCTATTGTTCATTAGTTATTGAGAGAAAAGTAATCTATTGCTCATTAGTTATTGAGAGAAAAGTAATCTGTTGCTCATTAGTTAGTGAGAGAAAAGTAATCTATTGTTCATTAGTTATTGAGAGAAAAGTAATCTATCATTCATTAGTTATTGAGAGAAAAGTAATCTATTGTTCATTAGTTAGTGAGACAAAAGTAATCTATCGTTCATTAGTTATTGAGAGAAAAGTAATCTATCATCCATTAGTTATTTAGAGAAAAGTAATCTATCGTTCATTAGTTATTGAGAGAAAAGTAATCTATCATTCATTAGTTATTGAGAGAAAAGTAATCTATTGTTCATTAGTTATTGAGAGAAAAGTAATATATCATTCATTAGTTATTGAGAGAAAAGTAATCTATCATTCGTTAGTTATTGAGAGAAAAGTAATTTATTGTTTATTAGTTATTGAGAGAAAAGTAATCTATTGTTTATTACTTAGTGAGAGAAAAGTTATCTATCGTTCATTAGTTATTGAGAGAAAAGTAATCTATCGTTCATTAGTGAGAGAAAAGTAATCTATTGTTCATTAGTTATTGAGAGAAAATAATCTATCGTTCATTAGTAATTGAGAGAAAAGTAATCTATCATTCATTAGTAATTGAGAGAAAAGTAATCTATTGTTCATTAGTTATTGAGAGAAAAGTAATCTGTTGCTCATTAGTTAGTGAGAGAAAAGTAATCTATTGCTCATTAGTTATTGAGAGAAAAGAAATCTGTTGCTCATTAGTTAGTGAGAGAAAAGTAATCTATTGTTAATTAGTTATTGAGAGAAAAGTAATCTATCATTCATTACTTATTGAGAGAAAAGTAATCTATTGTTCATTAGTTATTGAGAGAAAAGTAATCTATTGTTCATTAGTTATTAGAGAAAAGTAATCTATTGTTTATTAGTTATTGAGAGAAAAGTAATTTATCATTCATTAGTTATTTAGAGAAAAGTAATCTATCGTTCATTAGTTATTGAGAAAAAAGTAATCTATCATTCATTAGTTATTGAGAGAAAAGTAATCTATTGTTCATTAGTTATTGAGAGAAAAGTAATCTATCGTTCATTAGTTATTGAGAAAAAAGTAATCTATCATTCATTAGTTATTGAGAGAAAAGTAATCTATTGTTCATTAGTTATTGAGAGAAAAGTAATCTATCGTTCATTAGTTATTGAGAGAAAAGTAATCTATTGCTCATTAGTTATTGAGAGAAAAGTAATCTATTGTTCATTAGTTATTGAGAGAAAAGTAATCTATTGCTCATTAGTTATTGAGAGAAAAGTAATCTGTTGCTCATTAGTTAGTGAGAGAAAAGTAATCTATTGTTCATTAGTTATTGAGAGAAAAGTAATCTATCATTCATTAGTTATTTAGAGAAAAGTAATCTATCGTTCATTAGTTATTGAGAGAAAAGTAATCTATCATTCATTAGTTATTGAGAGAAAAGTAATCTATTGTTCATTAGTTATTGAGAGAAAAGTAATATATCATTCATTAGTTATTGAGAGAAAAGTAATCTATCATTCGTTAGTTATTGAGAGAAAAGTAATCTATTGTTCATTAGTTATTGAGAGAAAAGTAATCTATCGTTCATTAGTTATTGAGAGAAAAGTAATCTATTGCTCATTAGTTATTGAGAGAAAAGTAATCTATTGTTCATTAGTTATTGAGAGAAAAGTAATCTGTTGCTCATTAGTTAGTGAGAGAAAAGTAATCTATTGTTCATTAGTTATTGAGAGAAAAGTAATCTATCATTCATTAGTTATTGAGAGAAAAGTAATCTATTGTTCATTAGTTAGTGAGACAAAAGTAATCTATCGTTCATTAGTTATTGAGAGAAAAGTAATCTATCATCCATTAGTTATTTAGAGAAAAGTAATCTATCGTTCATTAGTTATTGAGAGAAAAGTAATCTATTGTTCATTAGTTATTGAGAGAAAAGTAATCTATTTATCATTAGTTATTGAGAGAAAAGTAATCTATCATTCATTAGTTATTGATAGAAAAGTAATCTATTGTTCATTAGTTATTGAGAGAAAAGTAATCTATTTATCATTAGTTATTGAGAGAAAAGTAATCTATTGTTCATTAGTTAGTGAGAGAATAGTAGGCCTTAATCTATCATTCATTAGTTAGTGAGAGAAAAGTAATCTATTGTTCATTAGCCATTGAGAACGAAATAATGTATTGTCATCAGTGGCGTAGCAAAGTACCCATGGGCCCGGGTTCAAGAATATGTTGATGGGCCTCCCTCCCCCCAATAAGATGAATATAAAGAGAGACAAAACAATAAGTAATTTGAATGTATCGGTAATTTTACCAAAAGGACCTTCCAATACAAGTAGTGATTTTTTTGTTTTATAAGTAATTAATAATAATGTCACTACGTTTGATCCAGTTAGGACTCAGACAAGTCATTAGAGTCTGAAATGTCAATGTTTGTACAATTTCTTACAGAATTAAAAGATTTAAAGATGTTTCAAATGACTAAAGAAATGTTTTTAGGAATTCTACATTCGACCTATTTCCATTCCTAAAGCACTTTTAGGTGAAAACTTTTAAATTTTGATAATTGATCTAAACTGTAACTAATTCTACTTCCATCATTTTACAGTAAATAGATTAAACATTTTCTGGCCTTCAAAGTAGCAAAGACAGTAACCAGTGTATCTATTTCTAAGCCCTTGGCTGTTTCTCGCTCAATGGAAAGAACACCAAGTCAAGCCAACCTGCTCTGTGTCATAGAAATTCATAAATAATTTTGGATCAATCGAAATTTTGATAATGACCGCTAAGCTGAACCAACTGATACAGACGAAGTGAGGATGCATGCTCTGTAAATGTTTGGAAAACTTTATGATAAAATTTAGTTGTCTATGATAAAAATAGCCAAAATCTTGTGTAGCTATTTTTGATTAAAATATAAAAAGCAAAATCTTGGACAGACTTGATTTGTCGTTATGAAAGACTTCTTCAAAGCATGACCCCCCCCCCCCCGAAATGAAATTTAGTGACTGTTTTTTTGCTTTGATTCTGTTTATTTTAGGTAAGATTTTAATACTAAACCATCACTTGACCCAGAGCAACCAAGGGGGTTTAGAGTTTTATACCCCCTACCAGGGGTTTTGCAGTCAAATCCCCCTCTTGTATAAAAAAAAGAGCAAACAATGATCCCCGAATTTTGATTTTGATTTAAAAATCCCTCCGAAATTTCCAATAAAACAGCGTCTTCAATCTAAGACTATCCAGTTACCAGATTCTATGAGAGCGTGTAGCCACAAGAGAGGTTTAACCCCCCCTCCCCCTCCCCCTTCAGCGCAGTTTGAAGCTTTAAACAAAATATTTCTTTATAAAAATAAAGCAAATTACACACTCAAAAGTCTATGAGCGTAGCCATGGGGTTTTGAGTTTAAAACCCCTTCAGCGGGGTTTGAAGCTAAAAAAAACCTCTTCAATATAAAAAAAAGCATATTACAAACTAAAAATTCTATGAGCGAAGCCAAGCCAAGGGGCGTTTTAAGTTAAAACCTCCCTCCCTCCTCCAGAAGGCTTTTTTTAACTTTTAAAACCCCTCTTGATGGTTTTGAGTTTAAATACCACCATACAGAGAGTTTTTCTCTTCAATATTATTCTAAAGCAAACATCAGTCACCAAATTCTATGAGCGTAGCTAAGGGGGTTTTGAATTTAAAAAAAACAAACTTCACAGATTTTTTAGTTTAAACCCCCCCCCCCCCCCCCAAAATGATTTTGACGATAAAACTTCCCTTTTCGATATAAAATCTAAAGCAAACTACAGTCAAGTGGTAATCCAATAACATCGCATCAAGGAAACCATACCTAAGTTCATCCGTCTTGGACTGACAAAAATGAAGACTCAAAAACATCAAAATCTCAGTCCAGTTGTAGGCCTATAATGAACAATTTTCACGGCTTAAACTTCTCCCTGCCGATTGGTAACAAGTTAAAATTAATTTCAAACAATGAGAACAGTGAGGACCAGAACCAAGCTTTACCTCACTGCAAAGAAAACTCATCAGATTTAAACAATTCAAAGGATTTTAAAAAGATTAATTTTTACTTTCCTGACAACAATAAATATATATCCGACTGGAACAATTTATTAAACAACAAATGAAGTACTGTTGGGCTACAAACTCATTGTTTTGTCCCACTTGAAGCAACTACTAGGCCCATTGCCTCCATGTTCAAGAGATTTTCACACATCCACATCTGTTCAACGACATGCTCCTTGACCTCCGTATGAACCACCATGATATGCTCTAGGTCTGACCTATATATCTGACCTTAATGAAGAAGATGCTGAAAGAATATTTAAAAATGTTGCATATGAGGAACTGAAACAATTATTAGAGAAGCACATTGTTGCATATACAAAGACGAAGGCAAAGAAACGAACTACAGATAGTGGACTATTTGGGACAGAACTTGAAGTACTTGTTACGAAGGATATTAAGAAAAATATACTTATTTCTAATCTGAAAGTTCCAGCTGTATTTTTAACGATGTTTCGATTCATTGAGGAAAATGGCATGCAAGTACAATGGATCTTCAGGGTACCAGGATCATCCGAAAGAGTCAAAGCTTTTAGAAAAGAGCTAGAGAATAATTTCTACAAGATACCTAACTATTCTATATACGACCACACACAAATCAGTGAGTTGACTTATCATGATGTAGCCTCAGCCTTAAAGGCCTTCCTCAGAGAACTACCAGCATATCTGATATCCAGTGAAAGAATGGAGTGTTTCCCTGATATTAAAACATTGCCCTACGTAGAACAAATACGAGCCACCAATACGTTCATTTTATCCATGAAAAAAGAATACAGAGACACACTGCAGGTCTTCTTAAGTTGGTTGAATTTGACTTTTGAAAACTAGAGCGTCACACAAATGGATGATCAAAATCTGGCCACTTGTCACGCTCCAAATATCTTTGCAATACCCAAAGGCTCTGAGACAGATACCACAAGACTTAATGACAACTTTGGCTATTTTAAAACATTCACAAATTACAACAAAAAATTTTTTTGCTGTTCCCCCCAACTTTATAAGTCAAATTAGGCAGCAATATGCAACTGGAGCTTCTGCAAAGCCAAAACGAAAATGTATTTCCAAGTTGTTAGGAAAGAAATCAAAAGGTGGAGAAGAAATACCCCCACCACCTGAAGAATTGAGGAAATTAAAAGAAATTAAAATTGAAGTTCATGCTCCACAAATAACCAGGGAAAGTGCTGTCATCACATTCAATGAGTCAACAACAGCTAAGGATGTGCTATATCAGTAGCCTATGAGGCTATTCCTAAAACCCTTTTAGAAGATGCGAGAAGACAAATTGCTCAGGGACAGAATGCAGACAGAGCTATTGATTATCTGTGTAAAGTTGGTGGAAATATAAGTGACCCTGAAGCTTATGTCTTGGAAGTGTATCGTGTTAATCCCACAGCTGAATGGATGATCAAAACCAAGAAAGGGAGATAAATATTTACAAAACAGAAATCGGTCATTTTTGTTTTCAAATAGAAAATTGATCAAACAAAGGAAGGAGAAACATGCCTTAGTTATATTCTATTTTATATATAAACTGTTATGCTTATGATTACATTAAAAACAAACAATAGAGAACCATTGAATTAAATTTGTATGAATTACATTCATTAGCTTAAACAAGATTCTGTAAATTTTTTAAATCTGTAGTTTATATCAATGTTGTGTAAAAATGAATCTATTGATTGGTTTGAAAACCTTTTACCATCAGAGACTGATTTACAAGAAAATATTTGTTTTGTGACATGATAGTTGACAAATGTAGACTAAATGCTTATGTGGATCTAGCCTATACTCTTATTACTAACACAATATTATTTGACTACTACTATTGCAACATTTACATCAGTTATATCTAGGCCTACTACAAACAGAATTAGAAGCTTGTGAAATACAGTTATTTTATCAATAAATGAGATATAAATGTTAAAAAAAAAAAGAATGTTTATAATCTTTTCCGTTTAAGTGCGCAGTCTCGAATTGACAAATTCTTAGTGATGGGAACTAAACTAATTTTTTAAAGTTGAACTAAAACTAGTTTTTAACTAAAATAAAGTAGTTAAACTATTAGTTTATCATGAATTTCAAAAGATAGTTAAACTAAACTAAAGAAAATTAATTAAACTATAACAAACTTTTTTTAGGGGGGTGGAAGGGCGGGGTTGAACTAGACCTATGTTCGATCTTATTCTTTTAACATTCTAGTAATATTTATCTATAATAAAATCAGTATTTAGGAATATGTTTCTTACATAAACGTTAATGCACAATAAAATAAAATGTCTCAATAAATATGTGTGCTTGAATTTTTGCCTTAAATTTAAAACTTTAGAAAATAATGATACTTTAAAAAAATAAATTATATTAACTTATTATATAACAGAAATCTTACTTATACTGGTGTCACAACCTGGTTTTTGTTGTAGGCGTGATAACGTGAATGTCGTGTTATGTAGATACCTCTTGTAGATGATATAATATTCCTTTGTATTCTTAGTTAAATACTTTCACTCGCGCACTAGATTTGCTAGTGCGTGAGAACACTAACATGCTGAACTCTTTGACCACAATATTTAGAATAATTAATAGACTCACTGTAGCAGACATGGTTTTTATTACATAAAATAATAAATCATAAAAGATGTTGGCAACTTCAGCCATCACAAATAACATCCAATGAAATAAGTCCTGAATACAAATCAATTATAATAACTTCAATACTTGTACATAACTCTACTTGTCAATAATATCCATAACACTCCTCTCTCTACCAGAGTCTAAGATCAACTGAGGTGTCCACCTCGTGTTCAGCTTCCGACCAAACAAAATCTCGTGCGGACTGCACGGAATGGTTCAGTAATTACTAGTCGCCAAATATTACAGGGGTTCTAAAACTTGTATGTTACAACTGGTAATGTTTAAAATCTCATTAAATAACATATATTTACAATTTCAAATTTAGATCTAGCATCCAAAGAAATAGAAACGAAATCGTCGGAGTTTTTAAAACATTTGACATGTATAACTATTTAATAGTGTAAAATACATGCTTGACTAACCATGCCGATGTCCTATTTTCTTGTCTGACCACTAAAAACACAACTAACATTATTGCATAACCGTTAAACGCGCAAGGGAAAAAAACTGGGTGATCTTGTCAATCTGGACTGCACACTCAGTACACTATATAGACCTACACGTGTACGTCTATCTGGCCAGGTTGTTAAAATCAGTCGGACACACTGTCTATTTACTTTCTGGGCAGGGAGGGTGTATAACTATTTTAGTGTAAAGATATATCTACGAACATGCTTGACTAGCCACGCCAGTGTGTTATTTTCTTGTTTGACCTCTCCACATTAAGCAAACACTATTGCATATCGCTTAATGCAGGGTAGTATTACAGTATTATCGACTACACACGTACAGTACACTAGGCCTACATGTGGTCATGTCTAGCTGACCAGGTTGTTAAAATCAGTTGGACACAGTCTATTTACTTTATGGTCAGAGAGGGTGTGGATTAAGATTTTTTTTTCTAGAGTTGGTTACCCTAATGCTTTTAGATCTATATAGGTCTAGCTGTTGATTTAGACTTAATAGATCTCAAAAGTCTTAAGACTATAAAAGGGTGTACTTGATGTTCCTGCAGTTAAAAAATATTGTTTGCTGCAAATGAATTGATTAAAACCACTAAATATTGACCTAACTCACTAATCAGATTCCCACTAGAAACAGAAATTAAACACCCCCACGTGGCTCACAAAAAATTCGGAACAACCTCATTCATATTACTGCATAGAAGCTTTTGTCTAAAAATGTCTAACATTTTATAATACTGCTACTTTTAAGTGCAAATATTTACTCCCATAACTTCTACCAGGATCTTATTTTACCCTCTTCAAATGCAGACTGTCTAAATAGTTGTTAACTGCATCATTTTTTTTTAAGAATCAAAGTTGTTGATATCACATGACCAGAAAACAGGGAGTGCGTTTCAACCCTGACCACATGTTGAAAAGTTTTACAAATTTTTATTAAACTTTTTAGTTAGTAACTAAAAAAAATTAATTAAACTACGATTTTAACTAACCTTTATTTTCTAGTTAAACAATGGCCTTAACTATTTTTTTTTAGTTAAACTAAAAATTTCTAGCTTTTTAGTTACCTTTTGCCCATCACTACAAATTCTTGTTTTTGAAGGTAGACTCACGCGTTCTTATTATCTTCTTATCTTATGTAATACAGACGTTACTTCAAAAAAGAAGATGATTACGTCCTACGCGTCATGCATTTAGTCATGCATATTAACCAATGACTTAAATTCTGCCAAGTCTCTGGTTTTCCTGGCTAGCTCAGGCAACCCATTCCATACTCTAATAGCACTAGGGAAGAAGGAGTATTTGTACAAATTTGTCCTAGCATATGGGATGAGGAATGTGCCTTTATCTTTGTGTCTTTCAGAGTATTTTATTAAATTTTGTTTTTGTATTTGAAGATTATGGTTCAGTGTTTTATGTATAATTGCTACTTTACTTTTGAGTCTTCTGTCCTGAAGGCTTTCTAAATTTAGTGATTTTGCTATAGGTGTTACTCTAGTCGTCAAATGTGAATATTCATTTGTTATGAATCTCACTGCTCTATTTTGTGTTTGTTCCAGTTTCTTAATGTTTTCTTGAGTTGAGGGGCCCCAAATGGAGGATGCATATTCTATTATTGGCCTAACCAAGGTTAAATAACATTTTAGTTTTATGTTCTTATTTGATTTATAGAAATTTCTTTTAATAAATCCTAATGCTTTGTTTGATTTCTTTATAGTTTCATCAATGTGTGGATTCCATGACAGTTTTTCATTTATTATAACACCTAGGTATTTTGCATTTTTAGTCTGTGTTACTGGTTTGCCATGAATAAGATATGTGGAATTAATTTGTTTTAGGATTTTACATATGATGCTGGTAAGTGATACTGGTCTGTAGTTTCCTGGGTCACATTTTTCTCCTTTTTTAAATAGGGGGGTGACATTAGCTTCTTTACATTTCTTTGGTACTCTGCCCTGGTTAAGTGAAGCCTGAAAGAGTATTTTGAACACTGGGGCTAGCTCATTGCTTAGTTCTTTGAGTAATCTAGCTGGAATACCATCAGGTCCAGACGCTTTATTTGGTTTGGTGTTAGCTAATAGTTTTTGAATTCCATTTTCTTGTACTACTATATCTTCTATGTTGTCTACTTGGATCAAATTCAGTAATATGTCTTTGTTTCCTGGGCCTGAGAATGCTGATGCAAAGTATTTGTTTAGGATGTTTGCTTTAGTTTCATTATCATAATGTATTATGTTATGTTCATCTTTTAATGGCGCTATGCCTGTTGTTTCCATTTTCTTAGACTTAATGTATGACCATAGGTTTTTGTTGTTATCTTTAGATATTACATTGTTTATGTATTCACTCTGCAGCTGTCTGCTTACTTTTTGGGTTAAGTGTTTAATTTTTATATACTTTTTGTAAACTCTTTCTGCCTTAGTTTCTTTAAATTTTCTATATAGGTTTTCCTTCTGTTTACAAAGCTTCTTTAGTCTATTATTAAACCAGCATTTATTTATTTTGTTTGATGTGTATTTAGTTGGTATATGATTTTCTATAATGCTTTTAAGATGGTTTTTAATTAAATTCCAGAGGTCATCGACTGGTTGGTTAATGTCTTTTTCTAATAAGAATGTTTGTTGAAAGTTTAATGCAGCTTGGTGTAGTTGTGTTAGGTTACATTTATTCCAGAGTAAGATTTTTCTTTTGGTTTTTGTATTGGCTACTGCTTTTATCTGACTGTGTATTTTTATGATCTCATGGTCTGATAGACCAGGGATAATATCATAATCAACTACTAATCCAGGTCTGTTGGTTAAGAAGAGATCTAATGTGTTGTTTAATCTAGTTGGCTTTTTAATGATTTGATCTAAACTTAGGTTGTGTAAAGTTTCTATGAAAAGCTCATTTATGTCCTTAAGGTTTTGGTGTTTATCTATGGTTAGTGTTTTCCAATTTATATCAGGTAGGTTGAAATCACCCATAATCCAAAAAACTGCAGTTTTATTTGTCTCTTTAAGTGTAGTAATCTGATTACATAGTTCCTGCATGTATTCTAAACTAGAATTTGGTGGTCTGTAAATGCAGCCTATTATTAGGGATGTTGAGGTGGTATTAATTTTACAAAATGTTGATTCTATATTTTTTGAGTTAGGTAAGGTAATTTCTTCTGCTATAAGAGTGTTTTTTATTGCTTGAAGAACTCCTCCATTATTATCAGCCCTATCTTTTCTAAAAATTTCATAATTACTATTGAAAATTTCTGCATTATAAATTTCAGGATGTAGCCAAGTTTCTGTTCCTGCAATTATGTCTGGTTTCTCACATTCTAATAAAATTTCTAAGTCTGCTGTTTTGTTCCTAATGCTTTGAAAATTTATTACTAAGGTTTTAAGGTATTTTGGTATTACTTCTTTAGTAGGTTTGTTTAGTGAGGCTGTTGTATTAATTTTAGTAGATTTAGGTTTAACAGGAGTGGATCTGGCTAGTGGTTGGTGAGTTTGGTTTGGGATGGTGTTTAGGATATTGTATGGGTTAGAAGTGTCTGCATCAAAGGAATCAAACAGTCCTGATGTAAACTGAGGTAACCCACACTGTACACAGTGCCATGATGCGTCTTTGTTGCCTAAGGCATAATACACAGGTGTATTCATATGGAGACATGATGTATGGTACCATTCATCGAAGGTGTCCCATTGAATGGCTTTCTGTTTCATGGTGCATACTTTTTTGCAGATGTTGCATCTATCTTTAGATCTAGGCCCTGGATTTGACTCTACATCTCCTGCTATTAATATTAACAGTGATAGGTATTTATTTCTGCTGTGTCTGATTGAGAACTTCCATTTGTGATGGGTGATCTTCTTTAATGTTATGGATGTGTATGTTAGGTTATTTTTGAAGTTGCATTGATCTAGAGTGTGATGAATGATCATGACTGTTTTTTCCTTTTTAAGTTTAGTGTTGACTAATGTAGATCTAGTTCTTTGTTCAGCTAGTGTGTATTTAGTAATTAATAGGATAAATAGCCAGAGCAATTTCATGATGACTGTTGTTGATTTTAGTTTTTAAAGGTCTAGTCTAAATCTAGTTTAAGGTTTACAATGCCTAAGTTAAGTCTAAAGTGAAAGCTAATTTACAATGACAATTAAATCAAATCAAATGGTTTATTAAATTCAAAATATGGACCTAGACTAGATCTAATTCTAGATCAATATATTTACGTGTATAACTAACTATATAGAATATTACTATTAGTTATTACAGTTAATACAGGGGCCAAAAACCCAAGGTAGGTAAAAATAAATGATGAAAATCCGCCTGCTTCAGACCTAGTAGAAGAGTTTTCATCTATTCTAATCAATGCCTCTTGAGTTTCTATAATTTTTTAAAATGAATCCATAACAATCTTTACGATTTCTCCTCTGGCGCTCCAGCGTGTTTTATACGGTTTTAACCAATCGCTTAAGGCTAAATTCAGTTATTTTGCTGACTACGTCTTAGCGGTGCGCTAAAGTTGATAAAAAGGTGTGTAAACAGTCCAGTGCACAGAAAAATGTTACTGAATAGATTTCAGCTTCAGTCCATCCATCAGATAATAAATTAAGATGTTAATGAAAGACTACAGAATTTGTACCTCGTCATTATCCATGACAACATTTGGAAAAATTGATCCAGTTTGTGATGTCAAGTGAACTTTTTAAAAAATTGAAATATATTTGGCTCATTTTCACTCACTATTACAATAGTTTTGTTTTCTATTTGTGGAGACATGTAGGTGTTTGGTCTGGGATTTAGCTTAGTTCGAAGCAAATGTTCTCTCAGGAGAGGATCGTACTTGAATAGCAATTTCACAAACTTTTAGAAATGACCTAGATTTTGTCTTTGTCATTCTTCTTCAACTTGTTCACGATGCCCATTAAGTGCCAGACTCTGCTATTTTAGAGTCAAATGCATTTATTTATAAGCTCTAGATCTAGATGAAACCAGCGTACTTAATAATGGTGTTACAAAATGTGCCTGAGCGTGTAAAAGTGCGTTGCCTTCAGAGATTTAAGTAAATTAATTTCTAGTAAACATTTCAAATTCGGTATTTTGTCTTTGTTCATGTATGTACCATGCGTTGATTTTATTGATAAAATTTATCCTAGTTTGATGCCCCGTGCGGCCCGCACCACTCGCACATGGCTAGCTACGCCACTGGTTCAAGACACAAATTCAAACCAATGCTATGAAGAATTGTGTTGAAACTGTTGAGCTGGCATGGGACAAGTTGGCAAGTATAACAACTGATGAAGCCCGTGCTTTGACAGAGAAAAAAAACTGTTTTTTTTTCTATAAATTAATTAACAATATCCCAATCATAAACTCTAAACGGGAATGTTTGCACATAGCTGCATTGAATATCAAACATATTATTAGCATATTAATATAAGTGATCAAACTTATCACAGACAGTTCTGAGGAGAAGTACTTAAAGATTTAGAAACAAAACATTCTGATGTTCAGTACCACAGTAGTATCCACTGCCTTAGCATGGGCAAGGTATTGAGAAGATAGGGAAGCTCAAGGAAGACAATGTGATGTCCCTTGAAGGATATTGACTGACTTTGTTAGTAATACTTCTAATGAAGAGTGAAAGACAGACTTCATGTTCATCATTGAAAACATTGCAATGGGGTGTTTGCAGATGAAATGAATGTTTGTTACAGCTTTTCATTTCTCCAGGCAAGCAAGTGAAGACTGTTTTTTTTTTTGCTGAAAGATAAAACTATTTTTAGTGAAATGGTTTGAAAAGTAGAAAACTTATTTTGATTCCTTCATTGAGGAATTTGAAAGCAAATTTTAAGACGTTAAGAACTTGGGACCAGTTTTCAATACTTCAAGTCACAATTTACCGAAGAAGCTGATTCAGCTCCAGAGGACATACCTCCTAGCAAATTATGCTCTGAAAGAGAAGTTCAAGTCAATTTTTACCGAGGGAGTATTTCGGGTGCAAGAAGTTGCATGTCCACACTTTGAAAACGAGTGTAAACAGTTACATATTTCACTTGAAGTACAATTTTGGTAAATTGTGGTAAATTGTTGTGATACAAAAGGACAATGATCAAATTGTAAAAATTAATCGTAAAATTACTTTCAGAAATACCTAACTCTTGTTATTCCTCAATTGGAAGTGTAACAAAAATGAAAATAAATGTAAAATACAGTACCGGTGTAAATGTGAATTTAAAGACATTATACGGTTATCTAGCGCATTTTTCTAAGTGAGTACATACATACCGGTACATACATACATTAGGGGTGCACCGGATAGTCGCTCCAGCTTCGGCCGAATGTTCGGCAATTTTTCACTATTGGGCGATATCACTGCCGAATAGTAAAAACTACACCGTAGTACCTATTTTTCTAATATTATTTTTCGCGCTAAGTCTTTTCCAGATAAGTCAAACGGAGGTAACAAATACCGAAACAACACAGGCGAAAGGCCAACGATATAAGAGTAGTCGACCCTGATAAACGATGTGGAACAAGAAGTTTAATATTTGATGAAGGGAACCATCAAATGTGGTCAAACTAAATCTCTACGCCAATACTCATAAAGTGGACATGAGTCAATAATGTCAGCTCTGAAATACAATAACGTTTATGTTTCAAATAAAAGAATGTGCTTTTAAAACTAGGACTATACACCATCTTTTAGTACTAAGACAAAGCGTGTTAATCTAAATAGAAATAAAACTTTACATTATAAATTCGCATTACATACATAGCGATGGCTCCGCACATTACAAGTTTGGAATTCTGTAAATTAAAATATTTGACAGAAAAAAAAAGTCTGTCATGTCTTGTGCCTCGGCGGTGCACATGGAGTCTGACAAGATTGAATTCACCTAATGACAAAAGTGTCCATTCTTCAATAGTATTACTTCAATTCAGTTTTAAAAAGATGTGTTTATTCACTGTTTTGATACACTCTTTAGTAAAGAGATGCAGATTTTGTTTCTTTGAAACGAGCTCTAGACACACTCCCTAAGTTTTAACTAGTTTTAGTTATCCTTTGTATTTCCATTGGTATTTTAAAAAAAAAAATACAAACTGAATTTTATTGTACATGTCACTGTAGTCAGCCAATAAATGCTATTAAACTGGTTACCAGTCTGACATGATAGATAAATACAGCATAAAACATTTAATAGATGAGGCTTTTTGTGTGTGCGTGTGTGTGTGTGTGTGGTCAATGTTATTTCCAAGTGCTCAGTCATTTTATATTTGATTAATTCTTTTTGATTTATTCTTCATGATTGGTTAGATACTTAGTAAAAGTAACAGACAGTAGAAATTAGTCATGACTTGATATCTTAAGAAATGGCAAGTTTAGATATTACATATGGCCTGTTCTGAGCTGTTAATCTATTCGTTTAAACTTTTGTTACAAAATTGTATATGTATTCAAGCCTATGTCAGTTAAGTTGGGTCCATGAGGTTTACTATCAAAACAAAAGAAATCTTGAGAGTGCTTACATAGCATTCAGAGTAGTTGGATGTTCCAACAGGGAATACATTAATAATTGAAAGCAATATTGTATAGATATTTTAAATACAAAACATTTAAACAAAAACAACATCAACACATAAATTAGTACACTGAATAGTAGGTGTTCAAAATATATTTGATAACAATTCTAACAGTGGGTAGATCAATACTTCAGACTTGACTAAATGAGAAAAAAATATAATCTATTCCAGTATCTGTTTGTATCCTGTGGTAACTACTGATTCAATTATTAGAAAGAGCACAACTTAATAACTTATTCAACAAGGGAAAAAAATGGAATAATAAAATACATAAATAAAACACAGTTGGAAATAGAGAATTTGTGAACAAGTCAACTAAACAGTAGTAATTAGTAATGATAACTATAATCCACTATAGACCACAGACCTAATGACCTCAAGACTTAAGTTTCAATACATTGGATATAGTAATTACAGTAAATGTAAAATAAAATGAACTTTTTGACATTTTAAGTTTGCAGCTCTTCATGCATTAAATTTGAGCTAGTTAGTCTGGGTCACTGCACACACTATGTAAGTTGTTATAAAACTGTTATTCATTTGAAACTTAAGTTTAGTGTCTACTACTATGTATCCATCCCTCCAACTCAATGATTGAATGTAATGGTGAAGTAAGTATTAATGGATAACTGTACAATAAGCATATTACACCACACACTATTCCATGTAACTCCAGCATCATTCACAGACGGTGAAAATTAGGCAACATACATACAGGACTTGTATAACATTTTGTTCACTGTTACAGTGAGTAAGCAATCCAATATTATCATGGCAATACTTAGCTAGTAACATTGTCACTTTCTTTCATCAGCATTTATACAATAATTTATTCAATTCATTACACATCACTAACATGCAACACCAGAATCATAAATCTTCTTTTCCTGATGCTTCAACTTTTTTCCATTCTTCTGGCTCATGCTTGGGCATTAATTCTCTGATTTTCTTGATAAAGTCAGATTTCTCAGCACAGCCTTTGCAAGCAGCATCTTCCCCCCAGTTAGATAAGATCTTCTTCAGTTCTCCTACTTTCATCTTGTTTAATTTGGTATAGTCTGGCTTCACATCTGTTCAAGGAACATCATTTGTATTATTATTATTTCTAGAAAGTATTTACATTAGCATAGTACATAGTATCAGGATAGATGGTTTCAAAGTTTGTTTATATTTGTTCAAATAGTTTTACACACAGTTAACTACATTGTAAACTGAGAAGGGTTAATTCTCCAAAAAGCCATATTTAAATGAAATTGATGAAAAGCTTGCAAGTGTACATTTTATGTTATGTGTTAAGTATAATTATAGAGCACAAGAATAAATCCTTTAAAAATGGTAGATGAGGTTGACTATTCTGTACCAATATATTTCATTGATAACATTCAAGTATGTTTAGAATAGTTTCCAAAATAACATATGCCATTATATGAATTTTCCAAAATAACATATGCAATTATATGAATTTGAATTTTCCAAAATAACATATGCCATTATATGAATTTGAATATATGAATAGAAAAGGAAATATCAAGGTCAACAGCCTTGGGGAAAATAAAATTCTTAATATAGCTCACCATAGCGTAGCTCACAAATTTGTGCATCCATAGCTTTTAACTTTTCACAGATTTTATTGGCAGGTAAATGGTAGCTGAGTGGTTTGATCAAGTTGCTCAGAATGCCAGTAGCAGCATCTTCAGTACCACCAACGTAGTAGCACTGTAAACATAGCATTATCAGCAATCTAATTACACAGTAAAAGATTAACTGAAATCAGTACCAACAACATAATAATAAAACTCAAAACCTGCTAAACATAAACCAATAAGATGTTATTCAAATGAAACAATAATTGGGAGGGAGGGGGGGGTTTGCTAAAGAATTTAAAAAAAAGAGTCATCTTGACAACAACTCCAAAAAAAAACATTGGCTGATATTAATGGACAAAAGATTAATCTTGACAACAACTCCAAAAAGAAACATTGGCTGATATTAATGGACAAAATAGTCATCTTGACAACAACTCCAAAAAGAAACATTGGCTGATATTAATGGACAAAAGAGTCATCTTGACAACAACTCCAAAAAGAAACATTGGCTGATATTAATGGACAAAAGAGTCATCTTGACAAAAACTCCAAAAAGAAACATTGGCTGATATTAATGGACATGTTTAGCCCAAACCCTTGTCACCCGCGCTTCTTTTCTATAAACCATGGTGTAAGAGTTGCTTTATCTTTGGTAAACATGCCTTATTGCTTTTCAATTATAACACACCTTATGTATGTTAGTTGAAACATTGCGTCTAGCATTGAGAAAACAATATAAAATATTAAAAGAAAATTAAAAGAATAGAGTCTGTGGTGCATCAATAAATTATTTAACAGTTTTTTTTATTTCAGGTCAAGAAATTCAAGCAGAGGCCCAAATGTAATTTGCAACTTAAATATGGGCTTTTTAAAATGCAAAACCAAGTGGCTTAGATTCAATACAGTATGTTATGACAATATGATTTCAAAACCTAATAAGTATACACACAAACTTCAAATATACAAGTAACAAAATAAAAAACAAATAAATAAAGGGGAAATAAATGAAGAACAGGGGTGACTTTATGATTACATAATTGCAGGAACAGAAACTTGGCTACATCCTGAAATTTATAATGCAGAAATTTTCAATAGTAATTATGAAATTTTTAGAAAAGATAGGGCTGATAATCATGGAGGAGTTCTTTTAGCAATAAAAAACACTCTTATAGCAGAAGAAATTACCTTACCTAACTCAAAAAACATAGAATCTACATTTTGTAAAATTAATACCAACTCAACATCCCTTATAATAGGCAGCATTTACAGACCACCAAAGTCTAGTTTAGAATACATGCAGGAACTATGTAATCAGATTACTACACTTAAAGAGACAAATAAAAATGCAGTTTTTTGGATTATGGGTGACTTCAACCTACCTGATATAAATTGGAAAACACTAACCATAGATAAACACCAAAACCTTAAGGACATAAATGAGCTTTTCATAGAAACTTTACACAACCTAAGTTTAGATCAAATCATTAAAAAGCCAACTAGATTAAACAACACATTAGATCTCTTCTTAACCAACAGACCTGGATTAGTAGTTGATTATGATATTATCCCTGGTCTATCAGACCATGAGATCATAAAAATACACAGTCAGATAAAAGCAGTAGCCAATACAAAAACCAAAAGAAAAATCTTACTCTGGAATAAATGTAACCTAACACAACTACACCAAGCTGCATTAAACTTTCAACAAACATTCTTATTAGAAAAAGACATTAACCAACCAGTCGATGACCTCTGGAATTTAATTAAAAACCATCTTAAAAGCATTATAGAAAATCATATACCAACTAAATACACATCAAACAAAATAAATAAATGCTGGTTTAATAATAGACTAAAGAAGCTTTGTAAACAGAAGGAAAACCTATATAGAAAATTTAAAGAAACCAAGGCAGAAAGAGTTTACAAAAAGTATATAAAAATTAAACACCTAACCCAAAAAGTAAGCAGACAACTGCAGAGTGAAAACATAAACAATGTAATATCTAAAGATAACAACAAAAACCTATGGTCATACATTAAGTCTAAGAAAATGGAAACAACAGGCATAGCGCCATTAAAAGATGAACATAACATAATACATAATGATAATGAAACTAAAGCAAACATCCTAAACAAATACTTTGCATCAGCATTCACAGCCCCAGGAGACAAAGACATATTTCTTAATTTGAACCAAGTAGACAACATAGAAGATTTAGTAGTACAAGAAAATGGAATTAAAAAACTATTAGCCAACACCAAACCAAATAAAGCGTCTGGACCTGATGGTATTCCAGCTAGATTACTCAAAGAACTAAGCAATGAGCTAGCCCCAGTGTTCAAAATACTCTTTCAGGCTTCGCTTAACCAGGGCAGAGTACCAAAGGACTGGAAAGAAGCTAATGTCACCCCCCTATTTAAAAAAGGAGAAAAATTTGATCCAGGAAACTACAGACCAGTATCACTTACCAGCATCACATGTAAAATACTAGAACACATAATATGTAGCAATATCATAAACCACTTAGACAAACATAATGTACTCACCCCATACCAACATGGCTTTAGGAAATATAGATCATGTGAAACACAACTAATAGGACTAATTGATGATTTTTCAAAAGGTTTAGATAATAGTGAACAAATAGATGCTATCTTACTAGATTTTTCCAAGGCTTTTGACAAAGTTCACCACCATAGTTTGCTTAAAAAATTAAAATATTTCGGCATTAACGGTCCACTGCATCAGTGGATTAAAGATTTTCTGATAGGGAGAGAACAAACTGTAATAATAAATGGCTCTAAATCAACACCAATAACAGTAAACTCAGGTGTACCTCAAGGAACAGTCTTGGGTCCACTACTATTTTTAATTTACATAAATGATTTACCAAATTGCATTAGTTCAGGAACAAAAGTCAGATTATTTGCAGACGATTGCATAATATATAGAACAATAAAAACAAAACAAGACACAGATATTTTACAAAGAGAATTAGATGAATTACAGAAATGGGAATCAAATTGGAGCATGTCTTTCCACCCAGAAAAATGTCAGTTGTTAAGAGTAACAAAAAAACTAAAACAAATTAATTCCACTTATCTTATTCATGGCAAACCAGTAACACAGACTAAAAACTCAAAATACCTAGGTGTTATAATAAATGAAAAACTGTCATGGAATCCACATATTGATGAAACTATAAAAAAATCCAACAAAGCATTAGGGTTTATTAAAAGAAATTTTTATAAATCAAATAAGAACATAAAACTAAAATGTTATTTAACCTTGGTTAGGCCAATAATAGAATATGCATCCACCGTGTGGGACCCCTCAACTCAAGAAAACATTAAGAAACTGGAACAAACACAAAATAGAGCAGTGAGATTCATAACAAACGAATATTCACATTTGACTAGGGTAACACCATTAGTAAAATCACTAAATTTAGAAAGCCTTCAGGACAGAAGACTCAAAAGTAAAGTAGCAATTATACATAAAACACTGAACCATAATCTTCAAATACAAAAACAAAATTTAATAAAATACTCTGAAAGACACAAAAATAAAGGCACATTCCTCGTCCCATATGCTAGGAGAAATTTGTACAAATACTCCTTCTTCCCTAGTGCTATTAGAGCATGGAATGGGTTGCCTGAGCTAGCCAGAAAAACCAGTGACTTGGCAGAATTTAAGTCATTGGTTAATATGCATGACTAAATGCATGACGCGTAGGACGTAATCATCTTCTTTTTTGAAGTAACGTCTGTATTATATAAGATAAGATAAGATAAAATGTTTTATAAGTCTAGATTACTCTAGATCTAATTCCACTTCTTTCAGAAATGAGTATTATTACATCTCGATTAGCCCAAAACTCCTGGAGGTTGGCAGGCAGGGAATACCAGAATGAGGGGGGGGGGGGGGCAGGATTCTAGTTAGGGACCATTGGACAGTGTAAAACAATGTGCATAGAGGCTAGAATACACACAGACAGCCATTCAAAGCAGATTTAAATTAAAAGTATTAAAATTAAAGAATCCAGGCATCTATCTAGACTGATGCAAATCACTCTTTTAGCTCTAGATCTAGTGATCTCTAGGGTCTAGAGCAGGGGTTCTCAACCTGTGGGTCGCGACCCCCTTGGGGGTAGATTGACGATTTGCCAGGGGTCGCCTAAGACCATCGATAAATAGATTGTTTATGCCAATTCTTCTATTGCTGTGTAAGTGTGGGTGATTATAAAAAGGGGTCGCCGAGCTTAAGGATGGACCTCAATGCGAATAAGAGTTTTCTCTTTTGAACAGGAAGAGGATAGCTTAAAAGATTTATTCATCTTCTTTAATACTTTTTAGGCCAAAATAAATGCAGTGTGGTGGGCATGGGATATTCAAAGTAGGCCTTTGGAAAATGCAACATCAATTGTATTTAGGGATGTTAAAATGGGGTCCATCCTACTAAAAAATGCAAGAAGCAAAAAGTGTGTGGTGGGGAGGGTTGCATTTCATTTGATATTAGACAAATAAATCCTGTATAGGGCAATAAAATAATGGCAGTCAGAGAATGCACTTTTTTTTTGTAACTTCAACTGATGGGTAAGTGAGTGTGAACAGTTTAAATTAGATTGGGGTGTGGGAATCAATTGAAAGATGACAGACCATCAAAAAAAAAAAAAAAAAAAATTATTTCTAAAAGTTCAAGGGCCGCAAAAATGAGTAATTGTGGCTGGTGGTGGAGATGATAGCAATGCAAGCCTATCCTTGAGGGTTGGGGAAATAAACATATCCTGGTTAAAAAAAACCAACAACACTTGCTAACTCTTTCAATGCTTGTATCATCTAGTCTTTATTACATAAAATGCTGAAAAAAATGTGAAAATGTTTTTTTTTTGGTCTGTTTTGACGGATTTGTGATTTGTGATTTTGGGCACATCGGCACAATTTAGGCCATGTTGTGCCTGCAGTCCCTCAAGGGCCACTCTCCCTCCACACAACAAAGGTCAAATTCCATACAGTCACATCATTAAAATCAAGGTCTATTCACAATTAAAATAGTAGAGGTAGTAAAAATTTAATAATTAGGTAAAAATATAATGTAAATAGTACATGTCTACAGAGTTCAGAAATCAGATCTTCGTAGACAATCCCACTTCCCGGATAAAGCCCAGTACCTTCCCAGGGTCGACATTATTGAATAGTGTTTTTAAATTAGTGGCTCTAAAATATTTTTCCCTGACATCCTGGTATCTGGGGCAGTCGAGGATATGTTCCACGGTGAGGCGAGAGTCACAATACTCACAAAGTGGGGGCTCTTCTTTCTTCAGCACAAAAGAGTGCGTGATGTAGGTGTGGCCAATCCTAAGTCTGGACATGGTCGTGCTACCTCGCCTTGTCAGACCCTTAGATGTGGACCGCCACCTGACATCCGCCACAATCTGCCTGAGTTTATTGTGAGTCTCAGCCTCCCATCGGTCCTGCCACTCTTGGTAGATGGCAGAGGCAATACTTTGTCTCAGGTCTGAGCAGGGAATTTGAGTTCCTGACACCGCATGATTTAGGGCTCTCTTTGCTTCTCTGTCTGCGGCTTCGTTTCCCTCAATGCCCACATGGGAGGGGACCCAGATGAATGTGACATCCGTATGGTCGGCTGTTATTTGGTCCAGCAGCTTCAGGCTCTAATGTACCAGTGGAATGTCAGTCTTCATCCGCCCCAAAGCTTGCAATGCAGATTTGGAGTCGGAGCAGATTATAAATTTCCTCCTTTCTGATGCTTTGACGGCCATAAGTGCAAGCGATATTGCATGCAATTCGGCCGTAAAGATGGAGCAGCCATCGGGGAGTCTACGGGAGATTGTTTTGTTCCGAAAGGAGCAGGCACACGCGACCTTTCCATCCATTTTGGATCCGTCTGTGTAGATGGTGCCACAATCTCCGTAGCTCTCTTGCAGTTCCCTAAAGTGGACTTGTAGTATGCTTGGGTCTGTATTTTCTTTTTTGAAATTAAGGAGGGATAAATTTAATTTGGGTTTATTCATTAGCCAAGGAGGATTCTGAGGGGTTTCTATTTTAGAGATTTGGTTAATGGGTGGGGTTAAATTTTGGATGGGTTCTCTCATTCGAAGGCCTAACGGCTGTATGACGTTAGGCCTTCGATTGTATAATTCTACCTCTGTGGGGTTAAATATGGAATCGAAAGCAGGGTTCGTAGGGTTGGATTTTAGCTTGACTATATACTGCATTGCAAGCTTTTTCATTCTTATATCCATGGGGAGTTCTCCAGCCTCCACATGGAGGCTTGGGATAGGTGATGTACGAAATGCGCCGAGACAGAGACGCAGGGCAGCATTTTGTATTGGTTCCAGTATTTTTAGGTACGACTTCCTTGCTGCTCCATATATTATGGATCCGTAGTCTAGCTTGGATCGAATTAGCATCCGATATAGCAGCAGCAAAGTATCTCTGTCAGCTCCCCAGTCCGTATGGCTGAGCACTCTAAGTATGTTTAATGACTTTTGGCATTTTCTCTTAAGTTCCTTAATGTGGGGGAGAAAATTAAATTTGGAATCTAGAGTGAGGCCTAAAAATTGTGTAGTTTTCACGACAGGGATCTTCTTTTTGTGTATAAATAGTTCAGGGTCTGGGTGGAGTCCCCTTAAATTACAAAAATGCATACTAACTGTTTTGGAGTCAGAAAATTTAAAACCATTATCGTTTGCCCAATTTTGAATTTTGTTTAAACATAACTGTAATTTTCTTTCTAGGGTGTTCATGTTTTTCCCATAAGTAAAAATGACAAAGTCATCAACATACAAAGAGCACTCTATGCCAGGGGACAGAGCATTTATGATGCTATTTATTTTAATGTTGAACAGGGTGACTGACAGAATGCTGCCCTGGGGTACACCCATTTCCTGGTCATGAGTGTCAGAAGTGGTGTTGCCCACTCAAACCTGAAATTTTCGGTCTTTCAGGAATTCCCCCACAAAACGGGGGAGATGTCCCTTAAGCCCCATAAGCTCCAGGTCACGTAGAATGCCATGTTTCCAGGTTGTGTCATAGGCCTTTTCTATATCGAAGAATACAGCTACTAGATGTTCTCTTCTGAGTAATGCATTTCTGATACAAGCTTCCAGCCTTACCAGGTGGTCAGTTGTTGTCCGCCCTTGCCAGAATCCGCACTGGTAGTTAGAGATCACTTTGTTCCTCTCCAGGTACCAGACCAGCCTACTGTTAATCATTCTTTCCATGGTTTTGCAGATGCAGCTTGTTAGTGCTAATGGTCGATAGTTAGCTGGGTCAGAGCCGTCTCTTCCCGGTTTAGGTATCGGTATAACTGTGGCTTTCCTCCAGCTGTTTGGGAAAGCGCCTGTTTGCCACACACAGTTATAGACCCCTAGCAGGACTGCCAATGAGGGTTCGGGAAGGTGCTTGAGGAACTGGATTTGTGATTTGTGATTTGTGATTTGGGCACATCGGCACAATTTAGGCCATGTCGTGCCTGCAGTCCCTCAAGGGCCACTCTCCCTCCACACAACAAAGGTCAAATTCTATACCGTCAAATAATTAAAATCAAGGTCTATTTACAATTAAAATAGTAGAGGTAGTAAAAATTTAATAATTTGGTAAAAATATAATGTAAAAAGTACAGAGTTTAGAAATCAGATCTTCGTAGACAATCCCACTTCCCGGATAAAGCCCAGTACCTTCCCAGGGTCGACATTATTGAATAGTGTTTTTAAATTAGTGGCTCTAAAATATTTTCCCCTGACATCCTGGTATCTGGGGCAGTCAATGAGGATATGTTCCACGGTGAGGCGAGAGTCACAATAGTCACAAAGTGGGGGCTCTTCTTTCTTCAGCACAAAAGAGTGCGTGATGTAGGTGTGGCCAATCCTAAGTCTAGACATGGTCGTGCTACCACGCCTTGTCAGACCCTTAGATGTGGACCGCCACCTGACATCCGCCACAATCTGCCTGAGTTTATTGTGAGTCTCAGCCTCCCATCGATCCTGCCACTCTTGGTAGATGGCAGTGGCAATACTTTGTCTCAGGTCTGAGCAGGGAATTTGAGTTCCTGATACCGCATGATTTAGGGCTCTCTTTGCTTCTCTGTCTGCGGCTTCGTTTCCCTCAATGCCCACATGGGAAGGGACCCAGATGAAGGTGACATCCGTATGGTCGGCTGTTATTTGGTCCAACAGCTTCAGGCTCTTATGTACCAGTGGAATGTCAGTCTTCATCCGCCCCAAAGCTTGCAATGCAGATTTGGAGTCGGAGCAGATTATAAATTTCCTCCTTTCTGATGCTTTGACGGCCATAAGTGCAAGCGATATTGCATGTAATTCGGCCGTAAAGATGGAGCAGCCATCGGGGAGTCTACGGGAGATTGTTTTGTTCCGAAAGGAGCAGGCACACGCGACCTTTCCATCCATTTTGGATCCGTCTGTGTAGATGGTGCCACAATCTCCGTAGCTCTCTTGCAGTTCCCTAAAGTGGACTTGTAGTATGCTTGGGTCTGTATTTTCTTTTTTGAAATTAAGGAGGGATAAATTTAATTTGGGTTTATTCATTAGCCAAGGAGGATTCTGAGGGGTTTCTATTTTAGTGATTTGGTTAATGGGTGGGGTTAAATTTTGGATGGGTTCTCTCATTCGAAGGCCTAACGGCTGTATGACGTTAGGCCTTCGGTTGTATAATTCTACCTCTGTGGGGTTAAATATGGAATCGAAAGCAGGGTTCGTAGGGTTGGATTTTAGCTTGACTATATACTGCATTGCAAGCTTTTTCATTCTTATATCCATGGGGAGTTCTCCAGCCTCCACATGGAGGCTTGGGATAGGTGATGTACGAAACGCGCCGAGACAGAGACGCAGGGCAGCATTTTGTATTGGTTCCAGTATTTTTAGGTACGACTTCCTTGCTGCTCCATATATTATGGATCCGTAGTCTAGCTTGGATCGAATTAGACTCCGATATAGCAGCAGCAAAGTATCTCTGTCAGCTCCCCAGTCCGTATGGCTGAGCACTCTAAGTATGTTTAATGACTTTTGGCATTTTCTCTTAAGTTCCTTAATGTGGGGGAGAAAATTAAATTTGGAATCTAGAGTGAGGCCTAAAAATTTTGTAGTTTTCACGACAGGGATCTTCTTTTTGTGTATAAATAGTTCAGGGTCTGGGTGGAGTCCCCTTAAATTACAAAAATGCATACTAACTGTTTTGGAGTCCGAAAATTTAAAACCATTATCGTTTGCCCAATTTTGAATTTTGTTTAAACATAACTGTAATTTTCTTTCTAGGGTGTTCATGTTTTTCCCATAAGTAAAAATGACAAAGTCATCAACATACAAAGAGCACTCTATGCCAGGGGACAGAGCATTTATGATGCTATTTATTTTTATGTTGAACAGGGTGACTGACAGAATGCTGCCCTGGGGTACACCCATTTCCTGGTCATGAGTGTCAGAAGTGGTGTTGCCCACTCGAACCTGAAATTTTCGGTCTTTCAGGAATTCCCCCACAAAACGGGGGAGATGTCCCTTAAGCCCCACAAGCTCCAGATCACGTAGAATGCCATGTTTCCAGGTTGTGTCATAGGCCTTTTCTATATCGAAGAATACAGCTACTAGATGTTCTCTTCTGAGTAATGCATTTCTGATACAAGCTTCCAGCCTTACCAGGTGGTCAGTTGTTGTCCGCCCTTGCCGGAATCCGCACTGGTAGTTAGAGATCACTTTGTTCCTCTCCAGGTACCAGACCAGCCTACTGTTAATCATTCTTTCCATGGTTTTGCAGATGCAGCTTGTTAGTGCTATTGGTCGATAGTTAGCTGGGTCAGAGCCGTCTCTTCCCGGTTTAGGTATCGGTATAACTGTGGCTTTCCTCCAGCTGTTTGGGAAAGCGCCTGTTTGCCACACACAGTTATAGACCCCTAGCAGGACTGCCAATGAGGGTTCGGGAAGGTGCTTGAGGAACTGGTAATGGATTTCATCTTCTCCGGGCGCTGTGTCATGTGACTTGTCTAGCGATTCCCTCAGTTCCTCAAGCGAGAACGGTTTGTTGTAGTCTTCATTGTTTTCTGACCTGAAATCAATGGAGTGTCTTTCCTCCCTGGTTTTGACTTTTTGAAACTCTGGCGTGTAATGTGCAGTGGATGACTTTTCTGCTATTGAGGATGCAAGGCAGTCAGCTATTTCTCTGGGGGACGTGACAGTTCGTCCTTGGTTTTTCAGATGCCCTATTGCATTTGATTCTTTCCCTTTGATTCGCCTTACTGCCTTCCAGACCGCTCTAGCAGAAGTTTTGGCATCCAGACTGCCGACAAAACTTCTCCAGGAATTCCTTTTGGCTGACCGTATGGTTTGTCTAGCCTTTGCTCTAGCTATTCTGAATAGCTTTAGGTTTTCCTGGGATGGATTTTTTATAAATGCAGCCAGTCGTTTTTTCCTATCGCCAATAGCACCTTTGCAGGCTGTATCAAACCATGGTTTGCTAGGCCGTTTTGGATTTGCGGAGGTTAGGGGGACAACTTTCCTGGCTATACTAAGTAGCTTGCTAGCAAAGGTATCAGCTGGGTTCTGCTCATCGAGGATATTTTCTGTAATATCCTCTGAGCATCTTTTTTGGAATTCTTCCCAATCGGCCTTATTCAGTTTCCACCGCTGAGGTCGTCCCAATGAGGGGAGATTGTTAGCAATGATGATTGGGAAGTGGTCACTTCCCCGTAGATCATTGCTAACTGACCATTTATAGTCGTCCAGAAGTCCAGGGACGCATACAGTGAGGTCAATGCATGTGAGAGATCCAGTTCCTGGGTGCAAGTAGGTCGGTGATGCATCATTAAGTATGCATAAATCATGTTGGAGGAAGATATCCTCCAGCATACGGCCTCTTGTGTCGGTATTGTTGGAGCCCCACATGGTGTTATGGGCATTGAAATCCCCAAGGATTATGTAAGGCCGGGGGAGTTGTTTCAATAGGTCCTCCATGTCTGTTTGGTTTAATGGAGCGCCTGGTGGTAGATACAGGCTGCAGCAAGTGATAACCTTGTGAAGGGTTATCCTAGCTGCTACGGCCTGTAGTATGGTCTGTAGTTCAACCCTCTCATGGGGGATGCTATCCTTCACAAGGATACAGACTCCACCTGATGCTCTCTCTGCATCCTCAACATTCTTGCTGTAAGCACTGTAGCTTCGGAAGCTGATGCTATCTTTCAGAAATGTTTCCTGTAGACAGACAGCTACAGGAGTCTCAGAGTCCATCAGTAGCTGCATCTCCTCATAATTGGCCTTGAGGCCTCTGCAATTCCACTGTACAATTCTGGAATCCATGGCTTATTCTAGATGACCTACTTGGAGCTATTTGGCTTTGGGAGGCCCCCGGAGGGGGTTTCCCTTAATTCCAGTGACCTTGGTATTTTTATTCTTGGGTTTGGATGGAGAGGAGGACAACCCCCTTTTGGGGGAAGTCTTTCTCTCTGGAGAGGGGAGATCCCTCCGGTTAGAGCGGAGGTTATTTCCTCCTCGCTCACCTCGGGCATCCTCTCCGCTTTGATTTCTCTCCTTAGGGAGTTGGTCAACCTCTAATTCGGTAGAGGTTGGGGTGTCTGACTGGTTTCTCTGAGGAGAACCTGTGTCAGACATGATGTCTCCGGGTTCTCCCGGAGTATTGGTTTTGACTAGCTGCTCAGTCTCCATGCTCTCATCAGCGAGCACAGAGAGCCTGTTCTTTAGCATGACAACAGGGCTTTCTTGTTTCTTCGGAGGTGTGTTCTTTGGCGGTGTTTTCTTCTGAGTTGGAGGAGGAGGAGGGGGTGGTGGGGTAAATGTGTCCGTCTGTGTGGCTATGGATCTTCCTATCTTAGCAACAGCCTGGGCATAGGTCTTTGTCAAGCCGAATTGGCCTTTGGCTAGGGCCAATACAGCCGATTTCGCCTGGCTGAAGGTACATCCATTTCTTGCCTTGTACTCCTGCACGGTAACCTCCTGTTTCCACACAGGGCAGTCCTTGGAGTAGGCTGAGTGGCCAGCGTGACAGTTTGGGGTTAGGTATGCAGGGCCTCACTGGAACTCGTAGGTATCCTGCCTTCACATACTCTGGCGGTGTCCTAGTTCCAAATGTGAGGATAATAGTGGCGGTTTTGACCTCCTCACCATCCCTGCGCCTGGTAATGCGCCGGGCATGGGTGACTCCTTCAATGCCCTCCACTATTTCCTTCTCGGAACATTCCAGTAGGTCCCTAGAGCTGATTACACCTGGTGTTCAGACTCTTGTGTGGCATGACTTCCACTTGGAGATCACAGAGTCTTCTGCATCTTAAAAGCCCATCAGAGTGTATCTTGCTATCAACTTCTACTAGAAGTTCCAAAGACTTGTGTAGCTTAGACACACTCTTGGGCTCTCCCACTACTGACTTAAGTCCCTTGTAGATGACAAAAGGGCTCATCTTTGTCAGACTTTTCCCCTCCTCTGTTCACCTAACCACCAGAAATGATGGCCAGGTAGCACAGCTTTTTGTGGCCTCCTCCTTTCTGTCTTCCATGCGGCGTCTCTTGCCCAGACATAGGTCTGGGGCAAGTAGTTTTTTTGAAGTTTTTTTTTCCATGGGTGTTATACATTAGTTCGGCACCTGTGCTCCCCACCCGCCATCGAGTCCAACAAGGGGACGGGCCATTCGGAAGTCCAGAATGAGCCCGCCAGGGCTACACAGGTGCTATACTCAGTCAGCTACTGCATCGGACATGTGCCCGATACAGCAGCTCCCTGATTGACCCTCTAGCCACCGCCTATGCTGGTAGCTCGGCATGACCAGCCGGTTGACCCAGAGCGGGCCATCTGGGCCTCAGGTCTAGGGGAACTTGGAGCCAAAGTATTGTGTTGTGGTGGCTTATCCTCAGATAGCCACCACTCAAACACCAGGATCTCTTTATCCCCCCTTACCCGTCGCAGTCCACGGCAAACGGACTGGTCTAGGACGTAGTGAGATATTTAGAGATAAGGAGACAGAGTGATGATCAATGAAGGCAGATTGAGGAAAGGAGGAGGCAGACACAATGATAGAAAAGAAGTAGAGCACTTTTGAGCTCCAAAAGTGCTAAGGAAAGAGGAGCGCAGTTTAACGTCATGTCTCGGGACGCTGTTTTGACGGATACAAACTTAAAACTCGTTTGAAGAAAATGGGAACCATTTCATGTGACTGTTCAAATAAATGTAAGATGAATATAACAATAACCACTTTATAAGTGAAGTAGATAATATGAGTAGTAAATGTTAAGACTAAGGTACCCAAACTGTTCAAATGGACTTAGAAATTTTAGTTCTGCTTTTAATCCAGAATTGCTCCTCCGAAATAATAATTGCTTCAGACTTTATTTTTTAGTGGATCAACAATTTGATGCCATTTTAGATCATTCTTATTTCTTAATTATGACATGGACATTCATAAAATACATTTGACTAACAAATCTGCTTTCCTTTCCACCATTATGTCTGTTGACATTAAGAGTATGTTTGCACAGAGCTGAGCTTGGCTGTTTTTTTACTATCCTGCCATATTCAGCTCTGGCTGGATATCATTGCAGGATAGTTGGACAGATAGTCAAGAGGATACTTTAGAGTATGGTTGAGAAACTAAACTTTATTTATTCATAAAATAAATTTTACTTACAAATCTGTTTTCCTTGCCACCATTGGGGAACTTTTTGCAAAATTTTCTGAATGCTGCTTCAAGTTTCTCTGTGTTACCATACAATTCATCAGATATTTCTTTTTTAAATTTCTCAATTGTGCCAATGCAAACTAAAGAGAAAGAAAATGTATACAATAAAGATGTTATTACTTATTAATTAATTATAGTAACAGAACTGGAAAATATAATATATATATATATTAAAGCTTTTATCCATTTATATTACGTTTAAAATATAATAATTTCAAAGAACAACATATATATATATATATATATATCTATATATATCTATATATATATATATAAATTAACCACTTTTGGACACATTCACAACCCGTTTTCTTTTAATTTCGTAACTCAATAATGATTAGATCACAGCCTGTTTTCTTTTAGTTTCGTAACAATAATGATTAGACCTGGACAAAAATGAAAATATCAAGAAAATCCTTAGCATTTGGGAAATTTTAAAAAGTTTGTTGATTTCCTTTCCTATGCATATAATATGAAATATTACGGTTCCGCAAGGTTGTTAACGCCGGAAGTGGTAATGGTTTTACCACATTATCTATAAAATGCTTCCAATGGCATGCATCTCAAATAGCCTCTGACAACCAGTCCAACTCATGACCTTCACATATGGTTCAGATACTGATCCCGGCAGAACCGTTATCACCCACAGGATTGTGCTACAGCCTGCCAGAACCTGCGGCGCTACTGATCCCAAACTGTATCGGATATCCGTTCCTTTGGTCACATCATCTGCATGGAGAGGGGGGATCTGCAGTGTGGGCACCATCGTTCCAACCATAAACAATGCCTAGGGTTTCATCTTGCTTGATGAACTATAGTGGTTCTATGACTGAAGGAGGCCAACAACATGTAATAATTTCATGTTGCAAGGTCTTGAAGTCTGCCAAATCTAGGGACTAATGACTGGACATTCCCAAACAAGGAACAGCTGTGTACAAAATTTGCATTCAATGTACTTTCATTTTTTTTTTTAAATAAAATATTTTCAATAAATCTTTATTAGCTACATTCTAAAACACATACTAAAGAATATATTTGTTATATTATTCATAGCATTTTTTTTTTAAATAATAGGACTTTTTACATATTTGTTATACAAAAATAATATAGATTATAGTACATTGTAGGCCTATATTGATATTAGTTATTAGTCCTTCATATTTTATAGTGTTTTCTTTTTCCACTAACTTAACATAACAACTTCTCTTTTTCCATGTGCTGTATCTCCCTTCTCTGTTTGTACTGAATTCATGACAATGTTGGTCGCACCCGTTCTCTCTTTAGTCTATACTCTATACTATTCCAATTTCTGGTGTCACGACCTGTGACATGGCATCAATGAGCTATTGTCTAAGCCGACCAAAGGTTGCACATTGTATCTAAGATAATTGTTCAGGCCTTCTATTAACAATTGATCTTAGCTTATATAATATCTAGATCTACAGACTATTATGAGTATATATTTAACTAAAGACTAGGTATAGAGTGGATCTAGATCAGCACTTGACTTAGGACTTTCACTTTGATGTCTTTTAGTCTCTAGTCTCTATCTAGTTTTTGTATTAAAGATTATTAGATCTAGATTATTCTAGATCTTCTAGAGTCTAATACTTAATAAGTTAATAGATCGACTTCTTGATCTAATACTTATATACTATAATAATATTTATATAATACATTATACAGATCTAGTCTAGATTTATTACTAGTCTCTAGAGTCAATACTATTATTATTAAATTTAATTAAACTAGACTATCACTACTATTACCTTCACAATCTCGTTCATTCTTTTCCTTCTTTGCTTCATTATTGTGTACAATACAGAGTAACAAAAAAACAGTTGTAATTGTTATACTAACAGTACTTCGCGTCATAGTCATAATATTATATTGTTGGCTAGCTAGTAAAGTAGTTAGATCTAGTAGATATAGACTCTATAGATCTAGATCTAAATATACTTAAAATAGATGTAGTTTTAACTTAGTTTAGGTTAGAACTGCCTACTGGATGATGTGGATCTCTAGATCTAGAAGGTCAGTACTTTAACTTGAAGACTAAAAGTACAGTTTAGTCTTTAACTACTAAAGTCTAAAGAGAGTTGTGAGTATAGTCACAATAGAGTCTAGACTCAATAGTAGGACGTAAGATCCTCAGCCTGTGCAGCTTTTGTGTACACTTAAAATTTAAAAAACTTAGGATAGTAACACTAGAATCTAGATCTAGTAACACTAGTCACTACTAATGACTAATGACACTAACACTAGTAACAGTAGTAACACTGACACTGACAGTAGACTGAGTAGTTCAGAAGAACAAGATTAGATCTATCTAGAATATAACTGTAAAAAAATTCTGTAATAATATAAGAGTCTATAGATCTATTCTATCTAGATTAGCAATTGAGTCTCCTCTTCAGATTATATCAGAATAATCTCAACAGTCCAGCCAACAAATACAAGTATTTTTATTCACGCCTCCAAAATGAATCGTGTTTTACGCTGAGCCGGTACAGTTGGCGAAATCTGATTGGTCAATTAAATTGTCAGCTCTACGTTGCTTACTAGAGTAGAATATAGATCTATTATAGATCTAATCTAGATTATTATTAGATCTAGATTAATAGGTCTTACACTTTAGTTAGACTATCTGTAAAATCCAGATAGATCTAAATACATCTATAGACTAAATATTACTATGGATCTATATTAGATATATAATAATAATCCATGGGCGTAGCCAGGGGGGGGGGGACGGGGGCTCAACTGTATTTCTGCGTTATTTATTATTATTATTTTTTAAAAAACAAAACTGCAGCAAGCTAAAAGCCCCCCCCCCTCCTTTTTTTAAATGTGCAAACTACCAGTTTAAATGATTCAGTTTCCTTATTCTTTACTGGCCTACTATTTGGTCGACTATATTGTCACACATGGGCGTAGCCAGGATTTTTTCGGGGAGGGGCGGTTGGGGGGATCCGCGAAAAAGATGTATATTTATGTATGTGTGTGTGTGTACATAATCTTTATTACATTATGACTCTTCATTCTTTCGGAATACTTTTATTGTGTCATAGAATAGGTTCTTACTGGAGTTAGTGGGAAAATTGCTGACTTCCCGCCATTGCCAGCAAAGGGGTCTGGGGGATCCCCCAGCACGGGGCGGAGAAAGCACTATTTCTGGTATTGAAAGCCAACAAAATGCATATTCTGAGTTCCAGAAGTCACCGAATGAAACATACTCAGACCCAAGGATCAAAGTAAACGGACAGCCCCGATGAAAAGAAAATCTAAATCGACCACCTGCGGACAATGGTTATGCTTGCCCTGGATGTGGCAAAATATGTAGGTCACAGCTGGAGCTGCGCAGCCACGGGAAATACTGTATTCCTCACTAATCTTCGGACTCGAAGACAAGCCTTATATATATATATATATATATATATATATATATATATATATATATATCATGGGCGTAGCCAGGATTTTTTTCGAGGGGGGGTTGGGGGGGATTTTTTTTTCTTCCCTCCCCCTGCCCCCCCCCCCCCCGCGAAATTTTTTGTATATGCATGTATGTGTGTGTATACGTAATCTTTAAATCCTGACCCTTCATTCTTTCGGAAGACGCTTATTGTCCCCTAGAATAGGTATGGGGGGGCGCTAGGAGCTCCCCCAGCGCGGGGTGGAGCCAGGCCGCCAAGCACTGTTCTGGTATTGAAAGCCAACAAAATGCATATTCTGGGGTATCTACAGTGCTATTAAAAAGTTTTATTTTAAAAACCTAATGTGCTATTCTTACTGACTTAGACCCTCCCGCGCCGTTTGGCGTATTTGGAGGTAAGCTGTTTCCACAAAAATCTGTCAAAGGTAATGTCTGAAGCCTCTTCCCACCTGCTCTGAGGACCTCCATGAATGTGTTTCGCCAAGTTATACAAGGATGTCATCGCAACACTTATTATACGTTATTCATTTTGTCGGAGAACATGTCCAGCAAACCCCATGCGACGCTATGTCACAATTTTAATAAAGGATCGACTCCCAGTTCGGCAAAGGATTTTCTTGATTTAGACCCGATCTCTATAACTGACTCATAAAATCTGTCTTAGCCATCTTTGTTGAGCCACATTTAGTGTTTTTCAATTTTGGCAAAGGACTATTCACTACACTTTATTAATAGAGCCCCGCCACTGGTACAAATGTGTAACCTCTCTTGAAAACGCTCTTGCAATTAGATGACTGTAGTTTGCTTTAGATTTTATATCGAAAAGAGAAGTTTTATCGTTAAAATCATCTGTTGGGGGTTTTAAACTAAAAAATCTCTGGAGTTTGTTTTTTTTAAAATTCAAAACCCCATTTAGCTACGGTCATAGAATTTGGTAACTGTAGTTTGCTTCAGAATAATATTGTAGATGGAGGTTTTACACCTCAAAACTCTCTGTAGGGGGATTTTAAACCCAAAACCATCTGGAGGGGATTTAAACTTAAAAAAAAAAAGCCATCTGTAGCAGAGGGGTTAAACTCAAAGCCCCCAATTGGCTTGGCTACGCTCAAATAATTTTAGTGTGTAATTTGCTTTTTTATATTGAAGAGGTATTTTTTTTAGCATCAAACCCCTCTGAAGGGGGGTTTAAACTCAAACCCCCTTTTGGCAACGATCATAGCATTTTGAGTGCGTAATTTGCTTTTTTTTTTACATTGAAGATGTATTTTTTAGCTTCAAACTCCGCTGGCGGGGAGTTTAAACTCAAAACCCCTTTGACTACACTCATAGATTTTAGAGTGTGTAATTTGCTTTTTTTTTATTATTGAAGACGTATTTTTTTAGCTTCAAACTCTACTGGAGGGGAGTTTAAACTCAAAACCCCTTTGACTACACTCATAGAATTTTGAGTGTATAATTTGCTTTGTTTTTAATATTAAAGAGGTATTTTTTACCTTCAAACCCCGCTGAAAAGGGGGGTGGGGGAGAATAAACTCAAAACTGAGTCAAAACCCATTTAGCTACGCTCATAAAATTTTGAGTGCATACTTTTTTTTTCTTTTTTTTTTCATATTGAAGAGGCATTTTTAGCTTCAAACCCCGCTGAAGGGCGGTTTAAACTCAAAACTGAGTCAAAACCTTTTACTTTGCTCATAAAATTTTGAGTGCATAATTTTTTTTTATATTGGAGAGGTATTTTTTAGCTTCAAACCCTATTGAAGAGAGGGGGGGAGTTTAAACCCAAAACCCCTTTGGCTACGCTCATAGAATTTTGAGTGTGTAATTTGCATTTTTTATATTAAAGAAGGGGTTTAACGTAAATTATGGAGAAGGGTTTTAAAATCAAAATCTTCCTTAACTGTGCTCTTGGAATTAGGGGATTGTCGTTTGCATTTTTTGTTGTTTTGTTTTATAGAAGAGAGGGATTTAAATGCAAAAACCCCTGGTAGGGGGGTTTAAACTCAAAACCCCCGGGTAGGGAGGTTTACATTCAAAACCCCCTGGTAGGGGGTTTTAAACTGTTCTGTTGTCACAGATTAATAATAAATTTCTGTAGACGTTACTAATTAATAATGATAATAACGAGACTGTCTTTATCAAGGTAGACATATTTAGCTATCTTTTTATTTCCGTCCGATCCTTTGCTTTCGCACAAAACATAAACAACAAACAATGACGTAATATCATATAATATTAGCACATCCTTCCCTTTGAAGCTATTATCACATCCTTCCTTTTAAAGTTCTTAAGACTTATATTTACAAGGAATTTTGACAACTCGACCACTTCTGGTTCTCTTGACCGGCACAACAAGTTCTCTAGATGTTGGTTTATAATTGTCTGTTTCGTTTGTTCTAACAGTTTGCTGTTCATTGTCTTCGTCGGTATCATAGTACCCAGAGATGTCTTCTTCGTAGCTCTTGTTTAAAAACCGTTGATTTCGTCTGTATGTTTTTCCATCATTTGTCTTTATGATGTAAGATCTGGGTGATAGATGTTTCTTAATGACGACTGCTTTCTGCCATGTTTGTCCTAGACGAACTCTCACATTCTCCCCCAACAGAGTAGTCTTTAGGTAACCTTGCTTTTGCATCGTATTTCACTTTGCTTTTCATCTGTCGTTCGTTGAGTAATGTCTCTGCATTTTCAGCTACCGATGGTTTCAATAGTTTGGGATCAGTTGGAATGATGTCCCTGAGTCTTCTACTCATCAGCAGTTGTGATGGCGAATAAAGCAGTCCGCTTATCGGAGTATTTCTATATTCGAGCATAGCGATACCAACATACACCTCATTTTGTCCATTTGATTGAGGGTACCTGGGTCTTGATGTTGTTATCTTGAAACCCCATTCAGAAGCAAACTCTCTATATTGATAGCTATTGAATGGCATATTGTCGCTACTATTTCTTCTGGTATGCCATGTCTAGCAAAAATACCTTTCATTGCCCTGATAACACATTCTGCTGTTTTGTTCTCCAGTCGTTTTATTTCAGGATATTGGAGAAATAGTCCACAACTAGCAAATAGTCATTGCTTCGCCATTCAAACAAATCTGTCGCAACCTTTTTCCATGGTCTGTCTGGTACAGCATGAGGTAGCAATTTTTCCTTCACATTATTTCTTTTGAACGTTGCACATGTTGAGCATTTCATTATTGTTGAAAAAATATCTTTGGACAATCCTGGCCAAAACACACTCTGTTTTGCCTTCGATCTGGTTTTCTCAAGACCAAAATGACCTATATGCAACTTGTCGAGAATTTCATTTCTCAAACTTGAAGGAATTAATTATAATTCTGTTCTCATAAAACAATATTCCATTCTCTTCATGAATACTGTCTTTAAATGACCAATACACTTTCACTGTTTCATGAACTTGAGGTTTTATCTTTGGCCAACCTTCTCTGACATAATTGATTACAAGTTTTAATTTAGCATCAGATTCAGTTTTCCTTCTAATTTCAATAATCTTCTGATCACTTCCCGGAAACTGTGCTGTTGCGCTATGAATTCTCATAACCATGTCATCATTTGAATTTGTTTGTTCTTGACCATTGATGTACGCACGCGATAACATATCAGCATTTGCATTTTTGAACCTGGAGTGTAAGTTACTGTTAATTGATATCTCAACAGTCTTAACATCATCAACTGAAGTCTTGGTGAAATCTTGTGTAAAGGCTTCGTCACAATAGTTTGCAAAGGTTTGTGATCTGATTGTACAGTCACAGTTCTTCCAAAAATATAATGGTGAAAATGTTCAGCTGCAAACACTATATCTAACATTTCATTTTCTATTTGTGCATATCTGCACTCTGTTTCTGTCAATTATCTTGACGTATACGCAACTGGGTTGTCTTCTTGCATTAAACATGCTCCCAACCCTTTAGTAGAAGCGTCACATTGAATAGTAACTGTTTTTTCAGTGTTAAACAATTGCAGAACTGGAGCTTCACTAAGTGTTTTCTTTATTAGTTGGAAAGCATTTTCTTGCTCTGCATTCTACTGCCATAATACATCTCTCTTTAGCAATTCACGCAATGGACTGGTAATTGTTGTTTGGAATGAAACTTGACAGAAAGTTCAACATCCCTAGCAGTCTTTGAATTCCTGTTCGATTTGTTGGTGCTGGCATCTCCATTATTGCTTTGATTTTAACTGGATCTGGACGAATACCATCTGCTCCAGTTTGTCTTCCGAGATAATTAACACCAGAAAGTTTATATTGTATCTTGTTCTTGTTGAAATTTATATTGTTCTTTCTAGCTCTTTCTAGAACATTTTCAAAAATTTTATCATGTTCTTTTTTATCTTTTGCTGCAATCAGCATGTCATCTGACATGATATGTACACCTGGGATGTCTCCGAATACTTGATAAGCACGTTTCTGTAATACTTCTGTGAGCTGGCGCTCCTAGATCTAATTTTTGACCTAATTTTATTTAATTATATATTATTTATATAGGCCAGGCTATGATGTTTGTAATTTAGTGACCTTTTTAATTTTTATAGTTCAGTGCTGAGTATTTTGTAGTTTCCGCTATTTATAACTTTCTGCTAGTTTTAGTCTTTTTCTGTTATTTGTGTTTTACTCATAGAGGAAAAGTAGTTTTTAAAATATTTAACTAGCCTTAGAGCTGTGGATGTTATTTCCTATTTTTTGTCCCTGGTTAGTTCTGCTTATTTTTGTCTTTGGCATTAGCGTTGGATTGGTTGTTATTTTTTAATATCAGTTTATGTGCAGGTCTGTAAACGGTATAGAGCCCCCATATGAGTTTAGAATAGAAATAACTTTTTATCTTCCTTTTTGTATTTTTGTAGGATTTATTTTTTTAAGATTCTCTTTTTAATGCTGTTTGATTTGGTATATAATGTTGTGTAGTCCGTGTCTTTAGTAATTTGCTAGATTTTATTGTTGTGTACGGCTAGGTACAAATTAGGAAAAGGGTAGTCCAGTTTAGTTATAGAAAATTAGCGTGATGTCATGCTCTCCGATATGTTTGCGCTGACCAGTTATAGCTAGCTCCGGAACCATTTTAAGCTCTCTTTTGTCTTGACCAGTGGTCAGTGCTGGTAGTGGTGCCTGTATAGTTATTGTGCGTTGTATAAATTCAGCTGGGACCGCCTGTAAGTTGGAAAATGTTTTTATTTTTACTTTTTTTAGTTAGGTTTATATTAATTGTTCCTACATCTATTGCTATAGTCTGGATGCAGACTGATTAGTGTAGTGGCATCACTGGCTAGTTAATTAGCCATGATTACCCCCGATGGAACCGGAAGTTCTGTAGACTTTGGGTAGCGTGACCCCTTTAAGCCATCCTTAATGATCCCCTTATTGTTTTTCTATTGTTTGTCTATTTGTAAATATTTTATTATTTTATGTCTTCTTAAAGTATTTTTATTAATATTATAATATTGTTAGGATAACGGTTCTAACAAGTTGGCATGTGTCCGATTTTAATTTTTAATGTAAATGATGTCTGCGTCCTACTCAACGCTCGATGATGGCGGCTTTGTTAAGCCAAATCTAGATTTATGTTTATTATTGTCTGGCCCAAGATGTGTTGTGGCGTAAGCATTTAAGTAGGTATCATAATAATAATAATGTATGGCTTTTTATAAGCTAAATGAAGGTAATTGTATTTACCTCATGCATTAGGTATGTGTATGTGCTAGACTAGGTCTAGTTAATTATTATTTTGTTATTATGTCTTATGTTTGTTTATATTTGTAATTGCAGGCTATAATTCCTGCCTAACTGTCTGCCATACTGCCTTTCTGCCTAACTGCCTGTCTGCCTAACTGTCTGCCGCAGTTATTACTGTTGCCTTATAGCTGTTGTTTTATTGCTGCTGTACAGCTGCCATTATTTCTGTGTAGTAGTTTACGGCTGTAGTCCTGCCAAGTAGCTGCTTTATTTGTTAGGTTCAGTTAAGTAGGGTTGATCAATCGTTTAGTAGTGTGTATATTTAGTTTTATTACTGTTGTTTTGGTTTCATGTAAATAAAGTACAAGTTCCTTTTATAATTTCAGTTTGTTATTTTATTTTTAGTTAGCTAGTTTAGTTTAGTTCAGTTTGATTGTGCTGTCTGGTTGCTTAGGCGACTCTAGCCCCTTGGTCGCAGACCGAGGTGCTCAGATTGGGCCTACCCAGTAAAGCTACCACCTGCCTACTGTTATAAATGAATAAATGTTGAGCAGCAGATAACAAAAAGGCCTCACTCAGTAGCGCCACCCTGACCTGCTCACACTTCACTAGCTGAGGATATACCAAAAGGCATTCTCAAGAATCTGTATCTTCCAAACGGAGTATTGAATGTACATAAATAAGAGCTTGGTTCATCCAACTCCACTTGCCAATATGCATCCTTTTGATCAAGTATACTAAACACTTTTGCTGCTCTCAGTGAACTATTGATTTGATTAAATGTTGGTATAGTGAAATGTTCTCTCATTGTATACCTGTTCAGTTCTCGGGGATCTAAACACAACCTCAAAGAATTATCTTTCTTCTTTGCTATAACTAAGTTATGAACCCATTCTGTTGGTTCATCAACTTCTGTGATCACTCCATCTTGTTGCATTTGTGTGAGTTTTCTTTTCAATTCTTCATAGGGTGATGGTGCAACTCTGCGCGCACATTGAATAACAGGCTTTTTCATCTGAAGTCAGTTTAATGTGATACTTCATTTTGTATGTACCGAGTCCTTCGAATACTTGCTTATATTTTTTCATCAACACTTGTGGAACTTCATTTTGTTGCTTGACATCGTGTACTTCGACATTTCTCTTTGGCTCAATTAGTTTTAAAGCAATAGATGTCTTCAGTCCTAGTATAGGATTTATACTTTTCTTGATCACGTACAGATCATCTTTAACTTCTACATCTCCAACTTTAAATGTGATCGATGCAACTACCTTCAGTTCTAATGCTTCATCCCCCAATGCTCGTAGGGTAGTATTTGAATTCTTTAACTGAGTATCAGTTTCTAAAGTGTTCCACGTTGACTCTGATATCACATTAGCTTGTGCTCCTGTGTCAATCTTCATTTTGACTATTTATCCCATAATATTGACATCAACCATCCAAACTTTGACATTGTTGTCAGTACCAATTGGCTCAAACCACAACTCATTTACTTGGCTTGACTGACTTTCATCTTCCAGTGAATCAACAGCCTTGAAGTGTTTCGAACGACATTTTACAGCGAAATGATTTCTTTTTTTACATTTTCGGCATGTCTGTTTAAATGCTGGGCAATTGTATTTTCCACGAGATCCACCACAAGATCTGCAATTTCTAATGAAACTTGTTACATGATTCTTTGCCATTTTTCCCTGTGAGGTTTTAACTGGCTTTCTATCTTCTGTCTTCTTTAATTTATTAGCAGCATCCACATGTAGTCCTTCCATATCTATCATTTGGTTCTGGGTATGCTTGTCAGCACGAATTATACTTGCTGCTTTCTTTAAAGTTAAGTCTACATCTCTCAGAAGTCTCTCTCTCACTCGATCCGACTGTATGCCAAATACTAATCGATCTCTGATGAGTTCATCTCGAAGGTTGTCAAACTTGCATTCTTTTGCCAAATTCTTTAAATCAGTATAATACTGTTCAAACGTTTCTCCGTCTTTCTGCTTTCTTGAGAAGAATTTAAATCTGTCATACACAGTGTTGGACTTAGGCAAAAAATGATTCTCAAACCTTTCAATTACTTTGTCTACAGTCTCATCTTCACATACTTGAAAAGTATTGTAGATGTCTCGAGCGGGTTCACCGATTCTTGTAACAATAAAGCTTTCTTCACCGGCTCGGGCTTCGTATTCTTTTCAGTGGCGACCATAAACAGTTCAAAACTTTGTCTCCATTTTTTCCATCTTTCAGATAGATTACCGTCTAGTGACAACGGTTTAGGAGGATCGAATAATTCTATTATTCGTACAGATTCTAGATTCTATGTCTAGATCTAGATCTAACAAAATGAACTAACGACACCACAAATAAAATGTACTTTTAGCAATTTAGAAACCACTAGATCTACCTGTTACCAGCACTTTAAAGCAATGTGACACTAGATTTGACACTTATGTAACACTAGATCTGACACAAGATCTGAAACCAAATCTGACACCATGTTCTGTTGTCACAGATTAATAAATTACTAATTACTAAATTACTGTAGACGTTACTAATTAATAATGATAATAACGAGACTGTCTTTATCAAGGTAGACATATTTAGCTATCTTTTTATTTCCGTCCGATCCTTTGCTTTCGCATAAAACATAAACAACAAACAATGACGTAATATATAATATTAGCACATCCTTCCTTTTGAAGCTATTATCACATAAACTCAAAAACCCCTGGTAGGGGGGTTTAAACTCAAAACCCCCTTGTAGGGGGGGTTTAAACTCAAGACACCCTTGGCTGTGCTGGGGCAAGTGATGGTTTAATTAGTAAAAAAAAAATGCAAAATTTTCCAAAGTTTTTCTTTAAAAGAATATGATAAATTCATGTGAAATTACATAACCTCTGTCGCAATATTTGACTATTCTGTTTTAAAACATCATGTTTTCGTTTGGAAAGGGGAGGGGCGGTAGAGTAAAAACGATTAATCCTCGCTCTTTATTTATAATTTCTGCTAATGATTGCATTTGGCATTAAAGAATAGGGGTGGGGCTACTCGATATAAGATTATAGCATATATAAATTACATTAGTGACAGATTTTTCTTTTAAATTCTTAACTATAATTCAAAAAGAAAAAGCATTGGTTTGTCCGATGGGCGGAAGGGAATCGCATGTATTGCCCCTCCCACCTGGTACAACCCTTTTTCATTTTATACTTACTAATGATAAAATTTGAGATTAGAGCGTTGTGCGACACAGGCCAATATACAAATGGGTTCACATATCAATACGTAGCGTATATTATATAAATATTCAACTAATTTTGTTGACAAACTATGATTTCTCCATAAAAATAGGACCGCCCCCCCACTCAGAGGGCTAGAGTGGAGAGGACAGTAGGTGCAATCGCCCCACCCCCTTACCGTCTTACCCCACTGAATCGGTAAAAAATACCAGAAGGGTAGCGACATAATATAAAAATTATATTTTAATTCAACTAATTTTGTTCACAAACTATGATTTCCCCATAAAAGTAGGACCGCCCCCCTACTCAAAGGGTTTAGGTGGGAAGGGTAGTAGATGTATTCGCCCCCCACACACCCAATCGGCCAACAGGGGAACGACATAATATAAAGATCGGTTAAAACACAAATAACACGTTTTAATAATATAGATATTTAATTGATTCTATTAGCAAGCTGTGATTTCTACAAATCTTATCTTATCTTATATAATACAGACGTTACTTCAAAAAAGAAGATGATTACGTCCTACGCGTCATGCATTTAGTCATGCATATTAACCAATGACTTAAATTCTGCCAAGTCACTGGTTTTTCTGGCTAGCTCAGGCAACCCATTCCATGCTCTAATAGCACTAGGGAAGAAGGAGTATTTGTACAAATTTCTCCTAGCATATGGGACGAGGAATGTGCCTTTATTTTTGTGTCTTTCAGAGTATTTTATTAAATTTTGTTTTTGTATTTGAAGATTATGGTTCAGTGTTTTATGTATAATTGCTACTTTACTTTTGAGTCTTCTGTCCTGAAGGCTTTCTAAATTTAGTGATTTTACTAATGGTGTTACCCTAGTCAAATGTGAATATTCGTTTGTTATGAATCTCACTGCTCTATTTTGTGTTTGTTCCAGTTTCTTAATGTTTTCTTGAGTTGAGGGGTCCCACACGGTGGATGCATATTCTATTATTGGCCTAACCAAGGTTAAATAACATTTTAGTTTTATGTTCTTATTTGATTTATAAAAATTTCTTTTAATAAACCCTAATGCTTTGTTGGATTTTTTTATAGTTTCATCAATATGTGGATTCCATGACAGTTTTTCATTTATTATAACACCTAGGTATTTTGAGTTTTTAGTCTGTGTTACTGGTTTGCCATGAATAAGATAAGTGGAATTAATTTGTTTTAGTTTTTTTGTTACTCTTAACAACTGACATTTTTCTGGGTGGAAAGACATGCTCCAATTTGATTCCCATTTCTGTAATTCATCTAATTCTCTTTGTAAAATATCTGTGTCTTGTTTTGTTTTTATTGTTCTATATATTATGCAATCGTCTGCAAATAATCTGACTTTTGTTCCTGAACTAATGCAATTTGGTAAATCATTTATGTAAATTAAAAATAGTAGTGGACCCAAGACTGTTCCTTGAGGTACACCTGAGTTTACTGTTATTGGTGTTGATTTAGAGCCATTTATTATTACAGTTTGTTCTCTCCCTATCAGAAAATCTTTAATCCACTGATGCAGTGGACCGTTAATGCCGAAATATTTTAATTTTTTAAGCAAACTATGGTGGTGAACTTTGTCAAAAGGGAAGAAGGACTATTTGTACAAATTTGTCCTAGCATATGGGACCGCCACCCCCACTCAAAAATTTATGGGTGGACGGGATTTTATTTCCCCCTCCCGACCCCACCAAATCGGGCAACATACTAGAGGGGGGGGGGCGAAAAAATCTAAAAATAGGTTGAAATATTAATAATTAGTATATATTATTAACATAAGTAATAAATTCGTATACAATTTGTGTGAATTCTATACTAAAATTCGTACGCCCCCCCCCTTTCGAGTAAGGGGGGGGCGATCGCCACTACCGCCCCCCCCTCTGGATCCGCCAGCGATATATATATTGTTACAACATTTATAGGAGGCAACTCAACGAGGTATGGGAACAAAGACAATACCAAGTTGAATCAACATAGATCACCCAAAACAAGAAGCGTTCCAATCTTGTCGCACTTCCTCTTCCTCTCTCCTCGTTCATTTAGTCCATCCTCGTGCGCTGGTGCGCAACCATAGAGTCACTACTGAACATGGTAATTACAATATATATATATATATATATATATATATATATATATATATATATATATATATATATATATATATATATATATATATATATATATATATATATATATATATATATATTAGGGGTGCACCGGATAGTCGCTCGGCTCCGGCTTCTGTCGAATATTCGGCATTTTTTCACTATTCAGCGATATTCGCTCCGGTCGAATATCACTGCCGAATAGTAAATCGGATAGTAAAAACTACAGCGTAGTATCTATATTTCTATTAATATTGTTAGACGCCTCCGCGCTAAGTCTTTTCCAGATACGCCAAACGGAGGTAACATACGAAAGGCAAACAATATAAAGGTAGTCGACGCTGAACAAGAAGCTTAATACTCAAGGAAGGAAATCGTAGAATGTCGTCAAACTAAATCTCCACGTCAATAAAAATATACCAATATTCATAAAGTGGACATGATTCAGTAATGTCAGTTCTGAAATGCATTAACGCTTTTGTTTCAAATAAAAGAATTTTTTTCTAAAACTATGACTATGAAACAAATATCTTTTAGTACAAAGACAAGGCGTGTTTATCTAAATAGAAATATAGCTTTACATTCTAAATTCGCATTACATACGTAGCAGCGATGTCTGGCACATTTTAAAAGCTTGTCTTGACCTTTGAGTGGTCTAGTAAACATGTAATATTCCTTAACTACGTCACGCTGATAATCTGTCTAGATGTGCGGGTATATCTCCAGAGGTAGAGATGAGCAGCCCCCGCCTCCTTTTGTTTGTTTAGTCCATAACATTGAGTTCACAGATAGACAGCTGACCACATTAAGCCAGATGTCAACATGTTGACACTGTCTAGAGGTCACATCTTATGAGGGAACTGAGTTTGTTTATTTGGAGAAGAATTTTTATTAGGGGGCTGGACTACAAGCCATATCTCTACATGATTAACCTAGTATGAGTTTGTTTATTTGTGGTCGAGAGGCTAAGTGCGCTTGAACTTGGCTTGTCTCGGCTACCTAGAAGGGGGCTCGAGGTTCGACACCCGACTCGGGCAGAGTTGCGTTTACTGAGCGCCTAAAGGCAGCACGGAAAACCAACTCCTAGATACACCCTCCCCCCACCGGTCCACAAATGAGATTGGACCAAGGCGCTCTGAGCATGCTATAAGCATGAAAGTAGCGCTATATAAAAGCTATAATTATAATATTTGGAGATAGGTTGTCAATCAAGGGTCTGGACCACAAACAAGCCACACCTTTTACACTTGTGAGCTTGCGCTCCCTGAGCTAGTTTTATATGTATTTTTGTTGTATAGGTTAGACTTTTTTTGTATATTTTATATTATAGGTTAGTGTCAGATTTTATAATTGTACTTCCGCATATTTATATAGGTTAGTGCTGGATAGTATAAAAGTGATGTACTACATGCTGTCTTAATACAGTTCAGTGTACAGTTGACCAGTGGTCAGTATAGTATGTCTGTGTGACAGCCGAAGATCTTTGTGGTCTGTCGTGTACTTATTTTTATTCCTGTACCTGGGACGGTCTGTAAGTTTGCTATTGTTACTGCTTTTAGCTGCTGAAAGTAACTGCTGTTTTAACTGTTGATTTTAACTGTTCTAAGCTGCTGTTGTAGATTTATTTTGTTTCTGTAGATACTAGTGTAGTGTTGCCTTAGAGTTCTATTAGTAAACTTAGTTATAGTCTGTTTCTGTTCTTAGTGAATAGATCTACTAATACTATAGTAAGGTACTAGACTAAGGTGTTCTTGTTTTAGTTTTAGTTATGAGTTGGTTGTAGTAGTAGAATATTGTAGATCTACTAGTTTATTGTAGTTTGTTAGTGTAGATCTAGGTCTAGACTAGTGTAGTAGTTGTAGTGATTTAGTTAGATAGTTGGGTTGATCAGTTTGTGTTAGATAGTTGGTTAGTTTGTTAGTGTTGGTAGTGGTGTAGATTTAGAGGGTTTTAGTTAGTTGATGGCTTCAGTAGTGGTGGTTAGTCAAGTTAGTGTATATATTATATTTTATTATTGATTTGTTTTTGCATATGTAAATAAAGTTTCGTTTGTTTATTTATCCTGTCACGTATTACGAATTGAATTCTACTTTTAAATGGCTTGCCTAGGGGAACGTGACAATAGAAAAGGAGTTGTGTCACTTATAATAAGTCTGAATTTAATCAAAGACTTACAATGAATAACAAAAAAAAATGACACAAGAAATCGGAAGGTAAACTATCAACTTAATGTTTAATCAAATATAAAGTTACAAGAAAGAAAAATAAACATTTACTCAATACAGAATTGATGTGTTGACCAAAACCCTTTTACAAAAATGGCATGTAAAAATATTACAATACAAGAGTTTGAAAATGTAATTACAAATACAAGCAAGCAAGGCCTTGATTAAAAAAAAACTTACACGATCAAGTGGTATACCACGCACGGGTAGCGCAATGTCTCCGCTATTCTGTCCCACGGCTGTCTCCGTATGTCTGTCTGTCAACGTTACGCGAGCGGTCTTATATAATCTACCGCGCGTCGATATCTCGTAAATTCTAGAATAGAAAGTCATAAACACCCAGATCTAGAACGCTCTTCAAAGAGACAAAAAAAAAAAAAAAAAACCCTCCTTTCAACCAGAGGTACACACGCAGGTCAAGGACCGGTCACTGTCTGTGTGGCTTGACGAATAAAATAAAAAAAAACTTATTACACAAGGGGCAGACAACCTACCCGTCTCTTGACCGCAACAGGTCAAAGAAAGAAAAAAACAACGCCTAGATACGTAACACCTCCCCCCTAAAAATAAAAAGTTTACATTTCCACGAAATGGAAATCTTTTTAGAACTACAAAAAATATTTACATTACAGAATGTATTTATCATGATATATATAAAAAAAAATATATACATCAAAATACTTTTTACAATCTAGATAAGGCATCGGCGATAACATTTTCGCTGCCTTTTATGTGTTTAAGATCTAGGTTGTACTCTTGTAAAAATAAACTCCACCTGAGAAGTCGTTGGTTCTTGCCAGACATTTTGTGGATAAATGTAAGGGGATTGTGGTCAGTAAATACAACCAGTGGCCATCTGGACCCACTGATATAAAAATCAAAGTGTTGTATAGAAAGAATCAACCCAAGACATTCTTTTTCTACAGTAGAATAATTTCTTTGATGTCTATTAAATTTCTTGGAAAAGAAACAAATAGGATGCTCTACTTGGAAATTATCTTCTTGGTAAAGGACTGACCCAACACCTGTGTCACTGGCGTCAATAGCTAACCTAAAAGGTTTTCCGAAGTCAGGAGCCATCAAAATGGGGGAGCTAGATAATATCTGCTTAATTTGGTTAAAGGCTTTCTGACATTCATCCGTCCAAGTAAATCGGACGTTCTTTCTCAGGAGGTTTGTTAAAGGACTGGCAATGACAGAAAAATTTTCGCAAAATTTTCTATAATATCCAGACATTCCCAAAAATCTTCGGAGTTGTTTCCGATCAGCAGGGATAGGGAAAGCTTGGATAGCTTCTACTTTGGCCATTACAGGTTTCACCTGGCCTTGTCCTACAATATGGCCTAAGTATTGGATTGAAGCCTGGCAAAAATCACTCTTACTCAGGTTTACAGTAATTTTTGCATGTAACAGTTTAGTAAAAAGACAATGCAGTTGTTTACAAAGGCTAGAAAAATCTTGGCTAAAAATTACTACATCGTCTATGTATGCGTGGCAATTCTCCATGTCAGCAAGCAGGGCATTTATCATTCTCTGGAAAGTGGCAGGAGCATTCTTCATGCCAAATGGCATCACTTTGTATTGGTACAGACCATCAGGGGTGACAAAGGCGGAGATTTCCTTTGCCCTATCAGTCAGGGGAACCTGCCAATAACCTGAAAGTAGGTCTATTTTGGTGATGTACTTAGCGTCACCAATACGATCTATGAGATCGTCTATCCTAGGGATAGGAAACGAATCGGTCTTTGTTACAGCATTTACCTTACGGTAGTCTGTACAAAAACGATAAGTCTTGTCCTGTTTAGGTATGAAGACACATGGGGAGCTCCAGCTACTGGAACTTGGTTCAATGAGGTCATTTTCAAGCATATACTTGATTTCTGACCTAAGTATGGCAAGTTTTTCAGGGTTGACCCTGTAAGGATGCTGCTTGACTGGAGTAGCCTCGCCAACATCTACATCATGCATTATAACATTAGTCTGTTTTGGTACATCAGAAAAAATGTCATTAAATTCATTAATGAGTTTCATGATAACTGGCCTTTCTGTCGAAGACAGATGAGACAGTTTTATATCCAAATTCTGTAATACAAAAGAATTAGGTATTTTGTATTGTCCAAATTTCTCCTTTACAATATCATCATCAATAGGAGAAACATGGCTATTTGAACAACTTTTGACTGTATTTAAAACACAATTACTCTTATCTGAGTGATCTGGCCGAGATACATAAGGCTTCAGCATGTTTATATGACATAACTGAGTCTTTTTCCTACGGTCAGGGGTTTTGATTGTGTAATTGAGGTCACTAATTTTGGTCTCAATTTCATAGGGACCAAAATATCTGGCTTGCAAGGGTTGACCTGGTATGGGCAAAAATACAAGCACCTTATCCCCGGGAGAAAATTCTCTAACACGGGCCTTTCTATCATACCAGCTTTTCATGCTGGATTGGGTGTTTTGTAAATTATTTTTGGCCAGAACACAAGCATCATAAAGTCTAGTTTTAAACTTAATTACATAGTCTAAAAGTCCTTCAGTGGCTGTTGGTGACAACAAAGTCTCTTTTATACATTTCAAGGGACCGCGCACCGAATGGCCAAAGACTAAGTCAAAAGGGCTGAATCCCAACGATTCCTGGACGGATTCACGGGTTGCAAACAGCAGCATGTGGATTCCTTCGTCCCAGTCTTTTTCGTGCTCAAAGCAATAGGTTCGGATCATGTTCTTGAGAGTCTGATGGAATCGCTCAAGAGCGCCTTGCGACTCGGCATGATACGCACTCGACATGCAGTGTTTGATGCCCAACTGAGTCATGACTTGCTTGAAAAGATTGGCCGTGAAATTCGATCCTTGGTCCGATTGGATGGACTTTGGTAGACCAAATAGAGTAAAGAACTTGATTAAGGCCTTCACAATGTTTGATGCTTTTATATTCCTTAGAGGAATAGCCTCAGGAAAACGAGTTGAAGCACACATAATGGTCAACAGGTATTGGTTGCCAGCTTTTGTCCTTGGGAGAGGACCAACACAGTCAATAAGTACTCTGCTGAAAGGTTCTTCAAAGGCTGGAATCGGCTTCAGAGGAGCAACAGGGATCTTTTGATTTGGCTTGCCAACCATCTGACAGACATGACAGGATCGGCAGTACTGGATGACATCTTTCTTCAAACGTGGCCAGAAGAAGTGTGACATAATCTTGTGGTATGTCTTGTGGATGCCGAGATGACCTGACATTGGTGTGTCATGAGCCAGATTCATGATGTACGCTCGGTATCTTTCTGGTAACACGATTTGATGGCATATTCTCCATTCTTCTTCGTTGGATGCGTCTGGAGGTTTCCATTTCCTGAAGAGCATATCATCTTGGATGTAGTAGCACGTTGATGCTAGCTCTGCCTCTTGTGATGTCATTGCGGTTTCTCGGAGTTTGGCGAGCTCTGGATCCTTCTTTTGGTCCTCAATCAACTGTTTTCGAGTTGATGCCGGCTTTTCAGAATTTGGCGTTGGTTCTTCTTCAAGAGAAGCAAAGAATGTGGTGCTCAAGTCCACATCATCGTGGTTACTGTTGGCTTTGATGACGTTCTCTTCTTGAGATGCTTTCAACCTCATTGCCCTTGTTACTGCACACGCTGGATATAACTCTAGGTCTTCCTCGGGTGTGGCAGATAAGTCGGGTGTTTGAGTGACGATGGGTTCGGCTATCACCTTTCCACCTGCTAAGTCATTGCCTAACAGCAACGAGATGCCTTCCAATGGTAATGTTGGTCGGACACCTACAACAACCGGTCCAGTAATGAGATTTGACTTTATGTCGATTAGATGTAGAGGCACATCTATACATCCAAGCTCTACGCCTCGTAACAGGATGCTCTTCCCAGTCGATGATGATTTAGACAAGGGCAAGATACCCTCTAAAAGTAACGATTGTGAAGCACCTGTGTCTCTCAAAATGGTGATAGGTCGTAGACTTGTAGAATCACCGGGTAGTGATACAAATCCTTCCGAAATGAAAGGCTTAAAATCCTCTAATAAAACATCAATTTTGGTTGATGCAGACTGGACTTGGGTCGAACTCTCGCTGGAGTCATTGACATCTCTAGGAGACGCAGTGGAGAAACTCTTTCTTGAGTCAGTAGAACATCTTGTGGATGTATTTGGAGAACTCTTGATGGAGTCATTGGAACATCGGGGTGATGTCTTATGGGAACTCTGGATAGAGTCATGGGAACATCGGGATGATGTATTATGGGAACTCTGGATAGAGTCATTGGAACATCGGGGTGATGTCTTATGGGAACTCTTGATAGAGTCATGGGAACATCGGGATGATGTATTTGAAAAACTCTTGTTTGAGTCATTGGAACATCGGCTTGATGTATTTGAAAAACTCTTGGTTGAGTCATTGGAACATCGTAAAGATGAATTTGAAGAACTCACTGTTGAGTCATTTGAACACCGTGGAGACATTTTCGGAGAGTCTTGTACAGTCAATACATTTGAAACAGGTGGTGTCGAGGTATTCTTGATATGACTTGATGATGAGGGAGTAAACCTCGACGACCACTGTACTGTGCAAGCGCTGACTTTTGAAGGAGCTTTTTCGTTTCTCTTCCTCAGTTTCCAACAATCGTCAACTTTATGGCCTTCTCGTTTGCAGTAGGAACAAGTAGCTTTACTTGTAGTAGGTTTTCTGTCGTTTGTACTGCTGTTCTTGATGGAGTTGCTAGCAATGGACTCAGGCTGTTTGACTTGTTTTGGCTTGACATCCGTCGTATACTTGGCAAATTGATGTGATATTATATAATCGTCTGCCAACACTGCAGCCTTGTGCACATCTTCCTCGCCACGATCAGCTATATGCGTACGGACGTCCAGCCGCACACAACTCTTGAACTCTTCCATCAGCATTAGGTTCTTGAATTTTGCAAAGTCGGTGCCGATTTCCCTGGAAGTGAGCCATTTCTCAAAGCGTCGCTCCTTTTCCCGCAGGAATTCTACATGGGTTTGGCCATCCGATTTGCGACAATCCCTGAACTGCTTTCGGTAAGCTTCCGGAACAAGTTCATATGCCTTAAGAATTAAGGCCTTAACAACATTATAATCTTTTTGTTGTTCAATGGTCAAAGAACAAAATACCTCTGCAGCCCTACCAGTCAAAACTGTTTGCAGCAAAGTGGGCCACAAAGTTTCAGGTACATTAAAATTTTTCACAGCAAGTTCAAATTGTGGAAAATAATTGTCAATTGTGGCTTCATTAAAGCGTGGAATTATTTTCAAAAATTTTGTTGCTTCAGCAGTATGACTGGCAGGGGAAGAATCTGGTCTTACATTAGCAGCTAACTCTAATTTTTTTAACTCTATTTGTAATTTCATTTCCATTTCTTTCTGAGCCGCTGCAAGCTCTAATTCTTTTTGTTTAATTTCTCTCTGCTCTCTAGCCTCTGCAAGCTCTAATTCTTTTTGTTTAATTTCTCTCTGCTCTCTAGCCGTCTGGGCTTCTATTTCCATTTGTTTTAATTTTATCTGAAGTTCTAAATCTGATTTACCCTCATCGGGTCTAAGGGTTTCTAAAAGGTCTTCAGAAAACACTTCCTCGTCTACATAATGGATTACAATGTTATCTCTGATTTCTTGTTTAAGGGCATTTGATTTTATTTTTAACCCTAAATGTTTAGAAATAAGGACCAGTTCCTTCCTAGTAAAAGCATCAAGCTCTTCCACAGAGGGATTTGCAAGAAAAACCTGAATATCCATGACTAACTAGCAACTATTACAAGAAAAAAAAAATGTATACAATGTAAATATACAGTACAAAATCAGTACAACAAAAAACCTTAAGAGAGTTTGGTCAATACTATTGATACTTTACTTCCGACTCTTTGACACAAAAAAAAATTTTGTTAAAGTCAACTTCGCCTTTACAAAATTACTCAAGTAAGACGAAAATAGGTTCAGAAAAATATCCCGGACAGGCCCCCAAACTTCTTTTGTCACGTATTACGAATTGAATTCTACTTTTAAATGGCTTGCCTAGGGGAACGTGACAATAGAAAAGGAGTTGTGTCACTTATAATAAGTCTGAATTTAATCAAAGACTTACAATGAATAACAAAAAAAAATGACACAAGAAATCGGAAGGTAAACTATCAACTTAATGTTTAATCAAATATAAAGTTACAAGAAAGAAAAATAAACATTTACTCAATACAGAATTGATGTGTTGACCAAAACCCTTTTACAAAAATGGCATGTAAAAATATTACAATACAAGAGTTTGAAAATGTAATTACAAATACAAGCAAGCAAGGCCTTGATTAAAAAAAAACTTACACGATCAAGTGGTATACCACGCACGGGTAGCGCAATGTCTCCGCTATTCTGTCCCACGGCTGTCTCCGTATGTCTGTCTGTCAACGTTACGCGAGCGGTCTTATATAATCTACCGCGCGTCGATATCTCGTAAATTCTAGAATAGAAAGTCATAAACACCCAGATCTAGAACGCTCTTCAAAGAGACAAAAAAAAAAAAAAAAAACCCTCCTTTCAACCAGAGGTACACACGCAGGTCAAGGACCGGTCACTGTCTGTGTGGCTTGACGAATAAAATAAAAAAAAACTTATTACACAAGGGGCAGACAACCTACCCGTCTCTTGACCGCAACAGGTCAAAGAAAGAAAAAAACAACGCCTAGATACGTAACAATCCTAACTAAAGTTTCGTTATCTTGCTTTCCTTTAGTTTAGGTTAGTTGTAGCTAGTTGTCTGGTTACTTAGGCGACTCTAGCCCCTTGGTCACCATACCGAGGTGCACAGATTGAGCCCACCCAGTAGCGCTAACATCTGCCTACTGTTGGTAAATTTTAATGTTGAGCAGAAGAGAATAGGTATGTCCCACTCGCGCCTGCCTGACCTGCTCACACACTGTTGACTGGGTAATACGTTGGTTTACTTTGAGTTTAGTCTCAATAAGGGGGCTGGACTACAAGCGAAACCTCTACACTGTTACCAAGGTAAATGTAAATTATGAAGTTGGACATAAACACACCTACAAGAGTGATATTTTTGCAACCCTAAAACCAATTATTATTAATAATTATCATATTTAATAGCTATGTAAGCTAGGAACTAATTTTAATGTAGATACGAATAAAAAGGATCCGTGTATATTAGCATAGAAGGTATCTTTAAAGGGAGGGCTCAACAGACTCAACACCCCCAACTTCTTATTTGTTTAATCCATGACACTTAATGTATTGACCATTCTTAAGCCAGAATGGATTAACGCAAATTGTTAAGACATATTGAGACTGTCTAGAGGTCACTAGATGATGACGCTAAGTTTGTTTGCTTGGAGAGAAATGTCAATTAGGGCGCTGAACACACGTTCGTTGCACAATAAAATAAAACAAATGTGTGCGTGTGTGTTTTTTTTTGCCTTGTAACTTGTATTAAAAACTTTAGAAAGAAAGCTAATTTCATTGTTTAATGCTATTGACTTAATATATAAACCACTACAATTAGATCTAGCAAACAAAGAAAAAATATGCTGATATGTTAAGAAACACGTATAGGTCTACATAATTACGGACAGACGACGTTTCATCATATATCCAAATCTACGTGATTCCCGTTTGCATTTCCCAGAAATCCATTCTCAGTCAAAGTTGATAAGATCTGAATGATACATCGAAGATAGAGTTTATTGAACTCGAATTCGTCATTATTTGCGATGTAGAGAAAAATGATTTCTCTTCAATTTCAATTACACAAAGCTGCATGATCTCGAATCAATAGTGTTTACAATCATAAATATTCTGTTGTGTGTGTTGCAGCTTCTTCCATTTCCAATAACATATATAATTTTGCGAAACACGGTTTTCCCGTTTGCTACTTACAGAAGTAGACTTCATGCAGAAGATGAATTTCTTTGTGTTCTTGCCTCGAGAATTCTTGATCTGGTGAAACAGAATAACATGCCCAACCTTTGTATTGAAGTTTGTACAGACTGTCGCAACAATTTAGTTCATGTTCACCGTTGACTGATTACTATTCTTGCTCCACCATGCTTTTTTAAATTGTCACATAAGTAGGCTATAAATAGGCATATTTTAATAAATTACGTATTATTTAGTTAATAAACATTAAACTTTGGCATTGGATATCCGATGTTTACATTAATATTACGATTTTATAACATTATTAAAAGACATTACTGATATTTCAATAATTTGACGGATGGGGTTCGCTGCATAGTGGGGACTTGTAAAAGGGGGTCGCATAACCAAAAAGATTGAGAACCGCTGATGTAGAGTCTAAGTCTAGATATACATAGGTCTGTGATATACAAGCTTGATTAGATCTAGAATCTAGAATATAGACTTATAAAGAAAAACTAAGGTCCTTCGATGGGAAGTTTGTATCCGAATCAGTCAGAAAAAAAAAAAATACAAGGTTACAAAAGACAGTTTGTGTGGAAACACAAACTCAAAATCGGCCCCCGATATTTTCAGAAAAAACATCCGAATATCAAAGACAAAATGAGAGATAAGAATGGAGAAAGAAGGTTAACAGATCTTGTGTAGTGCCCCAACGGTCCAGCAGATCAAAGGATAGGTGAAAGTGAATGTGAAGTTAGATGTGAACCTGGCCTAACTAGTTCCCCTTTCAGACCTTGTGGTCTATAGGGCAGATGATATAAAGTTCATCTGTTTTTGTGGCCTACGGTTAACGAGGGTGTCATGTAGCCAGCACAACGACCAACCGCCTTTACTTTTCCCCAACTAATGTCAGGTACCCATTAGAGCTGAGTGGACTCAGAGGCGCCCAAGGATTTCAAAGTTAAAAATCCCAGTCCTCACCAGGATTCGAACCCGGGACCCCCGGTTCGGAAGCCAAGCGCTTTACCTCCCCTGGTCTAACTGATGTCTTATAATTCATCTAATTTTTTGAAAAGGCTCAATCTCTTTTTTTTTTTTTTTTTTTTTTCAAGAAATTACAATTCATTTAATTTAATATCCACTAATTTGTAGACATTTAAAAAAAAAATAAAAATAAAACATGAGTGGTCAAGAAATTACAATTCATTTAATATCCACTAATTTGTAGACATTTAAAAAAATAAAAATAAAACATGAGTGGTCAAGAAATTACAATTCATTTAATATCTACTAATTTGTAGTCATTTTCAAATTATAAAAATAAAACATGAGTGGTCAAGAAATTACAATTCATTTAATATCTACTAATTTGACAACGCTAAGGTTGTCAATTGTAGTCAAACTGAATTTAAGTTATCTTATCTTGTAGACATTTTCAAAAAATTAAACGAAGCAAAAAGAACTCTGTAGTGTAATTGTATCCAATTAGTTTATGTTTCCTTTTAAGCACTTGGCATTTGTCGTTGTCACTTTATGGCAACATTAACAATCTTTCAGGAAATTGACTTTGAACCAATGCTATGTTCCCAGGTAATAGCAAGTAATTAGGCAAGGCAAGCTAATATAGGGTTGTATACAGCTGCCCTGTATGCCTTATGTATTTTAAAAAAAGACTGATCAGGGACCAGGTTAATCCCTCTCACGACAATTTTTTAAAGGTCTCCTTGAGATGTAAGAGGGCTACTCTGGCATCATCAAGGTGGCCCTTGGGTCTGTTAGAGTCATTCTGGGATAGTTAACCAAGCAAAGGTACTGCTGTAGCACAATTGTTCAGGGTTCTGTTAGGAGGGTCATATGTAAATTATTTCAGGATAGGGGTGTCGATTTAAGATTCTTTTTCCTCTCATTACGAGGGGTTTAAAAAAAAATTAATAAATAAATAAATAATAGTTAATTTGTCTTAAAATATTACATTATTCATAAAAGATTCTTGACTTTCAATTGTCTTTAGGATTATTGGTTTTGGTTATTTTTGTTTCTAGTCTCTTCGCAGGCTTCATTCAGTTGCGTCTTGTTTTCTTGTTCCTTTGTTTCCCAGCATATCTAGGATGAGGCTGCCGCTAAGATATAGACATTGTCATAGTGTTGTTACGTTTCCACGGGCTTGCCGTGTTCTGTGAGTGTAGTACATACACACTTGATGTTGACTTGTGACATGCTCTCCGATCATGTGATCAAAGAGGACGTAACCACGAGGGAGAAATAATTCTTCAAAAGTGTTGACTTCCCTTTAAAAGACAGTTCTTTAGTAGTTTTCCATAGATAAATAAAGTTCAATTTGATTCCTATCCCGCATCTCTCAGCCCAAACTCTCTTTAACCCAGGTACATACATACTCTCACACACTCGCATAACCACTTAAACTAATTGACATAATACCAATAGAGTAGCTTTACAGATTAATTACAGTATTTAGATTTTTATATCTGAGGTCTGACAATTTAGTCAAGGACAATAAATTATACAATAATTGCAATTTCTATCTAACCAGTATAGTTATCAATTCTATGTTCAATTATTTTTCTAAATATTAACTCTAGATTATAAGGATTTAAAGATACATTGTTATTAACAACTTTAATTCTACTGTGCCACACAAGACTTCTGTATTCACTCACTATTATTAGATTAAATTTATGAATCATCTTACTTTTGATTTTAGGCAATTTATTTAAAACAATAGCTAGGTTAAGATTAACATTGGTGTTACAGTTTGCCTCTAGTAGGTCTTTCATAGTGCATCTAACATTATCAAATATTTTACATTTTAAAAACATATGGCTTTCATTGTTACCATTATCTGTGTGACATAAAACACATGTGTGTACATTTCTTTTCTTCCTTCCTACAGGGGTCATCCCGAAGATTAGTCTGTATGTTATTTCTCTGGCTTTGGGTGTAATGTGTTTGCTGTGCAGATTTATAAAAGTGTCTCTGAAATCTATTACACCTAACTCTCTACTCCATTTGATCCTATTGAATAATCTTTCTTGTAACTGTTTCTTAAGTGTTGTATATGTGTCTTTTAATTTACTGTGTATTAGATGTTCATTGCCGGGGAGTATTCTTGATATGGATCTGTAAAATGGATGTGTGTTTGTACCAAAGTGGTGTGGGGTGTCATTTTTTATTGGAATTATTTTATTTAACCTTAAGCCGTAGTAGTATATTGTTAATGGAAAATTGTTTGGGTTCTTGGCTACTTGTCCTATGTATTTTAATCTAAGTGCTTGTATTTTGGTTCTGATGTCCTGTAAGATAATCCCCCCATCCTCTTTGTTTTGTATAAGTGTTGTGTGTTTAATGTTTCTGATAGTGCCTTTAAATATAAAATTCCTAATGATTGTGTTTATGCTTGGTATAAAAGTTGGTGGAGGTTCTGTGATGTTTGCTAAATAAACTATCTTCGGGATGACCAGGTTGTTTACTAGTATTGCTCTACCAAATATAGTAGTTGCTGCATAGTGAAATCTTTTAAGTGTGTTTTTGGTTTTCTTTAAAATATTTTCCCACTGCTGTGTGTGGTAATATGTTGGGTTGCTTGTCCACGTGATGCCGCATATTTTAATTTCCTTCTCTATTTTAAGGTTAAAGGGGATGTTTGAGGGGATTTCCCACCTGCCCAATCCCATAATACAAGATTTATTCATGTTGATTTTTGACCCGCTTGCCCTCCCAAATTGAATAAACTTATCTATGATTGCGGCTATGTCTTTTTCTGAGGAGGGAAAAAGGGTGGTGTCATCAGCGTATGCTTTAACTTTAACTACGGGCGTGGGGCCTGGGATTCGTATCCCCGTGATTCCACTATCTAGCCTGATGGTTTCTAAAAGGGGTTCTAGACAAAGGGTGTATAAAAAGGGAGAAAGGGGAAACCCTTGTCTTACAGATCTTCTAATAGGGATACTGCCACTAAGGGTTTGGTTTATTATGAGTTTGCTTGTGGCATCAGTGTAAACTAGCTTTATGTATTTCTTCATTCTTCCATCTGTCTTCGTCTTGTCTAGTATTTTGAAAAGGTAGTCATGGTCTATTCTGTCAAAGGCTTTTTCCTGGTCAATAGAAAAGAGGGCTGCTTTCAAGTCTTTGTCTTTACAGTAATATATAATGTCTCTTAAAAAATGATTAAGTTCGTCGATGTTTTTGTCTGGGTTGCTACAGTATTGATCCTGTCCTATTAAGTGTGGTATGAGGGGTTTTAGTCTTAGAAAAATCATTTCGTCAGGAGTTTGTAGTCGGTGTTTAAAAGTGAGATCGGTCGAAAGTCGCTAGGTGAGGTGTTGTTTTCTTGTTTTTTTGGTAGAAGTGTGATGTATGCTAAGTTGAAATCTCTAGGTAACTGTTCTGTCTCTAACATGTCGCTGTATAGATTTAATAGTAGAGGTCCTATTTGGGGAAAAAAGGCTTTGTAAAATTCAAACGTCAGACCGTCTGGGCCAGGGGATTTGTTGTTTTGTGTTGTATCTAAAGCAGCTCTCAGTTCGTCTAGCGTAAAGGGAGCGTCTGTCTCTATCTGTTCTGTCATTGGTATTTCTTTGCAGTTCTGTAAAAATACTTTTTGTGCGTTGTCGTCCGTCTGTTCCTTGTCATACAAATTAGTAAAGTGTTTAGTAAATGTGTCTGTTATTTTGTCCATGTCGTGTATAGTTTCTCCTTTACTATCAACAATGTTGTCAATAGTTCTGTCAATTTGAATGTTTTGTTCTGCTGATAAAAAAAGTTTGTTAGGCCCTTCGGTTATTTTTTTACTTTTGCACCTCAATTCCGCTCCTTTGTATTGATAGCTTAAATAGTTCTTCTAGTTGTGTTAGTATGTGTGTTTTGGCTGCTTCGTCTTCTTCGTGTGTTAGTAAATTTTTAAGTCTTTCCTCTTCTTTTTTCCTTTTTGAGTTGACTAGTGTGGCCAGTATTTGGCTTTGCTGCTTAATGGAGCTTTTAATTAGCGTCCATATTTCTGTGACTTTAAAATAGGGTGTGTTTGAGTCATGTATTATATTTTTGAGGAGGTTTGCGATTGTTTTTAAATAGAGCGGGTCATTTAGGAGGTCGTTGTTAAGTTTCCAGATCGGTGTTTTTTGTTTTTTAGTTTTGGGTTCAGCAGTTCCACTAAGACTCCTTTGTGGTCTGTATATTGTAACGTCTCTACGAGATGTGTTACACTTTTTGTTTTGCACGCCCTTGGCACATACACTCTATCTATCCGTGTTTCTATTTGGTGTGCTTTGTCCCTGAACGTGGTGACCCGGCCCGTGACCTCTACTTCTCTATAGGCATCTACTAACCGGAATGCCTTGATGACTCATCCCAAATAGTCATGCGTTTTAATTGTTATATGAGGAGCAGGACCCTCTGTGTTTGTGTTTTGCTTGTCTAATTGGGAATCAATGTAATTTAAATCACCCCCTACTATTAAATTTTCTCCTGCGTACTGAGTGTGTAGAATGTCACTTAGCATTCCAAAAAACTCGTGTTTTCTCTTTTTTTTGAGCGGGTGCATAAATGTTGACTAACGTGTATGTGTGTTTTTGTGAGCTTGTCCTAATTATTACTATCCTCCCGCTATTGTCTTGATATGAGTGTGTGATTGAAAACCTATTGGATGTTTGTAAAATGGCTGTCCCTCGTGGCTTTCTACCTAAACTAAAATAACCCTCCGGAGGCCCATAAGAGAGACTGCTTTTTTGGCCTTGTACTCTAACTGTGTGTTGGTCCTCTTGCAGAAAGATAAAATCTGGCTTGTATTTCCTTGTGAGGTGTGCTATGTATGTGTGTTTATTGTTAAGCCCTCTGATGTTGAGTGTCAAAATTTTGATGTCTGCCATGAGTGTGTGAGATTGGTTTGCGTGTTTGTTATTCTATTGTGTGTGTATGCATTTTATCTTTAAGAGTTGCTTTGTTGTTTATGTGTTTGAATGTGTGTTAGGGTCCTCGCCCTCATCTATGACTAGCACTGACGGGGAGTCTGGAAAGTTCAGCTCGAGCTTGAACTGTTCTTCCTCTCTTTTCTCCTCCTCTACCCGGGGATCCTCGTTTAGATCATCTGATGAGGAAGAGAGAGAGAGGGCCCTCTTTCTTGTTATTTTGGTTGGGGTGGTGGGTGCTGAACTTGCTCCTCCGGATGTTTTAATTTTTTTACTTTGCTTAGATTTGTTTTCAGGGCTGTTAGGTGGGGGGAGACCACTTGGAGTAGCTCCCATAGCTTCTATTTGTTTTTTTCCCCCTCCTTTGCTGCTTTCAACCATCGTGAACCCATCTTTTTTTAGCTGTTGATCAATCTCGGATTGCTTTTTCTCTCCCTCACCTTTAAGGGCCGTGGCATAGGAGATTTTCCCTCCTACCTCCTTTGCACCTTCTGTGGGGTTTTGGTCCCGTCTGGGGTTCGCCCTATTTGGACACTGGTTTGACCAGTGCTGATCCTGTCCGCAATGCCAGCACTGTTGTCTACGTCCCGGGATGGTCACGAGGACCTTGTAGGTCCTCGGATCGTCCTCGTATCGTAACTGAATATAATGGGGGAGTTCAGTCTGTTTGCGGGTTTTTATCCAAGCCGCCCACTTATCTGAGTTGCCTAGCTTGATTGGCTCTATCTTGGAGCCTTCTTCTGCAAAGGCTCCAAAGATTTCTCCTATCTTTGATTTGTTTATGGTTGGTGCTACCCAGTGAAGGGTAACCCTGATTTTTTCGTCTTCCAAGGTACAGACATCTACCTTGAAGTCCTTATCATTCCCGAATGATTTCCCTAGTATACGGGTTCTCACTCGGGCGGATGTTGGGAACAGGAACCAGACAAAGGGGTTCTCGAAGCGATAGAGAGAACTCACTTCGTCCGGTGTTAGTTTCAGGCACTCTATTAGGCTCGCCATAGTGGCCTTAACAGCCCCTTGGCCTGACAGCTTTAGAAGCAAGGTACCTGGGGCGTGGACAAGTCCACCATCCAGGTCCTTTTTTTCAATAAAAAATGTCTTAACTGACATTTTTACAAGGGTTTATCACAAGAGACGATAACTACACAGTACTTTACTACACAATCCTCGCGCCGTCCACTCTAAACAGTAACACACAAAAATCCACAGAATCACAAAAAAAACACAGAAACACAAGTAATCCACAGAATAAATCCTCAAGTGTTAGCTACTTAATCAATCTCTTATTCGAATCCTCAGGTGGGTAATGTTGCCGCGTGATGATTATTAATCAGGAAAATGAAGCTTATAAGATTACTATTCGTTTTAAATTAGGTCTAACTTATAATGCATACTAATTAGCTTTTTCTCTTTAAAAAAATACTTGCATAACTGATTTAAAAATTAGATTTTTCGCTTTCAGAAAAAAAAAGTGGCATCAGAACTTTGAATGGTCTAAAATATTGTGATGTCCGATTTTCAATATCTTTTCTAGATTACGAGATCTAAACGGGACGGACGGACAGAAAATTCACACAAAACTAATAGCGTCTTTTCCCCTTTCGGGGGCCTCTAAAAAGGGGAAAGCGACGATGCTATGTTCACTGTTGGATAGCTTGATAATAAACTGTCTAAACCAAAATGTGGACATGTGACTTAAGACAAATCAAACCAATCATGCAAATCTGTGGTGGGCTAGTGGATGTTGACAGTCTAGCATTGGCGAGGGAGTTACGCAACATGTCTATCTGTCTTCTATGACCTGCGTGCTCATGTTTTATTGGTATTTTATGCATTGAGTATGTAAACCTACATGAAAAAAAAAATTACATTAAAAATTATTATTATTAATAAAACAAAAAAAAAACATACTTAAAAAGATTCATGTATCTTCAACCGTATAGCTTTAAAAAGAAATATTTTATATATATATATATATATACAGAGAGAGAGAGAAATAAGTTAGAAAGGTAGAGGATAGATAGATACATACATATATATATAAAGAGAGAAGAGTAGATAGAGAGGATAGATAGATAGATAGATAAACAGAGAGAGAAAGATAAGTTAATCAGAGATAGATAGAGAGAGGATAGATAGAGAGAGAGATAGATAAGTTAGACAGAGAGAGGATAGATAGATAGATAGATAGAAAGATAGATAGATAGATAGATAGATAGATAGGGCTAGATAGAGAGAGCGTTAGATAGATAAGTTAGACAGAGAGAGGATAGATAGATATAGAAAGAGGGATAGATAGAGAGAGAGAGTTAGATAGATACGTTAGACAGAGAGAGGATAGATAGATAGAGAGAGAGAGAGATAAGTTAAACAGAGAGAGGGATATATAGAAAGAGGATATATATATAGAGAGAGAGAGAAAGAGAGATAAGTTAGACAGAGAGAGGATAGATAGATAGAAAGACAGAGGGAGAGAGAGATAAGTCAGAGAGGTAGAGGATAGGTAGATAGAGAGAGAGAAGAGTAGATAGAGAGAGAGGATAGAGAGAGATTTAGATACGTTAGACAGAGAGAGGATACATAGATAGATAGAGAGAGATAAGTTAAACAGAGAGAGAGAGGGATAGATAGAGATAGATAGGGAGAGAGAGGGATAGGGAGAGAGAGAGAGATAAGTTAGACAGCGAGAGGATAGATAGATAAATAGATAGATAGATAGAGAGGGCTAGATAGATAGACGTAACATCACCACAAACACAAAGCTAGGGTCTATAGAGCCGTCATCCTCCCTACATTGCTCTATGCCTCAGAAACAGGGACAGTGTACAGTAAACATGCAAAGAAACTGAACCACTTCCACATGACATGTCTGAGAAAAATACTAAATGTCAAATGGCAAGACAAAATACCAGATACAGAAGTTCTTCGAAGAGCGTGTCTGCAAAGCATCCACACAATCCTGATGCAGTCCCAGCTGCGATGGGCATGTCACGTCTACAGAATGGAAGACTACCGCATCCCTAAACGACTCTTGTATGGCCAACTAAGAGAAGGAAAGCGCTCGCAAGGTGGTCAAAGAAAGCGCTTCAGTGACACCCTCAAAGCTTCTCTGAAGGCGTTCAGCATAGACCCAGGCACCTGGGAGACAGAGGCACATGACAGAGCATCATGGCGTCGCGCTGTGAAAACTGGCGCACAGGTTGCTGAGGAAAAAAGAACAACGCTGGCAGAAGAAAAACGCCAGAGAAGATAAGCAAGGCAAACGACACTAGCTCCAGCTGGAATAACCTGCCCAGTGTGCGGCCGAACATTCCGGGCTCACCAGCCACATGAGATAGATAGATAGATAGATAGATAGATAGATAGATAGAGAGGGATATATAGAGAGAGAAGAGAGAGAGAGTTAGATAGATAAGTTAGACAGAGAGGATAGATAGATAGATAGAGAGGGATATATAGAGAGAGGAGAGAGAGTTAGATAGATAAGTTAGACAGAGAGAGGATAGATAGATAGAGAGAGAGAGAGAGAGGGATAGATAGCGAGAGGATAGATAGAGAGAGATAGATAAGAGACAGAGAGAGGATAGATAGATAGATAACTAGATAAAGAGAGAGGGATAGATATAGAGAGGAGAGAGAGAGAGAGAGAGTTAGATAAGTTAGACAGAGAGAGGATAGATAGAGAGAGAGAGTTAAGTTAAACAGAGAGAGAGAAATGGATAGATAGGGAGAGAGAGAGTTAGATAAGTTAGAGAGAGAGGATAGATAGATAGACAGTGGCAGCAAAGATGAGAAACATCAACCTCGTCATCTTAAGAATCAGCGAGTCAAGATAGACTGGTTACGGGAAATAAGCGATGAATATGCCACACTCTTTGCAATCCTGCATTCAACGTCACAAGACAGGTCCTCATCTGGAACCTCCAAGGAAAGAGAAAGAGAGATGGCCCAGAAATATATGGCGCCGAGATTTGGATGCAGATGCCAAGAAGGAAAAGAGACAGCTGGATGGTGTCCTATATTCCAGACTGAACCACGGACTAGGAGGAAAAGGAAGGGAGATAATATGCACCCCTGTCTCGATGCTAAAAAACTGTTGTTCATTCTTCTGTTTTAATGCAGCACCTAGACTGACTGTATAGGTGTCGTAGGATCTGGACGAATTTTTCTGGGATGCCGTATTCTCTAACTATTTTCCATAGTGATTCTCGGTGGACACTATCAAACGTTTCCTTAAAGGAAAAGGAAGGGAGATAATATGCACCCCTGTCTCGATGCTAAAAAACTGTTGTTCATTCTTCTGTTTTAATGCAGCACCTAGACTGACTGTATAGGTGTCGTAGGATCTGGACGAATTTTTCTGGGATGCCGTATTCTCTAACTATTTTCCATAGTGATTCTCGGTGGACACTATCAAACGTTTCCTTAAAGTCTACGAAACTGATCGTTAGCCGTTGTTGGTACTCAAGACTTTGTTCTATGATATTTCGTAGAACAAAGATCTGCTCTGCACATGTTCTGCCTCTTTGGAAGCCTGCTTGGGTAATTTCCGCTTTTAGCTTATTATATATGCTTGGACAAAAGTATTTAAATGCCCCGTCTTTCACGGTGACTGGGCAGGGCCTGAGATATCTGCGTTTCGCCACTGTCACAGCCTAGTTCTTGTTGTAGGCGTTATAACGCAAATGTAGTGTGTTGTAGATACCTCTTGTGGATACTTTAATATTCTTTGTCTTATTAATTAAATACTTTCAATCGCGCACTAGATTTTCTAGTGCGTGAGAACACTAACATGCTGAACTCTCTGACCACAATATTTAGAATAATTAATAGACTCACTGGTAGCAGACATGGTTTTTATTACATAAAATAATGAATCATAAAAGATATTGGCAAGTCCAGCCATCAAGAAATATTCACAAAAACATAGTACATTAGAATCCAATGAAATACTTTAGATATCACACATGCTCCAAAAATCAACCTTGATATCTATCACTGGACAAGATATTCATAATATACCTCTCTCTACGAGAGCCCAAGATCAACTGAGGTGTCCACCTCGTGGTCAGTCCCCGACCAGGAAAAATCTCGTGCTAACAGCACGGAATGGTTCAGTGATTACTAGTCTCCAAATATTACAGGGGTTCTAAAACTGACATGACAACCACCAATATACCCAGCAAATTCAGTTGATTCATAATGCTCTTGCTCGTATTTTGTATTTATTTATTCCAAATCAACGTTTTGACTCGTACGACGGTGAAGGACTTTCTAATATTCAAACCTTTTATAGTGCAAAGAATTGCAAGCCTACTATTAGATGTACATGGTTGACCATCAACATCTCCTCTCTGCCTGTGGTCCCTTATGGGGCATAGGCCACCAACCAGCTTCTTCAAGGCGTCTCGGTTCTGGGCGAGTCTCTCCAACTGTCCACACGTCTTGCCCATCTGCTTCCTAATTGCGGCGCCATGTATACCTGGGACGTCCCTATCTTTCTCTTTTTAAGTCTGTCGAGTATGATGATAGTCAGTTTGTTGTAAATATTATCCTTCTCTTCCTCTTCACTGTCATATATTGTCAAGACAATATCTAAGTTAATCCTCTTCTTCACTGAATGGAATGAGGCTGTTATTATCCGTGGTCCATGCGCTTCCCATCCTATAAGTGCTCTCTGAGCCCGCTTAGACAGCATCAGGACTACTGCCTGTGTGCTCAAGTCCATAATGTGTAATTCTTGGAGGATCGTTTTTCAAATCAGGAGCTTTGAAACTGGACAATAGGCCTACACAAAGTATCAATCCTTTTTTTACACAGTAGACCAAATTGGATCGGATATGTCACCCGCATGCCAGATGAAAGAATTCCCGAGAACATCCTGTATGCTGAGCTTGTGGAGATCCAAGAAGCCTACATGATTTACCAACAGAGATGTCTGTAAGTAAACTCTGACGACTACATGTATACAAAAATATTTTGAGAACATCGCGCAGGATGGACTACAGAAGTTGCCATAAAGAAGGGGATGCAAAAGAAAGCAGCCCTGTTAGATAGCCCTAGAACAGGAGCATTCAGATACACGAACAGTGGCTAACTTTGCCGCTTCGGAATCGGCTTACTTAGTAAGATCCGATTGTTCGTGGATTCAAAAAGAAACCCAAACTAGTTTTTCATGTGAGTACATTATTTACATCCTTTGTCTTTCAAGACAGAAGGAGACATATTACGGTCGGCAACCTCGTCATGGTTAACAAAATGTCCATTTGTAGCGTACTCGTAACATAAAAATCCAGTAACGGATTTACTTCAGTGCGTCAACCCTGTGCCTATATTTCCGCAAACCTAAAAATATACAAAATACACATTTTTTGTTTGCATATTAAAAACTTATAATTATAATAAAGTAGAAAAATAAGATTACATCTTTCTTCTAAAATATGGCATATTATCTTTCATGGGCGTAGCCAGGTGGGGGGAGGGTTGGGGTTCAACCCCCCCCCGAAATTAAATCCCCCCCCCCTGGGGGGGATCGGAATTTAGTGACTGATTTTTCGCTTTGATTTTGTTTATTTTAGGTGAGATTTTAGACTAAACTATCACTTGCCCTAGCACAGCAAAGGAGGTTTTGAGTTTAAAACCCCCTACCAGGGGTTTTTGAGTTTAAAACCCCTACCAGGGGGGTTTGAGTTTAAAACCCCATACAGGGGGGTTCGAGTTTTAAAACCCCTACCAGGGGGGTTTGAGTTTACCCCCCCTACCAGGGGTTTTCGCAGTTAAATCCCCCTCTTCTATAACACAAAACAAACAAAAAATGCAAACGACAATATCCCAAATTTCACGAGCACAGGTAAGGAAGATTTTGATTTTTAAACCCCCTCCAGTTTTGAGTGTGAAACCCCCCTTCAGCGGGGTTTGAGGGTTAGAAAGTACCTCTTCAATATAAAAAAAAAGAAAATTACAAACTCAGAAATCTATGAGCGTAGCCAAAGGGGTTTTGGGTTTAAACCCTCTGCAAGCGGGGTTTGAAGCTAAAAAAATACATCTTCAATGTAAGGAAAAAGCAAATTACGCACTCAAAATGCTATGAGCGTTGCCAAAAGGAGTTTTGAGTTTAAACCCCCCTTCAGAGTGGTTTGATGCTAAAAAATACCTCTTCAATATAAAAAAAAGCAAATTACACACTAAAATTGTTTGAGCGTAACTAAATTCTATGACCGTAGCTAAATGGGGTTTTGAATTAAAAAAAAAACATAATTCCAGAAATTTTTTAGTATAAAACCACCAACAGATGATTTTGACGATAAAACTTCACTTTTCGATATAAAATCTAAAGCAAACTACAGTCACACAGATTTTAGGAGTCAGTTTTAGAGATCGGGTTTAAATCAAGGAAATCCTATGTCGAAATGGGAGTCGACTCTTTTGTAAGATTGTGACAGAGCGTCGCATGAGGTTTGCGGGACATGTTCTCCGACAAAATGAAATAAGCATAAGAATAGTTGCGATGACATCCTAGTACAAATTGACGCCACACATTCATGGAGGTCCTCAGAGCAGGTGGGAAGAGGCTTCAGACATTATTAGTGACAGATTTTTGTGGAAACAGCTTGACGGCGAATGCGCCGAACGGCGCGGGAGGGTCTAAGACAGTAAGAATAGCGCATTAGGTTTTTGAAATAAAACTTTTAATTAGCAGGAAAATGCACTGTAGATACCTCAGAATATGCATTTTGTTGGATTTCAAGATCAGAAATGGTGCTCCTAGCGCTCCCCCAGACCCCTTTGCTGGCATAGCGGGGAGTCTACAATTTTCCCACTAACTCCAGGAAGAACCTATCCTAGGGCACAATAAACGTCTTCCTAAAGAATGATGGGTCAGAATGTAATAAAGATTATATACACACACACATACATACATATAAATATTTTTTTGGCGGGGGGGGGGATTCCCCCCCAATCCCCCCCACACACACACACGAAAAAAAAATCCTTGTTATCTTTAGATATTATTTTTTTTAAACTTATGCTTTGCTGTTAAAATGATTCAATCGGAGAGTCATACTCTAAAAAAAAACGAGGGCAGACAAAATGTATTTTAATACGTATTTAAAGTAAACAAAATAGTTAACACACGATTAGATTTTTTTTTTAGCAAAGATACGTTGACCTATAAATAATTAATAATATATTAATTAAAATTCCACAATTAAAAACATATAATACCATCTAAACATTGATATTATTCCAAGAATAATTTGTAAAAAAAAAATCTAAATCTATATTACATAGATTTAAGATTTACCGTACCAAAAGAGGAGAGAGAGAGCGGGACAGTGACCGGGCGCGCTCTGCTAGTTGGGAGGTCACTTCAGTACGTCATCATACGTGCGGATAGCCAGTGGGCGGAGCCTATTCACCATATTGGTTTACTCAAAACATTCCATCCGTTTTCATCGCGATACCAGTTTTGTAATTCTCGTAACGACTCAAAATAGCCTCGTATTTTGTCATCATGTTTTTTTCTAAACTCCTCTAAGGCCCAAGTTCATATCTGGTGGTCTAGATATTCCAATGGATCAATTACAAAGCGCTATGGAGCATGTAAAGTGATTTATACGATCACCTGATCGAGGCCTACAAAACCGAAATATATAATGATTACATCGAAATTAAGCACTATTGTGGGCTGAAAAAAGCACAAAAATGATTTGCAAGAGGTTTGTTATATTTTTGATACTTTTTACCGCACTGAAATCACCACAAAATTGATAAAATTGAAGTGAAAAGAGTACTACTACCTACTACTTATAATAATGTTACAGTAATACTAATTAACCGCTAAAATGCACTTTTACCAAAATTTATATAAATAATTAAATGGCACTAACAACATTAACTAAACTCTAACTCACTAAAGTTAAGTCTTTAGTGTCTAAAAACCAAACTAACCGATGAAGCGATATCCCGTTTTCTGGTCGTCGTTGCGTACAACCGTATGCCGAACAAGAAGGCATTTGTAATGTTTATTTTATTCTATACACTGTGTTTTTAATGTTTATAAGATATTGACTACAGACTACACGTTTTAATTTGAGTAGACCAAGATGGCTGTGATTTGGCTTCAACCTAGTGACATCACGCCATCTCCATCTTAATATAACCTCCTTGAATAATAGGGTTTGTTGCTGAACATAAAAATTATATATGTGTCAGACGCGAATAGCCCAATTTTCAGTAAAAGAAATTACAAAAGTAATTTCTCTATAGAAGAAGTTACGAAGACCATATAAAATACAACCACAGACCTATATCTATATATTACAATAAAATAGGTTTTTGATTGCTAGTTACGATTTATTTAGGTAGGTGCTGTTTTACTATTACATACCAAGTATTAGAGTTTAGAAAAACCCAGGTTTGTTTCTTGTGCAACGCTATTAGCCAACACCTCATATCATCTCCCCATTAGTATATTTAGATCTATAATCTAATTCTAATCTAGATCTATATATAAAAATCGATTAGATCTAGTAATAGTATAGATTTTATCTTGAGACTAGATTGCCGACTCTAGCCTATGCTATGCCAATAGTCAGTTTTTATTAGAAAAAAAGTATAGATATTAATAAAGACTAAAGTTTTTTAATTATTAGATATAGACATAAGTCATAAGATAAGACAGTCTCATAGATCTAATAATAGTGTAATACGTTTAATATATACTTACGTTTAATATATACTTAACCTACTAAACTAGAGATCTATCTATAATCTAGTCAATCTAGATCTATACAATATTCATTATAATACTTCTACTTATAATGACTTATTTAATAAGTTAGGACTTAGACTTAGATCTATTATAGATTTACATTTCAATGCCTAGACCTAATAATAAAATTGCGAATGATGTCTATAATGATTGATTATTATTTATTTTTTATAATAGGCCTACTAAATCTAGGTCTAGACTCTACTTAAATCTAGTCTAAAATAATGACTGTCTAAGACTCTAGATGATTGAGAAGTTCACATAGAGGTTTTTAATAATACGGCATGTCGTCTGAAAATAAATAAAGTGCTTTTTTTTTTGTAAAAATAAAAAAGAGGCTCCGGTATTCAGTGATAGATTGCCTAACTTTCAACTATTAATAAATTAACAATTAACGTTGAATTACAAGAAAAATAATAATTTTCCCGACATTGAAAAAAGGTGCCAGTACCCCGTACCGGTGTGTACCATCACAAAAATATATGTATAACTATATCTCAATCTTCTTTCATTTAATTTTTTTTTTCAGAGTTATTGCTATTTAATACATTGATACCGGATCGATTAAAATAGGGCCTAAGTATACAAGCAGGATTTCGAGCATTGGATAAATTTATTTTTTAAGTACAAAGTTTTATGGAAGAGGCAATATATTAGTTGTTTAAAGTTTGTAACTTCTTAAATTCAGGCTAAAAATATCGAAGCCCACATTTTTACACTCATTTCTAAACAATTAGAAGAGATGGACTGACTCATAGTGTAGCTTGTGTACATCTGCAAAAACACAAACTCTCTTTGTAATTTTATCAGTTAGAATTTCAAAACTATTAAAAGAAAAACTTAGTGATTATTTTTACTGTATAATTCTATTACTATTCCTTTTTAGAATTAGGATATAAACAAAAATTTGCCATATGACTTTATCTAACAGAAAAAAAAAAAAGACTTACGTCTATTTATGCGGTTATTTATAGTTACCTAGTAATATAAATATATTGAACTAACACGTACATTCATCATAATGCAGCCATGCGATTTTTCGTTTATAAACAAAGCATTATTTAGGACCAATATTTTACAAAGGCTGCTTGGAGAAATCAGCTGATACCTAGGTATACCCATTAGGAGTAAAACGACCCCTTTACTCAAGAAAAATTTAAGAAACTAGAACAGACACAAAATAAACAGTGACATTCATAACAAAAGAATATTCAAAATTGATTAGAGTAACACCTTTTTAAGTAATCATTTAAAGTTTAAAATTTCTACAATTTTTTTCAACAATTATTTTGTGTATGAAATTGTGTATCGGAAAATGCCGGGTACATGAAATAAGCTAGGCCTAAAAAAACAACACAGATCTTGGGTAAAATACTCATCAAATAAAGTACTGTAAATGCGTAGTTTCACGCGCTAGTTTCAGGTCTTTTCTTTTTATAGCCTCTATCGGGTTATATCCAAACTGCCCGTATTTTTGTGCAGAATTTTTTTCTCTATCAGGTACACTTAAAATTATAGCATAATAATGTCAGTTTAATTTAGAAAGAGAACTAAAAAAATACAAAGATATATAGGAAAAAAAGAAGACTTCCGGCCCAATACTTTTTAATCAAAGAAACGAAACGGACTAGTCCAACAAACTTTACAAACCCTATACTATTCAAATCTTAATTATAGTTAATATATCTAGATTCTAGACTAGTCTAAAATTAAACAAACAAAAAATGATAATACATTTCAGTTCAGATGATGTGTATCAAGCACTTAAGCTTTCATTTTCGGTAAGATTTTTTAAAAACAGAATTAGACTTGTCACTATACAGTACTCTATTCTAGATCTAGCTATACCAGCGATGTCCAAAATACAGCACGCGGCCCAGATCCGGCCCGCCGAAACGTCGGTACAAAGTGTAAAAAAAAAATCCCATTCCTCTTCCCTTACAAAAAAAAAAAGGTATTAGTTTACGTGACTAAATACGCTAAATCAGGTTTCTCTTATATTTTAAGGATATGCAGAATAAAATGCAGATTCTAGAAGTTAGGGCCCTCACTTTTTGAGTTTTTCTCTGATGGACTGGACTGGTACCATGACAATGTCGACAATAAACTACGCTTATAAAATGATTAAAAATGGGAGAGCCAAAGAAACTTCAAGTTTATTCTGAATTTCAATTTAGTTAGAGCCTACCAGGAAAAGTTAAAAGGATCTTTACTGTTTTGTACCACATGATAGATCTAACAAGCCAACATATATTAGTTTTGTAAAGTGTGGCTGTTTAAAAAAAAAACAGCAACATATAAACAGCACTATAATATAAAACAAATATGACAACATTCTTGGTTTGAGCCGCGATTGTTAAAGTTTAAACTACATCTAGAGATAATAGGATCAATTGGAATATTAACAAAAAGAGACAAGAAAATGAGTCATTGGTAAAGCTGTCTACAATGAGAAATAAAGCCAGTTCACCGTCACGATGCGTAAAAAAATACGAGATAATCATTCAATATCCTATTAATTTAAAATGTAAGTACTAGATCCACAAGTTTCTAATACATTGTTTCAGCACAATCTCATTTCTTTTTTATACTTTTTCTGTCATGCGACATAAGTGTTAGAAATTAAAATGGCCTGCAGGTCGAATTAGGTTGGGCATTGCTGATCTCTTAGATACTATAGACCTAGCAATGTTTCTCAAGCTTTTACTAGTGATGCCCCCCACCCCTTCCGACCAAATAGAGCCAAAAAAATTACTTCCTTTCATTGGTGAGAAGTTATATATATAGCTTAGGCCTACATCTAATTAAGTAGATCAAATTCAAATAAATCTAAATAATTTAGTATATATATTATATATATATACTATAAGAAATTGCTGTAAGCTTGTCGCCGCTGTTGGATCAAAGTGTAACAAACTCTGAAGCAGAGGATTACATTTTAATGAGCTTTATATTGTGTTACATGGTCATCCTTGTAATCAACAAGATTGTAAATAGTGGACCTGTTTTGTTCACACAAAAGACATCAACTCACATTTGGATGGCCTGAATAATTTTTACTGTTCTGATGTAAGAAAGACTGAAATGGATGGCTGCTTGGTCATGTTGTATATATGCTTTGGACGGTTACCTATATTCCTGGATTCAAACCCTGCCCATGCTCTGCCCTGGTGAAGGTTTGGGCTAGGATGTAATTATCTCCAATTTTATAGGAACTTTCGAAACATGTAAAACAATTGCATTGGCAAGGACATATATATCCAAATTTCTTCTTTAAAAGAGATTTGAAAATTGATTTTGTTCTGCCACAGTTTAATCACATCACTTAATTTAATTATGTAAACATTGGTCCCTTTATGTTATTATTAAATACTCAAATATGGACTACAAAGCAAATAAAACAGAATTTTTTTTTTTTTTTGGTAAAATCTTACATGTTTCGAATGTTCCTTCAGAGTTGAAGATAATCCTTGCCCAAAACTCCCATAGGTTGATGGGGGATGACAGCCTAGCAGACAAATATGAACCTGGGACTATCAAAACGACCAGACAACAGTCCAGTGAGCATACCGCTGCCTTCCATCCTTGCCAGTAAGTTGCAACACCATTTGGGTGGGGGCAGCCTCACAGCTGGAGAAACACACACACATATATAGATATATTCTAGTAAGTACAGAATAAAGAGTTGTGCTAGATTTCAATGTAACTTTAACATTATTTTAATTTTAAAAAATTATATGAATATAAGAAGATGTGTGGCAACTTCCAAATGTAAAAAATCATGTACATCTAAAATTTAAATCCTATCTACATTTATATAGAGATCTAGATTAATACTACATATTGATAAAAATGATTTAATATAGAGTCTAGAATCTAGAACTATTAGTAGTAACCTTGTGGCAAATCAATGAAAATACTATTTGAATAAATAGACTGACAAACATGTTGACAATTATTGAAAGAAGTTGAAATGTCTGGTTTAAAAAAAAATGCACTCATTTAATTTTATATATATTGAAAAATGAGCATGCATAAAAGTGATAATCGAATTTACGGGCTGGTCCAAGTTATAAGTAGGAAAAAAGAGAGAGGGGAGTTCATGTAAAAAAAAATCATTATATAGCCTGGTACCAAATCAACAGGCATAGCCAGTGGGTAATGCTAGTCTTTAAGATAATATAGAAGGGTTCTGCTTACAGTTTGTCTTCTAAAGAGGTGATCTGTATCCTCATTTAGCTTCTTGATAAAGTATGCAGCTTTGAAGGATACTGTCGGCATTCTCTGGTGATACTCCATATTTGTTAGATCCAATTTTCATCTTCTGGAACATGAGTTTCTATTGAGCTGTGTTTGGAGGCGAAAATTTATATATGTTGATCATGTTAGGCTTAGTTTATAATAAGCATCATTTTTCCTGAGATTGATGTTTTGTAGCTGATGCATCTTTTGCAAAGCTTATATCAACTCACTCTGTCTGTTTGGTAAAACATTTGTACAGGTTATTTAATCCACACCCTATCTCAGATTAAGTTGAAACTTTGCAAAATTATTTCTTGTACCTGACTAAACAAGAACCAATTTTAAAAAATTATCCAATTAGTTAATTACTATTGGGGATTTTTTTTTTTTAGTATCGAACAAGGGGAAGAAATTGTACTTGACAGATGTGGTGGTATAAGTTAGAATTAGTCCCTTTCATACTTTGTGTAGAGAAATAGGTTGTCATATAAAAGTTTCTCATTATCTCATCTCTGCCTGTGGTCCCTTCTGGGGCATAGGCCACCAATCAGCTTCCTACAGGCGTCTCAGTTCTGGGCGTGTCTCTCCATCTGTCCCTATGTCCTACCCATCTGCTTTCCAGTCGCGATGCCATTTATTCTTGGGCCATCTCCTCTTTCTCTTTCCTTGGGAGTTCCAGGTTAAGGCTTGGCTTGTTATGTTGGATGCAGGCTTGCAAAGGGTGTGACCTATCCATCTCTAGCATCTCTGAAGGATATCTACTTCAATGAGCTGCTGCTTTGAGGAACTGTGGCAAAGATTGCTGCAGTTTAACATATGTGAAATGGCTAATATATGACATTATCACAATTTACTGTAACTGTTACGAACCACATATTGGGAATGAAGAGTCATTGATCATCTATTGCTTTTTAAGGAAGACTAGCAAGTTAGAACTTGTTGGAGTCCCAGTTGTGGAGAAAAACACACAATATAAGTGTCAGTCAGTGGAGATCAATGGAGTAGTATTGAATTGGTCAGTGTGAGCCATTTCTGAGACCATATAGTTGTGGAGACAACTATTTCTGAAATCTGTGTGATAGTTTCTGCTGCCATTCCTCAGACTTGTGTCATACTAATGACACCTTTCCTTGATTAGAAGCTACATATATCAATTACCAAACGATATTGGCATTGATGAACTACCCATGTTAATGAATGCCCCCCTTTCAGAAGCCAAGCTCATTGAAAAGTAGAATTAAGACATCTAGGATTAGGATTAGAGTGTTGATTTAGAGACTAAGCTTAGTCTTGAAGAAACCTTCAGTAAAAGATCAAAGTTGTTGGTAGTGATAAGCAATAGATCAGTTTTCAATAACAAAAGCTTTGCTTTAAAATATTCCTTTTGCTTGAAGCAATCACATACACCTTCAACATTTTTTTTTACTTCTTTAACAGTTTTCATTGGTTGGTTGACAAATAGATTTATGCATTTTTTTTAAACTGTTGTTTACAATGATATTGTAAACATGCCAATTGAAAACTTTGAATATTTCTTTATTTTAAAATCTTCTGATTGTGTCATTAATCTATATTGTATGTTGTTGTTTTTTTAAAATATAGAATGATGAACACTTTAAAAAACTTTTAGAAGTTTTGACACTACCACCCCTCTATACAACACTGCGAATTAATTCAGTAGACAATGATCCAGATAATAACATTTTATTGGAGGAAATTCAGCTCCATCTCCAAAAGGTAACACCCAAAATATTTATTGATTTTTTTGAACTGTCTATTACACTACACACATACTGCACACAATACAGCATTTATAATACATCATTTCTCAAATTTTCATTTTGATATATTCAGGTTATCAAAATAAATTATTTAAAGATGTTAAGATTAATTAAATTAATTCTCTTTAGTCTGTGAATATTGTTTCTTTCTTCAGCAAACTGATGCTCTCTGTAGACCAGAATACAACATGTTTATTCATCCTGTGTTGAAAGACTGTTTACTTATTCAGAACAGAGGACCCAAAACTATTGACGTGGTAAAATCTTTGCATTTCTAACTCATTAGACATTGCTACATTTTGATAAATAAATATATTAACATCTTCATTACATGCATTTTTTTTTTGTGGCAATAAAGTTTGTTTATTCAATGGCAAAGTCTTGTCTTGTGAAAACACAAAATTTAGAACATGTTAGTCTTTTGACTAAGACAAAATGCAGAGATGCCTACATGCCCAAATGGAAATGTGTATTCCCAGGCTTGTAAATGTGTATTTTTAGGGCCAAATGTGTATTTTCCTAAATATAAAGAAATCAGGAAAGAACTAAAAATCATTCAAGCAGGAAACATACACAAAATGCAGCAATACTAAAGTTAACACAGCATAGAGTTATATAAGACATTTTGTACAGTTGTCAAAATATTTACAATTTTAGTTATTGTTATAGACTTTTCTAGAAAATGTTAGAATGATGTTGTTCTTGTCACTTGGCAATGATCTTATGATCGTAATGCCTTTAGTGCAGTGATGCCCAGCCCTATTCTGCCTGCGGGCCATTATATTTTCTGACATTCGTGCTGCTGGCAACATCACCAAAGATAAAAGAAATAAAAATAACCATGTTTATTACAAACCCGTGACTCTAGTACTTACAATAATTAATGAGAAGTTTAACCGAAACCAAGTTCTCATCTGGTTAGGATTAGACAACAAGCTTGAGCATCCTTTGTGATGGTTGAAATTTCATTAAACAAGTTTTTACCAGTGGGGGTCTATTGCATGTTCAAAAATGACAACATTACACAGTGGTCTTCTAACATTGATATCTACTTGGTGCCTTGACAACTCGAACTTTTCTAGTTGTCTTGATTGGCACTACAAGTTCTTCTGACATAGATCTACAACTGTTTGTTTAAGTAGTTCTAACCAGAGCGCAGCTACCTATGTGTGCATTGCACGCAGGCGGTCGAATGTAAGGGGCAGCTAAATCATTATTTCGAGGTTCTTTTTTTTTCATTTTTGGCTTAATAATAACAAAATATTTTGTTTACATTCTACTAAGTCCATTATTATTTGAAAACTTGGGGGCTGGGGGAGATGATATTGGTATAATAAGAAGTTATTTTCGACACTTTAAAAAGAAAAAAAAAGTGGCTCGCGATGATTTCCATGGGTTTTTCCATTGACGCCAACTCTTTCCTGACCTTGAATTTTCTTGGGTTGTTTGTAATATTTGTTTTGAGTCGAATAGCTCGCCTTGTAAGTAGGTCTAGTAACTAGAAGGTCAACTTTAAAACAATGTCTTTTTTATTTGAAATGGCTGTTAGTTGAGAGTAGAATATTTTTTGCAGATTATACAGTGTAGATATAGATCTACATTAAATTTATTTGTGTTCTAGTTAAAAAAACATTTTTAATTATCTTCTTTTCGTAGTAAAATCAGTTAAAAACAGAATCTGTTTTATAAATATTTAATATTGATACTACTTAATATTTAATAATATATAACGGTATTTACATTTCCTTTTAGTGTTTTATTTTAAAAAATTGTGCAAGTATGCCGTATTGGATTATTGTTAATATTACTATTATTCTGTTTTGCATCAGTATTTTTAATTCATCGTTTCTCAAACTTTGGGTTCCCCCCTCAGAGTGGGGGGGGGGGGGGGGTCGCAACTTCCTGGCAAAATGGGGTGTTATTCAGTGTGTGTGTTTCCTAGGCGGCGGTGAGAAGAGGCTAAGCTATTGATTGGTGGTTATGCATTGAAGATGATGAAATTAGCATAAAGCAAATGTGAAACGGCAAACAATCTTGAGACATGAAAGAGTAGACTTGTTTTGTCCTGAGCTAGATTTAGTTTAAAATATCAGTATATATAATTAACATTAGATCTCTATCTCAAATTAAATATGTGAATATCGTAATAACAGTTATATTGAGTTTATGTTCACCTAAGAAGTTTTTTCAAGTTATTTAAAGTTTATTTAGCAAAAATATAAAACACCTTCATTGGTTCATTTGTACTAGCTGCTTGTAGTGACATGCCAATGACCAACTAACAACTAACCCCTGGTGTGATTCTTCTGGAATTTTAGTCTCAGAATAGTAACATTTCTTCTGTCTATTGCACTTTATTATAGTGATGACTTTTGTGTGAAAAAAAGCAACAACAAAAAAACGCCTGCAATAGAGAAGTCTAACATTATTATATATGGGTCTGTGAAACTGACTCATTTTAGTGAAATTTCATTACCTAAATTTGGATTCTATACATAGTGTTAAGAATATAAATGAAAAACAAAACCTAAAAATTGTGTTATAATTAAGACTAAGTTTCTTTTCTTTTTCATTTCATTTTTAAAAAAAATGCAAAGTTAAAATTGAAAATAAAACATCTGTCTGTGCATTCTTGAGTACTGATTGTGTTAACAGTTTAGAATCAGTTGAAATACTGTCTCTTCTGTTCATAAGCAGTTATGATGAAGAATATGGCAGTCCGCTTATTTGAGAATTTCTATACTAAAGCATAGTGAGATATGGATCTTATCTATTTTGTATGCTTTAAGGAAAATCTGCTAGATGATACCAACATGTAACCTCAAAGTATGTTATAAAAATCAAACAATATGGCTCATACATCTCACTTTGACCATTTGATTAAGGGTATGTAGGGCTTGATGTAGTTATTGTAATCTTATCTTATCTTATATAATACAGACGTTACTTCAAAAAAGAAGATGATTACGTCCTACGCGTCATGCATTTAGTCATGCATATTAACCAATGACTTAAATTCTGCCAAGTCACTGGTTTTTCTGGCTAGCTCAGGCAACCCATTCCATGCTCTAATAGCACTAGGGAAGAAGGAGTATTTGTACAAATTTGTCCTTTACTTTTGAGTCTTCTGTCCTGAAGGCTTCCTAAATATTTAGTGATTTTACTAATGGTGTTACTCTAGTCAAATGTGAATATTCGTTTGTTATGAATCTCACTGCTCTATTTTGTGTTTGTTCCAGTTTCTTAATGTTTTCTTGAGTTGAGGGGTCCCAAACGGTGGATGCATATTCTATTATTGGCCTAACCAAGGTTAAATAACATTTTAGTTTTATGTTCTTATTTGATTTATAGAAATTTCTTTTAATAAACCCTAATGCTTTGTTTGATTTTTTTATAGTTTCATCAATATGTAGATTCCATGACAGTTTTTCATTTATTATAACACCTAAGTATTTTGCGTTTTTAGTCTGTGTTACTGGATTGCCATGAATAAGATAAGTGGAATTAATTTGTTTTAGTTTTTTTGTTACTCTTAACAACTGACATTTTTCTGGGTGGAAAGACATGCTCCAATTTGATTCCTGTTTCTGTAATTCATCTAATTCTCTTTGTAAAATATCTGTGTCTTGTGTTGTTTTTATTGTTCTATATATTATGCAATCGTCTGCAAATAATCTGACTTTTGTTCCTGAACTAATGCAATTTGGTAAATCATTTGTGTAAATTAAAAATATTAGTGGACCCAAGACTGTTCCTTGAGGTACACCTGAGTTTACTGTTATTGGTGTTGATTTAGAGCCATTTATTATTACAGTTTGTTGTCTCCCTATCAGAAATCTTTAATCCACTGATGCAGTGGACCATTAATGCCGAAATATTTTAATTTTTTAAGCAAACTATGGTGGTGAACTTTGTCAAAAGCCTTGGAAAAATCTAGTAAGATAGCATCTATTTGTTCACTATTATCTAAACCTTTTGAAAAATCATCAATTAGTCCTATTAGTTGTGTTTCACATGATCTATATTTCCTAAAGCCATGTTGGTATGGGGTGAGGACATTATGTTTGTCTAAGTGGTTTATGATGTTGCTACATATTATGTTTTCTAGGATTTTACATGTGATGCTGGTAAGTGATACTGGTCTGTAGTTTCCTGGATCAGATTTTTCTCCTTTTTTAAATAGGGGGGTGACATTAGCTTCTTTCCAGTCCTTTGGTACTCTGCCCTGGTTAAGCGATGCCAGAAAGAGTATTTTGAACACTGGGGCTAGCTCATTGCTTAGTTCTTTCAGTAATCTAGCTGGAATACCATCAGGTCCAGACGCTTTATTTGGTTTGGTGTTGGCTAATAGTTTTTGAATTCCATTTTCTTGTACTACTAAATCTTCTGTTGTCTACTTGGTTCAAATTAATAATTATGTCTTTGTCTCCTGGGGCTGCGAATGCTGATGCAAAGTATTTGTTTAGGATGTTTGCTTTAGTTTCATTATCATTATGTATTATGTTATGTTCATCTTTTAATGGCGCTATGCCTGTTGTTTCCATTTTCTTAGACTTAATGTATGACCATAGGTTTTTGTTGTTATCTTTAGATATTACATTGTTTATGTTTTCACTCTGCAGTTGTCTGCTTACTTTTTGGGTTAGCTGTTTAATTTTTATATACTTTTTGTAAACTCTTTCTGCCTTGGTTTCTTTAAATTTTCTATATAGGTTTTCCTTCTGTTTACAAAGCTTCTTTAGTCTATTATTAAACCAGCATTTATTTATTTTGTTTGATGTGTATTTAGTTGGTATATGATTTTCTATAATGCTTTTAAGATGGTTTTTAATGAAATTCCAGAGGTCATCGACTGGTTGGTTAATGTCTTTTTCTAATAAGAATGTTTGTTGAAAGTTTAATGCAGCTTGGTGTAGTTGTGTTAGGTTACATTTATTCCAGAGTAAGATTTTTCTTTTGGTTTTTGTATTGGCTACTGCTTTTATCTGACTGTGTATTTTTATGATCTCATGGTCTGATAGACCAGGGATAATATCATAATCAACTACTAATCCAGGTCTGTTGGTTAAGAAGAGATCTAATGTGTTGTTTAATCTAGTTGGCTTTTTAATGATTTGATCTAAACTTAGGTTGCGTAAAGTTTCTATGAAAGCTCATTTATGTCCTTAAGGTTTTGGTGTTTATCTATGGTTAGTGTTTTCCAATTTATATCAGGTAGGTTGAAATCACCCATAATCCAAAAAACTGCATTTTTATTTGTCTCTTTTTAAGTGTAGTAATCTGATTACATAGTTCCTGCATGTAAAACCCCATTTAGTATCAAACTGTCTATATTTGTAACTGTTGAATGGTATATTGTCGTTCACTGTCTCTTCAGGTATGCCATGTCGAGCAAAAGTAACTGTCAGTGCCCTGTTTTGTTTTTTTGGTTTAAGACACTTTAATTCAGGGTATTTTGAGAAATAACCAACTACTAGCAAGTAGTCATTGTTCCACATCTAAGGAAAATGAGCTGTGTTGTTTGATTTTGTAACATACTTTGAGGTTACTTGTGTGCATGGTCTGTCTCAATATCTCATTATCCATACAGGGAATTGGATTGTGACTTCTACTTGTTTAGTGGAATGACCAATCAAATCTGTAGAGGTTGTTGTTTTGATAGACTATGCTTTAGCATTGTTTTGTTTTTCTAGTTAACAGTGTGCGTTGTTGCAAAATACTGTAATCTAAATTACTTTTTGAACACACTTGATAATGTTTGCTACATCTGCAGGTAGACAAAGAAATCATTGTAGATTTGTCCTGTGGAATGGCAGTTCTCAGAGGTGCACATGTTTTCAAAGTAGGAATTATGGGAGCTCCAATGAGTAAGATGAACTCAAATAGTTGACAAGAATTAATGTCTTTTTTTTTTTTTTGTACAATATAACTCAGTTCTTGTCTGTGTACATGATACTAACTGGAGCAAGATTTCAAAACCCTTGTATAATCATTTATTTGAAGGTCTTAGACCTGGGGATGTTGTATCTGTGTATGCTGACCTTGATGGACACTGTTTGAAAGGAACAGCTACTTGCTATAGTAATCAGAAGTTGTTTGTTGGAAATGGTGTAGCTCATGTGTCTAGATCTGATTTGTTTAACTCTCAGACTTTACAAAGGTAAGCCATGTTATGTAAATGAAAGACTTATTAAAGATTATTTTAAATTTTCAAAAGAAAAATTTGATACTGTGTCAATAATTTATGTAACAGTGTGACTTGTAACTTGTTAGACCTTTGAAACTCAATCAGTACAACTAGCACTTCAAACAACTTATCTCCATCCTGATACTAAACAGTTCTTAGGCCTCCAACCTTTTATCTTTTTATACACTGGATCCTTTCACCAAACTGCAACCTTTTAGTTCTTCCAGGGCAATCCTTGTTTTAAAACTCAACATTTGATATTAAAAATACTTTCTACAAAAACCTAAGAGCAAAACAATTTTAAGTCCTCATTACACCCGCTCAATTTTATCACATGACCTCATTGTGCATTTTTCTCCTCATTTTGTTGAGCTAGGTTGTTATAAACACATTAAGCAACAACAGTCATGAGGATAATTGTTCTTAAAACAAATACAGGCAACAAGCCAATCTCTATGAAGAATACTGTCTTACAGTCAATCATTGCTTATTGTTACATTTGTAATAAAAAAATAAAATGGTAGTCAGAATACCAAGGCTTAATTTTTTTTTCCAAAAGCAATTTACATAATTAGAGAAAATAGCTGTATAACGAAGTTATTACTTTGAAAATTTAATGATTTCACTTGAGTTGCCTATAACTTAGAAATATCAGAAGAACACAAAATTACAAAAATCTGCATATGAATAATGCTTTAATTTTTCTAAAAAAAAAATATAAAACAGTATGTTTAAGGGTAATTGGCTGAATAAAATTATAATTATATATCTTTCTTTTTTGCTTCATTACTGTTCTTTATAATTTTTGTTACATATAATAATATTGGTAAAGATAGCATGTTACTTTTTGCAGTGGGATTGGCATACTGATGACTCATCCTGTATATGAAGCCCCTTCCCTTGCAGAAATGTTAACAGTCAGGATTTCTTCTCAAAATTTACCTTCTATTGCCTGTGTCTATGCTCTGGATCCACAGGAAGGGGAGATCATTCTAGATATGTGTGCAGCACCAGGAGGAAAGACAACTCATATAGCTGGCTTGGTTGGAGATAAAGTATATAGCCTTTTTTAGCAATCTGTGTCACTGTCTGTTTTCTTAGTACTACTTATAGTCTTCGTTAAAATGCAAGAAAAGTAATATTTTTTTCCCACTTTAAAAAAAATGTGCCGGTTACCGCTGCGTACCATCACAAAAAAAAGCACTGTCTATAGATAATAACCTATATTTAATGACACATAGAATTCCTATTGTCTCAGTTCAGTGTTTCTTTAGAGGTAAACTTTCGTATTCCTTTTCTAATTTGTTAGGGACTTGTTATTGCACTAGACAAAAGCTCTCAAAGAGTAAAGAAAATGGAAACCTTAAAGAAGAAGAATATAGAGATGTATATCTTTGATTCAACAAAAGCATGTTGTCCTGGTGCAGGTAATCAGACAATTTTCTTTGAGAAATCAAATCTGTTCACTGGTCTTATCATTGATTAAGTAACATTTGATTGATTGACTTAGATGGCTCTAATAGGCCACCCTACAGCCCAGAGACCTTTGATCGTATTTTGGTGGATGCTCCTTGCAGTGCTCTAGGCCAGAGACCTTGCTACAAAAATGAGATTTTACTTAATCAACTCAGATCTTATCCAGTTATCCAGCATCAACTTTTAAAAACGGTATGTTTCATTTACTTGATCATTTAATTTTTTTATGTTACATTCAATGATTGTTGTCTAACATTTGTATAGATAGTTCAAGAAATACGTTTGAAGAGAAACTTGCGCTGTATTTTCTCCAAAATCATCTGACATGCAGATTCAGTGGTGCTGTGATTATAGCTCAAATCACTTTAAGAAACATTGAAGTGACATAATGTTAATATACTTTTTTTTTAGTTTAATGTCTTTGAATTGTAATATGAAGCAATATACATACAGCCTGTACAAATTAGATACAGGATACAGTAATGATGAATAAAAACTAATCAAATGTTTTTACTTTAAGCTAGCGATATCTAGCTCTAACTTTCTAATTTAATAACTCCAAAACTCTCTAACCTTCTCTAGTCTTTTATACCTTTTTCATAGAAACTTCTAGAATCATGATGTCACATCATGTCACCCCGTGACACACTCTCTATAAACGTTCAACTTGGTTTTTTATTAAATTTTTTCTTTGTCATTCCATTACCTTGACCTATATATACTTTTCTGCTTAAACTTGAACTAATTTTTTTTTATTAAGGTATGTCTTGCATTTTTTTCTTTTTGTGTGGTATGACATAGTTTAAATAAGCCAAACTGTCTTACAATGACCAATCTTGAACTGTCTATACAAGGGTGTGACAATTGCTATAGACAATGTGTTTTTTTATAGCTGATAATCTTGTTGGGTTTCTTTTCAAATTATTCTTATTATTTAGGCTGTCAAGTTATTGAAACCTGGAGGTGTGATGGTCTACAGTACATGTACAATAACCAAAGAAGAAAACGAGGATCAGGTTTCTAGACTGCTAGCTACAAATCCCCAAATAAAACTCATACATACAGTAAGTTCTGTGTTAATGTTTGTGTTGGTAATGACAATGGTTTGCGTTCTAACTTTGTTTTTATCTGATAATCTTTATTTGTCCTTAGTATTGACAATTAGTTGTTAGAAGTGAATTCTGGTGATATGCTTTTTGGCTCTATTTTCCTGTTCACATTGTTTGCAAAGCTTCACAAAAGTATTTTTTCCTAGCTTTCACATATGTAAGAGCAATTAACTCTTTATCTTCCTAATTATTTTTGCACTTTGGACTTTCTGACAGAATTGTTCATTTTTCACATTTGTACATTCTACCCTGTTATGATCGAACTTCAATAACATTTTCGTTTGTAATCAGAAAATGTTACTTTTAGTATAGATTTATAGGAGAATACATGCTCTTTTTATATAACACAAATTAAAGTTTATAAGACCAAACATTAATTAAATTTAATGAGGTCAAATCAACCATGATATTGTTAATAAGGAGAGAAAGAGTTAAGCTATTTTGGTACATCATAAATGTAGACAATAGAAGGACACAACCATGATCATCATAATATTTTGAACAATTGTTTTCAAACTAATCCAAAATCTTTTTCTTGTCTTTGGTTGGCTTGTTTTTTTTTTAGATTCAACTCTATGTCTTGCTATAATGATTGTCATACCACTTATGGATATATTTTGTACTTCAAAGGAAAAATAAAACATACAATAAGAAATAGCATCAAAACAAACAAGAAATAGCATCAAAACAAACAAGAAATAGCATCAAAACAAACAAGAAATAGCATCAAAACAAACAAGAAATAGCATCAAAACAAACAAGAAATAGCATCAAAACAAACAAGAAATAGCATCAAAACAAACAAGAAATAGCATCAAAACAAACAAGAAATAGCATCAAAACAAACAGCTCTGTTGGTTATCAGAAGTAAACTTTATTTTGGTTTCTTACATTTTTAAAATGTTCAACAATTTGTTTTAGCTCAAGAATTAAGGGCTGAGTTCTCAAAGTTTATTAGTACATTGTTTAGTGTGTATGCTTATATTACATTTATGGTTATAGAAATTAAAATATTAATCATATTGAAAATATAAAAACAATTTGTCTTTGTAACAAAAACATGGGTATTGTTCAAATGTCTTTCTTTTGTCATAATTAGTCAGATATACCCTTGAGTTCTTGTTGATAAATAGTATAATTTGAAAGCCCTTTTAAAGAACAAGACAAAGGAGAATAAATGAACCATGTACTTCTCATTCTGAAAACAAAGTTTTCTCAGTAACTACTTGATGATGCTTTTTATACTAAAGTGAGCTCAAACCATTTTTAATATTTATTTTTAACATTTTCTAAATGTCACTTGCAAATATTTCTAAATAATCATTAACTTCAGAAGTTATAGTATGCTTGTCAGTGGTTATATTAACGGGTATATATCTTAAGTATGCCAGTCAGTGGTCATAAGAACAGGTATATATCTGAAATAATAGAAGCACAGAGGTCTCTTTTTTCAAAGAAAAACTCAAACTTAAGTACTTAGTGTGCATATATATCTGTTAGTACTTAGTGTATATAATATGTCTATTATTTGTCATGTCCATTTATTTTGTTTAGCCTTATAAACTTGGAGGTGATGCTTTACCCACTTGTGACTTATCCAGTGAAGACAAATCAAAAGTTCAGAGATTTGATCCTAGTTTTTTATATTCTGATGACAAAGACCTTTACAATGTTGACACTATTGGATTTTTTATTGCGAAGTTTCAAAAATTAAAATTAATTAAAACTTGAATTTTAATATATGTATATATATTTTGTTTTGTTTTTCTTGAAAGAAGTGTATCAGTTAACAATGTTCTACCAGTTTACATGATTACAATTGACAATAATAGTCTAGAGGAGACATGTGGGATCAGATTTCAACATATACAAAATAAAACATTATTGCCATTCAACAAAAACAAGTCATTGTAATATGTGAGGTTCTCATTCATTTTATTCAAAACTTGAAAGCTTGAGCTTTTATAGACATTTGGTGAGTGGTAATATACACCATGTAGACCTCTAACATTTGGTGAGTGGTAGTATAGACCATGTAGACCTCTAGCATTAAAGGCAACGAGCCAATAAATGTGTTTTTTGTAAGGTAGAAACAAGATTGATATATTTCTTTTTTATCAGCATTGATCAACCTGACCTATACAATCTATAACTAGTATCTTTGTATATAATGTTTAATTTAATGTCAGAATACATTCTTTCCAGGACTAATCCTGGTTCTTTTGTATTCCAGTCAGGCAGTTAATTATGATGTTGAAAATAATGTAACCACTCTTATCCTTGACCTGAGTTACTCTTAGGTCAAAGTGTTATAATGAATTAATTTTCAGCCTCACCACCTTCCACTATAACAGTCTCAAATACAATTGGTTCCAATGGGTCATCCAGTGGGTCCTGTCGTTTGGGAAAAAGTCTCTTTTCTGGGTTTTCTAGTGTTGGTACGGGGGCACAAGCTGGAGGAAGAAACTTGTGAAGTGCACTAACCATTGTATCCACAACTTGAATTGGGCAGGCATGAGCAAGTGGTCTCTCTAAGCAACTCACAATATTTTCTGCAAAACTTTACAAAAATATGCATGTGTAATTTTTTTTATCATCGAATTATAGTATGTCATTTCCTAGCAACTTTTTGTTGACCTACTAAACTCCCCCTTTCCCCTAAATTAAAATGCTACTCAAACTATCCACTAAACAACAACATCCATCAGTACCACTAAATGTGTCCAAGACACTTACTTGCAAGTGATATCATGTAGTTTTCTGTGGTGAACAATGCCAGCAGTTGTGATTTCTTTCCTGAAGTTTTGGGTCCTGACCAGAATACAATGAGATATTTTGGAACCAAACTTTGAGACACAGTCAAAGTGATTTTTGAAAACTGAAAAAGTAATTGTCAATGAAGAATTAACAAAACAAAAGAATGGAGGCTAAAAAAGAATCAAGAAACACTATTTGTAAATGTCTGGGCATCATTGAAGAATGAAAGCTTTAATAGTTAACATAGTTCTTAGTTTTTTACGCTATAAATTAAAATAGAACTATATAGATTTAAATTTTGTCATTATTTAATATCAAAGAAAAATATTTAATAATATTACTATCTAGATTTTAAAATAACTATTTAAAAACATTTTATGCTCTTTAGGCAATATGTAATTTAATAAACTGACCTACATTATTCCATAAGACAATGTCTTTACACAACAGTGTACTTTTATACACCAAATAATGTTTAATAATGATAGCACTTAGTCATCTGTTGATTCTCACACTATCTTCAGTTAGTACTTAGACTTTAAATAAAATCAACTGCTTGTAGTCTCACTTCCTCAGTAGGTGACATTTACAAAGATGTCTCACTACCCCAGTATGTGACATTTACAAAGATGTCTCACTCCCCCATTAAGTGACATTTACAAAGATGTCTCACTGTAGGTCTCTTTGAATCATTCCAACAGGAAATATCCCAAATCCCTTTATGTTTTACTTGAAAGGGAGAAAATCTTAGACTGGATTGGGTTCAATTTGAGTGGAAGCAGACTATAATAATTCACACACGCCTACACACACACTCACAGGGGTGAAAATCTGATTTTTTAAACATTCTTCTTGAGAATTAATTGATTTAGCATTCATTTTAAAGGCACCATTGATAAAATATATCTTTAAGAAGTAAATGTTATTCAAATGAATTTTAGAATGAATGAGGCTTGTGAAAATTCAAACACATGCAATGATTGTCAAACACATGCAATGTCTCCACTGCTCAATGACTCAGGCCTGTGGAAGTCAAACCCATGCAATGTCTCCACTGCTCAATGACTCAGGCCTGTGGAAGTCAAACCCATGCAATGTCTCCACTGCTCAATGACTGATGCCTGTGAAAGTCATCCTGACTTCCTTTACCTAACTTACGGTTTAGATCTTCACACAGTAGTTGTTGCCCTTGTTTCCACTCCTCGACACTAAACAACATATCTAACTCCTGACTTTGGGTGACATTCTCAGAGCAGCGATTCAGTAGGTCTTTGAGACAATCAATGGTCTTCTGAAGGATACCTCGTCTGTAATAAAAAAAAACTGTTTAGAACACCTCGTCTGTAATAAAAAAACAAACAAACTGTTTAGAACACCTCGTCTGTAATAATAAAAAAAAACTGTTTAGAACACAAAACGGTATAACTATTGCTCTCACATCTCTTACATGGCCATAAGACCTTTAGACGCATGATCTTAAAACTTTGTACCCGGTACTTACATTTTAAAACATCTACTGTTCTACATGGGAGTAATCTTAACTCAAGTTTCTAATGAATGACTGAATTCATAGTAATATCATGAGTGAAATGTCACAGGCCAAGTACTTACTCGCATAGTTCCTCCAACTTGTTGACATCTGTTATTAAAGGGAGACCACCACCCGCCTGTGGGGCCACCTGGGCTTCCATAACACAAGTCTCAACTCTGTAGCGGTAATCTTCGGGGCATTTTCCTTTCTGACCTTCACCTTAACCGAAAATGGACTCTATTATCAGAATGCGTAGTTTGTTTAGTACATTTAATCTCAACCTTAGATCAACATTTTTATTTAATAATGTCACAGTACTTGTAAATGATTATATAGGAACGAACAAGAATGACAAAAGATCTAGGCCCATCTTGTTAAGACTATATCTATCAAGCACACACACAAATACATCAATAATAAAACTACAAGTGACTTTTCATCTAACTGGGCTGTAAATAACACAATAAAACGATTATTAATGCTACTAATATTAATATATAGAGAAACAATTGACAAAATAAACAATGAAACCAAAAAAAAAACTAGATAGAATAAACAATGAAACAAAATAAAGAACTTGATATATTACAGATTAAACAAAAGAAAGAGCTAAATAGAATTCAAATGAAAGGAAGCAACTAAACAGTGAAGAAAAAATGACTAAGAGAATAAACAAAATATAGGCCTCTATAACTTCACGAAAGATACATTTTCGCAAAATGTACGGCAATAAACAACCAGTTATACAACGCACTAAGTATAACTTTGTGTTTTGTAAGCAAAAAAAAAAAGCATAAGAACATAAGCTAGGAACGATTTTCCGAACAAGAACAAGAATAGGCATACACAAGTTGACAGTAGCAATATACATACACGAAAACAAAAAATGAACCATTTAGAAATGTGCTTGTACTGGTATTTTTGCATTGTACTCACAGAGAACCAGATCTATTAGCCACAAAGAAAATGTTAATATGCCTAAAATCTTTTTCACTAAAGCTGCTAGAGGTTTTCAAACAATGTCTAGTTACAATCAATCCCACTCAACTTTTCCCCCTCACGACTTGTAGGTGTCTTTTTTTTTCCTTTTCTTTTTAGAACTAGAACTAACGTGTAAATCTAGCTTATTATTTTAAAACTTATACATCGAATTCCGTGTATTTATTTGTTAAAAGTCCTGGCCTAACATCTATTGTGAATGATTTCGAACTCTATTCAAGCTCATCTCAAGACTCACCTTTAGTTAGATCCACTAAGAAAAGACACACTACAACCAGTACTGCTACTTCACTAGAACACTTCGCCATTTTACCTTGTTTCTGAAAGAACCCTGTGTAAGATCTAAGACGATGCCAAAACTAGCACCACCCTCTCCGCTTCTCTTGCTCTGCATCAGGTAGGTACAGCATTCCAGGCCATGGGAATTTTTTTTTTGTTTGGCTTAGAGGTCACGCTGTATCGTCACTATGTCCAGTGCTGATGGTACGTGCTCACTCTGTAGGACCTGCTAGGTGTGGGCTGTCAAATGTGCTAAGTAGTTTGTAGCGAGTACGCTGAGTAGATCTTGAAGAATTAAACCGACTCATTGAATATGACTACAGTGTGTATGTGTTCAATATTTCGTGTGTTACCCTAGAGGGAAATAAAAAGGAATAGGATCACACACACACTCAGATTGTTTAATGGACGAGTGGCTACTTTTGTGGAGAAACATTACATATTTGGCTAAAAATGTATTTCTCTTGAAAATCTTTTGTTCCTGCCACACGAGAGTCTTATGTGCATGCCTCAGTCCTTGTTTACTGAGTCTATAGACTCGCCTCTCTTCCAGTCTATCTACTAAGCCCATCCAGCCTTTCATTGTCTTTCTATTCATTTTTTAAAACTTTTCATAATATCATAGACTTTAGTACTGTGCATCTTGTGAACTAGCCTCATTGTACAACGCTCTGCCAACAGGCAGCCTATGCCCGAGGATAGAAGCTGCAGCGAATTCATAACAACGCTGCACGATTAGTCGTATGGAAAATAATTCTACTACTGCTGTCTTGCGTACACTCCTTTGACTTTTTGTGAATGCAAGAATAAACTACTAAGTGACCACATTTTGTCATCAGTGCATCTACAATAAAGAAATTCCCTTGTGCAGTAGTGAACTGATCACTCCATATATTCCTCAGAGAGCCCTGCGCTCCATGGACTCAATACTTCTAGTTGTGCCCTCAAACGTTGGTCTCAGACAAACAACATGCTTCACCAATATTCACCATGGACTCAATACTTCTAGTTGTGCCCTCAGACCAGGGGCGTAACTAGGGATTTGGGGGCCCGGGGGATTGACCTCTTTGGGGGCCCCTTGCATTTTGACATTCGACATATGACATGGATAATGTATGCAAAAATATATAAGCCCCAAATCAAATTGGTTCAGTATATCAGTAAACTTAACAAAAAGTAATCAAGACTCTTTTAATGAATAATACTTTTGTTTATTAGTTAAATAATGCACGTGACAAATCTAAATTGATATCGCTTCACGTCGTGCATTCTGTGCAGCAAAGACATCTATAACATCATCTACATCGATACTTTCTAGTATTTGTGACTTCACTGACATTAATGCCATGATAAGCCTTTCTTGTGTCATTGTGCTCCTGAGATAGCTTTTGATGAACTTGAGCTTTGAGAATGATCTCTCACATGACGTAATGGCCTGAGTTAGCAGTATTCGGATGAGGTTGCAAAGTTTGAGTACACGTAATTACCATTTGAAGCCTGTTTCCTCAATATGTCTATTGGTGATTGTATTACTGGTTTGTTGATGAAAAGTGCTCGTGCATCAATGACATCATTGAAAAAGCGATTTGTCATTTATTTCATCATACAAACAGGAAAAGTAGCACAGTTTGTCATAAGCGGGTGTTCATCTAACAGGTGTCTTGGTTCAAGAAGACTCCCAAAGGTATCCATTTTCTTTCCAGCCTTTGAAATCTGCCCTTCATCTCCATATGAAATCTGTCCAGCACTTCTGTCGCAACACGTTTGAATTGCAGTACTATTGACAGTCCTACATTAGAACTCAACTTCCCATCAAGTCTTTTCTTTCTTCTGGTTGTTTTGATTACAGGGAATCCATAGTATTCACTACCTTCTTTTGCTTTTTCGATGGATTGTTGTTTTTTTTGTCAGTTTTTCATCATTTTGCAGAAAGCATGAAAGGGTACTAATTTCTTCAGCAGCTTCCCGTATATGCAGTCCAGACTTTTGTAGTTTCTTCTGAACTATATTAATTGGGCGCAGGAGCTTTGACCAGAATTCAAGATAGGCAGAGTAGAAGACTCAGGGAATCATTCCAACTGATCCCAAACTATTGAAACCATCGGTAGCTGAAAATGCAGAGACATTACTCAACGAACGACAGATGAAAAGCAAAGTGAAATACGATGCAAAAGCAAGACTACCTAAAGATTATTCTGTCGGAGAGTTCGTCTAGGTCAAACATGGCAGAAAGCAGTTGTCATAAAAAAACATTCAGCACCCAGATCTTACATCATAAAGACAAACGGAAAAACATACAGAAGAAATCAACGCTTTTTGAATAAGAGTTTCGATGAAGAAATCTCTGGGTACTATGATACCGATGGAGACAATGAACTGCAAACTGTTGGAACAAACGAAACAGACAGTTATAGAACAACGTCTAGAGAACTTGTGCCAGTCAAGACAACCAGTAGTGGACGAATTGTTAAAGTTCCTAGTAGACAGGGCCAGCCTTAGGCCACTGCAGCCTATGCGGTCGCAGTGGGTGCCGCGCTAAATCCAAGTGTACATTATTAAATTAAACCATTATAACGTATATAAAAATAACAGGGTTTTCGCGACCTCCTGATTTTTCAGGGCATCCAGGAAATCCAATGAAAAGGCAAAATATACGATAAAGTCCTGGACTTTTTTTGAATTTATTCAAATCTCCTGAAGAATAGACGAAATCGACATTTTGGGGTGCCTATAAATAAAAAGTGGCATTGCGAGCTTTCATTTGATAAAAATTTATTGCAAAGACGAAAGTAGGCATATTTTCTAATTTAAAAAAAAAAAAAATTGACATTATGCTCATCCCTACCCAGACTAGGCCCCGCGCGATCCGTTTCGCATAGGGCCCCGCAAATGCTAGGGCCGGCCCTGCTAGTAGATATCACTCTTAAGAACTTTAAAAGGAAGGGTGTGATAATAACTTCAAAAGGAAGGATGTGCTAATATTATATGATATTACGTCATTGTTTGTTGTTTATGTTTTGTGCGAAAGCAAAAGGATTAGATGGAAATAAAAATAGAGTTTCCATTGGATTGAGAAAAGATGAATAAAGGGGTAATAACTCGAGTGTGAAGTTTAATTCTGAAATTATAAATTATAGACGCCAAACCCGAATAATGGACTATTCTAGCATTATCAAGAATAACTTTTGAATCTGTTATACTCGATTCTGTAAATTTTGCTTCAAGGTTAATTAGTGTAGCCATAAAATACTCGCCATTTAGATCTATTATTAGTAAAGGTAACAAGATACCTGGAATTCGCTGTATATCATGCAGTTTTATTCGTGACAACAAAGTTTAAAATGTAAAACTAACTTAAAAAAACAACTTTGATCTCTGTGGGAAAAAATATTTTTAAAATGTCAACAAAGTCAACGTACTGATAGACCTAGATTTAGGTTTAGTCTTTGTGATAAATTTAATCCATAAATGTTGAAAAAAAAAGACACCCGTTGACACTATTTGTCAATCAAATATATTAATTTATGTATTTACAAATAAATTTCGGACACCCATTTGGGGGCCCCCCCTAGGTGGGGGCCCGGGAGGATTTTAAAATTCTCCCCCCTCCCCCCCTTAGTTACGCCACTGCCTCAGACGTTGGTCTCAGACAAACAACATGCTTCACCATGGACTCAATACTTCTAGTTGTGCCCTCAGACCAACAACATGTTTCATTACATTCAAGAAGAACATTTAGCCCTAACTCCATTAAACAATACCAGGAACTTATTCCTGCATACATGACTGATCTCCCTTTTCATCTGTCCAATGGCGATAGTCTCTCTAGTTTGTTTTGAAAATGCACGATCAAGTCGTTCAACTGTTGATCTTGTTCCCCCTTCCCCTTGCAAAATTTACGTAATACAATATTCTCTTTAAATGACTTAGGGGTAGTCTCATGACACCTTGCTCCAGGTCTCTTTTATTCTCTTTAAATGACTTAGGGGCAGTCTCATGTCACCTTGCTCCAGGTCTCTTTTATTCTCTTTAAATGACTTAGGGGCAGTCTCATGACACCTTGCTCCAGGTCTCTTTTATTCTCTTTAAATGACTTAGGGGCAGTCTCATGTCACCTTGCTTCAGGTCTCTTTTATTCTCTTTAAATGACTTAGGGGCAGTCTCATGTCACCTTGCTTCAGGTCTCTTTTATTCTCTTTAAATGACTTAGGGGCAGTCTCATGTCACCTTGCTTCAGGTCTCTTTTATTCTCTTTAAATGACTTAGGGCTAGTCTCATGACACCTTCCTCCAGGTCTCTTTTATTCTCTTTAAATGACTTAGGGGCAGTCTCATGACACCTTGCTTCGGGTCTCTTTTATTCTCTTTAAATGGCTTAGGGGCAGTCTCATGACACCTTGCTCCAGGTCTCTTTTATTCTCTTTAAATGACTTAGGGGCAGTCTCATGACACCTTGCTCCAGGTCTCTTTTATTCTCTTTAAATGACTTAGGGGCAGTCTCATGACACCTTGCTTCAGGTCTCTTTTATTCTCTTTAAATGACTTAGGGGCAGTCTCATGACACCTTGCTCCATGTCTTTTTTATTCTCTTTAAATGACTTAGGGGCAGTCTCATGTCACCTCGCTCCAGGCCTTTTTTTGTCATTCATAAATACCCAAGAACACTTTCTAAAGCTGCAGTCCACTCACGTGACCTCAGACACGAAAGTGTAAGGATATGGAGGGAAAGATAACCTAAAAAATTGTGTGACTAGAACCCAGAATTATATCGACCATCCAGGAACTGTCAGAAAGAGAAAGGGGCGAAGTGGCTGCTCTATTTCTGACATTTTGTACAGTGGCGTAGTTAGGGTGGGGGAGAATTTGAAAATCCTCCCTCCATATCTTACACTTTCGGGTCTGAGGTCAATTGAGGGTTGTCCCCAAATTAGTTTTTTTTTGGGGGGGAGGGGGGTTTACATTAAAAATTAAATATTACGCAAAATGCAGGGGCACCCAAAGAGGTCTCCCGGGCCCCCAAACGGTGGAAAATTCCTAGCTACGCCCCTGCTCTTGTAGAGTCTCACAATCCAATCCGACTAAAGGATTAGATTCAACCCTTAACGGACTACCGGTACATCTCACGTGATTTAGGAGCCTCAGTCTTATACCCAAGGACGGATCCATGAGTGCGAAATATCCCATATTTTATTATTCCGAGTATTCGGCTCAAGAATTCTAGTAGTCCTTTTTGCTTTGCTCCTCCAACTCAACGTGCACGACTTTCTCTCTTCAGCTCATTGTAGCCGATGTAGGATTGTGTTTTTCTTCTCTCATTAAACGTTTGGATGGCTGCACGGTCGTGTGTGCACTGGACTGTTTTTACAGTCAGGGTTCCATCCCTGCCCACCACACTACGGGAGTTTTGGGCTAGGACGTGATAAATCCAAAGGGACATACGTAACATGTACAACAAACAAGTCAACACATCCTTCCACGATTTAGATAATGCACAAACACGTTTCTTTAGCCCAGCATTTGTAGGCCTAATCCTTTAGGTCTTACATTGCCACCACTTACACACTCGGTCTCCTATAATAGTACCTCTGTAATTGAGACTGTAATGGATCCTTAGGATGAGATGCCATATTTTTTCTTCAATTTATCCGATAGATCCATAAAGTCAGTCTGAAGAAATCTTTTCGTTGGTTCCTCGCTTCTAGGCTTCTAGATTTGTATCACTTCAACTCTGAGGGGGGGGGGGGGCGTGGTGGTAAAACGCTTGGCTTTCGAATCGAATCTCGTTGAAAGCTGATTTTTTAAATGAATGTTTATGACGTCTCTTTAGACAACTCTAATGGATTCCTTACATCAGTGACATAACCGTTGACCAAAGAGACGTTTACATTATCTGGCCTATACATCTCAAGGTCCAAACCTTTACATTATCAGGCCTATACATCTCAAGGTCCAAACCTTTACATCATCTGGCCTATACATCACAAGGTCCAAACCTTTACATCATCTGGCTTATACATCACAAGGTCCAAACCTTTACATTATCTGGCATATACATCACAAGGTCCAAACCTTTACATCATCTGGCTTATACATCACAATGTCCAAACCTTTACATTATCTGGCCTATACATCACAAGGTCCAAACCTTTACAGCACCGGGCCTATACATCACAAGGTCCAAACCTTTAAATTATCTGGCCTATACATCGCAAGGTCCAAACCTTTACATTATCTGGCCTATACATCACAAGTTCCAAACCTTTACATCATCTGGCCTATTCATCGCAAGGTCCAAACCTTTACATTATCTGGCCTATACATCACAAGTTCCAAACCTTTACATCATCTGGCCTATTCATCGCAAGGTCCAAACCTTTACATTATCTGGCCTATACATCATAAGGTCCAAACATTTACATCATCTGGCCTATACATCACAAGGTCAAAACCTTTACATTATCTGGCCTATACATCACAAGGCCCAAACCTTTACATCATCTGGCCTATACATCACAAGGTCCAAACCTTTACATTATCTGGCCTATACATCACAAGGTCCAAACCTTTACAGCACCGGGCCTATACATCACAAGGTCCAAACCTTTAAATTATCTGGCCTATACATCGCAAGGTCCAAACCTTTACATTATCTGGCCTATACATCATAAGGTCCAAACATTTACATCATCTGGCCTATACATCACAAGGTCAAAACCTTTACATTATCTGGCCTATACATCACAAGGCCCAAACCTTTACATCATCTGGCCTATACATCACAAGGTCCAAACCTTTACATTATCTGGCCTATACATCACAAGGTCCAAACCTTTACAGCACCGGGCCTATACATCACAAGGTCCAAACCTTTAAATTATCTGGCCTATACATCGCAAGGTCCAAACCTTTACATTATCTGGCCTATACATCACAAGTTCCAAACCTTTACATCATCTGGCCTATTCATCGCAAGGTCCAAACCTTTACATTATCTGGCCTATACATCACAAGTTCCAAACCTTTACATCATCTGGCCTATTCATCGCAAGGTCCAAACCTTTACATTATCTGGCCTATACATCATAAGGTCCAAACATTTACATCATCTGGCCTATACATCACAAGGTCAAAACCTTTACATTATCTGGCCTATACATCACAAGGCCCAAACCTTTACATCATCTGGCCGATACATCACAAGGTCCAAACCTTGACATCATCTGGCCTATACATCACAAGGTCCAAGTATTTACATCATCTGGCCTATACATCACAAGGTCAAAACCTTTACATTATCTGGCCTATACATCGCAAGGTCCAAACCTTGACATCATCTGGCCTATACATCGCAAGGTCCAAACCTTGACATCATCTGGCCTATACATCACAAGGTCCAAACCTTGACATCATCTGGCCTATACATCACAAGGTCCAAACCTTGACATCATCTGGCCTATACATCACAAGGTCCAAACCCTTACATTATCTGGCCTATACATCACAAGGTCCAAACCTTTACATTATCTGGCCTATACATCACAAGGTCCAAACCTTTACATCATCTGGCCTATACATCACAAGGTCCTTTACTTTCTGTTTCCTGACGTCCCTCACACACGCCAATAAGAATGCAATACTTTGACCTTTCTCCCATCTTCCCTCACAAAAGCACCTCTCAATGTGACTTATTTTTTCCCTCAATTATAGATCTTTATTGGATTAAATACATCTGTGTTGCTTTCGACATTTCCATTTTCTCTGTCTACTTTTAGAGTAGATAACATCTGTACATAACATTGCCGAGTCGAAACATTTCAGGCTGGTTATTTAATCACATCTTTTTCACTTTGGAGCAAACTTATGACTGCACAGTTTAATAAAGGCAGACATGCAAAATGTAAATTGTTTCGGATGTTCCTTCAGAGTTTAAGATAATTTACTTCCTAGTCCAAACCTCCCGCAGGATGATGGGTAGTGGGCAGGGTTTGAACTCCTGACCATTGATAAGACTGAACGACAGCCAAGCGCGCAAACCGCACGATGAGGCAGCCATCCAAGGATGGATCCATGCTAACCAGAAACCTACAACCTTACATAAGATTGCATTGATGAATTGCATTGGTTCCCACTTTAATCAATGGTTTACAGCAATTGTTAGAAACCTATTACATAACATGGAATCTGATGTGAACACACTTTACACATCTGAATCAGTTTTTTAACAAATACTTATTTTATTAAACATGATGAAACAAAATACATTTAAAACAAATAAGTCAAACATTATTTATAGAAAATGTCACAGGTAAACAAATGAAAGGGTTTCACAATTCAATCCCTCTATCAACACTGTTACTTGACTCACATCAGCTTTTGATTGAAAATAATTGTCCATGATGAATGTGTGTACAAGTAAAAAGACAGTTTTTATTGGAAGTTCTAGTGGAGATGAAATTTGTGTTAAAAATTAAATATTTTTGTTGTCCATATAGTTCCAAGGCTATCACTTCTTTCTTTCTGATCTAGAGTTCCTCAGTATTTTTAAGTCCTCTTGTAGAACTAAATTTCTTTTGGCTAATGTTTCAGAATGTTGACGTAAGTAACGAATCATATCAGCCTGTTTCTCTAGGACTTGATCTATGTAGTTTTCATTTCTAGCAAAGAAAAAAATAAACAACCTGGTGAAAAATTATGGTATAGAATGTCAATAAAATAAAATTTTAGCATATCATTGTCATTTAATTGTGGCTAAGCTAGAAATCATGTTGGTTTTGAATCAGTCCTCTTCAATTATTCACTAAATTACTTTCATATCCAACATAGAATGTAAACATTCATTTGTGTTTAATATATGTATGTAACATGGAATGTAATAAGAAAAATAGAAGAAATCCTTTTTTTAAAAAACAAATCTAATGTTAAGTGTAATTGTATCAAATAGTTTGGATCAGTCATGTAATTAAATTTGTAATAGATCTAGACTAGCAATAATAAATCTGTGCCACTAGAATATTTTTACAAATTGTTTTTTTTAGCCCAATGTCATGATTTTAGCTTTCTCAAATGCTATGATCTTATCACTTGTCTGGACCAAGAGAAAAAGAAGGGTAAGGGTTACTGTGATAGCTTTTTAAATGTATTTTATTTTTAAAAACGTTGTACAATTTGAATTTAACTCATGGTTAAAACCTTATCACTAACCACTGCCAGTAAAGTGCTTATAAGTGATGACCTAATTCTTTACACAAAGTATAAAGGGGACAAATTCAACTTATATTAATTAAATAATAACTTACCAAAAATTAATTAAATAATTGGTTAATTTTTGTACTGATTCTGGCTTTGTCAGGTACCAGAAATAATTGTACAAATTTTCAACTTGTATCATTGAAATAATGTACCAGATAGACAGACAGAGTGAGCTGAGATAAGCTTTGTAAAAAAAACTAAACAAAGTATCTCTTATTCACTGGGTGAATTCTTCTAACAACAAACACCCACATAAAACTTATACACACAAGTCAATAAGAATTTAAACTTGGTAAATTATGACATCCCAAAGTTGACTCAGTTCTAACATCTGATAGGGAAAGTCAAGTTAGTTGGTCATTTTGATAAAAAGATAACAAGTAACATAGATAAATTTGACATAGCCCTAGACTGCACTAGATGGAGAGAGACAAAGACCAAGAAAGCTATGAACAGTGAAAAAACATTGGCCTCAGCTCTGAAAGAAAAGTGTGCCATCTAAAAAATGGCCGGCTCCTCTACCACCAAGGAAAAGGCACCTTAACCTGCGATATATGTGAACAGGAGTGTCTTTCCAAAAAAGGGCTCCACAGTCACATGAAAAAGTGTTTGAGATGAACCATAGTCGTGCAACTGAAAGAGGCCAACAGATCATCTGCTGCAGGGAACTAATTGATTCATTTACTAGAAATATGGAGCTGTGGTGGCTGAGTGGTAAAGTGCTTGGCTTCTGAATCTGGGGTCCTGGGTTCGAATCTAGGTGAAGACTTGGATTTTGAATTTCAAATCTAAGGGGTACCAGACATTTGGTTGGTCGTTGTGCAGGCAACATGACACCCTTGTTAGCCGTGGGCAACAGAAACAGATGACTTTTATGGCATCTCCCCTATTGATCGCAAGGTCTGATAGGGGAACTTTACTTTACTTTACCAGAAATATAAAGCCTAAATGTAAATATTGGTATTAGTAGTGAATAACAAAAGTTAGAAATGTGTTAATTTGTTAGCTTAATGGAGGGTAAAATAATTCTAGTAGAGTTTAGCTCAAGTTTAGTCTAAAGACATAAACAATACACATTAAACATTAGTACAAAAAAATGAAATAAATGGGAAAAAGTAACTGAAGCTTTTGAAAAAAAATTTTATCTTTAAAAAATAAAAATATTTTTTTTAAGACTCTAAAATAAAGTAACAGATTTCTTGAATATTTACCAGAAATAATTTTTTGTTTGAACTACAAAGCATTTGAGCATTCCCAAAATAATTGATTAAAGAAACATGGACTGGAAGAACTGGAAACATCTCTGAGCATTAGGAGAGTCACTTACAGACCTGATAACACTGTCTTAAAATTGCCCATGCACTGGCTATAATGATTATCTGTCAACTGGTTGGTGTTGCACCATCCCTGAATTTAGTGGCAACATTACATAAATACAAAAGAATTCTGTAGCTCTAGTTATAATAGAGTTAAGCTTTGTGTGTGTTATATATAGTCTGCAATTTTTAAAACTCACTTATATCCAAGTTCTGAATAACATTGTGAGTTTACAAAACTGGTCATGATTTCTTCTTGAGTGACATCTGGTGGAGCCTTGCTATGATTGAATATGACAGTGTACACTGTGAATGGAAACAAAGTGGGTTATAATAATTTTTGATGATAAAAAAGTTTTCGTCTGATAACTAAATTTGGATTAATATTTTTGAATTCAAAATAAATATGGAATCATATCTTTTCTAAAAGAAAAATACGATAATTCACAGCCGTAAAGTATGTGTGCATGTGTTTCAAGGGGTAGAGAGTTATAAAACAGGTGACTCCAATTGAAATTAAAAGTCTTATGTCAGAGAACATCCAGAGGGAGAGAGAGAAATGGAGAGAGAGATGGAGATAGCGGGCTGTTAAAATTCAGTGTAACAGATACTAGAATCACAGGCTAAAAAGTATGTTAGGGGGATGTTATGTACTAAATAAATAATATAGGTCAACAACCTGGGAACATATCAATGGAGTAGACAGTGTGCAATGATAGTAATAGTTTATTTTGCACAATCATGAACTGCATTTTTCCAAAACTTTTATCAACTCACTTTGTCTGTCTGTCTGGTAAAAAGTTTGTACACCCAATCTCAAATCAAGCTGAAATTTTGCACAATTATTCCTTTCACCTGACAACACAAGAATTAATCCAAAAAATTAACCAATTAGTTAATTAACTATTGATAATTACTTATTTCGTTTGGATCTCAAACAAGGGAAATAAATTTTAGGTCAAGTATGGTGGCATGAGTCCTCTTTATAGGTCGCAGCTTTGAAGTAAGTTTGAAACAAACAATAGATAACTACACAATCTTCTATTTTCATACACACCTCACTAGCACAGTGGTCAGAAGGTAATCTTGAATCATGAGTTCGAATTCAGGTCAATCCACTTTTTTTTTTTTACAAATGCTTTTAAAAAATGCTTATGGTAAAATTCCCCCACATACCCCTTTCTCTCCCCTCCCCACTGGTCCACACATAGGATCATAGGGTATTTGGAAAGCTAAAAGCATGAAATAGTGCTAAACAAAAACAATTGGAAAAAATATTTCTAATCGCACAGATCTATTGTTGTTGGTCTAGATCTATTACAAACTTAATTACATGACTGATCCAAACTAATTGATACAACTACACTTTGTATAAGCTTTGTTTTTCAAAAAAAGTATTTATTATGTTTTTCTTGTTAGTGTTTTAGGTTCTGAGATAACAACAAAGAGAAGAATGAATAAAGTTATCTCTAACAAATACTTAAGACCAGCACTACTCCCACCATTAAACTAAGGCATCTTATTTGAAAAGTATCTAGCAGAAGACATCTGGTTTAGTTGATCGTGTGTCAATTTTATAACTATTGTATTTGTAGGCAAATTGTTTTGTTAGACGCCCTCGCGCTGTGTCTTGTGCAGCTAAGTCTAAATGGAGGTAACACTGAAACAACCCAGGTGAAAGGCCAACAAGGTAGTCAACACTGATAAAGGACATGGAACAAGAAGTTGAATACTTAGTGAAGGGAACCATCAAATGTTCTATTCTCTCAATATCCACTTCAGAAACAAAAGATCTCTAACGCTGTCAAAAGTCTTTTATTTACTTTTCACTACACTTTCTAAATCCTAGTCTTGTTTTTAATAGTCACTTGACAGTCTGTAAGCAAAACTTTCCCAATTGACTTTACGCACCAAATTTCTTATCATGTCATAATAGTTTTTAGATGATTCTAATTAAGTATTTCTAGATTTCTTCTCTTCTCAAAAGTTTAACATACCAAAGTAAATAATAAGAAAAATAAAGGCAATGCCACTTTCAACTGCAACTAATATCTGTAGATATTTTGGATCATCTTTGAAATGGAAGTGACGATCAAGTCCATTGAACAATACAACCACAACTGCATTAGCTACAAGTAAAAAAAAAATTTTGATGAAAATTTAAGAGGCATTTTACAAAATTGTATTATTTCTGACCAATTAAGAAGTATTTTGTATTGTGGGTTTAGAAATGAAAAGTTGAAATACAAAAATGACTGCAAGCAAGAATCCTGACCATCAGCAGCACTGTGTTGTACAGGAGCTAATATTGCATAGCTAAATAGAGCTCAAACAAACAAAATGTAGTTATTTACCTGTACTCAGGTATCAAGAGTATAGAAGGAAAACAAAATGATAGATGAAGTTTTCATTTGATACAATTCAAAGGATGTGAGATCATTGTTTTTTAAATATTTGTTTTGGCTTTAATTTGTATAGGTCAATGTAAATTACCAGTACCACAAAAATTGTTTAAAATGTTTTCCAAGCCATGGTTTGATTTTTTTTGTTTTATCAATATAGAGAACTTGCATTCTTTTATAAATTGTATAAATGTTTCATTGAAATACCCACCTGGGTCAGGATTTCACATTTGACCATCACAAAGAAATACTATGATCACAAAAATGGACTCAAGATCTCTTTTTTTTCCTTTGGCAATTAAATCATTGAATAAAATCAAACTTGCTGAATAAAACTTTACATGTAATGTTTAATAGAAACAGTGGTATGAAAATATATTTTTGTGTACTATCTTATAATTTATACAGGATTATGTGTGATGCACATTGTTTGACACATTTCCTTTTGGATAATAAAGATTATTATTTTTATCCTTGGCTAGACTTTCAATCTACTTTACTAAGCTATTAGTTTTACCTATTAATTTAGGCAATCTGCTGCTTACTCAAATAAAAATCAATAAAGAAATAATAATATGCTTCTGTACATGTGTTTTTTCCATGTTTTTCTTACTGTGATGTCAGATTTTTCTAACAGACCCAGGGAGGTAATCCAACCTTTCCTGTTGGCTTAATTATTAACTCTCACACAAATTTGAAATCCTCTACCATAAACAAAATGAACTTAACTTATATTGCAAATAACTACAGGCTTTCAACATCAGTGTAAAAATATACAAATTTAATCTACTATGTGTCTTTGAAGACAAATAAAAATAAAAGTTTGACTCTTACCACAAGAATTGATCATAAAAGGTAGTCTACGAATATTTTTAGTCTTCCTATAGAACTGTAAATATCCATTTAGTCTGCTCTGATTGTGTTTGGCAAGTAAATATCTGTCCAGTCCCAAGAGAAGAAACCAGATTCCACCATGAATGTACATAACCAAAGAGATGTCATCTTCAGCACATTTACTGTTAGGGCAGAAGTAAGGAACAAGGAAAGCTGATGCACACAAACAGAGCTGAAATAAAAGTTGGTCACATTGCAACATCAGTCTTCTTCATCTATTGGGGGCTTGCAGTTTTTTAAGTGCTTTAACATATTTGCCCCAGATACCAGGATGTCAGGGAAAAATATTTTATAGCCACTAATTTAAAAACACTATTCAATAATGTCGACCCTGGGAAGGTACTGGGCTTTATCCGGGAAGTGGGGTTGTCTACGAAGATCTGATTTATGAATTCTGTAGACATGTACTATTTACATTAGATTTTTACCAAATTATTAAATTTTTACTACCTCTACTATTTTAACTGTGAATAGACCTTGATTTTAATGATTTGACTGTATGGAATTTGGCCCTTGTTGTGTGGAGGGAGAGTGGCCCTTGAGGGACTGCAGGCACAACATGGCCTAAATTGTGCCGATGTGCCCAAAATCACAAATCACTTACATACAAAATGATAACATATCATGTGCTGCCGCCTCTACATATAATATGGTGCTTACATACCGAATGATAACATATCATTACATATCATGTAATGCCTCTATATATGGGGCTTACATACAGAATGATAACCAATCAGGTAATACCTCTACATATGTACTTACAAACAGAATGGTATAAAAGTAGTTTTTCATGGATTTCTTGATCCATAATAAAATGAACATATGCCAATAAGAAATGCTTCATCACCAGGCATGGATGAGTCATCCACTTGTAATAAAGAAATAAGTCGTTTGGAAAAGAAGCTTTCAATGTCGCAACTCATTTCATCAATAGGTCTTTAAATTGTTTTGTTGCTTAGAGGAATGCTTTGATATCAGATGTAGGTTTGAGTACAAAATAGCTTTTAAAACTTTTTCAAAAGCTTGCAAAATCATTTTTTTCGCCTAAAGTGGGATGTATTCCAATTTCACAATAAGTAAAAGATATTTAATAAATAATAAATAAATTATAGCTTTTATATAGTGCTACTTTCATGCTTATAGCATGCTCAGAGCGTTATGGTCCAATCTCATCTGTGGACCAGTGCGGCGGAGGGGGTATCTAAGAGAAGATTTTTCTGTGCTGCCTTTAGGCATTCAGTAAACATAACTGCTCAAGTCAGGTGTCGAACCTCGAGCCCCCTTCATAGGTAGCCAAGACAAGTTCAAGCGTTCTAAACCTCTCGACCACACATCCCACAATTTTAAGACACTTGCAAACCATAACCTCTAAATATGGTACTTACATAGAGAAAGATGTTCAAGACAATAGCCCAAGTTGTTCTAATAGGTTTGTATAAAACATGTGGGCTGGAGACAAGCTCAATGTGGTCCACTATAAGATCATCATCTGAGTTGGTATTCAAATGATCTTCAGAAAATCCAAAAAAACCCTGTTGGAAATCAGAATATTTTAAAGTAAAACCTTTTTTTACTAAAGTTACAACATGCGAATAGATACTATTTTATTGGATTTGTAAATATTTTAATTTTGGTGGCTAATTGACTAAGCTCAGAAGAAGCTGCTCAGTGAAAATCAAAGCAAAATCTGTATGAAAATGGAAGTTACTCTAAAATATTTAGAATTTAACAAAAAAGCATTGGTCCTTGGAAATAAGATAATAAAATGTAGTTGAATACAATGCAAGCTACAAAGAACAAAAAACACAGGAATATGAAATAACACAAAAAGAAAATGTTACAAAAATAAGAATGTAATTTGAGTTAATCTTGTATTCAAAAAATGCCACCTTAAAAATCTAATCCAGTATTTCTCAAACTGCAGGGCGTATAGTTATAAATCCATATTTAATATTAATTTAGTAAAAATTACATTATTACCAATATTTTAGAAATTTAAATAATTTAATTAGTTCATCTTCCAAGAAGCCCATTTTAGAATGTATATCATGTGAGTTTCAATGTGTCTCTGAAGACAAGGTCTAAATTCTTAATTTAAAAGATGTCAATGAAGTCAAAGACAGTGAAACTGATAACTTTATATGAAATAGCATATAATAAAAGATATCTGGCGCTCCAAAGCATTGTTTTTAAAGAACAAGATCTGAATCTTTTACACAAATGTTAAGTCAGTCCTTCTATAGGGTTCTGAGACATGGAGAGTAAAAAAAACAAATATGGTAAAACTCCTGCCTGTTATTGGGAATTATGTGGCCAGAATAGATATATACTTTCAACCCAAGAAATTAAAAAGGGAAAATGGTACTGGACAGGAAATACCCTGGGAAAACCAAATACCAATGTTACAAGCCACTTGATTGGAATTCAAAAAGAAAGAGGAAATTGGGCAGGCCCAAACAAACCTGAAAGAGGTTGGTCATCAGCAAAGCTGAGAATGCTGGAATGACATGGGAGCAGATGAAAAAATCTGCTCAGAACCAAGTTCAGTGAAGAGGTGTTGCTGCAGCCCCTGGAGTTTCACAGGAATAAGAGACACTACTACTTCAGCTGGGAAAGAATTTGTGCTAACACAATGCACTCCAGAAGCTTTGAATGGAAGGGAAGACTAGAGACCTGTTTATTTTACACTCTAGGTCAAGTTTTGATTTTATGAGTAGAGGCCTGACAATTGGAGGTTTCCATGTAGAAGGACTGACATAACTTTTGTGTTAAAGTAAGTCAATCAAGTCATGTGATCTCATTCCAACTTTCTTCCTAGAGCTAGTGTCAACAATTATAAACTCTTCACATTGTACCACAACAATTCAATTTCTACCTAAATTAAGAGCTTACAAACACAAACATATATCACATATTACAGGACTATTTAGAAATCTTCACTAATTTTCTAGCAAAACTACAATTATACTAACCCTGAAAAACTTGTAAAATTTGACAAAATCCTATTCACTGCTGATATTTTCTTCAAAAACTAATCAATACATTCTACTATATATCACTGAGCAATCGAATTCACCTTTAAACTCCAATAACACTTGTAAAATTACACCAATCTTCAATGCCAAATATATTTGTACATTTTAGACAACTAAACAAAATAACTTATACTAGTCGACCCAGGGCGTAGCATATGCCGTTATTTTACAGGACCGGCCTTAAATCATATGCTATTGCAGTGGGCCCCGCACTTTCAAAGGACTCGCGCTAATTCTAGGTGTAAATTATTAAATTAATCCATTTTATAACTTTTAACAGATTTCCCGCAGCCTCCTGATTTACCAGGAGCTCCTTGAAATCTCCTCAAATTGCAAAATATACAAAAAAATCCTGGAAATATCCGGAAATCATTAAAATCTTTTGAAAACCCATACAAATCTAATGAAATATATAGACAAAATTTGTTTTTTTGGGGTGTCATTCAATATGGAAAATTACAATCCTACCCGTGATAAAAAAAAACTGCATTATCCCATAATTTTGGAATCTAGTGAAAGAAGCTTCTCGCGCCCTCAAAATAATGAAGATGTACTTGAGGTCAACAATTCTCATAGATTGATTGAAACATTTGATAATTCTTGCTATTGACCATGATCTATGTAGGAAATAAATTTTTTATGATATACTGTATGACTTCGCTTCACGCAAGGCTCGTAAAGTAGTTCTGTACATAGTAAAGAATGAATAAAATGCAAAGGCAAGTTTATTTTCTAATACAAACTCTTAATTTTCACGTATTATCTATATCCCTACCCAGACTTGGCCCCGCGAAATCTGCTTCGCATAGGGCCCCACAACGGTTGAGTCCAGCCCTGCTATTTAGTGATGGGTGAATATAGAGTAGATTACTTGTTCTCTCCCCCCCCCCTCTTTTTTTCACCGCTAAAACTACGTGGGGTAGAAATAAAAAAGAGTGATCTTTCCATGACATCTTGATCACAACAGTTAAGTCCGGCCCTGCTATTTTGTGATGGGTGAATACTACTTGTTCTCTCCCTTCTCTTTTTTTTTTCGTAGGGTAACTCTAGTACGACTTGCAGAAATAAAAGTGTGATCCTTCTTTTACTTCTTGTCCAAACTCTTGAGCCATGAAGAGAATTATATATATAGATAGTTAACCCATGGCATAAGAAATGCAGCTATTTTGCAGGGCCAGCCATATGCCACTGTAACCTATGCGATCGCAGTGGGCCCCACACTTTCATAGGCCCGAGCTAATTTTAGGTGTAAATTATAAAATTAAACCATTTTATAACATATAACAGATTTCCCGAGGCCACCTGATTTATCAGGAGCTCCTGGAACAAAAAACTTTTATCACTCTTAATGCCACATCAATTGTAGACTTAAATTAAGACAATTAAACAGTGAAGTGAATATTTTCTAGACATGTATTATGGTATTTGGAAAAAAAAAAAGGGGGGGGGTTCACAATAGTATTGTAAATCTAGATTTAGAAAAAGCAATAGAAAAAAGAATACATTTTAAAACCAAAGCATATCTAGGGGGAAATAAACGCTAAATACTATTATTTATCTGAAAATTACAGACTTTAGCCCCCTTTCTGCTATATAAAACAAAATTAATTAATTAGTACTAAAAGATTAATGAATTGGTTAATTTTTGGATTGATTTGTGTATTATTATCGACTATGAATAATAAGGCAAAATTTCAAATTGATCCAAGAAAGGGAAGTGGGAGAAAAAAGGATTAAGTAGCATTTATTCCCCTTATTTCAAAATCAAATTAATAATTAATCACCAACAATTAATTAACTCATTGTTTAATTTTTAGCAGCCCCCAAAAGGGGAAAAGACGTTATTAGTTTCGTGTGGAATGTCTGTCCGTCTGTCCTGTTTAGATCTTGTAAACTAGAAAAGATAGTGAAAATCCGACATCATAATATTTTAGACCATTCAAAGTTCTGATGCAACGGCTTTTCTTTTCTGAAAGTGAAAAATGTAATTTTTAAAATCACTTATGCAAGCAGTTTTTTCATAAAAATACAGCACTTTTACAACTATTCACTATTAATAGTAACAAACACAGGAGGCTTTTTAGTATTGGAGATGACCATTTGCCATACTTTTAACACATTTATGCAAAAGGTTTTAGATTTTTTGTCAAAAAAATTATTTTTTTTACATTTTTATTGCTAAGTTGAGTAAGTTCTTTCTGAAAATATTGAAACCTGCCTTTTTACCTGCCTGGGTGGACCACTTCGGGGGCCGATTTTGATTTGTGTTTCCACACAAACTGTCTTTGTAAACTTGTTTTGATTGATTCTTGCCAGGTACAATAAATAATTGTGTAAAGCTTTAACTTAATCTGAGAATGGGAAATGGGAGAAAAAACATGTACAAACTTGTACAATACAGACAGACAGAGTGAGTTGATAGAAGCTTTGTAACTAGATGAAATGGACACTATGGAACTGTATAAACTATAAATAATTTTTACTTACCCCAGAATGAGAATTCTGAGTAGTTAAACTGACCATTCCTAATGGGATAAAAAAAAGTTGACATTAATTTCTTAATTTAATTCTACATTTTTAATACAGATCTAGATCTATCATCTATGATGTAATGACCTACTCATCTAGATCTATCATCTATGAAGTAATGACCTACTCATCTAGATCTATCATCCTTGATGTAATGACCTTACTCATCTAAATCTATCATCTATGATGTAATGACCTACTCATCTAGATCTATCATCTATAATGTATTGACCTACTCATCTAGATCTATCATCTATGAAGTTATGACCTACTCATCTAGATCTATCATCTATGATGTAATTGCCTACTCATCTAGATCTATCATCTATGATGTAATGACCTACAGACGGTTTTTTGTTGTGATGGTCACATGACACCCTCGTTAACCATAGGCCACAGAAACAGATGACTTTTACATCATCTGCCCTATAGACCAGTGGCGTCACTAGAAGGGTGCGGTCTGCACCGGGTGACACCCGTCAGGGGGGTGACACCCAAGTAAAAAAATGCACGTTTGGAATAACTGACACTAAAAAAAAGTGTCAGTGGCTAAATATTGGAACATGTTATTCACAACTGATAAATAGATCTATATACAATTTTTAAAATAATTCGGCTAAACATATTTTAATTTTTTAATGAAATTCTACAAATAGTCCAAATCGTGACATCATACTTTATATCAGAAGCTGATGTGAAACCTTTCTTTCAGCTGCATATTAGCTGCGTGTATATAAAGACTGCTTTGATTTAAAAAAAGAATGTTTTTATGGAATTATTGAAATACTAGCTAGTATCGTAATATCAGAGTGCCAACTAATTGTCACTGTTCAACAAATGACGACATTCTTCAAGCATATAATATTATCAAAATCTCACATGTAATTAATATAAATTTTGTAGAATTGGCAAGTAAATAAGGGCAATTGAGATTTTGGAAGGTGGTGATGTAAATTCAGAAGTTGAATATAAAAGAAACTCTAGCCAAGATGAAGGAAATGTTTAAATCAGTCTTATGATATAGACTTAAATATTTTAAGGGATTGTTTCTTTTTGTCGTGTACCAATTTCACAAAAGGAAAAGTATGCTAGTTGTGAAAATAATATTTCTGATATTTACTTTTGGGAATGATTTAGTCTCTTAATAGCAAGAAATTTTTTGTTGTCAACTATTTTCAACTAATTCTATAAAAATGAAATTCAAACTAGTAATTTAATAAGTGGTGGAAATAAAGTCCAAAATTGGAATATCAAAAAACGTATGAAGAATAGTTATCAGAATCGGAAAATCAGAAAACAAGGACATCTAGCTACTAATACAATAGACAAGGAATTCGTTGCTATGATTGTTGTAAAGAAGAAAAACAATGAAATTGCACAGATTGTTTCTATAAAATCAGAATAATTGACATTTCTTGACCATATTAACAACGAGTCTTTATTTCTTCTTCATCGTTCTCAATCCTATATCTGAGATGAACCGCGCAGTGGTTTCCAGATCAGGTAATTCTCCGTATAGCTTTTGTTCTACAAGAGGGTTTGGGGCCAGAGTCTTGTTCGAGCTTATTAATATAGTATGCAGCTTTGAAAGACATGGACAGCATTCTCTGGTGATGCTCCACAGGACAAGTTTTCGCTAGTCCCAACTTTTAGCTTCCGGAACATACGTTGTCTCATTCTGTTGTGTCCGGTTCTGAGTTTTTAAAAAATTATGCGTTGGTCATGTCGAGACAGCTTATCATAGGCGTCCTTTTTCTTGTAATTGGGATGTGAACTGGTCCAATTCTCATTTATTTAGTCTTTATTGAATATAGAATTTCCATAAGATAATGGAAATATTGTGTGAATAAAACCCATAACTGAAAGTGTATGTATAATGTTGAAAAGTGTATTAATTTTATTTACAAAACCATGTAAGAGATATATTTTATTTATAAGACTTAAAAAATTACTGTAAGCACATTTGTATTTTGTTTGACAGCACACTTGACATAGTGCACACTGATCAGATGCATAAGTTATAAGATTTTAAAGGAGAAAAAAGCTGGTGAGATTTACTTAGTTACATAAGTAAAAAATGTCTAGAAAGCGGGGTTAGCTTGAATTTATGATATGTCAAGCTCAGGAAATTAAAAAATTCAGCTTCGGTGTATGGAGCCATAAAGGAATACAAGGAAATTTTAAGAACCAACAGAAACGCTATTTAATAGATATGTATAACATTCACTCAATCTATATCGTCAACATTCTTTTCAGAAAATGCTACTTGCCTACAATTTTTGGTACAATGGAAATCGTTCTTTTCGTTTTAAAATTATAGCCTTTAGAGATGCAGGTTAAGATCTGTTGCCAGATGTCTTTTATTTTACTTTTCGTTGGTTTATTTTTTTTTCGGGGAAGGTGTACTCAAAAGCCAAAGATACATAAGAGTAGGTCTACCTTTTAGCTATTGACAAAGTGGTGGCTAATTAAACTTTTTCTTTACCAAAAGCATAAGTAGTTCGACAAAGGAACAGACGACACTTTCACAAGGGGCAAATTGATTGATATTAAATCTTTAAAGACATTTATTATATGTGACTGATACATTTTCAAGTTTGAAATCTAGAAAAAATTTTTAAAAAATAATAATTTACTTAAGGTTGCATTGTTGCAAAATTGAACTATAGATAAATTGTCATTTATAGTTGTTTAAGAATCAATAAATGTAATTAATTATAAATTATGTGTATTATGACTCAACAGACAAAAAAGTTTTTTTTTACCGGGGGGGGGGGACACCCAGAACTGACAGCACCGGGTGACACCCACCCTAGTGACGCCACCTGCTATTGCTATAGACCACAAGGTCTGAAAGGGGAACTTTACTTTTTTTTATATATATTTTTTTAATGAATTTTTTATATATTTACTTTTTCCTTACACAGTCTAAAATTAATAAATAAAAAGAAATATTTTATTTAAAAGTTTATTTTATTTATTACACTTTTGTAGCCAATTCATTTTCTTTTAAATTTAATTCAAATATGTTAGATTGTATAATAAAATTTAAAAAAAGTTATGTTAGTAACTCTACATCACAAATTTTTTTTGTTCCAGTATTTTTTCTATCAAAATATGTCTATACTATAAATATAGAGTGACTAGATGTATCATCTAGATTAGTGTTTCCCAAAGTACCCCTAGGGGTATGGAAAGAGTTTAAATGGAGTATGCGTTGTACCTCATTAACTATGCTGATTTTATTTAAATATCCATTTATTTTGTTCAGTTAGTAAATGCTTTTTCAGCATTTTTTAGACATTAAGTTGTGATTAAGCCAAAAAGATCGCTTATCAGATTAAAATAAACCAAATGAAGATGATTTGTCATGTAAAACACAAACCATTTCATTCTCTTATTGATCCAAATCAATGTTTTTTGTAATAGAACTTACATAAAGATTTATTTCAACAAACTCTCTCCTGAAGGCGTCCAAAAGCACTACTGGCCCTGGCCAGACAGCAATGTGTTCAATCTTCAACGTCTACTATCCCATAAAAAAAAAAAAAAAAAGAAATGGTCATAACAGAGCTTCTCTATGTGATGATTGTGCCCTGCTAGTTCACTATGAAGATGATCTCCAGAATGCTGTCAAAGAATTTACATACGCTACCGCCTCTTTCGGTTTATCTATAAACCTCGGGAAAAAAGAAGTCATGTTCCATAAGTCACCCAATAAAACATACTCAGCCCCAAAGATCACCGTAAATGGACAGCCCCTTAAATGCTTATTGTGGTAGACCACTTCACATATCTAGGAAGTATATAGTAATAGTATCAATTTAGACTTGCTTTCGAAGGAAGTTGATATATTATATTATAGATCTATCATCTAGATCTATCTACTTTTACGTCTCAAGAAACAACCTTTTCCCTTTGCAACTTCTTGAGTGACTAAAGAGGCCAATTCTTGATACACAGCTGCTGTTGCAGGTTGGGCATATGTTATCACCAGGCGCAGTTGCATTTTCACCCTTCTTTCTGCTTCTGTTGTGTATGGCATTTGCAATCCGAGATCCTTCCTTTAAATGTTCTCTCTCCATGTGGATCTATCCAATGCTACTTTTTCCCAGCTGCTAGTGTCGATTTTGAAGAGCTTCATGTCGCGTTTGCATACATCTGCCTTTTAGTACTCGCGGCGTTCCAGTACCACCTCATCGTGGTCGCTGCGTGAACACTCCGCTCTCTTGTGGTGGCCAAAGGTACTGGTTGCTTGCCATTAATGAATAAGCAGCCGGCAAGTGTAAAAGTCAATCAAAGGGGCTATGTCCAGCACCCCCCCCCCTGTAGGGCCCCGGGGCAACGGTGAGTAAGAGACCTAACGTGATCTCCGAAAAGCGGATAGCGCTGGACACCAACTCGAGGGTTGGTCGGGTTCTCCTAGGACTCGGCTGATTCGCGGGTCTCTCTATGGGCAAAGACTGGACTGACTGGCGCAACCTTAGCGGGCTGCGTCGGGCGGACTGGTCGGCGTCCAGAAGCTAGGCTCTAACTAGCCCGTTCCCTGGTGCGCTAGTGGAGGAATTCACTGCGACAAATGGTAGTTCCAATACTGGGAATGTCGAGAAACGCGCGCCGCCCTACTCCTTCCTTGTATGAAACTTATATGCCTTTTAGTACTTATTTAGTTATTATAATCTACTGCAGTACTAGACTTCCACCTAGACTAAATGTCACTAGATACTAGATCTATCTCAGTAAAGTCTGTAAAGTCATTATCTGTATCAACAAATCAACACCAAGTGTACACTATGTTAATGTGTAGAACTAGATTACTAGATCAGTAGATCTATCTCTATCTAGACTTAGACAGTAGACTAGAGAATCCATCAGTCATCAGACTCACTGTCACTCAGATCCACTCGTCACACTCACTCGTCTCGTGACACTCACACTGACTTGACTGACCTTATTTAGCTTATTATTATTATATATATTAATTAAGCAATTTTTAGTAATTACTCACTGTAGTCAGTGTAGTCACTCACTGTCTTAGTCAGTGTGAGTGTAGACACTGTAGTGGAAACAAAGTGTCTAGATATAGAATCTATAGAAATTACCCTCCTATAGGCTATACTGGCCCTATGTTATTACTAATCTAGTCTAGGCATCTAGATCAGATTCTAGTTCTAGAGAGATGCATAACATAATTTAGAATAATCTAGATCTAGATCTCGATGTCTATCTAGATTAGTAAATTGTTTGTTTTTGACAGAGTGATGTCCCTACCAGGGAAGTAACTCTTTCCATATATCTTTAGTCTAGATCAGTTATTGGTTCTCAACCTTTTTACAATTCTCCACTATTGGCACTATGCAGCGAGCCCCAACCGTAAAATTATTTTCGTTGATAAGCATAATAAAATAATAAATCATAATTCTCATGTAGTAGCTGATATGTATTGCAAACGTGATATGTTTGATCATGAAACATACGTCATTCTATTCTTGAAATATATGGATTTAATAGATCTATTGGTCTTTATAATTAAATTACAAATAGGCCCATATGAAATTGACTTTTACTTATCTTTTCTCATTCACCATATTCATGTTGCAGACTTATGTAACAATTTTTGACCCAGAGACCTCAGGGGGTTATGGTAAACATTAAACAATGTAGTATCAAATGCACGCATAGTTAACACAGGGGCGCCCCAGGGGGGGGGGGCGGGCTGTGACATCGCCATTGTGGTTCATTTTGTACACCAATGATTTTCAATCCAATAGTCCTTTTTGCTCCTTCACAAAATTCGCTAATGATGCGGCTCTTCTTGCCCTGCTCTCAGAAAGCTCAGACTATTATCATTATTATTATTACTAAAAAGCATGGCGGAACATTTTCACAAAATGATTTTGACAGACTGATCTTGTTTCTGATTCCCCAGGTCAATAATTCTCGTCATCTTCTGGGTCAAGTCTTTTTCTGTATTTAGACTTCATAACTAACACACTGGAAAACTCGTTTCGCAAAAATATATTATTTGAAATGGATTTTGAAAAAGGAGCAACTCCGACAATAGGGTTATGACTGAAAATTCTTGAATCAAATTAAGACTAAGACGGCTTTATTGATCCTTACGGAAATTTGTTGTGATTACAAGGACTCTTTTCTCATATAAAGACAACACAACAGAAAAATACACATAAATACAACAGACACAACATAAAGAGTTCATTCAGCAACTACACACAGGTAGGCTATCTTGGTGCATTTCATGTTCCCTGATGTGTCACTGACATTGAAGATAAATCTTTTTTTCGCTGCATGGCTATTGAGAATAAAATGCTTTTTTTTTCTTTGTTTTTTTTATGTCTCCGTAACATTTTCGACTTTGACTTTAAATAAGCTCCTGGCAAACGTGATGTCAAGTACATGTGTAAAGTAAGATGATATTTTGTCCGCAAGCATTCGCAAATGTTCTTTCACTGAAATTATAATTTTATCTGTTTGTCAGGTTCAATATCATTTTCCTGATAGAGAGCAGATAAGACTGGCAACATGTTTTCGTCCAACTTTGTTTTCCAGTCTGAAGTTTAAGTTAGTAGGATTCGATTTTTTTTAAAAATCGTTTGATCCTTGGGGTGACACTTTCTACTGCTTCTAGTAATTCTTGTGGCAGTGTCTTCATATTTTCCCAAGAAATTTTTTAAAACTTTCCCAAAAATGAACCCTTTCTTTTATACATCACGTGCTGATGTAGTCGTTTCAAGAGTTTGGCCAAAGAAAAACTGTTGTTTTTTTTTAATCATCATAATTAATATACCTAACCTTACGTCTAAAATTCTGGGTATCCTTGTCAGCGTTAAAGTTTTTTTTGGTTTCATAGATTTGGCTTATAGAACTTCTTTACAAATGACATATTGAGACTTTTGAATTCCTGGGTCAACTATTGGAGTAAAAACATACCGTAAAAATTGACATTATATTTTGTTTTCTTAACGTTCTTTTGATCGAGATCCATGTTAACTGTTTGTTCCATAATGAAATGTTACCGTCAATAACATGGACTACTCAACGATTAAGTATTATTAATTATAAAAGAAAAAGCTTTTCAATTACGTCAGGAAGTCACCATATCATTCCCAAATCATGTCACGTTACCTTATGCATTAATTTAAATTGTTACAAATATTTAAGCTGCGACAATGAAAATGTTTGAATTCATTCTGATTGATTTGTCTGCATTATTTATACTTTATTGACAATAAAATTGTAAAAGTCACAGAAAAAAATGTGTACGATGTCAAGTTTTACACGTTAGAATAGACAAAAAAAATATTTTTTCGATGGCCCTAGCGAATCGTCTTTCGACCCCCAAGGGGGCCGCGACCCACAGGTTGAAAAACCCTGATATAGATAGACTCATCAGTGGTGCCCAAACTTTTTGTGTAGACCTCCAGTTTTTGGAAGACCCTTTGCATTTTTTGGAAGATCCACCAACTTCAAATAAGTTGTTTTTTTTTCACTGATTTCTAAGCCATATTATGGTTCTATATCCATTGATGAAATTCGAATTGAAATGAAGCAAAATACAAAAATAGAAGCATAAATACATGAATTGACCAAACAAAGAAAAATAAATTAATTAATTAATCAACGCCTATAGGTGGGTGGGCTGCTTTGCTAATAATATTTCAATATTGAGTTTCAATTTAGTTAGGTTCAATATTATAACTTCTCGATTAGATGATGTTTGACCTGTTTTAAATTCGGAAATAGTGATTTTTTCATCTCGTCCAATGTATAATATGCTTCATAATTTATTCCTCACAAGAAACACTGAGATTATGACTTTGTTTTGATCAAATTTAGGTTATCACCTTTTAGTTAAAGTTAAGCTCATTAAATTTATGAAACATGGTAGACTATGTCTGATTCCTGCTTTTCTTTTAAGAATTATGTCGTTTGCAAATAATTACATAAGGGCCTTTGATTACCATAATTAATACACTTTTGAACTGTACTGTTGCTTAGAGGTTGTTTTTTTTTCTTCATGAAATCAGATATAGGATTTTTTTTTTATTGCGGAGTTTATTTTTTTTAAGGATTCGAATAAGAGATTGAACATTCTTTAAAACAATTAGATCAATTGTAAGACATCAGTTAGGCCAGGGGAGGCGCGGTGGCTGAGCGGTAAAGGGTTCGAATCCTGGTGAAGACTGGGATTTTCAACGTTGGAATCTTTGGGCGCCTCTGAGTCCACTCAGCTCTAATGGGTACCTGACATTAGTAGGGGAAAATTAAAGGCGGTTGGTCGTTGTGCTGGCTACATGACACCCTCGTTAACCGTAGGCCACAAAAACAGATGAACTTTACATCATCTGCCCTATAGAGCACAAGGTCTGAAAGGGGAAATAGTTAGGCCATGTTCACATCTAACTTTACATTCACTTTCACCTATCCTTTAGATCTGCGGGAAAGTTGGGGCACTACAAAAGATCTGTTAACCTTCTTTCTCCATTCTTATCTCTCATTTGTCTGATATAATTTCATTCGGATGTTCTTTCTGAAAATATTGAAGCCTGCCTGGGTGGACCACTTCGGGGGCCGATTTTGAGTTTGTTTCCACACAAACTGTCTTTTGTAACCTTGTTTGTTTTAACATTAAAATCTCACCTATAATAAACAAAATCAAAGCAAAAAATCAGTCAAGAAATTATACATTTGTGCGATTACAAATATTTTTACTAATTGTTTTTGTTTAGCGAAATGTCGTGCGTTTGGCTTTCTTAATGCGCTATGATCCTATCACTTGTCTGAACCAGTTGGAAAACGGGTGGGTGGAGAAATAAATAAATATTAAATAAATAAATATTACCGTGATTGCTTTTTAAACGCATGTGCGTGCATATAAATACACGGTACAGTTCTTTTTTTTTTCTGACGGTACGCACCGGTATGGGGTACCGGAGCCTTTTTCAATGTGGAGAAAAATATTTTATTATTATTCCTTTTCTTGCATTTTAACTCATATTATTAATTTATTAGTAGTTAAAAGTGAGGCAATCCATCACTGAGTACCGGCACTTTTTTTTTTTTTACAAAAAGCACTGTATATAAGCCTATATATGCATGCATGTGTATTTATATATATATAAAGTCTCATCAAGCTACTAACCACTGTGCGAGGAATGTGCTTATGAAAATAGAAGGTTTTATAGTTATCTAGTGTTACTTTCAAACTTTTCTACAAAGAACAAAGGGGACTATAATTCACCACATCAGTCAAGTATAATTTCTTTCCCTTGTTTGAGATACCAAACAAAATAGCTAATCAACTAATTGGTTATTTTTTAAAATTTGATTCTTGCTTTTTCAGGTAAAAGAAATAATTGTGTAAAACGTCAGCTTGATCAAAGATTGGAAGTGGGAGAAATAACGTGTACAAACTGGTGACCAGAGCGAGTTGATATTAGCTTTGTAATAACCAATGAGGAAGTGCTGCGAAGTGTCAGGACATCCGCGCTGTTATCAGCAGCAGACGCCTTGGTCATGCTTTTAAGCTACCAGGTATACAGATGTATGCAAACGCGACATGAAGCTCTTTAAAATCGACACTGGATAGATTGAGCATGGAGAGCGAGCCTAAAGGAAGGGTGCTGCTGCCATACACACCAGAAGTAGAAAGAAGGGTGACCGTACAACGCCGCCTGGTGATTACACATGCCCAACCCTGTGACCTCAGCTGTGTAGCAAGGATTGGCCTCTTTAGTCACATGATAAGTTACAAAGGGAAATAGTCGTTCCTGGAGACGTAAAATGCCACACACACATATAAATACAATTTTTAAACGGCTATCACTAGATCTAGAAGTAGGCCTATATACAAAATTAAAAATCCTAAAAATGGTCCCAGTGAATAGATCCTTAAAGGCCCATTCAAAAGGTGTGTGTGTGTGGAAAGTAATACGGCGTGTGGAGATGGGTTATTCTAAATGAGGCTCGTCTCTAGATCTATGAATGACAAAATAAATAAAAGCAAGGTAACAAAGACTGTTTGTGTGGAAACACACTCAAAATCGGCCCCCGAAGTGGTGCAGCCAGTCAGGTTTAAACATCTTCAGAAAGAACATAAAAATGAAATTCTATCAAAGAAAAATGAATGATAAGAATGGAGAAAGAAGATCTTGTGTGGTACCCCAGTGGTTCAACAGACCAAAGATTATGTGAAAGTGAATGAATGTGAAGTTAGATGTGAACCTGGCCTAACTAATGTCTTATAATGAATATCTAATTGTTTTGTAATGGGTCTCAAGGAAAAAAGCATTTCGGAAAAAAAAAATATTCCCAAAGTTAATTGTAGTTGAGTGTTCCATTTATGTATAGTCGCGCTGCAGTTCATGCGATAATATGAAAAACTACTTATTGTTGTTTTAAATTATGTCCAACTTATATGCATACTAAATTGTTTTTTTTTTATTTAAAAAAAAAAAGTAAACATTTTTTTGTGTGTAAATGTAGTAGTTAGTATGACAGAACTTACATAACTTAACAATACATTTGTAAAAAAAAAATTCATTTGCATAAATGTGTTAAAAATACTAAAGCGCCAGTGTTTGTTACTATTAATAGTGAATAGTTGTCAAAGTGTTTTTATGAAAAAACTGCTTGCATAAGTGATTTAAAAAATAAAGATTTTTCGCTTTTGGAAAAGAAAAAAAGGAGCCATTGCATGAATGGACTAAAATATTATGATGTCAGATTTTCACTATCTTTTCAAGTTTATGAGATCTTAATGGGACGGACAGACATTCCACACAAAACTAATAGCGTCTTTTCCCCTTTCGGGGGCCACTAAAAATATACGTTAAGAATGGACTAAGTTGTAAATAATGATGTTTCGCGGGAAGAACAAAGCTATTTCTATAATTTGTGAGAGCATATGCATGGCTGCAACGGGCGATTCAAAGGGTATGCTTTGTTTAAAACTGTGTTTACTCAGTTACTGGAACTTTCGTATGAGGGATGGAACACAAAAAGTGGGGCAGACTAAAAGTTCGTGGTTGGGAATGCAGGCTTTATATTGAAGGATGCCAAAAAAGTATACAATGTTATTGAGAGAATATACAAGGGTCAAAGAAACTGTTGTTGGGGGGGGGGGGGGGGGGCGTTTCATTTAAAAGTAGGCCTACCGTAGTTTGTGTGGGGAGGTGTTATAATGACAGTAGACAAGAAAGCTACAACTGATGGGCCTAAGAAGTGTTTGTGTACAGCCTACATTAGGGGGGGGGGGGGGTTACATGCATCTGCTCGTATATATTCATTGCATATTAAATATTTTTTATAATGTGACCTATTAATTTTAGTATATATACTGGTATTTGAATTCTGAATTAAGAGTCCAATGCTAAATCTGGATTTGAAATTCTGGCCATAGCATAAAGAAAACGTTCAAAGAGCTTGTTTAGAACAACAAATACCAACAGAGATAATATCATGAATAACATTTTATTTGTTTTAAATTAAACAAAACTATTGAAAATATAAATTAAAATGATATTAAAAACATTTCGTTAAATGTCAATGTTGGGGATGCCGTTTAAAAAAATTAAAATGCTGGTACAATTTCTTGTACACAGCCCCATTCTTTAAGTTCTTTCTTAACACTACAGAGAATTACATGAGTGTTTTATTTAAAGCTGCAACTAAATAATTCAATTAAATTTAAATATAGTTAGGAGAAATATTCTGTACTACAGTAAAAAATAATTGCAAACTTCTTAAACAATGCATTTACATATGGCCTACAAGTCAACTGGTTTAATGAGGTAGTTCCGAATCTCTGACCTACTTTATAAAAAGTCATGTGACTGTGGTCTTATACATGGCAATATCTTGCTATGATAAGATCATAAGATGTAGATCTAGATTTAGTGCTAGCCTAGATCTAGTAGACCTACTAAATAATCATAAAAATTAGTGAATTATTGTAATATACTTTAATTACTTAAAGATGTATAGATCTAGACTATTTTCATGTTTAAATTACAATGAAATCAATGAGGTTATTAATGTAAACAACACACCCACGTGACTGAGAAGAGATCCGGAACTACCCAATTCTTGTTTCTACAACAGTGAAATTAAGCTTAAGTAATAGGAACTATAAGTAGTGTCATATTTAAATCCTTCAGTTTAAATCAAATGTAGCTGTTAAGGTACTGGGTAGTATTTTGATGCTTACGGATTATTTATTTCAGCCCAGCTCACTATGACATAGTTCAAAGGTCTTTGATCACTAACTGAAAATACATTTGTTGTATCAATTGAGACATAAATTCACAATTTATGTCTAAAAAAGAGGAGAATACCTTAAACAATTGAGCTTGAAAACTAATCAAAACAAATAAATCTGAAATCACATACAATTATATACAATATAAATACATTTTTAAAAATAACTATTCTGTGGAAGAACTTTGTGAATCTCTTTTCAAATTAATATCATCTTCCAGTTCAACGAGACCTCCAAGGTCATTATTTTCCCCTGTCAACTGCTTGAGATCATCAGATTCTGGTCTTTCCTTTGCTGGGGGGTAAACTTCGGGAAAATGACTCATACACTCTTGCATTGTCAGAAAAGCTTCATAGCAGTCTGATCCTTTTGGTTCTGCTTTACTATAGTGGAAACATGAAAAGGCATTCCTGAATTCTATACCACATGGACCACTAGCCATTCCTCCAAGACAAGGACATTCCCAGTTGATGTCTCCATTGGGCAGAATAAGACCTTTAGAGAGCAAAAATTTAAAGACTAGTTAAGGAGCTGATTCAATATGTACTGGTAAGAACATAGTTAAAGACTAACTTTTTAAAAATATAATTTTCTAGATCCATAGTGAGGTTTAATATTTATTTAGGAAACAAAGAAATATTATTTTCTATTTTACTGTTCTTAAATAGTTATTACAAGATCTCTATCGAGTTTGAAAAGAGGTTAATGAGAAAAGTGAAAAGTCTAACAAAGTCATTTATTGATTAAATCTTGATGCATTGGTCTAGGGCATTAATGTCTTATGACTTTTATCTTGAGTGATGTTATTTGAGTGCATGGCTGTACATGCAAGTTGGCCCATCAATATTTCATATTTTAGAATGTCTATATTACTAACAAACAAGAAGTAAAAGGAATGAAAATGAACACTGAAGAAATAAAGCTTACCAGGTGGATGATCTTCTTCATCTTCTTCCATGTTGATAATTGCATTGGATGGCTCATTGAGTTGATCTTTGGTAGCAAAAATCACCTGATCTTTACCTAACAACAAAATGTTTTTAAAATGTATATATGATTTTATATTTCTTACACTTTTCAAGCATGAATAGGATACCAAACCAGACTGACAGCCCAAACTAAATATTGTAATTGTATGTAACATTGCACTGTCTCAAACAAACACGCACAAACTAAACATATTTTGTATGTAACATTGGACTGTAATGAAAACAAAGCTATTAAAAATATAGATATTTTCCTTTAAAATAAAATCAAATATGTTAAATAATTAAATAAAAAACTTAGGTTAGATAATAAAGTTATAGTAACACGACCCCTCCCCTGCAAATACTTAATGGTGAAAGATCTAGATATAAATAATATTTAATAAGAATGCGACATGACGGCCATCTTGATTAAGTGTGGTGGCGATCAAAATGTCTGAGGCATCTGTTTCGACTGTTACAGATCTATTATAATTGTCACGTAGGCTTTGTCTATATTTAGCCCAAGGTTTGCCGCAAGATCAGCTAGCTCGGGGGATTCCAAGTATGCAGCAAACTTCTGTTTTGGAATAAATGTGATTGGTTAGAAATATTAATTATTGTACATTAATCTGTATATTATTGGTCAATTGATTTACCAAGCGACAAGAAGAGATTAGTCACGTGATAATGCCCAAAGGTCTAAAAAGATTCTAGATATTACAGCCAGTCTCGTGTTGGAACTCAAAGGAAGATGACATGATCATATTATTGTGTAGATCATTTAATTTAGTAGAAATATACATATTCTGTTTTATTCAATCACAGTATATCATTGTAACTATTGTGAATAGCTTTTCCAAGTTTTGAATTAAAGTATTTGTATTTGTCGAAGAGAAGTTTATTCATTGATTATAATAATAACATACTTAGATCGTCTTATTGACTAGCAACTTCTAGATGATCCTCTTATCAACTGGAAACTTCTAGATGATCTTCTTAACTGGAAACTTCTAGATGATCATCTTATCAACTAGCAACTTCTAAATGATCATCCTATCAACTGACGATTTCTAGATCCTCGGCAACCACGATCATTGATTGTGCTGTTTAGATCAAGTTAATCTTCAACGTGACATCTAGAACATCAATGATCGTGACAATAATCTATCATCAACACAGCAGCGTTTTCAAGTTCGTGTTTTAGCTGTTTAAAAGCTTCCTAAACTTGTTCAGAGGGAGAAAAAGTTTTGGATCTTGTTGGAAAAATTTGGGATCCATTGAGAATAATAGGACAATCAACCACTCTTGTGATTTCATCTCTTGTGGTGTAGGTAGATTTCTCAATGCCTGAAATCTTTCAGGGTCTGGTTTTAATTATCCTTGAGAGATTTCGTAGCCTAGGACCGGGATGGCAACCTGCGGTTTGTGAGCCACATGCGGTTCTTTGGATGTGAAGCTGTGGCTCTTTAGTTCCATAAGCAAATTTTATTTATTTTATCGAAACATTTTTAAAAAATAGTTCTGAATCATTTAACAAGGATAAGGCTCCGATTCTTTCTCTCAGACACTTGTACTTGCTTTTCACCACACCCCTCCCCCATTACTCGAAGCATCACTGTTGTCAGTCTGTCGGATGTTTCTATGTAGGTTTTAATTCGCTTTTGACACAAGACAAATTGGCATCTTCACCACGTGCTTTGGCTGTGACGTATACTTTATTGTTTCAAGTGATTTGTGATTTTGGGCACATCGGCACAATTTAGGGCATGTCGTGCCTGTTTGTTTCAAGTAAATGAGTTAGAAATTATCTACTCAAACTTAGAAGCAATCTACAAGTAATGCTAATCTTGCAAGTTTTGCGGTAACACTAGAAATTGCACAAAAAGGCAACCCATTTACAAATGGTGTGTATGTCAAGACTGATTCCTGCATGCATCTGAAGAACTGTTTTGTGATTTCAAAAACAAACCTGAAATCTTGAAAAATAAAAGATAGATTTTCTAAAATATCTTCAAATGTAACATATTTGCAGGAGGAAGATATTCAACTTTCTTCTGTCTTATCACTTGCTATAGATGAGTCTTGCGACATGAAAACACAACACAAGTTGCCCATTTTGTCAGGTATATATCTTCCCAAGTTCCAAAAGAAGAACTTCTTGTGACAAACTAGAGAAGTGAATGCCATGCAAAAAAAAATAAAAAATTAAAGTCAATAAGATCGATTTAAATAAAATCGTTTCAATAGCAACTGATGGAGCCAAAAAAAAAAAGAGAAACAACGATTGTCAGAGTAAAATAAACTATGAAATTCTTACGTTTCACTGCATAATACACCAAGAAGGGCTGTGTGCTCAAACGTTTCCAACCGAAACAGTTGAGGTCATAAACTTAATAATCAAGATTGTTAACAGCATCTTGTCAAAAGCACTCTACCATTGCCAGTTTAAAGGATTCTTAAACGAATCGGAGACTCAGTATTACGACCTACCGTATTTTTTGCCGTATCAGACGCTCCGGCATATTAGACGCACCCAATTTTAAAGGAGGAAAATCTAGAAAAAAAAGATTCTGAACCAAATACTGTACTAGTTGGTCCGCCTGATCACTTTCTCACATACACCATACACGTTGTCTGTGATCTACCCAGATGGCACATTATGACGTAGGGAGGGCGGTGTGTACCGGCAGTAAGCTCAGCATGATGCCCGTGCAGCACATGGTTAGACTGTCGGGAGGGGGGCATGGCGCGCTATAGGAGGGAGAGGGAAGCCCGAACACACACAGCCTGGCCGTGCAGGGAGGGTCACAGAAGTCACCACAGCCCGCAGTACGTGCCCCAAATCCAGCCCGCAGCACACACTGCATAAGGAAAGGACTGCGAGTAAGCGCCACACAAAGTTTGGGGCAGTTTTAATGCATGTAAAATGTGTATTTGCCGTATAAGACGCACCAACTTCCCCCCCCCCCCCAGTTTTGGAGAAGAAAAAGTGCGTCTTATACGGCGAAAAATACGGTATTTCTTCCTAATAAAGTGTGATGGCTTTCCAAAGGTAAAATGTTTTGCATTGTGCTTGAATGAAAAAGTCATTAATCTTTATGGTGGACATAATAAAATTAAATGAAATGAATCTAAAACTGCAAGGAAAATAAAATCCAGCCAATGTTTTGGTAGAAGAATTTGTGTGTTTTGAAGAAATATTAATTCTTTTTGCAGAAGATATTCAGAGCGGTAAGTTACTTCATTTTCAGTGTCTAAAGTAGTAACGCGATAAACTCATTGCAACTTTTGATACAAATTAATTCAGCAGTTATAAAAAAAAAAATCAAAGAAGATGAACTTCTTAATAGACTTGAGCACTTCGAAACCAACAAAACCATTCTAGCATTCAGAGCAAATCCCTTCAACACAAAAATAGTAATAAAATAGACATCGATCCCTTTGGAATTGATACTGGATCTCTAGAAATACAATTGATCAATTTAAAAAGTAAAGTTTTGTGGGGTGGAAAATTTATTGAGTTAAAAAATCAAGTTGGATGTCCAGAAATGTATGTAAGTTATGCAACAAAAGTGGACAGCTTTAAAAGGAATGACGCATGGAATAATCTTCCAGAATGCTACAGTGAGATGAAGAAGTTGGCAATTGGAGTGCTGACTACCTTTTGATTGACAATTCGTGCGACCAAGCATTCTCTTGCATAAATATAATTAAAAGTATAGTAAGAAGCCAACTAACCAATGAAAATGTAGAGACGTGTTTAAAACTAAAAAACAATTTATCAGCCAAATTTATCCAAACTTTCTCCTTGCAAAGCCATCGCTCCCATTGAATTTGTTTACTCACTTGTTTGTTATTGAAGTACAAGTTAATGTTGTAAATATATGTTTAACTTCTTTAGTTCTTACGGAAGTAAAAAATAATTATCTAATAATGCCAAATATATACATACTATCTAATTTGTAGTGAAAAACACTACATATATATGAATAAATAGTTGTTGTTTTTTTCATTAAAAATTAATTATGTGAGTACTATTTATTGTTGGCAAAAAAAAATATTGTGGCTCTTTCGAAACTTTAAAATTTTGTTAATTGTAATTTTTGGCTCTTCCAACTCAAAAGGTTGCGAACCCTGGCCTAGGAGGCACACTTTACTAGCTGCCATAGCACTTTTATCATCGTTGAAAGTGATGCTGTAGATTCTGGTTGTAACTACTGAAATCATGTCTGCAGATGGTATCTAGTCTATATATCCTTACTCTACTGACCTATAAACAGCTAGACTAGCTGCTATATAGGTTTGAAACAGCATGGCTAAACTTCCAAAACCATGGTGTTAGTTGATTGATTGTTGTTTTTACATTTTTGCTTCATTTTTAAAAACCCTTGTGATACTCTTAAAGGAGGATTTCTAAGCTTTTGAATGATACCACATTGTCAATAAATGAAAGTCATGTTTATTTAGAAAATTTACAGAAAAGTTGTAATAGTAAACATTTTACCATTTTTTATTTAAATGCTTAGAAACATTTATATTTAATAAATTAGTCAGTAAATTCTTGACATCTAAAAAAAAACAGGGTTTTATGATATTTTGTTTTAAGCTAGTTCATACGTCACTTCCATCAACAATACTGAAAGAGAAAATAGATTTGACCAATCGTATCGCTTCATTCTTACAGTAGCTGTTAGGCTTAGTGACGGCCTAGTCCAGAGCTATGATACAGTTTTATATATATATCTATACATATATAGATAGATCTAAAAGCATTAGGATATCAACTCGAGAAAAAGAGTAACATTTTTCATCTAAGCCTTTCTCTGTCCCAAGAAGTAAATAGATCGAGTGTCTTAATGATTCGAACAAGCTGGTCAGTGTAAGGCTAGTCGAGACTACGTGTAGTCAGTCATGACAAGACAACCAAGCGATAGTGTTTGTTGTGTGTTGAGTGGTCTGGCGAGACAATACAGACTGCCGTGGTTAGTCAAGCATGTAAATCTACTTTTAATACGCATTTTTTCTTTGCTTACAAGATCTAGATCTAACTGCACAGACGAAGATATATTTCTTTTACAAGAATGTAAACTTTGCTTTATGGTCTTCTGTTATACAATAAGTCAATAGATTAAAACACCTTTGTGGCACCACATAGAAACCCGGTGAAAGTCTGACTGTTTTGGATGAGCAGGAAAATTACGTCAGAAAAACATCAAATACTAAGTTTTTATTGCAAAGAAAAAAAAAGAATCATATATTCATTATCTGTAAATCAAAACACATATTATATCAAAAATTGTCAAAACCATCAGAGTTTCCCTTTAAGTTAACAGTATTTACAGTTAGATCTAGTAAGATCTTCTTGAGTCTAGACTAGTAATCTAAGATTAAGTAGATGATCTAGATCTACTGAACTAGATGATCTAGTACTCACTAAGACTAAGAGTAAGTTACAGTAACTTTACAGATAATTGATAATACTTAATAAAATAGTCTTAATAATTAATAGACTAATACTCAAATAGTATAGATGTAATACTTTAGGTTAGTCACTGTCAGTTTAGTAATATAAAAGTAAAAGTAATAATATTATATATATGATTTAAATTTGAATGTTCTCTTAGTCTTAGACTACTTAGACATAGAGTGACTTATTAGACTTAGTGTCTTAGCTTAGACTGGCTTAGTTAGTCTTAGTACTCTTACTAGTCTTACTTATCTTCGACTTAGTCGACAAGTTCGGACTACGTACCATAATCCTTACAGTAAGACATTACTGAATTACTGTGAAAACAACCAAGCTAGATTAGAATAGATCTTAAATATATAGATTTAAATTTAGATCTATCCTGAATTATGTATATAGAGTCTAGATCTATTAAATCTATACGAAAATATGACAATGTGACAAAATTTGTTGCACGACCACAAAAATTCTCTATCCGAAAGGTCAAGCATGTGTCGGATGTATTGAAATTCTTGTTTCGCTTTTTGCCTTATTTCCGGTCGTTTGGGTCAATGATGTCTGTCAATATCAAGGAGGTTATATTAAGATGGAGATGGCGTGACGTCACTAGGTTGAAGCCAAATCGCAGCCATCTTGGTCTACTCAAATTAAAACGTGTAGTCTGTTGTTTTTTTTGAGAAATTTGTTGGACAATATTTCACGACATTATTTAAATATCTGTACATTGTACAATATCTTATAAAACGTTAAAAACACAGTGTATAGAATAAAATAAACATTACAAATGCCTTCTTGTTCGGCATACGGTTGTACGCAACGACGACCAGAAAACGGGATATCGCTTCATCGGTTAGTTTGGTTCTTAGTCACTAAAGACTTAACTTTAGTGAGTTAGAGTTTAGTTAATGTTGTTAGTGCCATTTAATTATTTATATAAATTTTGGTAAAAGTGCATTTTAGCGGTTAGTTAGTATTACTGTAACATTATTATTAGTAGTAGGTAGTAGTACTCTTTCCACTTCAATTTTATCAATTTTGTGGTGATTTCAGTGCGGTAAAAAGTATAAAAAATATAACAAACCTCTTGCAAATCATTTTTGTGCTTTTTTCAGCCCACAATAGTGCTTAATTTCGATGTAATCATTATATTTCGGTTTTGTAGGCCTCGATCAGGTGATCGTATAAATCACTTTACATGCTCTACAGCGCTTTGTAATTGATCCATTGGAATATCTAGACCACCAGATATGAACTTGGGCCTAAGAGGAGTTTAGAAAAAAACATGATGACAAAATACGAGGCTAATTTGAGTCGTTACGAGAATTAGAAAACTGGTATCGCAATGAAAACGGATGGAATGTTTTGAGTAAACCAATATGGCGAATAGGCTCCGCCCACTGGCTTCAACCGATAATGAACATTTGATAGCAACCGCCATCTACATCTAAATATAACCTCCTTGGTCAATATAGATAATTTGAAGGTCAGCGAATCAGTGGTTCCCAAACGTTTTCGGCTCGTAGCCCCATGTCACGTTTTATCGTATTCTGTATAGCCCCTAGTTAGCTATTATTGCGATTTTGCTTATTGGTGAAATTCAATTAGATCTTTTTTTTTTTTTTTTTTTTACTAATTTCTAACCGTAGTAAAACGAATATTGAAAAAGTAATAAATACCACATGTAAGTTCATCTCATATTTTAAATAATGTATGAAACAAGTCCGTTAAATAGGCAATGTCCGATTTCTACTTCATTAAATTTCATTATAAAATGAAATCTTCAGCAAAATCTTGTCAAACAAAAGCTTTTCGACAACCATAGTATTTCAGTGTGAGGGAGCTACACATGAAAGTTCTTGCCATTTTCTTTACACATTTGAGCAAGTAATCGCGTATTTAACGAGTTGCTTTGATTAACTGCGTTAATTAACTAATTGAAGTTATTCATGCAATCTACCACTTTTTATCTGTCAATGGATATCAATGAATTACTAGCACTCTGGGTACACTATCAACAGTAGGGACACAACCATGAAAAGTGCTCAATTCGTCGCTTCTGGTATTATATAGTAGTTCTTCGATACATTAAATATTGATTCGGCTTTATTTTCAATAATCAGTTTTCACAAAAATAGTTTTTCGTGCATTTCTTGATCCATGATAAAACAAACATATGCCAATAAGAAATGCTTCATCACCAGGCACGGTTGAGTCGTCCACTTGTAATAAAGAAATATGTCGTTTGGAAATAATAAAAGAAGCTTTCAATGTTGCAACTCATTTCATCAATAAGTCTTGTTTTGTTGCTTAGAGGAATGCTTTGATATCATACATAGGTTTAAGTAAAAAATATATATAGTTTTTAAAACTTTTTCAACGGCTGGCAAAATCATTTTTTTCGCCTATAATGGAATGTTTTCCAATTTTCCAATAAGTAAAAGATATTTTAAGACACTTGGAAACCATAATCTCTTTTTGATCTTATCTATATATATATATAATTCTCTTCATGACTCAAGAGTTTGGATAAGAAGTGAAGGAAATGTTGGCTTGCGCTCCTAGAGCTATTTCTATATGTATTTTTCTTGTATAGATTAGAGCTATTTTTACATATTTTATTTTTATAGGTTAGTGTCAGATTTTATAATTGTACTTCCCGCATATTTTTTTATATAGGTTAGTGTGGGATAGTATAAAAAGTGATGTACTTAAAAACATCTTAAAACAATTGAGTGTACATTTGACCAGTGCTCAGTACAGTACCTCTGTCTGTGTGACAGCTGAAGATCTTTGTGGTCTGTCGTGTAATTATTTTATTATTCTGTTCCTGGGACGGCCTGCTATTATTACTGCTGAAATACATGCTGCTGAATATAACTGCTGTGTTATTGCTGCTTTAAGCTGCTATTACTCTGCTGCTATAACCTTTGCTACATTTATTACTGCTATTGTTATTGCTTCTGTATATCTAGGGAATCTAGTGTTATTTTAATTTTGTTTTTGTAGAGATGCCTTAGTCGGCTTAGACCTAGTGGCTTAGTCTGTTCTTAGTGAATAGTAAGGTACTAAGATGTTCTTGTTTTAGTGTTTGTGTAGATCTAGGTCTAGTGTAGTAGTTGTAGCGATTTAGTTAGTTGGTTTTATCAGTTTGTGTTAGTTGGTTTGGTTAGTTTGTTGGTGTTTGTAGTGGCGTAGATTTAGAAGGTTTTAGTTAGTTGCTGGGTCCAGTTGTAGTGGTTAGTGCATGGGCGTAGCCAGGGGGGGGGGTTATTGGCGTTCAACCCCCCCCCCCCCAAAGAAGGGGGGATCGGTATTTAGTGACTGATTTTTTGCTTTGATTTTGTTTATTCTAGGTGAGATTTTAATACTAAACTATTATCACAACCATCAATTAATGGATGTCAGATGTCAAGATAAATGAAGATGCAATGATAGATGTCACGTTGAAGATTATCTTGATCTACATCACACTAACAATGATCGTGATTGCCGAGGATCTTGAAATCTTCTTTTAATAAGATGATCGTATAGAAGTAGCTAGATCTAGTTGATAATACGATCATTCAAAATGTTGCCAGATGTACATCTAGAAGTTGTCAATCGCTAAGTCGATCTAAGTATGTAACTATATTCAATGAAGAAACTTCTCTTCGTCTAAAACAATTACTTTAATTCAGAACTTGAAAAAGCTATTCACAAATAATTACAATGGTTAAATGTACTTGAATAGAATGATAGATCTACACAATAATATAATTGAGTACATGTTGTCATTAACCCGTTCCATACAAGACTGACTAAAAAACTAGAACCTTTTTCCCGGGTCCAGCGTTGTCACGTGTCTAACGCAGCTCGTTGCAATGCCAACCAATAAATGCAGCCCAATTTACAATAATTAACATATCTCCGCGTGAGGAATTACCCGAGGTTGCTGACGAGCTAAATATAGATACTGTGTACGTGACAACTATCACTTGCCCTATCACAGCAAAGGAGGTTTCGAGTTTAAAACCCCTACAATTGGGGGTTTTGAGTTTAAATCCCTCTCCTGCAGATGGCATTTTAAAAAGTTTAAAACCCCTCCAGATGGTTTTGAGTTTAAAATCCCCCTACAGAACGTTTTGAGGTGGAAAACCTCTCTCTTCAATTTTATTCTAAAGCAAACTACAGTTACTAAATTCTATGACCGTAGCTAAATGAGGTTTTAAATTTAAAAAAAAAACAACAACATAACTCCAGAGATTTTTCAGTTTAAAAGCCCAACAGATGATTTTGACGATAAAACTTCCTTTTCGATTTAAAATCTAAAGCAAACTATAATCACTTAATTCCAAGAGCGTATTCAAGAGAGGTTACATATTTCTACCAGTGCCAGGGCTCAATTAATAAAGTACAGTGAATAGTCATCTGCCGAAATTGAAAAACACTAAATGTGGCTCAACAATGATGGCTAAGACAGATTTTAGGAGTCAGTCACAGAGATCGGGTCTAAATCAAGGACATCCTATGCCGAACTGGGAGTCGACCCGTTAGTAAGATGGTGACAGAGCGTCGCATGAGGTTTGCTGGATGTCACGGATGAATGTGTGTATGTATGTATAATCTATTTTTACAATCTGCGCGAATGACCGGAAGTGTGTTTTGGTTGTCAGAGAGAGACCAGCGTGTGTGATCTAGTGGTTTCATGTCTTATTTCGTTAACTAGAACTGAACCAGGGACACCTAGACGTATCGAGACCTAAGGTAGATTTTATCGAGTTATTATCATAAATATAATAAGGAATCTGTGACACGGGACATGTTCTCCGACAAAATGAATTACACATAAGAAGAGTTGCGATGACATCCTAGTACAACTTGGCGCCACACATTCATGGAGGTCCTCGGAGCAGGTGGGAAGAGACTTCAGACATTACCAGTGACAGATTTTTGTGGAAACAGCTTGACGGTAAATGCGCCGAACGGCGCGGAAGGGTCTAAGTCAGTAAGAATAGCACATTAGGTTTTTGAAATAAAACGTTTTAATAGCATTAAAATGCACTGTAGATACCTCAGAATATGCATTTTGTTGGTTTTCAATATCAGAAATAGTGCATGGCGGAAGGGCTCCGCCCCGCGTTGGGGGAGCTCCTAGCGCTCCCCCAGACCCCATTGCTGGCAGTGGCGGGAAGTCTACAATTTTCTCATTAACTCCAGGATGAACCTATTCTATGGCACAATAAGCGTCTTCCGAAAGAATGATGGGTCAGAATGTAATAAAGATTATATACACACACACATACATAGTTATAAATATATTTTTTTCGCAGGGGGGGAGAGAAAAAAAATCCCCCCAACCCCCCCCCCCTCGAAAAAAATCCTGGCTACGCCCATGGGTTAGTGTATATATTATATTTTATTATTGATTTTTTTTTTTTTTTTTGTAAGTGTAAATAAAGTTTCATTTTGTCTTATTTAATTTCAAGTAAAGTTTCGTTTGTGCTTTCATTTAGTTTAGGTTAGTATGTCTGGTTACTTAGGCGACTCTAGCCCCTTGGTCGTAGACTGAGGTGTCACAGATGAAACCCACCCAGTAGCGCTAACATCTGCCTACTGTTATAAAATTTAATGTTGAGCAGAGAGAAAAGGTCTCTCTCGCGCCTCCTGACCTGCTCACAGAAAGATCACTCTTTAATTTCTGCAAGTCGGACTAGAGTTGCCCTATGGAAAAAAAAAAGGGGATGGGGAGACACTAGCGGATCCAGAACTTTGGAGTGGGGGGGGGGAGAGATTTTTTTCCTAACCCTTACGCCCAGTAAACCCTAACCCTATGCATAAACGTGCGTACAGCATGTATATATACATATATGAGAATAAAATGCAGTGTTTCAAACCTTCGGTGAGAAAAAAAAGTCATGTTGATGCCTTCCTCGTGCAAGCTTGGTGTTCTGGGGGAGCGCCGTAAGCTTTACTAGTGGGGTTCGGGGCGAAGCATTCTCCTGACACCTACAGCTCATTATTCATCAGTAGGGTTTGGGGCGAAGCCCCGACGCCAAAAGCGTTTTTCTTGCATTCTTCACTGCGGAAACGCATTCTATTGACATCTACAGCTCATTATAAATCAGTGGAGTTCAGAGCGAAGTCCCGACGCCAGAAACGTTTTCCTGCATTCTTCACTGCAGAAACGCATTCTCCTGACATCTACAGCTCATTATAAATCAGTGGAGTTCGGAGCGAAGTCCCGACGCCAGGAACGTTTTCCTGCATTTTTCACTGCAGAAACGCATTCTCCTGACATCTACAGCTCATTATAAATCAGTGGAGTTCGGAGGGAAGTCCCGACGCCAAAAGCGTTTTCCTGCATTCTTCACTGCAGAAACGCTTTCTCCTGACATCTACAGATCATTACTCATCAGTGGGGTTCGGGGCGAAGTCTCGACGCAAAAAACGTTTTCCTGCATTCTTCACTGAAGAAACGCATTCTCCTGACCTAAAGTTCATTATTCCTCCTATTATAAAAAGACATTTTGAATAATGTTGAAAAATATTCGAATATGAAGTTATAGGCCCTTAATACATTGCAAATAAAACCATTTGTTCCTTGAAAACATAAGAGACCCCACATATTCAGATTAAGGCTTTGAGGAACGCCGCCGAAAAAAAAAATTATTCGATAAATAATAAAATTCAACCATAATATGAAAGTTATAGTCCAAAATGTATTTAACAAGAAAAATATCTGATTGAGTAAAGGTTGGAAAAAGGCGACTAGGAAATTATTATCTGGGTTTAGAACTCGTGACTCTTATACTGAAAAAATTTCGTTTGAATTCTAACTTTTCCAAAGCAAAGTCTTTCTTAAAATAATTAGGATAAATTCATGTGAAATTACATAAACTTTGTCTGGAAAGGGGAGGGGCGGTAGAGTGAAAATGATTAATCTTTAATCCGCTCCTTTTTATAATTTCTGCTAATGATTGCATTTGGCATTAAAGAATAGGGGTGGGGCGATTCGATAAAAGAGTTTCATGTATAGCATAGATAAATTATATTAGTGACAGATTTTTCTTATTTTGTAATTTTTTAACTATAATATAAAAGAAAAAGTATGGGTTTGTCCGATGGGGGGAAGGCGATTGCATGTATCGCCCCTCCCACCTGGTACAACCCTTTTTTATTTTATATTTACCAATCATAAAATTTGAGATTAGAGTGTGGTGTGACATAATATACAATGGGTTTATGTGTAATTTATATTATATAGATATTCAACTAATTTTGTCCACAAACAATGATTTCTCCATAAAAATAGGACCGCCCCCCCCCACTCAGAGGGCTAGAGTGGGGAGGGCAGCACATGCAATCTTCCCCTTACCCCACCGAATCTGCCAAAATACCAGAAGGGGAGCGACATAAGATAAAATGTACATATTAATTCAACAAACTTTGTCACAAACTATGATTTCTCCAAAAAAGTAGGACCGTCCCCCCCCCCACTCAAAGGGTTTAGGTGAGAAGGGCAGTAGAGGTATTCGCCCCCCCCCCCACCCAATCGGCCAACAGGGAAACGACATAATATAAAGATCGGTTAAAATATCAATAACAAGTTTTAATCATATAGATATTTAATTGATTCTGTTAGCAAGCTGTGATTTCTACAAATAAATTGGACGCCCCCCCCACTCGAAGGTTTATTGGGGGGGGGGCTGGATTGATGCCATCGCCCCCTCCCGACCCCACCAAATCGGCCAACATACTAAAGGGGGGCGCGAAATAATCTAACAACAGGTTGAAATATAAATAATTAGTATATGTTATTAACATAAGTAATAAATTCGTATGCAAATTGTGTGAATTCTATACTAAAATTCGTCCGACCCGCTTCCCCCACCTACCGCCCCCCCCGGGTCCACCTGTGAGGGGAGAACAAGTAGTATTCACCCGTCACAAAATACCATGGCCGGACTTAACCGTTGTGACCAAGAAGTCATGGAAAAATCACTCTTTTTTATTTCTACCCCACTTAGTTTTAGCAGCGAAAAAAAGAGGGAGGGGAGGAGAACAAGTAATCTACTCTGTCACTAAATATCAGGGCCGGACCCTGTGTGAGGCTCTATGCGAAACGGATTAGGCGGGGGGTTTGGGTAGGAATACGAATAAGTGAAAGTTAAGAATTTGTATAAGAAAATAAAAATACTGTTTCTTACATAGATCACGCTCATTAACAAAAAATACCAAATGTTTCAATCTATCTTCGAGAATTATTGACCTCAAGTAATTATTCATTAGTTTGAGGCGCGAGAAACTTCTTTCACCAGATTCCACAATTACGGATATTGCATAATGTCTTTTTTTTTTTCATTGCGCTTAGAATTGGTGTTTTCCATTTTGAATGACACCCCAAAATGACAATTTTTTTCTATATATTTTAGGATTTTTTAATATTTTTTTTTTGAGTTTTTAAAAGATTTTAATAATTTCCGGAGATTCCCACGACGGTCGCATAGGTTCCATTGGCCTAAGGCTGGCCCTGCTAAATAACGGCGTACGTATGCGTTGGTCGACTAGTAGCAAAGATTTTGTCCACCTTAGGTCTTTTCTCAACTTTATCATTGATCAAAAATATTTCAAATCTTAATCTATTTTTATTATTATAAGGACCAATAAAACATTCAGTCTTGGTCCAGTGGCGCATCAAAATGAGTTCTGCTTCGTGCTGATGAGGCACATCAGCATAGCTTAATAAAGCATAATCCAACTAGATGGAAAATTCCTGATTCAAACCACCATGTCGTGATCGCAAGCATGGGTATCGGGGTCTTGTTAAGATTAAAGAAAAAAAATTTGAGCATCGTGATTACCCCCCCCCCCCATCTTTTACACTATTTAGTCTAATTATCTCTAATAGGCCTACTAATCTAAAGCATTGAATCTCCGTGTTATAGTGCTTCTATTAACGTCGATTCCGTATACACACAAAACTTGTCTAAACGATAAACAAGAAACTTATGGCCATTATTTCTAATATAGGTCGACGTTTGCGTAAATATATTCGGATGAATGTATAAAGGGACCAACAACAATGTTCCAAGTCTTATGTGTGACATGTCCAGTCACGTAGGAGTTCTTATTTCTTTAATGGAGTTGTCGCATGATCTCGAGTTGGCCACGCTACGAAGTCCTTCACAAATTACAATTATTATCTTGAACAGTGTAGAAATGTGTTGATTGGAATCAAAATGCAAAATAATAGAAAAAAAAAAGAGCAGAAAATAAATAAGATTAAAATCAACTATTGCATGAGTCCTGTGCAAAAAAAAAATGTAGTAAAATTATTAATGTTTTCTCGCAAGCATTAGAGATTCACCAACCTTATGATGACAGCATTTATGAATGAACAGGCTCAACGCCATAAGACAAAAGGATATATATAGACTTAAGACGAAATACAAAGAGGCTTTGCTAAAATATGAAAAAATCTTGACAGAATTTGTAAGGATATTAAATAACTTTCAAACTTGTAGACTTTTATTTTCAATTGTGTGTATAGCCAGCTCTAGGATGCAGACAGTCAAACTAGAATTCCAAGTTATTGAGAAAGCAGTATTTGACATTGTGAGTAAAGTTCCCCTTTCAGACCTTGCAATCTATAGGGCAGATGGCGTTAAAGCAGTGATTCCCAAAGTGGTCTATATAGACCCCAAGGGGTCTACGAGGACTTCCAAGGGGTCTACGGAAGTGAAAAAATAAATTGGGGGTCTACGAAGGCGGATCTCATTGAAGCATGACCATTCGTGAAATTGACTCGTTCATACATGATTTGTACCTTAGTTAATCCTTTGAATTTCAACCTTGTTAGTGGAATGATTTTTTGTATTTAAAGAGTTTAACGTATTATTTTAAATACCTTAATTGTGTCTACATGAAAGTAATAATTTACATGGCCGAGTCTATAAAATAAAATGTTGACCGTAAATTGTTGGTTATTAAAAATTTGGCTTCATTCTTTCTTTTTTGAACAACTATTGCATTTGTTCTTTATTTTTATGTAACAAAGTTTGAAGCTATGTCGCTATGAAACCATCGAAGCTGGAACATCGAGAAAAGTCAACATGAAATAAAATAGATTAAGATTTGAAATACTTTTGAACACTTTTAAATTCAGAATTAAGCCACAGTAGAAAAATGTTGATTAAACATCATAGGGGAGAATAGGTTTGTGAGCGTCTTACAATATATTTACTTAGGCTTATATCAAACTCTAAAAAACTGCACACTATAAGCAAAATATTGACTTTGCCAACCATTAAAGAGGTTTTACAATCTGTTTTACACAACCCTATATCTGATATCATTAAAAATTCCACTAAGCAACAATACAGTTCAAAGGTGTAATGGTGAAATGAGTTTTGGACAATGAATGGTTATCGTGTTATTACGATTTACTTTTTTAAAAAGCTGGACTAGTTAACCTTGCCTGATAATGTAGTGGTATTATTTTATTTTTGTTATGAATCAAGAAATTCATAAAGAATTGCATTTTGCCTGAAATTTTGATCAATTGCTCCTTCACACTGAAGTATGATAGTTTTCGAAAGGCTTATCTTTGACACTATTTTTTTCTGAGTTCTTGGTTGCTAAGATCCTATTTTAAAACACAGAAATTAAACGGGAATCGGACATAGTCTATTTCACAAACTTGTTTCATAAATTGAATGAGGTTAACTTGCAGCTACAATGTGATAACCTAAATTTGATCAACACGAAGGCATACTCTCAGTGTTTCATGTGAGGATTAAATTAATAAAGCATACAATGACAATGATAAATTTTCTTACTTTCCAAATTTAAATCAGTCAGACATCATCTAATCGAGAAGATAGAATGTTAACCCGAACTAAATTGAAGCCCAAGATTGACATTTTATTATCAAAGCGGCCCACCAATAGGCGTTTTTTGTTGTTGTTGTTGTTTAGTTACTTCTTGTAATGCATATTAAATTTTATTTTGCTTTGAATGTCATCAATAAATATATATCGCATAGTAATCAGTGAGAAAAGCACATCTGAAGTTAATGAATTTTCAAAAAAATGCTGGGGGGGTCTACCGAAAACTTAAAAACATGGCAAGGGGTCTACGAGACAAAAAAAGTTTGGGAACCACTGCGTTAAAGTCATCTGCTTCTTTGTAGCAAGCACAACGACCAACCGTAGGCCTATTTACTTCCCCAACTAAAGTCAAGTAGCCTACCAGTTAGAGATGGGTTGACTCAGGAGCGCTCTGAACATCCAGAAATTCAAAATCCCAGTCTTCACTGAGGTTCGAACCCAGGACCCCAGGTTCGGAAGCGCTTCACCACTCAGCCATCTCGCTCCCTTGTGAGAAGAGCAGTTAAGTAGTGGAGGATGAAGTCAATGTACCTGAGATTAAATGGCGAGGAGGGAAACTGAAACATAAACAATATATTTCGTTGATGGAGGACCTTCAGACGCCTTGAATGTGAATGTCAAGTACAGGTACCTGTTAATGTATACGATAGTAGGAATTTGTTCAAATTAAGAGATTCCCCATTTCAACCGTTATACTCTATTCATTTAGTAATAGCACTTATATATATCAGATAGTTTCAAAATAATTTAATATTTTTTTCATAATTATTAACTACTTTCGATACATTATTAAGCTTTACACAATGATTTTGAGGTTATATATAATTGGATGACCATCATATGGCATACAATTTGAGGGCCGGATCGTATAGATATGCCCGGGCCGATTTTGACACCCAGTCCGCCCCTGTCCCACCCTATATGTGCTTTAGAGGTCAGGATTACACTTCTCATTCAGATATGTTTTTGTTTTTTTAGGACTCCGAAAAATGATAGGGTCAGTGGAGGGGGTGGTTCAAATCGATGCATGATGAGCCGAAAGTGATAATCAAGTTGAGCCTACACATTTTACTTTCCTATATTAGCAGAGAGTCTGTGTATTGGTTTTACCAAATAATAGGCCTATTGGTCTAAATGTAAGGCCTTTATTTGAAGTTGGCTACTCGCTAAACAAGCAACGGAAGAAGGAAGTTGTGTTCAGTGGTTACGGTGCCACGTTTGAGAAATAACTACTCTGAAATTCACCTCAAAGGTAAAGAAAAAAAGAATGATGAAAACAAAAACAACCAGACTTTACCAGTGTACCCTGCCCACCTAGACTCCAGTATTACAATTATTAGATCTAGATCTATTCTTAGTTATATCAAGTGTACAAGTACTAGACTCTAGATCTACTCACTACTAGGTCTCTTTTTTTTTTTACTCCTACTACTACTACTAGATTTAGATCAAAATCATCTGATCATGATCATCAGTCTAGATCTAGAATTATTCTAGATTTTGAATTTTCTAATCACTAATCTAGATTTTTAGATCATAGATCTAGATATCTAAATCTAATCTAGATTTAGATCATCGATCTAGACTACTGACTAGATTAGATCTACTAGCCATCTAGTAATATTATTTAATATACTAGTGCAGTATAGACTACTATACTCTATATAGTAATTATTAGTGTTAGTCTAAGTCTAGTCTAGTAGATCTATAAATATAATGACTATAATCTATAGTTCTGTACTATTAGAATTATTTGATACTCTTTAGTATTATTAGTCTTTACTCTAACTCTAGTAGTCTAAGTCTAGTGACAGTGTAGTGACAGTAGTGTAGTCAAAAGTCATGCTCTAGAAATATATATCTAGATTAGAATCTAGCTCATTCTAGGTCTAGATCTATACTCAGATTTATACAGTTATTTGAGTTATATTAGACTCTAGTTGAGGTTCTAGTTTAAACTCAGGTGTACTTCAAACCTGAGTACGCTATTCTGCCTCAACATTTTGAACATGGCACTGGGTGGAGGTGGAAACAAAAACAATCGCTAGAGGCAGAGTAATTGATATTATAAAGGCTTAATGAATAGCAAAACAAGACTTCTGTGGAAGGGAATGCAAGAGCTTTCCCATTGCACGGTGCTGAATTGAAAGAGAGCTTCCATGTTCCTGTCAATAATACATGCGCTGTTCCTCAAAGGACCGTTACACTAATGGCAGGTCCTGCACGGTTAGCATGGTAAAACATAGGAAGATGGCGGGGGTTCCATGTATTCTAGTCCATGTGCCCGGAGTGCCAGACACATTTAAAATAGCATTTTTTTTTATATAGACATTGACTTGGATCTCTTCCAGACAGAGCGGTTTGTTCAAGCAGGCTTACATGCTACATGCCTAGAGTTTGAAGAGCCTCAAGGAACAGTCGTAGGCCCACTACTGCTTCTAATTGACATAGATGATCTACCAAATCAGCAACAAAAGTCAGATTATTTGCAAATGATTGCATAATATATAGAACAATAAAAATAACAAAAGATACCGGTTCTGAAATTTTACAAAAAGAATTACAGAAATGGAAATCAAATTGGAGCATGTCTTTCCTTCCAGAAAAATGCCAGTTATTAAGAGTAACAAAAAAAAAAAACTAAAACAAATAAAAACTACTTATTTTATTCATGGTAAACCAGTCACACAGACTAAAAACTCAAAATATCTAGGCGTTAATGAAAAGCTATCATGGAAATTCTCATATTGATGAAATAATTTAAAAAATCAAGCAAAACATTAGGATTTATTAAAATATATTTTTACAAATCAAACAAGAACATAAAACTAAAATGCTATTTAACTTAAGTTAGGCCAATATTAGAATATGTATCCTCTGTTTGGGACCTTTCAACTCAAAAAAACATAAAGAAACTAGAACAAATACAAAATAGAGCAGTGAGATTTGTAACTTGTAAAAGAATATAATTACAATTTGATTAGAGTAACACCATTAGTAAAATCACTTAACTCAGAGACACTTCAGGACAGAAGAATAAAAAGTAAAGTAGCTATAATATATAAAACACTAAACCATAATTTACATATAGAAAAACAAAACCTTATGAAATGCTCAGAAAGACACAAAGATAGAACACATTTCTTATTCCATATGCTAGAACAAATTTGTACAAGTGCTCTTTCTTCCCTAGTGCCATTAGAGAATGGAATGGGTCGCCTGAATCAGCCAGGAAAACCAACAACTTAGCAGGGTTTAAGTCATTGATTAACATGCATGACTAGATTGACACATGAAATGGATAGGACGTAATTATCTTCTTTTTTGAAGTAATGTCTGTTTATAAGATTTAAGATAAGATTCTAGATCTCTTGTGTAGTAGACTAATAGATCTAGTTATACTTAAATGTATAATTTAAAGCACAAAATAAGGTGTATGTATGTATGTATGTATGTCCCGAATAGAAATCAAAACCGTTTGACCAATCTTGATAAAACTTGGCATAAATGTTATTTGGGTGCCAACTGGAACAGTAACGTATGTAAAATAGCCCTAAAGCAAGCTTAAGATCCTCAAAATATCCCATTCATTTCGTTCATTAGACAAGACCAAAAGGTTACGCATGCACAGAACTTAAAATGTCATGCGCTGTATAAACACACTAGATTGGACAGGCAAGATGAGGCCCTTTGTGGGGGATATAAAAAATAGTAACATACAATAATTAATAAACTTTTTGAGACCTTGAATTCATTCTTACAATTACATAGTATCTAGACTCTAGATTTAAATATATATAGACCTACAAGCAAATGTTTTTATTAAAAATAGATTTAGGTCAATTAGCTATTTTAATAGCTGCATTCATACTATTTTACATTCATGTTCACTTTACTTATAACTATTATTTTTGTTTAATTTTCTAATACACTGTATCAATGGTAATTGTGACGGCCCTCGTGTATGACGTGTATGAGTGGCTTGTTAGGTGTCAAGAGAATGATTATTTTTGAGTTGCCACACACTGGGCCATCAGAGATAAATCGGGAGCAGGCACGCAACAAAACAAGCAATAGAGAAAGATACCCGGTACAAAATTTTGAAGAATTGATGGATATTTATTTACTAGAATGTACAAGGCACAATAAAATGGGGGGGGGGGGGGGATTGCATCTATCTCTTTAGCGATATTGTATCATCATACTAGGCACTTTTTTCCTCCAAACTTATCTGGTTGTCCTACTGATGCAGCAGCTGGCTGTGCTCCTGGGTGAAGGTCTTGCAGCTGGAGGTGGTGCTCTAGCGGCTAGAGGGTCGCAGATGATTCAGTTCTTGTAGAGTCTCAATCCAAAGTTCTGATATCTGTTGTGGGCACAGTTGGGCGGGTGGCCGGCTACCGTGGGCACAAGTTTGATGCGGGCAGAGCTGATCTGCCGTGTGCAGCGTCGTTAGCAGGATAGGTCCAGTGAGTTGCAGGGAGTAGGCGAGGTTATGACGTCTCGCATAGACACGTGGTTTAACGGAACGCAGTGCCTAATAGGTGTGTGGTGTCCCAAAGGCACGTACCACCGAATAGGCAGATAGCGCCAGCTAGGTAGACAAGCAGTAATCTGTAAAAAAAAAAAGTACTAAATAGGCAGTTAAATAGAGCCAGATAGGCAGACACCTGAGGGAGGCACCAGGTATTCCTCTAGAAGTAAGAATAAATGACAGCGAGATGGAGGAATGACAAAGTGTGTCTGTTCCGACTTAGTCTAGCATATAAAGGTCCGGAAGAGATGGGCGGAAACAGGAGGGGCAAGAGACTAAAAATTATCTTCCTAGTGGGCAAATCTGACTCGAGAATGGAGTCGCGCCTAGAAATGTCAAGAGGCGTGCTGACACGGATTATCTCCTTGATCAAAGAGAGACATGGGTAGGGGTGGTGGAAAGAATGAAGTACCGGTATGCCTGGTAACGCGGGATGGGTGGGTTTGCCCAGGTGGTGTCAACCATGAACATCAGACACATGGTGCCACTGACCAACGCCCGTGTTAGGACTTTTTGTCTTTCACCGGGTCAAGGCGAGATAAGCGAAAAGTCTTGGCCATGTTGTCGCCAAGGTGGTGGACTCAGTCTAGTGAGAAGAGAAATAGGTGGGGTTTGGTGGTGAAATCGGGCCTAAGAGTAAGAAATAATTGAGATAAAATAAATAAATAACAATTAATGCTGTGATAAAATTGAGTGACTGTCAGCAAGCTTTGGACTTGTGACAGTAATATATGGCTAGTATAAAATAGTATACTTAGACTTAACTTATACTACTTGCAGACCTAGGCTTATATATCATCTAGACTAGATAGATCTAGTCTGCATGGTGAAATATGATTCAAGAATTTAAATAAACAAACCAAACTAATTACAATTTTGAATTTCATTGTTATTTAGATAAAATCAGAACCAGAAAGTATTAAACATAAGGGAGGCAACTCAATGAAGACAGGTCTTTAGTAAACACAAACAAAGACCATAACAGTGTCTTTAGCATATATATAGCTTCTTCTCTAACTCCTCAACTTGGGCAGAACTCTGTTGTTTCTATCTATAATGTAAACATTCATCTCTAGTCTAATTTCTAATAGTGCACTACTTTTGCAGAAACGTGATAGATGTCAGTGCACATCAGAGTTACAAATGAGAATTTCAACATTGCTTCCTTGTTAATTGCTGTTTATGGTGGCTTTGAACTATATCATAACACTAAGAGTCCATTATGAGGAAATGTTCATAGTCCAATAAAATGTTCTTCATTATAGCGAATGGGCTAGTTCTGGATTTCTTCTGTCACGAGGGTGTGTTGTTTACATTAATGACCTCATTGATTTCATTGTAAACATGAAAATAGTCTAGATAATTCACAATAATTCACTAATTTTTATGATTATTTAGTAGGTCTACTCGATCTAGGCTAGCACTAAATCTAGATCTACATCTTATCATAGGAAGATATTGCCATTATTGCCATGTATAAGATCACAGTCACGTGACTTTCTATAAAGTAGGTCGAGATTCGGAACTACATCATTATATTTTTCAATATCAAATACCGGTAGTGAGTTACAGTGTCAGATTTTGAGTTTTTTTTCAACTGTCGCACGGAGACTTCAAGGCCATGGGTAGTCACCCCTGCCTAGGGTGCATCGCCTCTGCTTTTTAAAATCTTTTTTCCATGTAGAATAGTGACGTGGTTTGTTTCAATCATTCTACACTGCTTTTACAATTTATTTGATAAATGTCTAGTCGCAGAATGGATGGCAAAAAATTTAAATCTGAATTCAGAAAACAATTAATAAATAATTAAAAGTTTAATGAAGGTCTAGTGCACATATTTATGCAAGAATTAAAAACTGAAATGCCCTCTTCCTTTTTTTTTTTCAATAAATATTTTAGTATTTTAACTATTTGAACACTTCTATAAATGAGTAATTTCCACAGTACACAGTATTATTGCTAAAAAGCATTAGAATATAAATTTATAATTAGCAATTATTTTGTAACATCCATGACACGCTTATAAGGTGATAAAATTGAAGTAAATTTGCTTGGCAGTCTAATGTGCACAAGTTAATTTAGACCTCCATATTGTATAAGATAACTATATAATTGGAAGCAGCTTTCTTAGGCCTGTAACTTGATGTATCGAGCACTGATGAAAATGAGATAAAGAGATTATCTTTTTTTATAACTTGGGTTATACTCATCTTCAAGGCTAAACTTTCTTTGTTCCATCATATATATTTTGTCTAAATTTCTGACATATTTGATGTATTTTATTCTAGTAGGGTACATCTAGCATTTGATCAAGTAAGTTTTAACAAAGTGTTTAGTTTAGTTGATTAAAAAAAAACTAAGATTCTACATATTGTTTTTATCTAGCATGCAAAATAGATATAAAAATAGGTCAAATTGTAACCAATTATTGTTTTTGAAATGATTGATAGAAGCTGAATTAAATGATCTTCTAACCAACCTTTTATGAATAATTATGTATAATTTCCTTTTTTCCCCTGCATCGTCAATATTGTTTCTTTTTTGCATGTAACACTAAAAATCCTCAGAATTAAAAAAAAAACATGGAACTTTTCTATACCTAATCCAATTATGCATGTATCAATCGCTGGCAATGTTTTTCAGTCTCATGTTGCACTAGAGAGGAAACTGTCCTTAGAGTAGACATAAGGCAAATAGGAAGCATAACAAAAACCTATCAGTTTTTGCCTTGACAGAAGTTATATTGGAGTGGATGTAGATTTTTTTTCCAACATGAATGACATCTTTCAAAATCATTTGTGTCAGTCCGGAGTGGTATATAATAATACTGGTAATAATAATAATAATAATCTTTATTGTCTGTATATAAACAATAACAATAAATACACACCTGTATAAATTATACAGGCCATAATTTATAAAGGTAATAATCAAGGTCATAATTTAAAAGATTCAGATGTTGTTGCTAGCAGGGTGCTGGCTACAAAAAGAAATTTGTGTCCGAGTTTCAGATTTTTTGTTTTGTTTTGTTGTTGCATTGTGCTGGTTACAAAAAAATGGTATGCAACTTAAATTGTTGAAATTCAACAGATCTTTAAAAAAATATCTTTTTACAGGGGGGTATTATCATGTACATATTTGTTTTGGAATTGTTAAAGTAAATGTTTTGATTCAGTTGTATAATAACTAAAAATAGAAAATAATAGAAACAAGTCAAGTAGCTTACTATGAAAACATAACAGAGTGCTGTGCAAGCCCAGGAATGATGTAACTGACAAATTAATTGAAGAAGATGAAACAGATTAGACAATAACCTATTTATTGAATACAGTATAAAAAAAGAGCCTGGAAATATTATATTAGTATCTTATCTTATAAAATACAGATGTTACTTCCTGTGCTTGTCGCTTGTGCTTGTTAATCATTGACCTAAACTCTGCTAAGTCGTTGGTTTTTCTGGCTGACTTAGGCAACCCATTCCATGCTCAAATAGTTCTAGGGAGGAAGGAGTATTAGTTAATTGCCTATGGAAAAAACACACCCATATATAACAATAGTTGATTCCTGAAATAGATTTGATTTACTATTGCATGGCTACAAATAGTCACAAGGTTGGTTGAAGTATCATATAGTAAAGTGTAATATTTTTTTTTTTTAAACCAGAGATCTGTAATGCTAATACTTACATCCTCAGGTTTTGCTGTATGCAATTTGAAATGTATACAATGAAAAACTAAACATATATATCCTAACAGTTTTAGTTGGACTAGAGGACTAGTCATTTGATGTTTTTTTTTTTACAAAGCTTATATCAACTCACTCTGTCTGGAAAAAAGTTTGTACATGTTATTTCTCTGACACCTAATCTCGAATCAGACTGATATTGTACACAATTATTTCTTTTACCTGACAACACAAGAATGAAAACAAGCAATAGAAAAAAAAGAATACATTTTAAAATAAAGCTTATCTAAGAGAAGGAACCATTAAGTACTGCCATTCATCTGAAAATAATGGGGGTTTATCTCCTTTTCTGCTATATAAAACAAAATTAATTAATTAGTACTAAATGATTAACTAATAGGTTAATACCACATCTTCGCACAGTGCAATTGTAATGTTGGCTTAGCAATGCTTTTAAACATTCGACATCTTCACCCAATAAAACATACTCAGCCCCAAGGATTACTGTAAACGGACAGCCTCTAAATGTGGTAGACCACTTCACGTATCTAGGCAGTATAGTGTCAAATGATGCCTCACTTTCAAGGGAAGTTGATAACCGTCTGGCCAGGGCCAGTAGCGCTTTTGGACGCCTTCAGGCGAGAGTTTGGCGGAACAGATCGCTCCACCTGCCTACAAAAATCAGTGTCTACCAGGCAGTGGTTCTCTCAAACCTTCTGTATGGCTCTGAGACATGGACACTCTACAGGAAACATCTAAGACTTCTTGAGCGCTTCCACCAAAGATGCTTGCGCTCCATCATGGACATACGGTGACAAGACCGCACTACAAACATCAATGTCCTTGTGAATGCCGGTATGGACAGTATAGAGGGACTTCTTTTGGTCCAACAGTTGCGCTGGGCAGGGCACGTATCCCGTATGGGAGACGAACGTATGCCAAAGGCAGTTTTTTTTGTTTTTGTGAGCTAAAAGGTGGTCGACGCAACAGAGGCACCCCACGGAAACGCTTCAAAGACCAGCTTTCCTTGGCTGATATAGAAGAGAGCACCTGGTTGCATGCGTCCTTAGAACGAGACAGCTGGAGGTCACATTTGAGACCAAAAGAAAATCTGCTGCTGAGGTCAAACGCAGACGGCGAAAAGAAAATCTAAATCGACCGCCTGCTGACAATGGTTATGCTTGCCAAGTATTTGGCAAAATATGTAGGTCACAGCTGGGATTGCGCAGCCACAGGAAATACTGCATTCCTCACAAATCTTTGGACTCGAAGACTAGCCTTATTATTATTCTATATTTATTTATTTATTACTGGTACCCTTATTTTAAAATCAAAATAATTAATCATCAACAAGTAATTAATTGTTGGATTTTTTTATTGATTCATGTCTTGTCAGGTTTAGTGAATAATTGAGCAAAGTTTTAGCTTGTACCAAAAGTGTGAAATGGGAGAAAAAACATGCTCAAACTTTTTACCAGACAAACAGACAGACTAAGTTGATATAAGCTTTGTAAAAAAACAAAATTAATCATTTAGTTGATTAAATATTGGTAATTAATTATTTTGTTTGGTATCCTGAACAAGGGAAATAAATTGTACGTAATTATACTGAAGTGGTGGTATAAGCTGAATTTAGGTCGCCACCTTAAATTGTAATAAACAATATTTAACTTTACAATCTTCTCTAGTCATAACTTTCTCACTAGCAGAGTGGTTAGAATGTTGACCTGAAGAGGCGTGTGCAATGAGTTCAAATTCATGTCACTCCCCCCCTTTTTTTTGTGTAAATGCTTTTAAAATCTTATTACAGTAAATTCCACCCAGATTTCCCTTTCTTTCTTTCCCAACTGGTCCAGATCATAAGTGAAAGGATCATAGTATATTGAGAAAGGTAAAAGCATGAAGTAGCACTAAACAAAAACAATTGGTCAAAATATTATTAATCACACTGATTTATTGTTATTGGTCTAGATCTATTACAAATTTAATTACATGATTGATCCAAACTAATTGATACACTTACACTTCGTATATGCTTTGTTTTTTATTATTTTTTTTTTTAATAGTTTTTTTCTTGTTTTTATTTTTTTTTACAAACTAATGATAAGTTACTTCAAGTAATTCAAGTTCATTCTGATGTGTAGCAATGATATGTCACAAGAAAATAAACTAAATGAGGAGGCGAAGTCTGCATTCAACTACAGAGAGAGTCAAGATTTGCTTGAGACAGTTGCCATGAATAGAAAAGTAAGCCAAGAAAGTTCAGGTGAGTTATTGAAACAATATTACTGTTTCTCAACTGGACAATGGCATTAACATTTAGATTTACTACTGACTGTCTTCTAGGTGTGTTGATGCATAATTGTTGTTCCAGCTTTACACACACTGCAATTGTAATGTTGGCTTTGCAATGCTTATAAACATTCCACATCTTCACACAGTGCAATTTTAATGTTGGCTTTGCAATGCTTATAAACATTCCACATCTTCACACAGTGCAATTGTAATGTTGGCCTTATAAAGCCTGTAAAGCTTATTATCATTCACATCATGTGAGACACACTATAGATTTCATGGCATAATTGATTTAACTTGAATAATTAATCAAATATAAATTGAGTAATCAATTGTACTGTTTGTCTAAGACTAAGACTGCTCTATTGATCCTTATGGAAATTTGTTGTGATTACAAGGACTCTTTTCTCATATAACGACAACAGAGCAGAAACATACATATAAATACAACAGACACAACATAATCCTTAGTTCATGATGAAGTGAAAATAATCATGTTTACAATTCAATAGATCATGCATATTACAGTTCAATAGATCATTCAAATGATTATGCATGTTAAGTAAACATTCAATAGATCATACATGTTGAGTAAACATTCAATAGATCATGCATGTTCAGAAAACATTCAGTAGATCATGCATGTTCAGAAAACATTCAGTAGATCATACATGTTTAGTCACTTCACTGCTCATTCCATCTTGATGACTAATTGACAAAACCCTGGAATCAAATGAGCCTTATTGTTGATGACTGTAATACTTTTTGTGTGTTTACAAAGTTAAGAAATTTTTTTTAAAAAAATTTTTTATTATTGCTCACCTCTCTTAATAACTATGATCACTTTTTAGCAACTGTATATATCACTATTCAACATTTAGATATCAACTTTTCTTTTTTCATTATCAATTACTGATGACCTCTTCAGTATACATGTAACATAGCAATAAAATAGGAAATATTTTTCTCTAAGTCTTAAAACATTAAAAAAACAATTCTAACATTAATGATACATTTTTTTTTATTCTGTAGGACTGTATAAAGGTAAAATGTTTTTCTTACATTTAGTGCTTGTTAGATTTTAATTGAATACTCTTGTCATTGTATGTCAAAGTACACTCAAACATTTGGTTCTCTCCTCCCTTGGTGTACATTCCAACATTTCCTTGCCTGTCATTTGTTATGTTTGATTTCTTTCCAATCCAGTCAGCTTTTTAATTCACATATTGGGATTGTGTTAACATTTAGAAATAGACTAATGTTCTTTTTTATTTGTAGCTTCTGCATGCCTAAGTTGTAGAACATGTTAACATTTTATACTAGAGTACGAAACATATAAACATACATGGATCTAGAAAAAACAACAAATGAAATTAATTGTTTTTTTACCGAACTTTTGCAAATCATTAAGGACATCTTAGTTAAAGTCAGTTATCTCACACTTTTGTCTGTGATGCACACCTAGACTGAACAAAATTTCTTTGAATTCCCCACTCTCAAGGACTGTAAGCCCCCAAGTGGAATCTTGGAGAGTTTATAAAGTTCTAAAAAGTAAGAAAAAAAAAATTTGACTATCCTGCATCGTATTGGCGCATTGTGTAGAAAGCTGTCGATACTAAGATCTGTTAATAACTGTTATTGGCAATGTCTGAAGTTCTGAGGTCCTCCATGAAAGTATGGCAACCAATTGAATTACACATACCTAGAGTTGCGATGACATGGAAAAAACAACTAAAAGCAATATAATTATAATTACATTTGAAGTTTTTTCTTTGCATACTGGTATATATTTAAATGTTTGGAATTCAAATGAATTTTCTAAATGAAAAATATCGTATTTGCCGCTCTACAAAATGATATAGAGATCTATGATCAAAATAGAAAGACCTTTTAGAAATACAATCCCCCTAACAGGACATCAAACCTCATACTGGCTAAAAAAGATATTATGATAAGAGCAGAGAGTTTTAGATTGAAAGTTTGCCAGTAAGATTAGGAACACTTCTTCAACACTAACCAAAATGGAAGGCAAGGGCTAGAAGAAGAAATAGAGAGACAAACTAAAGCAGCTTTTTGAAGGAAAGACTTTTAACAAACTATTTACACTTTTGTTGTCAAGTTTGAGCAGAATAGTTGCTTTTTCGATTAGTTTTTTGGGATAAAAGATTTCTTAGGCTAAAAACGGTGTCAATGTCTTAGTTAGTTATTGAGAATGTAATATTAGTGGGAGATGTGGATAATTAAAAAAGGAGGAAGTCATCTTTAAAAGACCCATATCTTAAACCTTTTGAGTTAGGTAGGAAGTCACTGAGAGACAACCAGACAGTAGAGAGGGACAAGGAAGAGAGCAAGAAGGCCAGGGCCTACTGGCCACTATAAGGTCATTGGGTATTCAATAATAGCGTGTGTCATGTAGTATGGACAGATTCTACGCATGATTGTGTTATCTCCCTCTCTAAATGTTTTTGTTTATTTATGGATCCTAAATAATCGAAGTCTTGTAGTATATCAAATGTCAAGCTTGGTGCATCACTTTAAAAAAGTTTATTATAAAATCTTTTTGGCACCAAAAATTTCACATTAGAAACATGTGACTGATTTTACTTTGATTCCAGTGCTACAAGTTTTAGTCATCCTATTATCACAAGATAGTTTTTTAAAAATAAATTAATAAAGATTTGTTTTGTTTAGGATAAACTGAAGCATTTGAAATATTTTTCTTTGAACAACATTTATTTGAATGACATGTTTGTTTGATAAGCTGCTTCTTAACTAATTTGAAATAACAAACAAAAGTGCATTGCATTGTTCTATCTGGTCCTGGTCTAGAAACAGAAGCAAGAGAAATAAGTATTCCAGCATTAAATTATTTTGTTTTCTTTGTCAATGCTAGTTCTAAAAGAATTTTTTGTCTTTCATTTAGATTTGAAAGTTTTTTAAGTCAACTTTTTTTTATGAGGTGGAGTTGGAGAGCATGGAAAAGGTTCCCCACTGCCAAAAAAAAAAGGTTTTGAATAGATGCATTACAAGATATGTGAAGGGAGGTTATCAGTTCAAAATTTTAATGACATTCTTCCAGTTAGAAGGCAGAGCCATAGTAACATTAGGATGTATTTAATGAAACACAATTTTTGTTTTTCTAAGAAATCTTTACCATCAATGAAACATTGTATTTGTGAATTGTTAATGTAACTTCAAGTGAAAGCTATCTGTTTGTCCTAGTGTTTAATTTCATTGTTTATAATAGTTATGATTTTAGCTGAAAGCTCATACTTTGGTACTGCATTTCAGAAGCCAAAAGTGTACAGGCCAAGACTCCAGCTAGTTTAAAGTACATCAGTCTGGTTTTATTGACCTTACAAAATGCATTGCTTATACTTGTTATGCGTTATGTGCGAACACGAGATGGTGAAATGTTTGTGGCAACGACTGCTGTCATTATGTCTGAGGCTTTCAAGTTTGTTGCTTGTTTATTCATAATTTTAATTCAGGTTAGTTCTTTGAAAGACTTTGATATGTTGTGACTAATGCAAGAGGCCTATCTCCTCAGAGTGCTAATCCTTTTCTATACGCTTATAAACACATTGTAGGCTAAAGGCACTTAGAGAACCTAACAGAAAAATAAAGACGCTAACTAGTCTAAACAAAATTGTTGAACTAGTAGGTCTTAGTTTTTCTTCATCATATTTATTGTTATGCATGTGGTCTCTTTCAATGGGGAACAAGTTCCATACCTTGGAAAAAGGTTTTGAAACTTGTTTTGGTTTTGTTTTGAAAAAGCATTACATTTTGAGGCGAAAACGCAGCACAACTAGAATAGCTAAGTCCATGGAATTCAGGGATCTCTGAGGAACATTTGACAGATGTTAGTTCTGTCATCTGATAATTTATGGATTAGAAGTTTACCTCCAGCAACTCTTTCTCTACCTTCCCCTTTGTCTCTCATGTCAAAAAGCTTCAGACACACACAGTTCTAGATCTATAAATACACACAATTAATTAAAATGTTTAGAGAAAGAGAGAGAGAAATTTAGTCTGAACAAATCAAACTAGAAAGAAAACGAAAAATGTTAAGAGAGTTTGTCTATTCACAGACTGGTGGTATTAAACCATGGTTAAAACTTCTTTATGAGGACATCATCCTAGAGCCAATGGATTGTGTCAAAGTTTCCATACCATCACTTATCTATGTATTACAGAACAACTTGCTCTATGTAGCTGTCTCAAATCTAGATGCTGCTACATTTCAGGTTAGTGTTGTTTCTTAGTCCATAAAACTTCCACTATATTACAGCCCTACAACTTCCCCTTCACCTATCCCTTAATCTGTTGGACCATTGGGACACCACACAAGATTTGTCCACCCTCTTTCTCCATTCCTCTCTGTCTTTGCCTTGATATAGAACTTCTTTCAATGGCAGGCCCGCCATTCTTTTATGGTGTCTTCCCATCACTTTCTCTGCCTCTTCTTCTGTTTTTGGAAGGAAGGTCTTTGCAAGCCCTGAAGACCTTGTAATATGGCCATAGAGTTTTAGTTTGAGTTTCTTTTGTACAATAGTTAGTAGGTCATCATGGGATCCAATCACTGTAGTAACCATGTCTCTAAGCTGTTTGAGTGATCTTTAAATGTGAGGTACCTAGGATACTTCTGTAGCATTTCAATTCCATTGCTAGGATCCTGCTCTCTAGCTCTGCTGTCAGCGTCCAAGACTCGCAAGCATATAAGTATGTGGCCATGACCACACGACTTTGGTGCCAAGGGCTATGCCTTTGTCTACAGTTAATTTCTTGTTAGGAAAGAATAGTCAACTGAATGTTGTTTGGTGCAGCAAAGTATAAGAGCTGCTTAGATGTCTTGTGACCATTTCTCATGTTTTTGTTACCTCACCTTTTGAACATTTATTGTGAACACTGTTTTTTTTTATTGTACATTTTTTGTCACCAGGTAACTTATCAATTGAAAATCCTGACCACTGCCATTTTCTCTGTTGTGATGCTCAAGAAAGTGTTAAGTAAACTCCAATGGGTTTCATTAGTTATTTTGTTTGTTGGTGTAGCCATTGTACAGATGCAGCCGGATGGAAATCAGAAATCCAAAGTGGCCACAGAACAAAATCCTGTTATGGGACTTGTAGCTGTAATCATTTCCTGTTTTATGTCTGGATTTGCTGGTGTTTATTTTGAAAAGATTCTTAAAGGGACTCGCCAGTCAGTTTGGCTTCGAAATGTCCAATTAGGGGTATTGGGAGTATTGATAGGTTTGATTACCATGTATTTAAAAGATGGAGATAAAGTTTCTAAAAATGGTTTTTTCAATGGCTATGATCCCATTGTCTGGTTTGTAGTTTGTCTGCAATCATTTGGTGGACTTTTGGTTGCAGTGGTTGTCAAATATGCAGACAACATCTTGAAAGGATTTGCAACATCAGCTGCAATTATTTGTTCATGTGTAGCCTCCTTGTATTTCTTTGACTTTCAACTTTCATTGGAATTTACATTTGGTGCAGGACTGGTAATAGCTGCAGTGTACATCTATAGCAAGTATGAAGTTGGGACATCACCTGTCTTACCGACAGCATCAAGCAGGAAACTATAGAGTCTATCACATGGTTCAATTTAATATTAAAAGATAGTAGGTTGTAAACTTTGATAAGAGTTTAGTTCAATTAAGATGTGTCTCAATACTAAAGCTTGCAACATATTTGGTTGTAATAATAACATCCTTTAAGACTTCATGTTTTAATAGCTCACAGATATACTGTAATCCATAAGAAAAACAAGATACAAGTTGATGGAATTTACTCTCAATATAATGAAACATGCAATGATTAATATCTCCCAGTAAACTAATCTAAATGAAACTTAACATAAGTAGTTTAAGCTTTTACCATTAACTTATTCAAATACATTGAAGAATTTTGTTTTATTTCTATTGTATTTTCTTCAAATAAAAAAAAATGAATGTATAGAAAATTGAAAATGTTGAATTGACTGAATAGTGAAACAATGCAAAATGTTTTAAAGAGATAGGCATTGATAACTTTTAAAATTATAGATCAGAAGACAACCATTATTGATCTTTAAAGTCATTTGTGAAACTTAAAAAACTAACTTGACAAAACTTTAGAAATCTATAGCATTTTAGATACATTTTGAGCCTGTGGTTATTTCTAATTTTATCATTTGACATTCAATGAATAAGAATTGAACAGTATAATAATTTGAAATGACCACATCCAATGTTTTGTTATTATTATCACTTACACTAATGACACAAATAATGTTTATGATTACTTTATTAAGTTGTTTGTGTGATAGCTTTGACTTATTGAGTAGTGGTACTTAATACTTTCTGTGCATTATTATCTGTGTACATGACATTTGTGTACTAATGAAACTGTAGATACTAATTTTTTCTCTGATCTTGTTGTCATTGTATATTATTTGATCCAGAAATGTTCAAACATTAAAAAAAAATTTATATTTAAAAAGTAAAATAAACACATTTTTAACTCGGCCTAGTATAATTCACTTACATTGGAAACTTTGTATTTTACCATGCAGGCTACTGGTAAGCTAGCTTATGCCAATATAAAATGTAGTGTTGTAGGCTGCAAATATGTTTGTAGCAACCAAAATACAACTAAATACAATTTAACATTTGCAAGACTAATTAAAACAGTGTAACACAATCATAGTTTCTTCAAAGTTAAAGCATTTGCTGTGAGTTATTTTTTTATGGAAGATCAAAAATTTTATATTTTATTTGTCAGACACATGCTTTTAAGATTTATTTCTTTTTAAAAACATAAACAAATCAGGTAGAAATTGAATAAATTTTATCTCAATATAAATTAAGACAAATCAGGTTTAAATAAACAATAACTCACTGGTACACTCATTTTTTTCCTTATCAACTTACAAATGTCTTACAAATGTGTTTTAAATGGGTCTGGTAACAAGACATTGGTTTTTGTTTCTGCATGTACGTAAGAGCCAATGTGATGTTTTTACTATCATTACTGTCAATGTGATCCAACTTTGCTTCTGCAGTATTGCTTACAAAATGACTTTTTAAAATTTTTCATTCATTTTTTCTTTGTGGTTGAAACTATTTTAATAATGTTACAAAGTCGTCTGGGTTACTTACATTTTATGAACATTTGTTTGCATTTTGCATCAGCCTAATGTAAAATATTGTGATGAATTAACATGTCAGGTGAACTATATTTTGTTTGTAGTATTCAGCTGAAAGCCCAGTATCTATCATAATGTAGAACATTTTAGGGTTTTAAGGAAAACTTTAAAATAACCTGAACTTGAATTAAGCCCATGCAATGAGGTTTGACATTGTATGGTGACATTGTGATGCTCAACCCTTTTAAAAATGATTTTTATTTAAATTAAAAAAAAAAATGTGTTGAAAAGTTTAAATATAATGTGCTGTTTTTTTTAATTTGAAGTGTGTGAATTATTGTGCCTGTTATTTTTTTATTAAATACATTAGATCTGAGTTTAATAATATTTTGTTATAGAAAATCAACAATTTGAGTTATATAATTATATATAATATAATATATATATAATTATATAATTTGAATGTAAAGTTTATCTTCAAATATTAAAAACTTTCAATCCAATAAGACTAACATTTCTTTTTTAATACAAAATTCAATCAATTTTTTAACCATTCAGTAAGACTAATGTTGATATGTTTTCTAATCTGTCTAGCCTGGATCTGTGTAAACTGGATCCCTTACTCTTTTGTTTGAAATTTTATGGACCCAGCATCAACATTTCAACTGACTTTTATCATTAAAGAAATCTTTTTTAAAACCATTGCAACTCTAAAGGGGTCGTTCGTAAATGACGGCACACAAAATTGACCCTTTTTGACTCCCCCCTTGTCATAAAGTATCACAAATTCTCAAACACCCCCCCCCCTTCCCCCTATGCGTCACGTGACAAAATAATTTTTTTTTTATTTATTTCAAATTATTTGAAGCAAAATGAGCAGAATAATTCAAATCGGAAAAATTCGTTATAGAAAATATATCAAGAAATAATTTCAAGTTCATGCGGATGTTTCACTCGTTTACATCTGTGTGTTGATGAATTAAAGTCCTTTATGCGCTGTCACAGCTGATCTTTCGATAAATAAATTGATGTTATTTTAAGGTTAGAGATTTGAATTTTCAAAAAACACCTTGACATCGTTTTTTTTTTCGGAATTTAAAATTAGTATTTTTTACAAGAACAATGTGAAATTCGCAGTCAGCAGTGCCAACATGATGTTTTCAGTTGAACTCCTCAAACAAGACTGAAATATCTAAGTACCTAAAAAATGTTATTATTTTTCGATTTTTGAAGATTGAAAAAATATTTTGTTTTTTTCTGAATTTTAAATTTGTGACGTCACAAAATCGCTACCCCTCTCCCTTAGAGCGTGACTTCATTTACGAACGACCCCAAACATTGTCACTTTATTTAGACACTTGTCAAAAAAATTCAAACATCTATTTTCTATTCTTAAACAGGGATGGGGGGAAATCATCATTTTAAACATGTACAGTACAGTTAGTTTGGATATATTAAGACTTTAATGTTCCTATTTGGAAATTTGTTGTGATTACAAGGACTCTTTTTTTTTTTTCAATAAAAAAAGAAAATAGTAAACTTTTCTTAGTGAAAAGGATAATTTTATTGAAAATGGATTTTGTTTAAATGCCCCATATCAATATTCTTAACACTTCCAAGAGTAATCCTATAGTCATTATTTGCTCACATTTCAGAGCTATGCATTCAAGTAAACAAAATGTTGACTGAACTATTTAAATGTGCCAACAAAGTCTCATCATTTTAGGAAGAAATATAGAAATAGAAAATGAAAGTCACACTTTTTTTTAACATTTGATACTGGTTTCAGTATTTTTTTCTTCAAGATTTTTGTTGTTTTAAATCATTTGTTTTTTTTGTGTGTGCATATTTCTTATGTGTGAATAAATATTTGATGTGAGAATAGAAATAACTTAAGGCAGTAAGAATGGGTCTCTACTTGTATCAATAGTTTAGAAACTTCCATTGGCTGCATGCAACACATATGTTTTCATTGATTGAATGTTTCTGCTCTGAAAAATCTGTGAAGACAACTTTGTTGTCCTTATAAATTATTTGAGACATTGTAGAACTTATATTTATTTATTAATAAAGTATTCATTTAATCAATTGTTGACATTTGTTCAAAGTTAAAAATAATAAAGATACTAAATGTGGGATTTACACTGCTATTCTTTATTTGCTTTGTGACTCTACATGTCCTTTAATTTTCACTAATTTCTCTTTAATTCTTAGATTTTATGTCCATAACACCCTTGCTTATGTAAAGTTATATTGTTAATGTTTATCAAATTTTATCCTATATATCATAGGTAGTATACAATCAAGGACATGCAATGTAAGTTTTTTGATTTGACTCAATAAGTCCATACCTTGTATTTGTTTAGATAGGCTCTGATTTTTCTGAGCCACATTTTTCAACAGTTCTAGTTTCTGTTAACTTTTCAGACACAAATAACAACAATGAAATGAAATTATCACCATATTGAAATATTTAATAATTGTTTATACATTATTGTTTATACATACTATGTTTTTGCTTGTTGACCTGGTTCAATAATGAAAGATGGGGGAAATTTACTTATATTAACTTAAGGCACTGTGGGTTCTAACATTAAAAGGAAATTTGTTCACTTGCTTTGTTGACTTGATTTTTTTTTATACAAATTTCTATATTGCATTTGCCATAATATTATTTTTAATTGGCCAGTTCAACAAAAAGTATTTTTCATACAGTGAGTACTGTTGGCTGATTGGATTTAAATCTAGAGTCAGAACGGTGTAATGTTTCTTCTAACACACTCAGGCACTGTTGCAAACTTTCTGAAATTTCTTTAGATACTTCATCTAAAACAAAAAAAGTGAAGTCTTGTAAGAAAGTAAATGTATTATTGTAAATAGTAATGTACAACAAGCATGTGCCTAATAAAATCTCTTGTCACAGTAATATATATATATAACCCTAACCCTAGCACAGAGACAGCAGTGGTCAGGGTACTAAATGACTTACTTCACAATTCCAACAAAGGCCACATATCAATTCTTTCCATGCTGGACTTGTCCGCAGCCTTTGATACGCTAGACCATGAAATTATGATGGCCAGATTCTCTGCAACTTTTGGTTTAGCAGGAGTCGTCCTAATGTGGCTAGGATCCTACCTGACGGAACGCACCCAAAGTGTCGTTGTTAACGGGACAGAATAAACAAGCTTACTTTTGAAGTACGGAGTACCCCAAGGATCAGTTCTAGGCCCATTACTGTTCACTATGTATACATTTCCACTCAGCGGTGTCATATGGCCAACCGGCATCTTATACCATTTCTTTGCCGATGACTCACAGTTATACGATTCATCAGTACCCTCAGAGGTGTCGCATCTGGCAGAGAAAATCAGTGGTACCGTTGCAAGGGTGAGTGATTGGATGGTTGAAATAAACTCAAGATGAACGAAGACAAGACAGAAATAATTAAGATTGGTACTAGGAACAATGTCTCAAAAGTTGAAAGCACAGATTCTCTCTTTATCACGAACTGCCATGTTCCTTTTGTCCATGTAGTGCGGAATCTTTGAGTTTTCTTCGACTCAACATTATCTTTCGACCCACACATAAGTCAGCTCTGCAAAGGTCTTTATCTGCAGCTGCGCAGATTAGGCCAGATCCGACCATATTTAACAACGGAGTCAACAAAAACGCTAGCTGTGGCATTCATACTCTCCCGCCTTGACTACTGCAACGCTGTGCTAGCAGGTATACCTGATGACAAAATAGCCAAGCTGCAACGTAAACAGAACAACGCCGCTCGAATAGTCCTTAAAAAAACTAGACAAGATTCTGCTACTACGCTCTACTACGCCATTGGCTTCCATAGAAAGCGAGAATCGATTACAAGGTCGCCACACTTTGTCATCAGTGTATATATAACAATGAGATGCCCTTGTACCTTAGCGAACTGATTACTCCATATGTCCCCCAGAGAGCCCTGCGCTCAATGGACTCAATGCTTTTAGTAGTGCCACGTTTCTCCCTCAAAAGCTACGGTCTGTGGGCTTTTTCAGTTCACAAAGGTTTGGAACTCACTCCCCATTGATCTCAGACAGACAACATGCTACACCACTTTTAAGAAGAACATTAAGACCTATCTGTTTAAAACTTTTTTAGATTAACTGTCATTCTAACTGTCGTGTTTGTGATGTTATTACAGCACCTTGAGCCTACATTTTGTTTGTTAACAGTGCTTTATAAATAAATTATTATTATTATATATATATTGTAACGACTATCACTATCCAGGCTCTGCAAACTGCTACACTCGACACTACCAACTCAAAGAACTTGACAACTTGGTCTCCAAAATAATGTTAAACTTATATGTCCAATAAAATACAGCCAATACTGTACAATTGACTGACTGACTGTACAAAAGCTTGACCGTTAACAACCGTACTGCCAACTGTATCAACTCTTGCAGTGGCTTCTTCGCCTTGTCCCAGAATTGCACTAGGTTCAACTGTTCAGAATTGACTTAACACAATAGGCGCTTTGTGTCAGACTAGATTGCAGATCAAGTTCAAGACATTGTCTCGTACTAGTGAGGTGTCTTGATTCTACTCTGCACCAACCCATCGTAATGCGCCGTACAGAACCACACCGCTGAACAGTACTGAAATGATCCAATGGTCTGAGTAGTGTTCACTTAAGATGTTTCTTGAAACTAAGCCAGTCATGGCGGTTGATCATTGCCATTGTTATGGTTGATCACTTATCTAGAGCTGGCCTGGGTGATTTGCGTCGGCTGCCTCCTACACACACTACTACCCCTATCCGCACCACCACAAGACTTAAAATAATATGTATGTATATAATACATGATAGCTACGCAGTTGGAGGTCAATGGTTTGGTTTTTTATTTTCTTTGCTGGTCTAAATTTGAATATACAGGGCATAGTAAATACACCTGTAATTATCTAAAAACTATTTAAAAAAATTATGTCCTTTGTCTGCATTGATCAAAGTCTTAAAAGTTTATCAAAGCCAAACCAATTCATTAACTTCTAAATGGAAAACTCATGACTCTAAAGGCTGTCAGAATTAGTAATAGTAATATGATTAAAAGATAAGGAATACTAACCAAAGGTGCTACACAGAATTAATCCTGTGTGTGTAGAGTTACATTAAAATTGAATTGGGTAGCCAATGTAAACTCAAGAGATTTTGCATAGGACTGTTTGATTGTTGGCGGGGGTGGGGTGTGTGTGTGTTACGTGACACAAGTACATGTATGTGTCAGGGTGGGGAAGCAGGTCACTCCAAATCAAGTCAAAAGTGTAAGTCAGAGGACAAGATGCACAGAGAGAGAGAGAGAGAAGGAAGGAGAATGTGAGCATTCATTGTAACAGATACACTAATTCACACGCTAAAAAGTATGTTAGGGCCCGTTAATTGAAATAAAAAATAAAAAAAAGAAAGGGTGTTTCTGTCATTATAAACAATATAAAGTCTGGTAACAAATCAAGGGGCGTAGCCAATGTGTAATGAGTCATAACTTATAAATAAAACAAAATTCTACTAAAAAAAGTTTAATAAGGAAGATGGTTACATGAACCGCAACAAAAAAACCCCAAAGAATTAAAACATTAACATTTCTTATTAACAATAAATTACTACCTATTGTGACTGGAAAACCTGTGAATTCTTTCTTGACAAGTTTATTAATTTTGGTTTGCGTCTGGCGAATTTCATTCATGTTTGAAAGAAGCTGAATAGATAATAAAGTATAATTAATACTTTTTAAAGGAGGTTTACATCAAAAAATATAAATCAAAATGTTACTTGGAAAATGTTCAAAAATTTAGATAATAATTAAGTTTTAAAAATAAAAACCACTAGGGACAAAGCATTAAATAAATTTACCCTTGTAAAATTGCATAGACATCCATGTACAGTTTGTATAGTATCACCAAGCTGAGAAAGTTCCGGTGGTGATTTATTGCACCATTGTTTTATATTGGACTTGTAACATTGCTTGAAACCATCTGACAATTGCCAGAGTTCTTTTAAAATAGTAGACAACATATGTGACATCATGAGAACTTCTTGGTCTTTGTCTTCCCCTTCCAGAGTCATCTGTAATGTGACAGAATTCTACATTTCATCTTTTACAATTCACATGATAAAAGTCAAAGGTGTAAAGGTGTACTCATAGAATATTTGAAATGGAAACAAAATGACACTAACCTCTTTTTGTAAAGCACTCAACTTCTGCTGACTAGTCTGGATGTCTAAGCTTAAAGTTTCTGAGAGCGTCAATAAATCTTGTAATGTCTGAGTCCTGCACAAATTAATTTTTGTTGTTGTTTAAAAAAAAAAAACTTAAAATCACTCTGTCATAGAATTGTATGAAATCAAACTCAAACGTTAGTTGTAATTGTATGAATGAAATCAGTATTGAGTTCATCTCTAAAACAACAAAAATGTCATGTTTACTTGTTTGTCTTTCTTTGTTTCATCTTTTGGTTATCCACTTCCATGTGTATGTCTCTAGGCAAAAGATTTGTGCAACTATCAAACATTGTAAGGAATCCATCTTGTGTTATCAACATATTCAACTGAGAGTTGTACATATCTGGTCTAAATAAAAAAAAAAAAAAGTTAATACAGTAGAATGTCGATTATCTGGGTTATTTGGGAACAGGGTCGCCCAGATAACCAAACGCAGAATATTATAAGCTGTCCATTTTACCTAAAATATGAAAAAAAATTCTTAAGGGGGGTATTGCGCCGTACTTATATTTAAAATTCAACCGAATTAAATTGTACATGTATACAGAGGAACAAAGCCATGTAAGATTTCCAACTTCAATTGCATAGCCAGCAAGTTACATTTTCTTTTGAACATGGATAAAGCCGTTTCCCGTGACACTACACAACCACCCAACACTTCTCACTGTCTTTAAATCCAGTGACTTGCTCACACATGTGTTTTGAGACAGACGGAATAGATCAAGATAAGGAAGCAATGCAATATAGCACTTAGCTACTGCACTGTAAAACAAAAAGCACAACAAAAAAAGCCAGTCTGGATATTTCATGTTCTGGATGACTGACATCTGAATAAATGACATTCTACTGTACAAACAATTAATAGGCTCAACTTTATTATAGAACTCATTGACATGTCAACAATTTGATCAAATTTGCTGCTATTTTAAGCAAGATGCAGTTGATTTAATTGAAAAATTAAAATAAAACTTTGGCTGGTCAAAAAGGCCCTTCAGTATGTCCAATTTAATTTAAAAAACTTGATAAAAAAACAAAAAACAAATGAAATGTATTGTGTAAAACTTTTCAGACAATTGACAGAAAGCACATTTACCTTGTGTATAATGTACTGTCAAGCGAGTAACCCTTTTCTTTAAAACACAATAAATCTAAGAATCGATTCACAAACTCAATCTGGTCATTATAAGGAGCAGTTCCCTGGATCAGAAAATGAAATTGTTTTTACAACATTTAAATGAAATATTTAAAGAGCTAGTAGAAAGACAGAATAAATCATTTTAAAGTTGGCCAAGCTTTATTAACCATGAGTTCTAATCAAATTTGCAAAGTAAATGAACTGTGTCGGCTGATGCAAAAATATGTATACCTTGTCTTAACTTTAGGTAGCCTCTTTTATGTGTTTCTTATCTGCTGCTAGCTGTCAAAATTGGACCCCCCCCAAAAAAAAACAACTACTATTATAAATTTTACCCAAGAATTAATTATTTGTACTTGACACTTTTGCTCTTTTGAAAGGAAACTCTTTTCAATGATTGTATATACATTTATTTTCAAAATGAAAACTAAATCAAAGAATAGAACAAATGTGATAATGAGACTCTGATCAACTGTATCATACTTAAAATATTTCAAAGACTACTAATGTCCTCTTTAAACATACTTTTGTTTCAAAACTTAAAATGTTTTTTTTTTATGTTACTCATATACACTATAGTACAAGATATAAAATTCATCTTTACAGAGGTCAAATCTATAGGGAAAATACAGACAACTAAATAAAGTAAAAGTATCCCTTTCAGGCTTTGCAATCTATGGGGGCAGATGATGTAAAGCTTATCTTTTTCTGTGGCTAGAACTTAACAACTAACTTCATGCAGTGTACTCAACAATGACACATTTCTGAAATAATACTTTGCATTAACTAATTTCATTTTCTCTTGTTATAGATACCAATCTCGTGTGGAGTTTTTGATCTCCCATTGAGAGCCTTCCCAGGTGATGGATAGGGAAATGCCATCCAGATATGGTGGGTACTGGGGAAATAAAATACACAGGGTGGACCAAAATCAAACCTGCTGCCTTGCTGGGGCTAGGGCACCTTACCCAAAAATAAAGGCAGCTATCCAGAGAGCTGAAAGGGGTAACCCCCCAGCTGGTTGTGCGCAGGGCTAACAACCCTGTCATTAAAAAAAATACTGTAACAAAAGCTTCGACACACAAGAAAACTCGGGCATATCTCAATGGAAAACGACCTAGGCCTGGAAAAGGACATGATTTTTGGAACATGAAACGTGCTAAGCCTATATAGAGCAGGTGTGCTAGACCAACTTACTGAAGTGTAAAAGAAATATAATGTTGCGTTCTCTCCTAATCAGGCCTTCTGTAAACACTGCTAAACACAACACAGCACATCTAACACATCAAGAACCTGAATACAAAAGCTCCACAACAATCTGGTACTTTAATGAATGGAAATATTGGTCTAAGGATAATGACAGGAGCAATCAAAACAACACCCATAAGAGCTATGGAGGAAACTGCTGCCCTGATCTCTCTGGATGAAAGAAGAGAAATAAAAATCCTTTCCCAATTCACTAAATTGGAAACCTTGGAGAGGCACCCACTCAGAACAAAAATCCACAAAACTGGCACAAAAAACGTCTCAAAAGGACCAATTTCATACAGGAATCTCTAAACCTAAAAAAGAAACACCAACTTGAAAAAATTACTCTGGAATCCTCGATACACTATAATGAATCTCCACCCTGGAGACGAAAGCCCTCTTCCTACTATAAGGGACCATATTGAAAACATAAAAAGAAAATCTGATTACACACCAACAGAGTTCAAGGAAATAGTGAACTGTTTTCTACATACCAATTATCCTAGCAATCAGTATAACAATAAGATACCTCTTGTAGCCCTACCGGAAATCAGGTGGAAAGACTCAAGACATTCTCAGAACTAAGGAGTATACTATATTTTATAGTGGTGGAAGCACTAAGAACTTAGGTACAGGTTTTGCTGTTAAAAAGGAAATGGTAGGTAATGTCACTGGATTTAAACCTGTAAGTAATAGTCTGCTCACTATGTTTGAGAGGAAAATTCTTCAACATATCATTTATCAATGTTTATGCTCCTACTGAAGATGCAGATGATAACACAAAAGAAGCCTTCTATGATGGATTGGAAAGAATTTATGATGAAGCACCAAAGCATGACATCAAAATAGTCCTAGGAGATTTCAATGCAAAAATTGGAAAAGAACCAGCATTCAGACCAACATTGGCAAAGAAAGCTTACATGAAGAGACCATCAATAATGGCATAAGATTAGTGGATTTTGCATCAGGAAAAGGAATGTCTATCTGCAGCACTAAATTTCAACATAAGAATATTCACAAGGTAACCTGGATCTCACCTGATGGCAACACCCAGAATCAAATAGATCATATACTCATAAATAAGAGACATGGATCAGATATACTAGATGTAAGAAGTTTCAGAGGAGCAAATGCTGACTCAGAACACCTACTAGTAAAAGCTAAACTTAGACAAAGAATAAGTACCAAACACAATTACTAAAGAAAAAGAGCACAGCAATATGATAGTCAAAAACTCACAAGGGATCTACTTGTGGCAGAAACTTATAGAATTGCACTCCAAATGCAACTAACAACATTGGAAAAGGACAGTGAAAATAACATAAATGAACATTGGGAAGTAATAAAGCATGCTATGAAAAGAACAGCAGAATAGGTGTTTGGATTTAAACAGAAGAACAAGAGAATTGGAGGGTATGTTGTTATTGTTGTGAACTCCTTACTGGGATTATACTTGACACATAATGTACTAATACTTCTTTCAATAACTCAAAGAGACGCCAGAGATGAATTAACAACAAAATATAACTTTACTAAAAGTAATCAGGGTAACTGTAGCTGAAGACAACGCATCATCAAACGTTAACTAAATGAATATACACATAATTATAAAACTGACTTCTCTATTACTTGGATCGTACTACTAGGCTCCATAACTCAGGCCTCTAATAACAATAACAAAAACTCCAAGCGCTGTCACTCTGTCCCAACCAATGGACCAATGAAATACTAGTAAAAATAATTTTAAAAAACATAGAATTCTTTAAGTCTTACAACCCAGGTTCTATGAAGTGCCGTTTACAATATTATATACAAAACATAATCACCACATTTGGATTTAAACAAAAGAACAAGAGAATTGGATGGTATGATGATGAATGCAGACAAATAATAGAGGAGAAAAACAATGCTCGGATAATAATGCTACAGAGAGAAACCAGAAACACTAAACAGCATTACAACGAAGCAAGAAGAAGGGCCACAAAAGTTGTGAGAAAGAAAAAACGTGAATGGGAAAAGTCCAAGATTACTCAAATTGAGGAACTAGCAAAGGAAGGAGATATGAGAGGAATGTATGTGAAAATTAAAGATGAAAAGAATGGATTTCAAACTAGATCACACATGTGTGAGAACAGAGAAGTTGAGCTTATTACAGAAAACAGCAGGGTCATTGAGAGATAAGCTGAATACTTTGAGGGGATCTTAAATACCACTGAAGATGGAAACAATGGAGAATATGAACTGCAACTGGGAGGACAAGATCCCTTAGTGAACCCACCAACACTTTCTGAAACATCAGAAATAATTAGGACCATAAAGAATGACAAAGCACCAGGAGAGGATCAAATGACAGCAGAACTAATTAAATATGGAGGGAAAGACTTAACATTCCCAAATACACAGACTACTAATCAAGAATTTGGGAAGAATAAGTAATACCAACAGAATGGGAAACAGCTCTTAAAAAACCAATACACAAAAAAGTATCCAAGCTAAAGTGCTGTAATTACAGAGGAATTTCTCTACTAAATGTGACTTATAAGATCCTGTCTTGTCTTATAACTAAGAGGCTTGGAAAATACTAAGAAGAGATCTTAGGTGACTACCAATGTGGTTTCAGACCCAATAAATCCACAACCAAACACATCTTCACACTAAGATGTATACTAGAAAAATGCCATGAATACAAATACCCATCCACCAACTCTATATAGATTATAAAATGGCTTATGACAGTATCAAAAGGAAATATCTATATGACACTCTATAAGACTTTGGAATACCTAACAACCGGACAAGACTTATACATATCACATTACATAACTCAAAAAGTAAAGTCAGAATACAAGGAGAACACTCACGGGAATTTAGGATTAAACGGGGATTAAGACAAGGTGACTCACTTTCTTGCATGCTTTTCAATTAGACACTGGAGACTTATAAGTAATATACACATAAACACAAGGAGAACTACTACTTCAGGAGAGAAAATATGGGTCCACAACCAACAGGGACGATATTCAGCCAACCTCTACAATACCTTGCTTATGCAGATAACATTGCCTTATTGGGTAAAGAAACCTCTGACATTGCTAGAGCTTTCACACAACTAGAAGAAGCATCTTGACCAGCAGGACTTGAGGTCAATGACAGTAAAACCAAGTACATCACAATGACAAGAAACAATCAGAGGGACAATATATCAAAATCAAAGACCATGAATTTGAAAACGTGAAAACTTTAAAATACCGCTATCTAGGAAGTACAATTGATTTAAAATATGACCTATTAACAGAAATAAAGGAAAGAATAGCAGGAGGCAACAGAGCATTTTATAGCACCCATCATTTACTTAAGAGCAAAACCATATCAAGGAAAACCAAGAAAATAATATACAAAACCATAACAAGACCAGCAGCAATGTATGCAAGTGAGACCTGGTTACTAACAAAGACAACTGAAAATTTACTAAATACTTGGGAATGAAAATTTTTAGGAAAATCTATGGTGCTATACAAGATGAAACAGGGTGGAGGACATGCACTAACCATGAGATATATCAATTGCATGAAGATCCACCGAAAGTGACAGAAATAAAAAAGAACAGACAATGTTGGGCAGGTCACCTTGAAAGAATGTCAGATAACAGGAGCAAAAATTGTATACAGGCAAAAACCAAAAGGAAGGCGACCCAAAGGCAGATGCCGAATGCAATGGATTGATGATGCGAAAGCAGATCTTCAAAAGCTTGGGGTTAGGGCATGGAGACAAAAGGCCCAGGAGAGATCTGAATGGAGGGATGTGTTGAAGCAGTCCAGAGCCCTCCCTGAGCTGTAGCACCACTGGGATGGATGGATGGATAGATACCAATAATTTGTTGAAAGCAGTTAAATCAAGTCCCTTCTTTCTATAACTTTACAGGTAATAAAATAAAGAGTACTTACTTTGATAAGTTCAACATCATTACTGCCACATAGACAGAGAGCATGTGCAGCACTTAACAGTCCTAAAATAAAAAGAAAATCCTGATGTAAAATAATGAATATATTTTAACTAAAAATTAAAAAAAAATTTATTTTAAAAAGACAATACCTCTTTATGCAACAAATAGAGCAATTATTTTACTCTTAACAACTAACAATTTCAAAAAAAAAACAACAAAAAAAAACCATTTCCTCCAACCCTTGGTAAATAAAAAATCCTGGTGAAACGAATGTATAAATCTACTGGACTTTATAATACTCTATTGATAGACCTTTAGATCTAGACTAAGAAGACGGTGCACAAAATGTTTCTGAACATTGCTTTGTTTGTAAAATGTTTTACATGTTTTGTTTGAACGTTTCGGATGTTCCTTCAGAGTTTTAGATAATTTACTTTCAAGTCCAAACCTCCAATTGGACTATGGAGGTTGGGAGCGTGCGGGGTTTGAACCCATCGATAAATATGAACGACAGTCTAGTGTGCAAACTGCACGACCAGGCACCATCCATTAATTTATTAAACTCGTTAATGAACAGGGCCTACATGCAGAAATACCAAGAAATGTATAGTCTAGTTCTCTAGCCAAATTTTAATTAATTTTGTGTATACTTTAAAAAATGATCACTTTCAAACTAGAGTTTTCCCAGTGTGGCCAATGAACTAGATCTTTTCCAAATGATAAATAGTGAAACATTTACTGTCAAATTGATAGGAAAATCAATTAGCCGTTTTTGAGAACTGAATCCACTCAGGTTTTAAGGTTTTGCTTCATTCTGAATGAGCAGCTTGAATAGGTATTGTAAAAAACAAAATGATGGCTATGAAAACTTTATTTGATATAAGTGTACTTTATAAAATACTTATAGGCTAGATTTTGACCAATAGTTAGGAAATTTGCTTATGATTATTTATATATGTTTTCTTGGCTATTGCATTTTACTAGTTTTTTGCAGGTTCTTGAAATGAAGCCTTGGTATTAAATTAATGTTTCAACAAAATGAACAAAAAAATTTTTACTTTGTAATCTAGAATCATTTCTTGCTCCTAAAGAATTAGATCCAGGTTCTAGAAACTCAGCAAGTTCAGAGTCATATCTGAAAATACAAGAAATAGCTGTTTGACCATAGATATAGAAATATAGACACTCATATATGTAATATATCTTTGAAATAATTTGAAGTACAAGTTATAATACTTAAAAAGAAAATATGCAATGAGAAATATTTAATGATTTTTGTGTCCTATTGCGATATTCATTATTAGCAGCCCCCAAAAGGGGAAAAGACACTATTAATTTAGTGTGAAATGTCTGTCCGTCCCGTTAAGATCTTGTAAACTAGAAAAGATAGTGAAAATCCGACATCATAATAATTTAGTCCATTCAAATTTCTGATGCAACGGCTACATTTTTCTTTTCTAAAAGCAAAAAGTCTAATTTTTTAAATCACTTATGCAAGCAGTTTTTTCATAAAAATACACCACTTTTACAAGTATTCAATATTAATAATAACAAACACAGGAGGCTCTTTAGTAGTGGAGACGACTATTTACCACGTTTTTAAAACATTTATGCAAATGTTTTTGGACTTTTTGTTAAAATTTTTTTTTTTTTTCATTTGTATTGCTACATTAAGTAAGTACTACATTTACCCAAAAATAATGTTTACTTTTTACAAGAAAAAAATCTATTTAGTATGCATATAAGTTGGACATAATTTAAAACAACAATTAATAAGTAGGTTTTCATATTATTGCCTGAACTGCAGAACATACATAGCACCATGGAACACAAAACTAAAGGAATTTTGAGGCTTTGAATAAGAGTTTCACCCTTTACAAAACAATTAGATCAATTAGATACTCATTATAAGACATCAGTTAGGCCAGGTTGACATCTAACTTCACATTCACCTATCCTTTGATCTGCTGGACCACTGGGGCACCACACAAGATCTGTCAACCTTCTTTCTCCATTATCTGTCATTTGTCTTTGATAGAATTTAATTCTGATGTTCTTTCTGAAAATATTGATACCTGCCTTTTTACCTGCCTGGGTGGACCACTTTGGGGGCCGATTTTGAGTTTGTGTTTCCACACAAACTGTTTTTGTAACCTTGTTTAAAATAAAAATATGTCATGTAGAAATTCTTAAAATTTGTATTTTCACTTTGAAGGATAACTTTCAACATGATGTATGCTTTTTGGGGATTTCAATCTGTCATCCCATGTCTTTCCTACCATTTTAAAGAAAATTTGGGCTAGGATTGGGATGTAATAATCTTCATTTCTTTAGGAATTTCTTAAAAGTTACAAGCCAAATCTGGTATTCAAAAGCTTTTGTAGTTTCTTGTTTCTATAAATATAGATATAAGCCAATATATATGTAGAGTTCATCCATCATGGTTCGATAATGACAACTTTGTCATTCAGGGGGCTGAGGGCTTTGCACTGGGGTTTTATGCTTCCTCATGTGGCTGGTGAGACCTATGTGAGCCCGGAATCGGAATATTCGGCTGCACACTGGGCAGGTTATTCCAGCTGGAGCTAGTGTTGTGGGCCTTGCTTTTCTTCTCTGGCGCTTTTCTTCTGCAAGCGTTGTTCTGTTTGCCTCGGCAACCTGTGCGCCAGTTTCACAGCACGACGCCATGATACTCTGTCTCCCAGGTGGCTGGGTCTATGCTGAACGCCTTCAGAGAAGCTTTGAGGGTGTCCCTGAAGCGCTTTCTTTGACCACCTTGCGAGCAATTTCCTTAACTAAGTTGGCCATACAAGAGTCGTTTATGGATGCGGTGGTCTTCCATTCTGCAGACGTGTCCTGCCCATTGCAGCTGGGACTGCATCAGGATTGTATGGATGCTTTGCAGACCTGCTCTTCGAAGGACTTCAGTTTTTGGTATTTTGTCTTGCCATCTAACATTGAGTATTTTTCTTAGACATGTCATGTGGAAGTGATTCAGTTTCTTTGCATGTTTTCTGTACACTGTCCACTAGGGTGGTCCAAAAAAAATTATTTTTGAAATTTCAAACGCTGAAGTCGTATTCTAGGTCCATTTCATGTTAAAAGTGCCAGATAAAATTTTAAAGAAATTCTGAGCGGGTTTAGAGGTTGCGCAGACAGTCTAAAATTATCCTGAATAATAGGAATGAGACAGGAAATAAACACATGGTAATAAATCAATAATGTTTATTTTTACATTAATTTTGGCTGTCCAGTGAGGCCACTCACAACCGTTGTCTTCTTAGAGTCAGAAAATACATGACGATGTTGCTGAACTAGTTGAAAAAGGTACTGTTTCTGTTGTTCACCATTGGTCCAAATGGAGTTATACTCTTGGATCAGTTTCACTCCTCCTTCGGCACAATCATTCACCACCTTGAGGCCTTGAACGATTCGGAGGGCTTCTTGGTAGTGGTCATTCTCTTTCCACGTCTCCACATTCTGTATCAGATATGAATCAGGCAGTTGAAGAATTTGGAAAAATTTTCTGGTAGATGTGGCGACGAAGGAACTCAGGGGTCTCTTTTCGTCACAATCACGTAACGCTTGTGTTGGGGGTGGTGTAGCTCCAGGAATAGTGTTCATGTTCCGCACCATGTCTCTCCTCTCTTCCAGTCCAACTCGCTCATCAAAAAAGGCAAAGCAGACCAGCAGCTCACTGAGATACCAAAGATGTCGTCGGAATGCGACAGAAGTGGCCTGACAAATTGTCGGATTCTTGTATGACGTCAATTGACCAAGAGATGCAGATCATTAGCTGGAGCGTAAACTGAAAATGGTGCCTGAAACCATGCTACTACGTACATTTCAACGACGAACAAATTGAACGTCATGAGGGCTTTCTCTTCAGAAGCTTTCAACTTGAATTGCGATTTGAATATCCATATCTTCAGACCGTAGATGATTTTCGCCATCCACCTTGCACGGTGAAGAGCTCCTGGAGCTTTGAACCGAATTCCTTTTGGCGGTGATCCGCCGAGGAAGATGATTGTGAGCTCCAAAAGTTCCTCGTAATCATCTCTTGGCTGTGAAATTGCCAATGTGGTCTCCGCAAACCTAATCACACGTTCTTTAAATGACGTAATTGCTACTTCGTCACTGGCAGTATATAGTTTGAATATGGCGATGTCCGGCCCAGATGATGCTTCAAATTTCATTACTGTAAATGCCTTTTCCACAACAATTTCCAAAATGTGATGGCGACATGGCAGATGGAGAAGATCTTTTGAAAGGCGCTCTTCGATCAGGTGCCAAGCGCCTGTGTGTCGACCAGTGTTGCTGACAGTTGTATTGAAACACATTCCAACAACATTGTCTCGAAGTTTCCAGTTATCGATGCATGTAATGACGGCTGATGCCTGACATTCACCAGTACCAGAAACCAATTCGGGCACTTCAAGCAACTGCTCCACATTGTGTCCTGTGACAATTACGGCCAGGCTATCCACTTTACCTTTATTAGTGACACATGGTAACAGTTTGCCGTCCCAATGAATTACTAATTGGCCATTTGGAGAAAATGCATTCTGAATAGAGTTTGCTTCATATCCACGGTGTTCAATTCTTGCACGACGTATGGAACTTCGGCTCACAGGTAGCTGTTGCACATCATGTCCAAGAGCATGAGCTGCTGAGGCCAGTAGGTACACCGCTTCTCTATCATTTCAAATAATGTGAACACACGAGGGGCATTTCAACCGTGCAAGATTGAAATTATATATAATTTATATATAGAGAATCAATCTATTATGCTATATTATTAAATTACAATAGCATCAAATTAACCAAAATGTTCTTTTAAAGCAAGTTAAAGCAAAAAAATTATAAGTAGCTCTGAATGAAAAAAATCTGTATTTTAATGGATGTGCGCAAGTTCTAAACGGCATTCAATCAGCATGAAAATTACACAAACTGAATTTCTCATCTATAGGGTCCATCTGAAGGGGTAAGACATTAAAACTGAAATACTTGTGTTTTTTCCATATACTTGTGGACCACCCTACTGTCCACGTTTCTGAGGCATAGAGCAATGTAGGGAGGATGACGGCTCGATAGATCCCTAGCCTTGTATTTGTGGTGATACCACGTCCATTTTTAGACAGTCTGCCATAGGATGCACTGGCCTTGGTGATACGCAGGTCGATTTCATTATCAATCTTTCCGTTTCTGGAGAGTGTGCTGCCAAGATATGTGAATCTGTCCACTGTGTTTATATCATGTCCATTTATCTTTATGCTAGGATTGGAGTAGGCTTTCCCAGGAGCAGGTAAATATAAGACTTCAGTGGTAAGGCCAAAGTCCGAACATCAGCAAAAAGCAAGTCCCTAATTCCTGCTGAATTTGTTTTTTATTTTGCTTTGAGCCGCCATCAAATCTGTATGTTATATTTATCCCGATGTTTCCTCTATCTGTGAATGCAACTGTCAGCATAGCAGAGAACATGATACTGAACAATGGAGGTGCCTTGTTTTACCCCGTTCGATACTTTGAAGGGCTCTGATGGTTCTCCACTTTCTTGGACACGAGCCTTCATGCCATCATGAAATAGTCTCACCATGTTATGAATTTTCGTGGACAGCCAAACTTTGACATAATCTTCCATAGTCCTTCTCTGCTAACAGTGTTGAATGCCTTTATTAGGTCGACATATATTGAAAAGAGGTCAGCATTTTGTTCTTGGCATTTTTCCTGGAGTTGCCTTGTTGCAAAGATCATATCAATGGTACCACGCTCTTTTCTGAAACTGCACTGGCTTTCTGGTAGTAGACCATATTCTATGTGTTGCATGAGCTGATTTAGTAGGATGCGTGCAAGGAGTTTCCCAGCAATAGAGAGAAGAGATATATTCCTCTGTGGTTGTCGCAGATTTAGCAGTTTCCTTTTCACTTGTAAAAATGGACTGTTGTGGCATATAATCTTTAAAATCTTGTGGTATTGACTCTTGTTCCCACATAATTAAGAACAGCTAATGAAGTCTTTCAATCAGGGCTAATCCACCTTTTTTGTAGACCTTTGTGAGGAATGGAGTCAGCTCCTGGGGCTTTTCTGCTTGCGAGCTGTTGAATGGCAAGATCGGTTTCCTTTAGTGTAGGGGGGTCATCTTTTCATTTATGGTACTTGCTGTAGCCTATCTATGGCTGATTCATTTATAATGGAAGGTGTTCTGAGAACCTTTTCAAAGTGCTCAGCCCAGCGTTTTAGGATTTCTTCCTTATCTGTCTATAGGTTTGTCCCATCAGAATTTAGTAGAGGGTATGAGCCTGACTTTGTGGGTCCATAGACTTCGTTTATGGCATGGAAGAAGTTCTTCATGTCGTGCTTGTCAGCAAATTCCTGTATTGTTTCCACTTTCTTGCTTAGCCAGGTATCTTGCATTTGGCATAACTGTTTTTGCACATTTTTGTGGATGTTTGTGAATGCATCTTTATTGGACTGGGAGTTTGGGTTGTTCAGATAAAATTTATGGAGCTTGTGCTTTTCATCTAATAGTTTTCTGATCTCAGTACTGTTTTCATCAAACCAGTCCTGATGCTTTCTCTCCATAGGTCCGAGTATGCTTAATGCTGTTCTACTGAGAGTTTTTTTAAAGCATTCCCAGCTTTTATCTACATTTGATTCAGCTAGAGGGGTGGACTTGAGGCAGTTCTCTACCACACCTGCAAGCGACTTTTCAATTTTGTCATCTGCTAGTCTGGCCGTGTTTAGCCTTTTTAGGGGTTTAGATTTTTGCGGACGTCTCTTTGGCTGAATACGAATGTTTAGTTTTGTGATGATGAGGCGGTGGTCTGTTCCACATTCTGCCCCAAAGCAAGATTTGGTGAAACGTATGTACTGACGGTCAGATTGTCTGGTGATGATGTAATCTATGAGGTGTTAGTGTCTTGAGCGGGGTTGCATCCAGGAAGTTTGCAGTCTTCTGAACTGCATACTTTACTTTTAGAATTGAAGAGGAAGAACATTTAATAAATCTTGGAAACTATTTTCTACTAGTAATACTATGAATAAGCTTGACATGTAACAGAATAATGGCAGCAGTAAGCTACCAAGGTTAGTAAAGGAAAGGGTTAAGAAAATATGGCAAAACAAAGATAGGCCCTGATGAGGACCCTCCGCCATTGTAGATTTAGGGTCAACACTTAGTGGAGCTCGAGGCTTCTTTCAAAGACAAACCTAATTTAAATTGCATCTCTATCTAACAAAACAACATAAATACATACATATAGTTTCAAAGTGATGGTAATTAAACAAAGGGCTCCAATTTGTGTTGACCCTAAATATAGAACTTTTTGTGGTTATATAAATAAAAATAAAGACATGAACGACTAGTGTTAAGCTACACTAGTTTACAATAAGGAATTTGGCCTGTAAAAGTTAGGATTAATTTGTTTTATTTATTTATATATTTACAATAACGTTACAATAAAAACAATGACCCTGACTAGTTATGGAATAAAGAATCTTTAGATATAGGCAAGTTGTGTTCACCAAGAAGGTTTTGAACTTTGGTATTTAGTCAAGCGAGGACAGAGATGAATTCCCTTCATTATCTATTCAATGTTTATGGATTGATATGCTCTTTGTCTCACTACATTGTTTGCCTTCGCCTGTATTCAACTGTTAGTTGGCAGTTTAGTTATCATCTCTGTTTTGAAGATTGCCTATTTAAGACACAGAGCAGAGCTACCAAGACTAGAAACATTCTGTATTAAAAACATTAACATATAAATTCATTTAAAATACACATTTTTGTTCTATACAAAACATACCTACAAAACAGCCAATGAAGTATTTTTAGTCGAATTTCTCCTTGGTTAGTTAAGAGATTTAAAACTGCAGCTTCATCTATTTCTTCTGTATAAGGACAGCCAAGAAACTGAAATTTTTTCAAAACTGTATTAAACCAGTGTTATTTGATGAAATAATTAAATTAGTTTGGATCAGTCATGTAATTAGATTTGAAATATTTCTAGACTAACAATAATAAACCTGTGGATTATTTTTACCTATTGTTTTTGTTTTGTTTAGGGCAATTTCATGCGTTGAGCTTTCTCATTGTGCTATGATCCAGTCACTTGTCTGGACCAGTAGGGAAAGGGTGGGGGAGAAAGAATGGTGAATGTCACTATGATCGCTTTTTAAGTGCATTTTATAAAAAACTATTAAAAAGTTGTACGACTTAAATTCAAACTTGAGGGTTAAAGTGCTAGCAAAGTGCTTATGAAAAAAGTTTTATAGTTAGTTTAAAACTTTTAAGCGAGACAACCTAATTCTCTACACAAAGTATAAAGGGGACTAATTTAACTTATGCCACCACATCTGTCAAGTAAAAGTTCTTTCCATTGTTCGATACCAAAAAAATAAAAATTAATAATAATTATCATTAGCTAATCGATTATTTTTCAATATTGTTTCTTGTTTTGTCATGTAAAAGGAATAATTGTGCAAAATTTCAACTTGATCCAAAATTGGGTATGGGAGAAATAATGTGTACAAATGAATGAGTTGATATAAGGTTTGTAAAAAAAAGGTGTTAGACAAATAATAATGAATTTAACTAATTCTTGTTCACCGAACAGAGCAATATCGCAATAAGAAATATTATTGGGATTATGTAATCTATTATTTGTTCAATGAGTAAACATGACCTAGATCAAGATATCATAATTCAAGGATAAAAAAAAACAAGCAAAAGAAAAAAGATAACTTATAAAAAAAAAAAGCTTATCTAAGGAAAAGAACTGCTTATTACTGCCTTATCCAGAAGAAATGAAGAAACTACTAGTAAATAAAATAAATGAGAAATGAACAAGCTGTCATCTGAATCACAAGAAAGATGATGCCTATTATAACATATCCCGACAAGATGAACGTCTAATCTTTCGACTTGGGACCGGACAGAACAGAATGAGACAGCATATGTACCGGAAGCTCAAAATTGGAACCGGTTTCTACAAATAAATTATATATAAATTATAAATAAAGTATAAATGAAATATATATTAATATAATAATAATTAAATTTTTAAAAAATGTTTATTTTTAGAAAATTATATGAATAATTTTGTTATTAGTCAAAATAATATAGTACAAAATGTATATTTAAGTTAAATGTATGTGTTCTTGTGTGTGTTTGTTACATGTTTTACTAAAAAAAAATAATTCATAACATGTTTATAAAAAAAAAAAGCTAATGTGGTGTAAGCAAAACGTATAACCTTTTAATAGGCAACAAATAATATGTACAAATGTTATGGCACTTAAGTGCACATCCATATACACAATAATAGATTGACATTAATAGGCAGCTGAAAAAAAAGTCACAGTAGCAATATCATTGTAGACCTCGAGCCTACAATTATTGATCGACCAGGTGCGCTAAAGGCCTTTGTGTGAAACATCAACATGCACTGGGCTTGTGATAAATATATACGCACTATGCTATGTGTGGTCTAAGAGATTGTCAAAATCAAAAGAGAGTATGAAGCCTCCCCCCCCCTCCCTTTTTTTCCATGTCTCCTAAGCATACCATTTGAGTGGAGACGCTCTAACAAAAAAAAAAAAAAAAAAAAAAAAAAAAACAACAGGTGAGAGAGCAGGAGACTAGCGAGTATCGATCAACCAGTTACTGATACCAAAAAGGCTAAGGTGAGACAGGAAGGCAATGCGCTAGTGGAGCTGGGCTACAGGAAAAAAGTGCCCCAAAGAGACAATAAGGTAGAGTAGAAAGAAGACTCCTCCTCTTCTCCCCCGTAACAGATGCAATTTTTTTCCTTAGGCCCAAAGTAGTGGACTTGGTGTGACGTCAGTTACAAACCAAGAATGAAAGTGTGGAGCGTGGGAAAAGTGATAATATGCTTGTTTTGTTGCGCTAATGTACACAAAAAATAAAAGGATGAAATTTCGTAATGTTTTATATATAGGAAAGTGCGAAGTTCGAGCAGCCCCGATTTGTCAAGAGGTTCGAACAGTTCACTTTTTATTGCTATAACTTTTTTATTTGAATGTTTACCAAATTACTTCGATATGCTACTGCGCATGCACCTTTTTTCTTTACTTCCGACACATACTATTTCCTTTTCCTTTGTAAAGGCTAAGTTCATGGTGAGGTCAAACTCAGGAGGTGTGGAGTTATTCTTTTTTACTACCCGGTAGTGAAGGAAATGGGTAATGGGCTTAAGGCTATTTTTAAGTCTGATTGCTCATCAGCTTAAAGAGACTATTTGAAGTTGTGGAGGGTGGGAAATGGTGCAATGGATGGTGTTCTTGCACTGGAGTAAAAAGAAAATGACTTTGTAGTAAAAATTAAATATTAAAACATGTTTTTAGATATATTTCCTTTGATCTGTTCGAACCTTCCACCAACCCGATCGAGGTTACTAACTGGGGAAAAATCCGCTCGAGGAAAAGTACGCTTGGCGATACTTACCCTACACCTCTTTGACTTCGTATTTAATTTTAACTAAGCCTAGTGATACATTAAATCCAATCTATTTTTATAGAAAAAAGGACGAGGAATTCAGAGATACTATCAGTTTTTTCATAGGTCAGACCGTTACGGTGCTATAAAAATCCAAACTTGAAAATTGCTGCCAGCGGGCTTAATGCGCTCAAACTTCACTCTATATTTCCTTTGATGTGGCCGATAAATCTCCAAACCAACAAACAACTTTGACAGAGAAAAAAATCATGTCCAAAACTTTTATGCCCCAAAAAAACGACCCTACCCTTCTTCACATCAGATTTAATTTTAACTATGCATAGTGATACATTACAAAATAGCTATTTTTATAGACAAAAGTGTTGAGATGGATGACAAATTCATTGTCACCCTCAGTTTTTTCAATAGACCATTATGATTATGGAGTTATGAATTTTGAAACTTAAAAATGGCTTATGGATTCATATTCTAGTAAATAGATTAGGTCTAGTAAAATACTGGTCTAGGCCTAGGCAGCCTAGGGCTAGGGCCTAGATTCTAGATCATCATCTACTTACTACTATGATCTAGCAATCTTACACCAGCCTCTAGCCAGCTCTAGTGCCTCTAGTCTAGAGCCAGTAGAGCTAGACTTTGACTGACTTTCACTTTGGTTGGGCCGGCTTGGCTACTACTTACTACTAGCATTATTACACAAAAAGAGATTAATACTAAATTTATTAAAGTATTAAAGGTTATAGTCTTGATAAATACGTTGAATTATATTTTATATCTATTCAAGTAGATCTAGATTCTATATGAGGCCTACGTCTAATTTTTCTTTAAGAGCTGACTCCCATTTCTCATTTGAGATTAACGCCATTTCCCTCTTTCTTTTATGAAAATCACAAAAGTAGAGCTGTAATTGACTATTTTGTTGTTTTTTTAAATCCCAAGAATAATCTCTCAGAAGTCCTTAGATTCGAAAAACGGACTCGTACTCCTACATAAATTACTCCTACATTTTAGAAGGGATTAAGTAGTAGAGCAGACCTTCTCACACTTTTGCGCTAGGACCCCTGTATTTATACAGTCAGAATTAGCGGAAACAGCTACATAAATGAATGGTACATACGTTACAACTATAAAAAACAACAACAAAAAACACAACATTTTGTTTATTGAGATTATAGTTTTGTTTACAATGTAATTGTAAACTAATTTGCAGTTAATTTGGATGATGTTGATGAGATTTATAAAAGTAGGCCTATTTAGTATTTATGTCCGGTTTAATGTTTGTAAGTAGTAAAATCTACACGAGCAATAATTTCTAGTCTATTTATTTTATTTTTCATGAGGTTCATTTCGGCTCTAAATTCAAGTTGTACCAAATAAGAAAATGGGAACGCAGTCATCAACTTCTGTACAATGACCCACAATGCAGAATCTGTATTTTGTAACGAATTCGTGGCATCTTTGGTCAGCCATTGGTTTAAGTGCCTAGTTTGTGGATATTTCAAAAAGCTGCTCATGTATTAGTATGGCTGCTGGGCATACATTTGAGACCCAGAAAGAAAGCCCTTATCGGAGACAGGCGCAGAAGAAAACAAGTAGAACGCCAGCGGACAACAGCTTCCTCCGCACAAAATGCGGAACAAAAAAAGTGCAGGTCGCAACTGGGTTTGCATAGTACGTCATGTTAAACACTGCACTCACCCTTAATCTTTGTTATTGAAGTAAGTCGGGTGTTGATATGGTGCGCAAAGGTGCACGCATTCAATATAATAAAGTATTGTTCTCCGCCATGACACTAATGGTTGTTGTATGTTTATTGCTGACTGTGAATCTAGATCTTAATTAACATGCTGGCAGCCGTGTATTAATGATCAGAGGTAATCATTAATCAGTATATAAAAGTTTAATGTTTGCAATAATAAATAGGCAACAATTCAGGCTACGCCGTGCAATGGCAGCTAGAAATTTACTTCCTGTACCCGAGCCGCTCGAGATAGAAGGTAACATGGCCGCTAATTGGAAAAAGTTTCACCGGAGCTGGAGAAACTATGAGTTAGCCACTGAATTGTCGGAAGAATCAGAGGAGGTCAGAGTGGCCACCTTTCTAACAATTATAGCAACAAAAGCGATGGACATCTATGAAGGTCTTGAAATTGAGAAGGGAAAAGAAAGAAAGATGGAAGAAATAGTGAACAAATTTAAAAGTTTTTGCATTGGAAAAACGAATGAAACGTATGAGCGCTATGTTTTCAATACTCGTGAACAGCAAGAAGGCGAGGACATTGAAAAGTACATAACAAATCTGAGAAGACTAGCAAAAACGTGTAGTTTTGAACGCCTGGAAGATAGCTTGATTAGAGACAGAGTAGTTCTTGGTGTTAGACATGAATGCCTCAAAGTGAAATTGTTACAAGGTAGTTATCTCTCATTGGACAGGTGCAGAGACATTTGCTGAGCATACGAGACCGCCAACAAATAGTTGAGACAAATACAAGCAGACCCTCCAATCATTGAGAAAGTATCAACACCCTCAAGAACAAACATTCAGAAAGGTAAATGCAGGTATTGTGGAAGGATTCACAAATACATTAAGGAAAAGTGCCTTGCATGGGGTAAAATGTGCATAGTGTGCAAGAGGAGACATCATTTTGTCGTTATGTGCAAAAAGAAAATTCAGCAGGTGGGTGTCAGATGATATGTCTAACGATGAAAGACAGCTGCAATCGGACACAAGAGATGATGTCATGATGGTAAAAAATGAATGGGTGATGTCTTTGGAGAACCGCAAAGCAAGCTAAAAGGATGACAGCAGTTATGACAGTGAATGGTCATCGTGTAAGGTTTCAAATGGATAGTGGAGCTGATGTAAATACCAACCAGGAAAAATACGTAAATAAGAATCAGATAGAAAAGACAACGCAAAGATTACTAATATGGAATAAGACTGAAATGAGCCCTATAGGGAAAGCCACTTTTGTGACAAGTCAAAAGCTTGCTGCCAGAGTCACTCAATTTTATCACAGCATTAATTATTATTATTTATTTATTTTATTTTAATTATTTCTCATTTTAGTCCCTATTTCCCCACCTTTTCCTCTTCTTACTATACTGAGTCCACCATCTTGGCGACAACTAGGCCACGGCTTTCACTTATCTCCCCTAGATCGGGGAAAGATAAACACACAGTCTCTTTGGTCTTACCCGCCGGAATCTGACGGTCGCAGTTGACTCCACCTTGGGTGGAATACAAATCACTCCTTCTTCTCCCCCCCTCTCCCACGTCTCTCTTTGATTAAAGAGACCACTCGTATCAACAGCCCCTCGACACTCCAAGATGCGACTCCCATCTCGAGTCAAATTCACCCACGTGAGAGATGATCCTTAGGCCTATCGCATTTCCTGTTTCCGCCCATCTCTTCCGGACCTTAATAAGGTAGAGTAGGGCGGGACAGACACTCTCTCGCTTCTCATTCTCGCTGACCAGTCGAGTCTGGATTATTTCATTTATTCTTACTCTTAGAGGAATACCTGGTGGCAAGCCGAACTTAATCACAGTTCCATCTTAGTTACTTTGTGTATATTTCTCACTGTATATTATCATGTGCATTTTACTTATTTCATTTATATTTACTTAGTGAATGTGTATTTCTCACTGTCGTAAGTAGAAAACATAAACATGGCATATGTATTTATTTATGTATTGCATTGATCTATTAATACTACGTTGATCAATTGATCGTTGATGCAACCATGTATATATTTGTACATCTTTATTTCCTTTATCTCGACTGACCGCCATGATAATTTTACTAGCGCACTAATACCGCGCTTAGAAAAGAGATATGAATTATCTCCCCTGTAGGCATTCTACTTTGACGAGAGTTGCGCCCCTTGAAAAGACGCTCTCCCCATTCAAGCTCGCTCCTTTGTTTATGGCCGACGGCCATGTGTAAACAATAGCGTCAGTTGCTGACCAGCGTCCGCCCCCTCCCTTTTTTTTTCTCTTTCCACTTGTGTTGTTTATTTAAGATTATTATTTCCCCTTTTATGTACATTTTTATATTGCTACTATCAGCCATCTATTTTCCAAATCCCATTTGTCATCATCTCCCCATTGTGCTCAAAAGCAATTTTCCAATCTGACGAATGCACCTCAGTCGAGGGCATCGATAAGATGCATCAGAGACATGTCCTAATCTATCTTTGTTTATCCGCAGCCTCCCTATTTGTTTGGATCACCTGCCTATTTTTTCGGCATTGTTTGACAGCCACTCGTCAACCTACTCAATTGCCTATGCACTTGGTGCTATTCAGCACTACACTACTGCCTATTTGCTATTGAGCATCACCTCCTGCCTACTTATTCCACCTCAATCAACTACTCTATTTGGTGCTAGTCAGCACTGCTATCTACTACTTGGCGCTATCGGCTCTACTCGCCTGCCTGTTCGACAGCCCACCTGTCAACTTATTAGGTACGACGTCCCTATAGACCACGAGTCTGTGCGAGACGTCATAGCTTCGCCAAACTCTTCGCAACTCACTGGACGTATCCTGCTAACTACACTGCCCACGGCAGATCAGCTCTGCCCACAGCATCCTTGTGCCCACGGTAGCCAGCCACCCGCCCTACTGTGCCCACTACAGATATAAGAACTTTGGATTGAGACCCCACATGAACTGCATCACCGACGTCCCTCTACCCGCTAGAGCGCCACCTCCAGCTGCAGAACCTCAAGCTAGGACACAGGCAGCTGCGACCCAAGCAGGACAATCAGCTAAGTTCAGAAGACAAAGTGACATACTCTCTTATTAAGTGCAAGAGTGATGAATAAATATAGTATTGATTAGAGATAGATGCAAACCCTCCCCCTTTTTATTCTTCTATGTAAATATTTATGTAAATAAATATTCTTCAATTTTTAACTTTGTATCTCTCTTTCATTGCTTGTTTCGTTGCGTGCCTGCTCCCGATTTATATGCTGGCGGGTCGGTGTGTGATAGCTTCAAAAATAATCATCCCCTAGACATTAAACAAGCCAAACACACTTTACACGCGAAAACCTGTCACAACTATAACTACGAGAAATGAGAAAACTGACGAAATATTTGAGGTGGAATATATAGTTGTACCAAATAATCTAGCATGCCTTCTAGGTCATGAAACTTTAACAAGAATGAAGTTAATCAAAGTCAATAAAGATAGATTCATAGCATCAGTAGTGAATAGCCAAGAAGAAGACTGTAGTCCAAAGTTTACTGGTGATTTGGGGGATTTAGGAGAAGTGTCTTTAAAGATTGATAGCAGCATTAAGCCCAAGGTTCTGCCGTGTAGAAAGATCCATATTGTTTTACAAGAAAGAGTTAAGGAGGAGTTAAAGACCCTAGTGCAGAGAAGAATCATAGAACCAGTGATAAAGCCCACAGAGTGGGTAAGTCAAATGGCAATTGTGGAAAAAGCTAATGGAAAAATTAGGATTTGCATAGATCTACAAGCCCTGAATAAAGTTTTACTAATGGAATTCTATAATCTTACTACTTTAGATGACATACTGGCAGATTTGAACGATGTCAAAATATTCAGCAAATTGGATGTGCAAGAAGCTTTCTGGCATGTCAGGGTAGACACAGCGTCATCTAATTTGACAGCAATGATAACCCCTTTTGGTAGATACAAATGGAAGCGATTACCATTTGGTCTGAAAGTGAGTTCAGAATTTTTTCAGAGAAGATTAAATCTAGCACTAGAAGGACTGAAAGGCTGTTTCAATTACGTTGATGATATTATAGTGGTAAGAAAAGGAAGCACGAAAGAAGAAGCACTCAGAAATCATGATATTAACCTAAGAGAGCTGATGAAGAGAAGTCAAGAAAAGAATATTGAACTGAACCACGAAAAGTCTGTTTTTAGAACAGCTGAAACTAACTTTTTGGGTCATATTATTACAGAAGCAGGAATAAAGCCAGACCCGAACAAAGTATCTGCGATTTTGAGTTTGAATGCTCCAAAAGATATTTCATCGGTCCGAAGATTCTGTGGCATGGTTCAATATCTTGCAAGATTTGTTCCAGACTTGTCGACAGATTTACAGCCCATAACAGAGTTGATCAGAAAGAACACACCATTTTTTGGTCTGATTAATGCACACGAGCTTTTATCAAGATAAAACAGAAAATATCGATTCATGGCACACTGATATATTTTGACCCTAACAAAGAGCTTACATTACAAGCAGATAGTAGCCAAAATGGGTTGGGAGCAGCGTTATTACAAGATGGCAGTCCATAGCATATGCTCCTAGATCCCTACCTGATACTCAGAAAAGATGGGCACAGATTGAAAAAGAATTGTTGGCAGTGGTTGTTGGTTTGGAACGTTTTGACCAGAATACGTATGGCGGAACAGTTATAGTTCAGCATGACCATAAACCTGGAAAACACCCTTCAAAAACCACTCAGTTCTGCTCCGAGAAGGCTACAAATTTTAATGATGCGTCTTTATCGTTACGATATTCAGTTTCAATATGTCAAAGGCGAAAATTTGTTCATAGCTGATACTTTGAGTAGAGACCCATCAGAGGAAAAGAGTGTAATCCCTGATGTTTGTGGCAATACAGTCGGACTGGCAATACCAGATGCAGTGCTGGAGAAAGTCAGACTTGAGACAGAGAAAGATAGAACAATGCAAATACTTATTCAGTATATCCTAAATGGACGGCCAGACAAACATAATAGTCTACCTGAACTCAAACAATATTTTTCACTAAGAGACATGTTAACATACGAAGACGGACTCTTGTTGAAAGGAGAACAAATGATCATACCGATATCACTTCGCAAGGAAATAGAAGAAAAACTCCATGCAGCATATCTGGGAGTAGACTCAATGAAAAGAAAAGCAAAAGAAACAGTTTTGTGGCCTGGATTATCAGCTCGAATAAAGGAAATAGCCAACTCATGTTACATTTGTCAGAAAAACAAATCAGCAAATCAGAGAGAAGAATTAATACAGCACGAAATAGGTTCTAATCCATGGGACAAGATTGGAATTGATTTATTCCAAATGTGTGACCAACAATACCTAGTTCTAGTAGACTATTATTCAAATTTCATAGAGGTAGAAAACATGCAGTTGACAACAAAACACGCAATAATAAAGAAACTAAAAGTTTTATTGGCCAGATATGGGATGCCCAAAGTCTGTATATCTGATAGCGGACCTCAGTTCACATCGGAATATTTTTCCAAATTTATGATGGAATGGGGAGTGACTCATTTGAAATCCTTCCCAGGACACCATCATTCCAATGGAAAGGCTGAGTCAGCAGTTAAAATTTTGAAAAACATAATGAAGAAATCTAGAGAATCAAAGTCAGATGCTTATGAAGCTCTTCTGGAATTTAAAAATACTCCAAGGCAAGACACAAATCTAAGCCCAGCTCAGACGTTTTTTGGTCGGATGACTCGAACACTGATACCAAACAAAAGGAGTAACATTAAGATTTCTACATGTCAAGAGAACATTATGAGAAGGAATGAAAAACGTCAGATGAGTGTAAAAACATCTTATGATAAGAGGTCAAGAAATTTAAGTCAGCTGAGAACTGGACAGATGGTCTATTTCCAATCTCCTAATGACCCTACATGGAGACGAGGAAGAATCCAGTCTCAAGTCAACCAGAGAGCTTACATTATTTGAGGTGACAATGGTGCAGTGTACCAAAGAAACAGAGTGCATATCAACCCGAACAGAGAAACAGAAGAAGATATATTCCTATACTGATGACAACTTACAGGACAATAGAACTCATAATTAACACATTCGTCACTCATCAACTCATCATTCCCTGCGACCAAGGGATCAGTTGAAGAAACCGACAAGATTCAATGACTATGTGTCTTAATGAACTATTGAAAGTTGATTTTTAAATGTGATATGTTTCATATTCATTGAAGCGTATATATGTATGTTATGTTTAGTTGTTTATGTTGTTGTGGTTTTTTTTTTTTTTTTATATGATACTCCCCGAAATATAATAATAAATAAATATATTGATCTAGAATTAGATCTAGATCTGGAATTAGATCTAGATCTAGAATTGGATCTAGTCTAGGTCTATATTTTGAATAAACCATTTGATTGTCATTGTAAATTAGCTTTCACTTTAGACTTAGACTTAACTTAGGCCATCTTAGGCATTTTTAACCTTAAAGTAGAATTAGACTAGACCTTTAAAAACTAAAATCAACAACAGTCATCATTAAATTGCTCTGGCTATTTATCCTAATAATTACTAAATACACACTAGCTGAACACAGAACTAGATCTACCTCAGTCAACACTAAACTTAAAAAGGAAAAAACAGTCATAATCAATCATCACACTTTAGATCAATGCAACTTCAAAAATAACCTAACATACACATCCATAACATTAAAGAAGATTACCCATCACAAATGGAAGTTCTCAATCAGACACAGTAGAAATAAATACCTATCACTTTTAATATTAATAGCAGGAGATGTAGAGTCAAATCCAGGGCCTAGATCTAAAGATAGATGCAACATCTGCAAAAAAGTATGCACCATGAAACAGAAAGCCATTCAATGTGACACCTGTGATGAATGGTACCATGCATCATGTCTCCATATGAATACACCTGTGCATTATGCCTTAGGCAACAAAGATGCATCATGGCACTGTGTACCATGTGGGTTACCTCAGTTTACATCAGGACTGTTTGATTCCTTTGATGCGGACACTTCTGACCCATACAACATCCTAAACACCATCACAAAACAAACTCACCAACCACTAACCAGATCCACTCCTGTTAAACCTAAATCTACTAAAATTAATACAGCAGCCTCACTAGACAGACCTGCTAAAGAAGTAATACCAAAATACCTTAAAACCTTAGTAATAAATTTTCAAAGCATTAGGAATGTGAGAAACCAGACATAATTGCAGGAACAGAAACTTGGCTACATCCTGAAATTTATAATGCAGAAATTTTCAATAGTGATTATGACATTTTTAGAAAAGATAGGGCTGATAATCATGGAGGAGTTCTTTTAGCAATAAAAAACACTCTTATAGCAGAAGAAATTACCTTACCTAACTCAAAAAATATAGAATCTACATTTTGTAAAAATAATACAACCTCAACATCCCTAATAATAGGCTGCATTTACAGACCACCAAATTCTAGTTTAGAATACATGCAGGAACTATGTAATCAGATTACTACACTTAAAGAGACAAATAAAAATGCAGTTATTGGATTATGGGTGATTTCAACCTACCTGATATAAATTGGAAAACACTAACCATAGATAAACACCAAAACCTTAAGGACATGAATGAGCTTTTCATAGAAACTTTACACAACCTAAGTTTAGATCAAATCATTAAAAAGCCAACTAGATTAAACAACACATTAGATCTCTTCTTAACCAACAGACCTGGATTAGTAGTTGATTATGATATTATCCCTGGTCTATCAGACCATGAGATCATAAAAATACACAGTCAGATAAAAGCAGTAGCCAATACAAAACCCAAAAGAAAAATCTTACTCTGGAATAAATGTAACCTAACACAACTACACCAAGCTGCATTAAACTTTCAACAAACATTCTTATTAGAAAAAGACATTAACCAACCAGTCGATGACCTCTGGAATTTCATTAAAAAACATCTTAAAAGCATTATAGAAAATCATATACCAACTAAATACACATCAAACAAAATAAATAAATGCTGGTTTAATAATAGACTAAAGAAGCTTTGTAAACAGAAGGAAAACCTATATAGAAAATTTAAAGAAACCAAGGCAGAAAGAGTTTACAAAAAGTATATAAAAATTAAACACCTAACCCAAAAAGTAAGCAGACAGCTGCAGAGTGAATACATAAACAATGTAATATCTAAAGATAACAACAAAAACCTATGGTCATACATTAAGTCTAAGAAAATGGAAACAACAGGCATAGCGCCATTAAAAGATGAACATAACATAATACATAATGATAATGAAACTAAAGCAAACATCCTAAACAAATACTTTGCATCAGCATTCTCAGCCCCAGGAGACAAAGACATAATTATTAATTTGAACCAAGTAGACAACATAGAAGATTTAGTAGTACAAGAAAATGGAATTAAAAAACTATTAGCCAACACCAAACCAAATAAAGCGTCTGGACCTGATGGTATTCCAGCTAGATTACTCAAAGAACTAAGCAATGAGCTAGCCCCAGTGTTCAAAATACTCTTTCAGGCATCGCTTAACCAGGGCAGAGTACCAAAGGACTGGAAAGAAGCTAATGTCACCCCCCTATTTAAAAAGGAGAAAAATCTGATCCAGGAAACTACAGACCAGTATCACTTACCAGCATCACATGTAAAATCCTAGAACACATAATATGTAGCAACATCATAAACCACTTAGACAAACATAATGTCCTCACCCCATACCAACATGGCTTTAGGAAATATAGATCATGTGAAACACAACTAATAGGACTAATTGATGATTTTTCAAAAGGTTTAGATAATAGTGAACAAATAGATGCTATCTTACTAGATTTTTCCAAGGCTTTTGACAAAGTTCACCACCATAGTATGCTTAAAAAATTAAAATATTTCGGCATTAATGGTCCACTGCATCAGTGGATTAAAGATTTTCTGATAGGGAGAGAACAAACTGTAATAATAAATGGCTCTAAATCAACATCAATAACAGTAAACTCATGTGTACCTCAAGGAACAGTCTTGGGTCCACTACTATTTTTAATTTACATAAATGATTTACCAAATTGCATTAGTTCAGGAACAAAAGTCAGATTATTTGCAGACGATTGCATAATATATAGAACAATAAAAACAAAACAAGACACAGATATTTTACAAAGAGAATTAGATGAATTACAGAAATGGGAATCAAATTGGAGCATGTCTTTCCACCCAGAAAAATGTCAGTTGTTAAGAGTAACAAAAAAAATTAAACAAATTAATTCCACTTATCTTATTCATGGCAAACCAGTAACACAGACTAAAAACTCAAAATACCTAGGTGTTATAATAAATGAAAAACTGTCATGGAATCCACATATTGATGAAACTATAAAAAAATCCAACAAAGCATTAGGGTTTATTAAAAGAAATTTCTATAAATCAAATAAGAACATAAAACTAAAATGTTATTTAACCTTGGTTAGGCCAATAATAGAATATGCATCCACCGTGTGGGACCCCTCAACTCAAGAAAACATTAAGAAACTGGAACAAACACAAAATAGAGCAGTGAGATTCATAACAAACGAATATTCACATTTGACTAGGGTAACACCATTAGTAAAATCACTAAATTTAGAAAGCCTTCAGGACAGAAGACTCAAAAGTAAAGTAGCAATTATACATAAAACACTGAACCATAATCTTCAAATACAAAAACAAAATTTAATAAAATACTCTGAAAGACACAAAAATAAAGGCACATTCCTCGTCTCATATGCTAGGACAAATTTGTACAAATACTCCTTCTTCCCTAGTGCTATTAGAGCATGGAATGGGTTGCCTGAGCTAGCCAGAAAAACCAGTGACTTGGCAGAATTTAAGTCATTGGTTAATATGCATGACTAAATGCATGACGCGTAGGACGTAATCATCTTCTTTTTTGAAGTAACGTCTGTATATTATATAAGATAAGATAAATGTTTTTTTTTTTTGTTTTTTTTTAAGAAAACGGGATGTGGATATGGTGCGCAAAGGTGCACGCGTTCAATATAATAAAGGATCATTCTCCGACATGACACTAATGGTTGTTGTTTGTTTATTGCTGACTGTGAACCTAGATCTTAATTAACATTGGTTTAAGTGCCTAGTTTGTGGATATTTCAAAAAGCTACTCATGTATTAGTATGGCTGCTGGACATACACTTGAGACCCAGAAAGAAAGCCCTTATCGGAGACAGGCGCAGAAGAAAACAAATAGAACGCCAGCGGACAACAGCTTCCTCCGCACGAGATGCGGAAAAAAAAGTGCAGGTCGCAACTGGGTTTGCATAGTACGTCATGTGAAACACTGCACTCACCCTTAAGCTTTGTTATTGAAGTAAGTCGGGAATATCCAAGTGAAGTATCTTCAAATCTGTTGTATAGGTCAACAGAATAGTACGCATAATAGACATGTAAAACTGTAGTGAGGGGGCGAATTGGTTATTAATTAAATTATCCCTGATTTTAAGCGCAGAAGTTATTTTAATTGTATACAGTTATCATCTTTCTGCGGATCCCTTCGGTCGTCTTGCGGACCCCAGGGGTCCACGAACCACAGTCTGATAACTACTGTAGTAGATGTACTGATTTCTAGATGTACATACTGGGTAGTCTACCCTGCATTGCATACGCGATGTAGAACTATAATTTTAATAAAAAGCGAAATCAACCGAAAACTCAAAGAGCGTATAAAATATCGATACAGCGGTCCTCAACATTTTTAGGTCCGATAAACTCGAGTACGATTCTCAAATAAGCGTTCTGGCGGATCTAGGGGGGGGAGGCAGTATGGGCGATCGCCCCCCCCCCGCTAGGCCGCCCCCCGCCCCCCCCCCCCTTTAGTATAGAATTCACACAATTTGTATACGAATTTATTACTTTTGTTAATAATATATACTAATTATTTATATTTCAACCTATTTTTAGATTATATCGCTCCCCCCCTCTAGTATGTTGGCCGATTTGGTGGGGTCGGGAAGAAGCGATGGTATCAACTCCGCCCCCCCCCCCCATACACTTTTGAGTGGGGGAGGCGGTCCAATTTATTTGTAGAAATCACAGCTTGCTAACAGAATCAATTAAATATCTATATGATTAAAACTTGTTATTGATATTTTAACCGATCTTTATATTATGTCGTTCCCTGTTTGCCGATTGGGGGGGGGGGTGAGGCGAATACATCTTCTGCCCTTCCCACCTAAACCCTTTTGAGTGTGTGTGTGTGGGGGGGTGGTCCTACTTTTATGGAGAAATCATAGTTTGTGAACAAAATTAGTTGAATTAATATATACATTTTATATTATGTCGCTCCCGTTCTGGTATTTTGGCCGGGTTGGGGGGAGGGCAATTGCATGTACTGCCCTCCCCACTCTACCCCTCTGAGTTGGTGGGGGCGGTCCTATTTTTGTGGAGAATCATAGTTTGTGAACAAAATTAGTTGAATATATATATAATATAAACTACGTATTGATATGTGAACCCATTGTATATTATGTCGTACTACACTCTAATTTCAAATTTTATCATTAGTAAATTTAAATGAAAAAGGGTTGTACCAGGTGGGAGGGGCGATACATGCAATCGCATTTCCCCCATCGGACAAACCAATACTTTTTCTTTTTGTATTATAGTTAAGAAATTATAAAGTAAAAAAAATCTGTCACTAATATCACTTATATATACAATAAATTAAATTCTTATATCGATTCGCCCCACCTCTATTCTTTGATGCCAAAATGCAATCTTTAGCAGAAATTATTAAAGGAGGGAGGATTAATCGTTTTCACTCTACCGCCCTCCCATTTCCAGACAGAGTTTATGTAATGTCACATTAATTTATCATAATTATTTTCAGAAAGACTTTGCATTGGAAAAGTTAGAATTCAAACGAAATTTTTCAGTATAAGAGTCATGATTGAGATGAGTTCTAAACCCAAATAATGTTTTCATAGTCGCCTTTTCCCAACCTTTACTCAATCTGATATTTTTTAAATAAATAAATTTGGGACTATTAACTCACAAATTATACATCAATTTTATTGAATACTATTTATCGAATTTTTTTTTTCGGCGGCGATCCTCAAAGCCAAAATCTAAATATGTGGGGTATCATATCTTTTCAAGAAAATGCATTAAGGGCCTATAAATTCATATTAGAATATTTTTCAAGTACAACATTATTCAAAAAGTTCTTTTTTAATAGTATGAATAATGAGCTTTAGGCCAGGAGAATACGTTTCTTCTGTGAAGTATGCAAGAAAACGTTTTTGGCGACTGATGAATAATGAGCTGTAGATGTCAGAAGAATGCGTTTCTGCAGTGAAGAATGCAAGAAAACGCTTTTGGCGTCGGGGCTTCGCCCCGAAGCCCATTAGGGAACCTTATAGCGCTGCCAAAGATGTTTTTTTTTTCGCCGAAGGTTGAGAAATGCTGCTTTTTAAAATTCTCATATATATATATATATATAATATATATATATATATATATATGTGTGTGTGTGTGTGTGTGTGTGTGTGCTCTACGCACGCACACATATGCATAGGGTTAGGGTTTACTAGGCGTTAGGGTTAGGGTTTGGAAAAAAAATCGCCCTCCCTCTCCAAAGTTCTGGATCCGCTAGTGACTAAGCGGCGACCCCAACCACTTTTGAGAAAAAAAGGGAGGGGGCGAGTTTTTCCAAACCCTAACCCCTGTTAGCTCTAATCCTGTGTATACGCACATACACACACAAAGGCACAAACGTATATATAAAATAACATCTGTCCTCGGCAGTCGATTTTCTTTTGGTCTCAAAAGTGTATCCCACGGCCTTTGTAAGTGATCTCTAGCTGTCTCATTCGAAGCCAGGTGTTCTCTTCTAGAGCTGGTCTTTAGAGCGTTTCCGCGGGGCACTTCTGTTATGCCTCAACAAAAAATACTGCTTTTGACATACTTTTTCCCCTCAAACGGGATATGTGCCCTTCCCAGCGTAACTGTCGGACCATAATAAGTCCGTTTAAACTGTCCGTACCAGCGTTTGCAAGGACATCGCTGTTTCTAGTGCGGTCTTGCCACCGTATGTCAATGACGGCCCGGGCATGCTACCCTGCCCTATAGTGGCTCCCGGGTGGAACCGATCGTAGGAGGAAACGATTAGGCCAAAGGGTAGCAAAACGAGAATCCCGTGAGGGTGCCAAAGGGGATGCGAGAGCATCCTCGTTGCACTATGCGGGGTTGTAAAAGAGCTCCCATAACCTTGTCACAATCCAGACGCCGTTCCTCAAGGGGCCGTTACATAAATGTAGAGTCCCGCAAGAAGAAGAATGTTCATGACGACCGCAAGCATCTTTGGTGAAAAAGCTAAAAAATTCTTGGTTGCTTTTTGTATAGTAGGCCTACCCATGTCTCAGATCCTCATAGAAGGAGAACCACTGCTTGGTAACGCTAATTTTTGAAGACAGGCGAAACTATTCATCTCCAAACTCTCACCTGGAGGTGTTCCCAAAAGCTGTACTGGCTCTGGCCAGACGTTATCAACTTCTCTTGAAAGCGATGCTTCATTTGATACTGATCACTTACAAATAGAAAATGGCGTGAAGCAGGGCTGTGTACTTGCCCCTATTGTGTCTTCTTTGACGTAATGCTGGGTCAAAGTATGCTGCAATTGCACGAAGGAATCTACGTCAGACGGCAATGTGTTTAATCTTCGATGTCTCGTAACTTTTATAACTAGACTTAGAACTATTCATCATGAAAACAAGAAGACTTGTTACGTAAATTAGGTTGACTTTGTGCTGTAGGCGTCAACAGAAAATAGTGTAGAACCTTCATGCATATATTTTGTAGGGTGTCCTTAAATGTGACTCAAATACACCTCACATAAACACGTACACAGTTATAACTCTTTTGTTCTTTAAAAAATACAGTTTACTATGACATGCGTCTACAGAAATAAATGTTTTTAGTGAATGCCAAGAGTCACGTCCAGATTTTTATAAAATTAACGTAGCCTACAGGTAAAAAAAAAATTAGCATGTCATCTTGCGAGATTTATTAGCGACGTGAACGCCTTTAACACACGCACACATAGGCCTACACAGTTTACACACATACATACACAAACATACATACATGGCTATATTAATTGCAGTGTAGTGTATGGTTCTGAGTATCAACTTCTGCTATCTCTACTATGTAATGCATGGCTCTGAGTATCAACTTTAGCTATCTCTGCTATGTAATGCATTGCTCTGAGTATCAACTTTAGCTATCTCTGCTGTGTAATGTATGGTTCTGAGTGTGAGCAGGTCAGGCAGGCGCGAGTGGGAGATACCTATTCTCTTCTGCTCAACATTAAAATTTACCAACAGTAGGCAGATGTTAGCGCTACTGGGTGGGCTCTATCTGTGCACCTCGGTATGGTGACCAAGGGGCTAGAGTTGCCTAAGTAACCAGACAACTAGCTATAACTAACCTAAACTAAAGGAAAGCAAGATAACGAAACTTTAGTTAGGATAAATAAACAAACGAAACTTTATTTACATATCCAAAAACAAATCAATAATAAAATATAATATATACACTAAAATGACTAACCACTACTACTGAACCCATCAACTAACTAAAACCCTCTAAGTCTACACCACTACAAACACTAACAAACTAACCAACTATCTAACACAAACTGATCAACCCAACTATCTAACTAAATCACTACAACTACTACACTAGTCTAGACCTAGATCTACACTAACAAACTACAATAAACTAGTCTAGATCTACAATATTCTACTACTACAACCAACTCATAACTAAAACTACAACAAGAACACCTTAGTTAGTACCTTACTATAGTATTAGTAGATCTATTCACTAAGAACAGAAACAGACTATAACTAAGTTTACTAATAGAACTCTAAGGCAACACTACACTAGTATCTAGTACAGACAAAATAAATCTACAACAGCAGCTTAGAACAGTTAAAATCAAAAGTTAAAACAGCAGTTACTTTATGCAGCTAAAAGCAGTAACACAGCAGTAACAATAGCAAACTTACAGGCCGTCCCAGGTACAGGAATAAAAATAAGTACACGACAGACCACAAAGATCTTCGGCTGTCACACAGACATACTATACTGACCACTGGTCAACTGTACACTGAACTGTTTTTTAAAACAGCGTGGCACACTTTTTATATACCCCACCCTAACTTACACAAAAAGCGGAAGTACAAATAATACATTTGGCACTAGCCTATCTTATCTTATCTTATATAATACAGACGTTACTTCAAAAAAGAAGATGATTACGTCCTACGCGTCATGCATTTAGTCATGCATATTAACCAATGACTTAAATTCTGCCAAGTCACTGGTTTTTCTGGCTAGCTCAGGCAACCCATTCCATGCTCTAATAGCACTAGGGAAGAAGGAGTATTTGTACAAATTTGTCCTAGCATATGGGACGAGGAATGTGCCTTTATTTTTGTGTCTTTCAGAGTATTTTATTAAATTTTGTTTTTGTATTTGAAGATTATGGTTCAGTGTTTTATGTATAATTGCTACTTTACTTTTGAGTCTTCTGTCCTGAAGGCTTTCTAAATTTAGTGATTTTACTAATGGTGTTACCCTAGTCAAATGTGAATATTCGTTTGTTATGAATCTCACTGCTCTATTTTGTGTTTGTTCCAGTTTCTTAATGTTTTCTTGAGTTGAGGGGTCCCACACGGTGGATGCATATTCTATTATTGGCCTAACCAAGGTTAAATAACATTTTAGTTTTATGTTCTTATTTGATTTATAGAAATTTCTTTTAATAAACCCTAATGCTTTGTTGGATTTTTTTATAGTTTCATCAATATGTGGATTCCATGACAGTTTTTCATTTATTATAACACCTAGGTATTTTGAGTTTTTAGTCTGTGTTACTGGTTTGCCATGAATAAGATAAGTGGAATTAATTTGTTTAATTTTTTTTGTTACTCTTAACAACTGACATTTTTCTGGGTGGAAAGACATGCTCCAATTTGATTCCCATTTCTGTAATTCATCTAATTCTCTTTGTAAAATATCTGTGTCTTGTTTTGTTTTTATTGTTCTATATATTATGCAATCGTCTGCAAATAATCTGACTTTTGTTCCTGAACTAATGCAATTTGGTAAATCATTTATGTAAATTAAAAATAGTAGTGGACCCAAGACTGTTCCTTGAGGTACACATGAGTTTACTGTTATTGATGTTGATTTAGAGCCATTTATTATTACAGTTTGTTCTCTCCCTATCAGAAAATCTTTAATCCACTGATGCAGTGGACCATTAATGCCGAAATATTTTAATTTTTTAAGCATACTATGGTGGTGAACTTTGTCAAAAGCCTTGGAAAAATCTAGTAAGATAGCATCTATTTGTTCACTATTATCTAAACCTTTTGAAAAATCATCAATTAGTCCTATTAGTTGTGTTTCACATGATCTATATTTCCTAAAGCCATGTTGGTATGGGGTGAGGACATTATGTTTGTCTAAGTGGTTTATGATGTTGCTACATATTATGTGTTCTAGGATTTTACATGTGATGCTGGTAAGTGATACTGGTCTGTAGTTTCCTGGATCAGATTTTTCTCCTTTTTAAATAGGGGGGTGACATTAGCTTCTTTCCAGTCCTTTGGTACTCTGCCCTGGTTAAGCGATGCCTGAAAGAGTATTTTGAACACTGGGGCTAGCTCATTGCTTAGTTCTTTGAGTAATCTAGCTGGAATACCATCAGGTCCAGACGCTTTATTTGGTTTGGTGTTGGCTAATAGTTTTTTAATTCCATTTTCTTGTACTACTAAATCTTCTATGTTGTCTACTTGGTTCAAATTAAGAAATATGTCTTTGTCTCCTGGGGCTGAGAATGCTGATGCAAAGTATTTGTTTAGGATGTTTGCTTTAGTTTCATTATCATTATGTATTATGTTATGTTCATCTTTTAATGGCGCTATGCCTGTTGTTTCCATTTTCTTAGACTTAATGTATGACCATAGGTTTTTGTTGTTATCTTTAGATATTACATTGTTTATGTATTCACTCTGCAGCTGTCTGCTTACTTTTTGGGTTAGCCTATAAAAAAATAGAATACACAAAAATATAGCTCTGGGAGCGCAAGCTCACATTCATCCCGCCTAAAATTTTTTTGCGTCCTCGCAAAACAAAATACTAACAAATTACTAAAAATATAATACATACATAGTGTTCATACCTTCCATCAATTGGAAAAAAATAAATTACACAAAATATTAGAGCTTCAATATTATGACCAAAAAGTACTTAATAATAATGCATCATATTATATATAAGTATAGCAGCATAAAAAAAAAAATTACGAATACAAGAATCCATAAGGTGAGGAAACAAACTTCATTTCCTCCTCCCTTACATATCTGTATGCACTGCCGTCTTCGGCTTCTACCATGTACCATCCTGAGGCGTATTTTGGCACAGCAGTAATTATGTAACATGAGGGTTCATACTGCATGAACTGTCTGCCCTGTCCTCTGACTCTACGTTCGACTAGCACTCGGCATCCAATGTTCAGAAGATCATTTCTTTTCCTCTGCAACTCAGGAACCTCATGGGAAAGCAAGGTGGACTCCGGTTGAACCGGATGTAACTGTAGGAAAGGATTTGTTTCCCTACCTCCTTCTGCATGATGACTAGAAGTGTCAGGTGAGGCAACTTCTGTATGAATCGACATCATTTCTGTCACTGCGGGTTGGCTTCCGCGAACAAAAGAATCAGGTGCAGCGTTGGATCGCTTAGGATTCTGTGGCACCTTAGCCGACAATTCTGTTGGCTTGGGGGCAGGTATAAGTTGTACTGCCTGTGGTCGTTCCACTGAGGCAACCTGAACGTGACTCACTGCTGCAATGACATTAGGGCAAGCCCGGGTGAAGTGGTCCCGGCTTCCACAGTTAGAGCAGTTGCGATTATCTCGGTTCCCACGTTTTCCTTGTTGGCCTTGGAACATGTTCTTCAGCCTGCAATTTCTTGCAAGATGGCCATGTTTTCCACATGTGTAGCATTTCCTATTCTTCATCAAAGGCCTCCTCTGGCAAAGGGTGCGCTTTGGTTGTGAGGCAATCTGTCTCACACTACCGCTAATTTGATCAGGTTGATGGTGGTTGCAGTGGGGACAGTTAGAGTTCTGTGGCCCCGAAAGTTGTAGGCGCACAATCTGGGCTGCAAGCTCCTCCACTTGCTTGGAGAGAGTAGCTAGCTGACCTTCAATCTTTATCTCACTGCATGTGAGATTGACTTGCGGTGCGACATCCTCGTCCTGTGCCCACCTAATGGCCATGTCTCTTAATGCCAAATATTCAGTTTCTGGCCTATCAAGTAGTCTCTCTCGCAGGTCTCTCCTTAGGGTCCTGTCACTGAGGTTTTCTATGAACTGGTCCCTCAGGATAGACTCGCTGAAAGGAGTTTCCGATAGAGCTCTCTGCCTGTCAGTGAGTGCTTCGAATGCCTGAAGGAGACGGTGTGAGTAGGTGCGGACAGACTCATTCGGGTGCTGGCTTATTCTGAACAGCTGCCCAATGAGGCAGTTGATGCTCCGCCTTTCTCCATAAGTGGAGCGTAGAACTTGTACCAGGGCATCTGGACATGCCCTTGTTGTCTGAGGGTGACACCTAAGTTCGGCCTTCACTGCCTCACCTAGATGTGCAAAGAGGAAGTCACATTTTTCCTCTCGATGTACCATGTGTTGAGACTTCCAGGCTCTGTCAACACTTTGAAGGAACTCTTCAACTTCCCTGGCAGGACCATCGCCATGGAAGCGCCGGATACTCATCTCTGTCCTTGGCACCACAATCACTGCCTGAGACGGCTGCATTCTTGCTGCTGCTGCTGCCTCGCTGTTCATCTACGTAACTACTCAACAAAAAAACCTACTAACCTCTCTTACAAACGCTCAAGGAAAACTAAACTTCCACTATCACTACTTCCTATCACTGCCTAACTTAACTCGTACAAAATCCTAATCTATCCTAATCCCAAAAAAAACGTGTGTCTGGTCACTCAAGCACAGATCCCACTTCTGACACCAAAAATGTGAGCAGGTCAGGCAGGCGCGAGTGGGAGATACCTATTCTCTTCTGCTCAACATTAAAATTTACCAACAGTAGGCAGATGTTAGCGCTACTGGGTGGGCTCAATCTGTGCACCTCGGTATGGTGACCAAGGGGCTAGAGTTGCCTAAGTAACCAGACAACTAGCTATAACTAACCTAAACTAAAGGAAAGCAAGATAACGAAACTTTAGTTAGGATAAATAAACAAACGAAACTTTATTTACATATCCAAAAACAAATCAATAATAAAATATAATATATACACTAAAATGACTAACCACTACTACTGAACCCATCAACTAACTAAAACCCTCTAAGTCTACACCACTACAAACACTAACAAACTAACCAACTATCTAACACAAACTGATCAACCCAACTATCTAACTAAATCACTACAACTACTACACTAGTCTAGACCTAGATCTACACTAACAAACTACAATAAACTAGTCTAGATCTACAATATTCTACTACTACAACCAACTCATAACTAAAACTACAACAAGAACACCTTAGTTAGTACCTTACTATAGTATTAGTAGATCTATTCACTAAGAACAGAAACAGACTATAACTAAGTTTACTAATAGAACTCTAAGGCAACACTACACTAGTATCTAGTACAGACAAAATAAATCTACAACAGCAGCTTAGAACAGTTAAAATCAAAAGTTAAAACAGCAGTTACTTTATGCAGCTAAAAGCAGTAACACAGCAGTAACAATAGCAAACTTACAGGCCGTCCCAGGTACAGGAATAAAAATAAGTACACGACAGACCACAAAGATCTTCGGCTGTCACACAGACATACTATACTGACCACTGGTCAACTGTACACTGAACTGTTTTTTAAAACAGCGTGGCACACTTTTTATATACCCCACCCTAACTTACACAAAAAGCGGAAGTACAAATAATACATTTGGCACTAGCCTATAAAAAAATAGAATACACAAAAATATAGCTCTGGGAGCGCAAGCTCACATGAGTATCAACTTTAGCTATCTCTGCTGTGTAATGTATGGTTCTGAGTATCAACTTCTGCTATCTCTGCTGTGTAATGTATGGTTCTAGGCATCAGCTTCTATCTCTTCTTATCAGCTTAACTGATCCGATCTGTTTCCGTTTTGTGCGTAGGTTGAATCATTAAAGTCTAGGTAGTCCAGTAGGCCCTGTTTGTCAGTCTTAATGAAAAACAAATCCGATACCCACGTAAGTGTGTCTGAACTGATAATAAAAACGATTAGTGTCGATAAGAAGAATATAAGAAGAAGTGAGACAGAAAAAAAAAAGATTTGGGAAGTTGAGAACATGAGGGGGGGGGGTTACTATCTTCAAAGGCCTGACCAAGACGATGTCCATCAACTCATTTCACCGAGTAAGTGTTTAATGGCCAGGTACAGAATTAAGATGAGTGAGAGATGGGGAAAACAAAAGTCAGAAATAGCCTGGACCAAGACTTGGACAGTTCAACTGGGTGTGTGTGAGTATAACTGAGTGTCGCTGGGTCTGTGTCAGTATATACTGAGTGTCGGTGGGTCTGTGTGTTAACTGGCTATGAATTACTAAATGACATCATTTGGAGAAATAATGTTCAAGAAAAATGATCCTAGAGAGCTTGGAAATGTTTGTGACTTTACACGCTATATCATAATGACAACAAAAAATGAACACGTCGTTTAGTTTTTCATTAAAACCTACACAACCAATAACACTGTACATTCCATTCTATTCGTAATAAAAGTTGATGACGTCCACTGATGTCTCCACCCAGTGCAGGTAAAACACAGAATCACCTTATTCTTCCCTTGTTAAGTTGTGCAGTGTTAAGTACAAGAATAACTAAATACTTGCAGACAAGTGTAATGATAGTCCCAGTCTCCTTGTGTTCAAGTCTATTGAGTTTAGAATAATACAATTTCAATATTTTGTTTGCTGTTCTTGGTGCTACTTCAGAGATTACCCTGTGGTGTCTGGCCAAGTGAATCGACTTGTTCTCTGTGTCTTGCTTTCCAATGGATGGTATAAATTGTTGAACAACAATTAACGTGTTTTATATTAGCTCGGGAAAAGTGACTCTCTTCTTTTGGTCTGTAAGTTAGAAAAAAAAACCCACATATAGCCAGTAATGTCAAGCTGAAAAAACTATTTATAAAAACTATTTATAAAAACATGTTTAAACTGTCATTTATAAAGACTCATAGAATATTTACACGTTAAGACTGTTATTTATAAAGACACATAGAATATTTACACGTTAAAACTGTTTATTATACACAGAATATTTACATATATATATATATATATATATATATATATATATATATATATATATATATATATATATATATATATATATATATATATATATATATATATCAGTGGTCTTCAACCTTTTTTGGCCTACCGCCCCCCTTTTTGTATTTTTTCTTTAAATAAAATTCGCCAGCGCCCCCCCCCTCTCTAAAAAAAAACACTTATAAAGAAGCGTGAGAAGGCAAATTTGAACAAAGTATCATTTATTTATTAATTTTTATGCTGTCAATAACACTTATCCCGCATGGAAGACGACCACATACCAAAGGCGATCTTCTTTTGCGAGCAAAGAGGAGGAGGAGGTGCCCCCCGTAAGCGCTATAAAGATCCATTCAGGCGCCATTTCGCCCTCACTGGCATAAAGGATAGTACCTGGCAGCATTCTCTGGCAGCAGATGGTCTCTGAGAGAGAAAGTTGAAGAACTCTCACAAAAGCTGCGGGACAAACATTTGAGACTCAAAGAAAAGTATTGAAGACAGGCGCAAAAGAAAAAAAAAACTGAAATAGACCGCCAGCAGACAACGGCTTTGTCTGCACAAAATTCGGGAAAATATGCAGGTCGCAACTGGCTTTGCGTAGTTATATGAAACACTGCACTCAGCCGTAATCTTCGGAATCAAAGGCAAAATCAGCCAATATTATCACGATACAAAAATTATGTCAAATAATTTACAGTGATTACACACAAAAATTAATTTCATTGTCAAGACTTTCTTTCAAATCCTAAGAATATTATCTTTTAAATTATTGAATATAATGGCCTACTGTTTTTAGGTTTAATTGTAAATTTTTATTTTTAATATAAATATTATAATTTTTGAATTCACTACAAAATGAAATTAAGCTAATGGGGAACCTTGTGACTCATGCAGTCTGACAATATTAGAAATTTCAAACTTTGAATTAGCCAAAGCAAGGAGAAGGTATCCTCTAGTGGCTACATCCAGTCTATTTCTTTGCTTATTCATTAAGTTTGTTACGTACTAAATCTAGGTTAACCATGTATGTTGATGAAAAAGCTAAAAAAATAATTAAATTTTCGACCACAGTTTTGGAATTTTACTGAAAATTTTTAATGCAGCCACATTTTTATTGTCCCTCCATGGGCGTAGCTAGGAATTTTCAATTGTTTTGGGGGACAGGGGAATTGACCTCTTCGTGGGCCCATGCATTTTGAGTAATATTTAATTTAATTAATTAAAAAACACTCATTTGGGGCTTCCTTCAAGTGGGGGCCCGGGTGGATTTTCAAATTCTCCCCCCTCCTCCCCCCACCCTGCTACGCCTCCTATATTTACATTCTTTTTTACTGAAGACATAATTTTGTAGATCTATTTCATCCTGCAACTCAATTTGAACATCAGTAACTCATGTTTAATATTTGTCATTTATATTTTTTTAATTTTAGAAGCAAGTCGTATTAGAGCATTGTTATGTGAAGTGCATAAATATCGTTATCCTTAAGCAGTAATTTGTTAAGGCCTCCGCGCGGTGTTGATACTTCGAAATATAACTAGTGTAGATCTACGTCTGACTGGAAGTGACACTGAACTGAAACTACATCAGTAACACCGGCGAAAGGCTGAAACAATCAAAATATGTAGTCGACTCTGATGTTGTTCTACAAATATATTTAATAATCACGAAGGGAATCGTCCGATGTCAGCTAAGTCCGTAAACCCGTATATCTATTCTACTGCTCTACACGAAGCGTCTTCTTTGTAGCGTCACTTAGAGCGTTCTTGTTTTTTTTTAAAATTTCGTCATCGTCGCTAAGTAAAACTTCACCCTATTCCCGAAACAAATAACTAATTCCTAATCATGTCATAACAACTCCTCCCACTCTCGCTAAAACAAATTGCCTGTCAATTTTTTAATCTACTGTCTTAGTCTAACAATGTGCAAGGGCCAAAATGTAGGGAAACATAAAAGACAACACAACTTGAGTCTTGATTGCGATTTTAACTTCTCTTCCTGTGTCCACAATCAAGTTCCTCTGAATACATTTTTCCCTCAAGTGTCACTAAGTGATACTGTCCAATGTGATGTGTCATAGGTGACCGCAGACATAGTTCGTTTGCGCTGACACTATAGGTGTGTCTATCTATACTTCATCACATCACGTTCCAGAGGTTACACCGCTTTCCCTCACACGCCAGGACAGACATTTACCTAATGTGACAAAATGACATTTATCAATACTCGTTCTCCCACTATACACCTAACGTTCGTTCGGGCATTTACAAGTGTATTTTATTTCCTCTCTCCACTTCCTTGTCCCCACACGACCTAACACGTGTATTTTATTTCCTCTCTCCACTTCCTTGTCCCCACACGACCTAACAAGTGTATTTTATTTCCTCTCTCCACTTACTTGTCCCCACACGACCTAACAAGTGTATTTTATTTCCTCTCTCCACTTCCTTGTCCCCACACGACCTAACAAGTGTATTTTATTTCCTCTCTCCACTTCCTTGTCCCCACACGACCTAACAAGTGTATTTTATTTCCTCTCTCCACTTACTTGTCCCCACACGACCTAACAAGTGTATTTTATTTCCTCTCTCCACTTCCTTGTCCCCACACGACCTAACAAGTGTATTTTATTTCCTCTCTCCACTTCCTTGTCCCAACACGACCTAACAAGTGTATTTTATTTCCTCTCTCCACTTCCTTGTCCCCACACGACCTAACAAGTGTATTTTATTTCCTCTCTCCACTTCCTTGTCCCCACACGACCTAACAAGTGTATTTTATTTCCTCTCTCCACTTACTTGTCCCCACACGACCTAACAAGTGTATTTATTTCCTCTCTCCACTTCCTTGTCCCCACACGATCTAACACGTGTATTTTATTTCCTCTCTCCACTTCCTTGTCCCCACACGACCTAACAAGTGTATTTTATTTCCTCTCTCCACTTACTTGTCCCCACACGACCTAACAAGTGTATTTATTTCCTCTCTCCACTTCCTTGTCCCCACACGATCTAACACGTGTATTTTATTTCCTCTCTCCACTTCCTTGTCCCCACACGATCTAACTCTTTACTAATGTATGATCATGATCAACAAAAAAGAATAAATTATAAAACTTACTTTTCCTTGATATCAATACATCGTCGCCTTATAAACGCCATATCTATTCATACATCCATACATACACTTCATACATACTACCCGAAATAAATAACCAACATGAACCAATCTAATAATAACCAACTTACATGTATATTTTAACATAAATATCCTATTCCAAGATACCTTAAAACAACCTAATACCCGTCTAGTTATGACTACTAGTTAAGTCAATTAATTAAGAATAAACAATTTAAATAAAATCCAACTTATTTACACCCTACGGTCGTATAGTCCTATGTTTCACAAGCTATCTACACGACCCATACATTTGTTCTCTCCAACTGGAGTTAACTTCTCTCCTTACACCACTATAGCCCACGTGTGGCCTTCTACCTCTGTATGACTTGCGATTACCGCTACCACAGTCATCTCTTCTTACACCACTATAGCCCACGTGTGGCCTTCTACCTCTGTATGACTTGCGATTACCGCTACCTCAGTCATCTCTTCTTACACCACTATAGCCCGCGTGTGTCCTTCTACCTCTGTATGACTTGCGATTACCGCTACCACAGTCATCTCTTCTTACACCACTATAGCCCGCGTGTGTCCTTCTACCTCTGTATGACTTGCGATTACCGCTACCACAGTCATCTCTTCTTACACCACTATAGCCCGCGTGTGTCCTTCTTCCTCTGTATGACTTGCGATTACCGCTACCACAGTCATCTCTTCTATCGTCACTGTCGGGTACAGACCTGTGCCTCCTATCCGAACTCGCAATCTTCTGTTCAGACTGTTCTGCCCTACTCCAACAGTTTTTAGTGATGTGCCCATGTTTATGGCAGTTAACACAAATTCTGTCCTTTCTAGGTTTGTTTCGCCTCATGTTGCCATACCTGTTTTTCCAACTTGTAACCTGTTTGTCAGTAACGGCTCTGACACCTGCTACATTTCCAAGTAAAACATCTCTAGATAACCTCGGCATGGCTACCCCTTCGCAATACCCTGTGTACAATGGAGATCGAAGGAACACTTTGCATGCTTCGAACCTCTTAACTGCGCCGCCGGCCAATCTGACTGATTTGGTATAGCCTAAATAATCCTTAGATTTAACTAATCCCCCTCGAACCGCGATTGTACTGCTAGCTGTGTCCCGGATCACATGTACCTGTTTATTATTTATCATGCCCGGATATAATTTAAATCTATCTTCCCCACAATCAACGTAGTTAATTTCTTCATCTGGTTCCTTATCTCCATTATCCTGCTCCCTACCTTGAATGTTCCTCACAAAATTAACCCTATCTGGTGGCCGATTATCCCTCTCTTGTCTACGGTTTCCTTGATTACCTCTCCTATCACTAGTGCCACTGTTACCCTGTGCATTCCTATTGCCAGCTTCATTCCCTTATATTTCCTACACTGATATGCCACGTGTCCCTTTTCCTGACAGTTAAAACATGTCATATCCCTAAGGTTTCTTTCACCCGCTTTAGGTCTATCTATTCTCCTATCATAGCTTTCCATGTCATTGCTTTCATTTTCCCAGAATCTATCCTTTATGCCCTCATAACTATCCCGACCATTGTTCCCACGTTCCCTGGACCTATCGTTTAATTATCGTTTAATGGTTTAATTACCATCGTTTCTCTTTACATAATTTACCAGGTCAATAACTTTTTTGTGGTCTCTAACTGAAAGTGGATTGTTTGGGTACGCGTTTTTAAAGGTCCTAATGATTTCTACCAAGTCTTCAATTAGCTGAGGGTAGCACTTATTGATGAAATTATCAATCAGAATAATGTTCCTCAACCCCTCGTAGGTGTTCTCCACATTCTCGAATCCGAGCCATTTAGTGAAGAAGTCCTTCTCTGAGTTGATGGTTGTTTGTGGATCAACTTGGCTGGATGGAGTGTTTTCGTAATACTTCTTTCGGAATGTTGCCGCGTTGTGTCCGTACGCATTTAGCAGTTCCTTCTTCAACACTTGGTAACTATTCTGCATCGAGTGGTCGTAGTTTTGGCAAATCGTGAGGGCTTTCCCATGTACGAAGTCCAACAAGATTTCGGACCACTCCTTCTCTTGGACATTAAACTTTGCTAGTTTAATTTCAAAACGTTTTAGATAGTCACCAATGTCATTTTGTCTTCCGCAAAATGTTGTATTTTCTTTTTCATCCATGCGGCACTACTATGGCTTTCTATGTTGGCGCTATTGTTGCTGTTCCCTTCGGTGGGCACACTTACACCAGCCTCTATCCTCATCTTTTCAACTTGAATTCTTACTTTCCTGTCCGCCTCTTCCTTTTTCTCCCTCCCTACACGTTCCGCCTCTCTAACCTTTTCCTTCTCCAACTTTTCTGCCTCTCTAACCTTTTCCCGCTCTATACGGTCTGCCTCTTCTTTTTCCCTTTCTCTGGCCTTTTCCGCTTCTCTAACCTTCTCTCTCTCCAAGCGCTCTGAATCTCTACTTCTCTCCTTCTCTCTCTCCAAGCGCTCTGAATCTCTACTTCTCTCCTTCTCTCTCTCCAAGCGCTCTGAATCTCTACTTCTCTCCTTCTCTAAGCGTTCTGTTTCTGCCGCCACCATCTGTTGCACATAGGCGGCCAGTTCTTTGCCGCGTAGTTCTAGTTATGTCTTGGCCTCTTGGATTAACTTTTTCCTAAACTCTTCTAGGTCGTAACCTGGAGCAGTTGCCATATTACTTATTTGTTACGTTATCTTACGTATTATCTAAATTATGGTACCTCTTGTACCAACGAACAAAACCCTTTCTTTACTATGTTCTATAACACGAACTTTTGGACTCAACCTCGCCCCGAGGCTTCCCACTATCTCCCAATTACCAACTTAGGTTTACCACAACTCCTGTTTTCTAAAATACACACACAGTACTCTTGGTACACGTATGTACCCTCTAAATGACCAGACTGACTACGATGTGCGACACACGCACACCCAACCGACTACGTGTTACTCAACACGAGTCGTTGGTAAATAGACCAACTTGTCTATTTACAACCAACAAAAATTATGAATGGGCTATCATGCTTGACCTCGATTGTTCCCCAGATCTAGTCTAGATTTCTCTAGATCTTAGTTACCTGCTTTCACAGCCAGGAGTGTATGTAATTACTCATACAAATAAATTAAGAAAATAAACCTAAATACGATAAACACCAAACTATAGATCTAGTTCTAATGAATGAGACTTTCGTCTGACAGTAAGACTTAAGACGGGAGTATTGCAAACAATAAATACACAACGTTACTAAAAATGCTTAACTAAATGATTCACATTCACATACAAGAACTATTAACAGCTAACCGTATATATGGACCTCTTGCTAGATTACACCTAATTTTAAGGATACCCCCAATCCACCACGATTTAACCTGGTAGTGATAATCTAGCGAGTGGTCACTTCCCTACAGACTCTAATGGTTCTAGGAGAAAGTAGTTCAATAACACTTGACTTATCTGTCTAAGAAGCGGCGATAACTCCACAGTCAGTCTCGGGTCCACTCTTCCTACGCTAATGTCTGTCCCGGCGGCAAGGCTCACGGCGATGTCTTCACTAGCGGTGAGATAAGGACAGCGAACGTTTCGGCTCTCCAAGGTCCTTCGGTACTGGTCTGCAGCGGCTCCGGTTCATCGGTGGTACGGCGTCTGGTTCTGGCTCATGGTAATCTGTCGTCTGGCTCCGGTTGCTGGTTCCGACGGCGGTACGGTGGTTCCAGGTGGTCGTCTGTACAAAGCGAAACTGGAACGTTCCAACAGTTGACACAGCGACAAAGTCAGAGTCCAGTGCTAAAGTACCGGCTATCTAACGTGTAGCACAGCTTCAGCCGAGCCGTAGAGCAATAGAGCACTACTGTACTTACGTGTCGTAGGCAGTACGATGGCTCCTACGTCAAAAGTTCATTGGCGTGACCTCAACGGTCGATTTTGGCCTTACAGAGGTGACCTTCACATTCGTTCTCACGATGCCGGGCAGGCGCTATCTCCTCAGTACGGCTTCGACAGGATGGTTTTCTTCCCTTCAACAACTGTAGCCTTCTCGACACAGAACTATAGGCTTCAATACGATGCCCCAACGTATGGGCGTTAACAAATTACAAATGTAGATCTAGATCTATATATCGTTACCTCCTAGGTCTACGAGTCCAGGACGTCACTGGCTTTCCTTCGCCGATGTGGCTGTACAATCAGGGTCTAGCTGCAGTCTAGGCCGATGACGTTAACTTCTGCCTCCTCCTAACAGAGGGCGTCTATTCTTCTGGATGTTGCGGCCAGTAAGCTCCGAGTCGGGGGTCGCCAGCTGTTAAGGCCTCCGCGCGGTGTTGATTCTTTGAAATATAAATAGTGTAGATCTACGTCTACACATTGAACATTGAACTGAAACTACTTCAGTAACACCGGCGAAAGGCTGAAACAATCAAAATATGTAATCGACGATGATATTGTTCTACTAATATATTTAATAATCACGAAGGGAATCGTCCGATGTCAGCTAAGTCCGTAAATCCGTATATCTATTCTACTGCTCTACACGAAGCGTCTTCTTTGTAGCGTCACTTAGAGCGTTCTTGTTTTTTAACCAACCTTACGTCATCGTCGCTAAGTAAAACTTTACCCTATTCCCGAAACAAATAACTAATTCCTAATCATGTCATAACAAATTCAACACTGCGACAATGCAACACAATGCGACATTGTAATACTATTTAAAATACATTTAATATAAAAAATGATATAATCAATGAAAGTATTTCACATTCGAAGCAGTCGGAGGTTCGTTTTTTTCAATTGCGTTAGATGCCTACCATGCAAAACCATTTTTAAGCCTGCTTTAAATCATCGCCAACCGTTGAATCTTCCTTTCTCAAAAACAAAAAAAATAATAAAATAAAATAAAATTGTATTTAAGAGCTTAAAAAAACGAGCAATAACAAAACCCTTTCTAAATCCAGCGAACGTCAGTTGAACAACAAAAGTCTAACATCTTTTACATTTGTTTCACAAAGCTGTTGAAAGATGAAATTATTTTCGGCATGTGTTTGTATTTTATTTACAATTTTATAAATTAGATTCAAAAAGAAATGAAATGGCAAGCTAAACTTTTCTTGTGTATCATAACTCATAAGGTGAATAGTGAATAGAGCTGTTCTCTATTCTGTATTACTTATAAAGTCATTGTAGCGTCCAACCACTGATAGTTCCCTATATGTTGTCATAAGCTACATAACTAGACAATTTTGAAATAATATTTCCTCACTAACAGAAAAAAAGTCTTTTTGTGTAACATATGTTTAAAAAAAAATTAATTTTAGTTTTTCAAACAATATCATAAGACTTTTTTAAAAAGCTATGCATTTTGCTAAGAGGCCACTAAAACATATACTGCTTTGCTGTTTTTTTGTTTTTAATATTGTTTTAATATATTTTTATAACTGCTCATGAATATTCTTAAATTATTTTTAAATATTGCTATAAATTCATGAAGCCGACTTGGTTTCATAACCTAATCTGAAAATGCCGTCATTCAAAGTAGAACATACTTTTTATCTAGTGGCAATTTACTAACACTCTTAATCAATGTTTTTGTTTTAAAAAAAGTTTAAATTATTCTATTTGAATGTTAGCTTTAACGTTGTTGTTTTTTTCAATTAACATTTACATATCACTATATTAACATATGTAGATAAAATAAAATATAATCTAAAAGGGTATTACTTACTTTGTTTGTCAAATCTTAAACGGTTATGCGCGCAAAATCTATGAGACACTAGATACTCTCCGATTACAGCAAAAGAGTAAGAATGTAAAAATAGAAAATTGGATTTCCAAACTCAATTTCTAATGCTGTTTCTGTTCTTAAATTAGAAGCAAGCTAACTATAATTTGTCTATATTTAGTTTGCCAGCTTTAATTTTGAAGAATTTTTAAATTTGTTTTCTTTCATTGCACCTTTAGTTTCTTCTTTCTCCCTTTATACCCAGCGACCCTTACCGCCCCTTTTGTGCCCAGCGCCCCCCTTACCACCCCTTTGGCTACCAGCGCCCTCCAAAATCTCGAAAACGCCCCCGTTGAAGACCACTGATATATACAGTCATACAGTATATCATAAAAATTCTATTTCCTACATAGATCACGCTCAATATCAAGAAATATTAAATTTTTCAATCTATCTACGAGAATTGTTGACCACAAGTAATTCTTCATTAGTTTGAGGCGCATGAAGCTTCTGTTACAAGATTCCACAATTACGTGATAATGCCGTGTTTTTTTTTATCGCGCGTAGGATTGGCGATTTCCATATTGAATGACACCCCAAAATGACAATTTTTTTGTATATATTTCAGGAGATTTGTATGAGTTTTCAAAAGATTTTAATAATTTCCAGAGATGACTTTTTCATATATTTTGCCATTTCAGGAGATTTCCAGGAGCTCCTGGTAAATCAGGAGGCCGCGGGAAATCTGTTATAAGTTATAAAATTGTTTAATTTAATAATTTATACACCTAGAATTAGCGCGGGCCCTATGAAAGTTCGGGGCACACTGCGGACACATTGGTTGCTGGCCTATGGCCGGCCCTGCAAAATAGCGGCGTATGCTACGCCGCCGGTCGACTAGTATTTATAAAAACAAAAATCTCTTGCTAATAAACATTTGCACACATTTAATATGAAATCCAGCTCCACAAACATTCCAAGCATAAAGTTCTAGAATCATTCGCAATCAGACATCGAAAACATGTACAAACCAAGGTCGTAACACCTTAACAAACTTATCAAACTGAAGGATTTACTAGAGAATTGAAGAGGTGATTACTCGGGAAAGAGACACATATTCAGTCTTTAGCTCCATGTGATATTTTCCACGTTATCTGCTCTTGTCAACAGCAAGTCAAAACCGCACTTACCTTTCAATCTTTGGTTGTTTCACTTGAAAGTAAAATAAAATTTTATTTAAGAACATATCTAGAATCCATAGAGATCATATACAACTAGCATTTTGTCTTGTCTAATTAAGATTTTTTTTTTGCAATTTTGATTTGTTTTATTATAATTATTATTTCCTACTGTAGCAAAGAGCATTGTCACAAGTGAGAATCTCGCACTGTGTAAACTAGATTCAATTACGTTGGTTCTGTTAAGTTAGGTTTAAAATTGTTAAACATGTTACGACAATAAATATTGCACTGCAATTCGATTTTGTGCAAAGCTATGACGATATGAAATAACGAAAGTTGTCTTCGTGCCAAACATTTCTCTCAACAACGTCTGAGCCACAAAGTGATTGAAAGATTCAGAAATACTCCATTATCGCTATCTTAAGAACTGTTTATCTTTAGGACACAAAGGATATAGGTAAGTACAACTTGAAATCATTTGACTATTTTACAATGTGTCAATATATTTCTAATGACCTTTAAAGGAAAGGTTTGTTCAAGTGGATAACTCCACAATGTGGGCACTTTGATTTATACATCTTTTTAAAATTATTTTTTTTATAAGCTTATATCAATTCATTCTGTCTGTCTGTCTGTCTGGTAAAAAATGTTTTTTTCTCCCATTTTCCATTCTTGGATCAAGTGAAGGGTTTGCATAATTATTCATAGTCAATAACAATACACGAATCAATTTAAAAATGAAACAGTTAGCTAATCATTTAGTACTTAGTACCAGGTGACCGAGCCTCGCTCGGTTGAATAATTTGTAAAGGTAAGACATATATCAGAATTCATTTTGGAAATATTATTTGTAATGACGAAAATGAACGATCGGGTAAAGACTACCATTCCGACTTGTTGCTTTTGTGTTCTGTTGGCTCTAGATGACATTGTACTTTGTGATTAGAATAGAGTGTCTCTTTAAGTTCCCAAACAGTCAAGAAAAACCACAGCTCAGTACATGTCTGCCGTTTTGCGTAAAACTATTGGCTCGGAAAAAAAGTATTTGCAGTGTAATTTCTCAAATGGTTACGTTCAGACATTTAATATTGTAATTATGATATTTATTATGGCTTTAGTACGAAACATCAAGTGATGCAAAATCTCTACGTTATAGACTTAAAAACATTGCGTTAGTATTCTAAAGAAGCGTTTCCGTGGGGCATCTCTGTTACGCCGAGCAGCTTTGAGCTCACTAAAAAAGATTGCCTTTGGCATATGTTCGTTCCCCAAACGGGATACGTGCCCTGCCCAGCGTTACTGTCGGACTATAAGAAGATTATACCGGTATTCGCAAGAACATCGCTATTTTAAAAAATCGTTAGAGCCTTTTTCGAAATAATATATTTATATATAAATATATATATATATATATATAGATAGATAGATAGATAGATAGAAAGATAGATAGATAGACAGACCAAAGAAGTGCTCGCTTAAGAGTATAGGATTAATTTTGCATTTTATAACAGAAAGCGAGCTAATCCCTGTAATTTTCAAATAAATGGCAGTAATTATATGTTATTCCCATTAGATAAGCTTTGGTTTTAAAAAGTATTCTTTTTTCTATTGATTGTTATATTTTATAATTTTAAGTTGTATAATGGAGATATTGTCTTTTTTTAAAAATATATTTTAAAAATGTTTTTCTTGATAAAAAGTATGTTTAATAGGGGTGCACCGGATAGTACGATATTTGGCCGGAGCCGGATATGGCCGGATAGTAAAATATGATATTCTACCGTCTTGTAAATAGCTTGGGTTGCTAAACACTTTGCAAAACTGTTAAATAATATACCATTATTCATATTATTTTTTTCCTTTTATTTACCTTATTGTTTAAATTTATGCCAATGATTGACAGTATATATATAAAATGATAGGCCAATCACAAACTAATCTGTGTAATATGTGCTAAGTTATACCAAGATTGGTCAAATGGTTTTGATTTCTATTCGGCACATACATACATACATACATACATACATATATACATATATACATACATTACATACATACATACATTACATACATACATACATTACATACATACATTACATTACATACATTACATTACATACATTACATACATTACATACATTACATACATTACATTACATACATTACATTACATACATTACATACATACATACATTACATACATTACATTACATACATTACATTACATACATTACATTACATACATTACATTACATACATTACATTACATACATTACTTTACATACATTACATGCATTACATTACATGCATTACATTACATACATTACATTACATACATTACATTACATTACATTACATACATTACATTACATACATTACATTACATACATTACATTACATTACATACATTACATTACATACATTACATTACATACATTACATTACATACATTACATTACATACATTACATTACATACATTACATTACATACATTACATTACATACATTACATTACATACATTACATACATTACATACATTACATACATTACATACATTACATACATTACATTACATACATTACATTACATACATTACATTACATACATTACATGCATTACATACATTACATTACATACATTACGTTAAATACATACATTATATTACATACATTACATTACATACATTACATTACATACATTACATTTCATACATACATTACATTTCATACATACATTACATACATACATACATTACATACATACATACATACATACATACATACATACATACATACATACATACATACATATATACATACAGAACTGTTCCTTGGGTACTAACTTAGACCGTAGTGTATATATTGTTGCCCTAAAACAAACTTAAGACCCACAAAAAAAAAGTTGACCAACTCTATGAAAGTATGCTATTTTATGAATCTAGGCCATGTTTACCATGTTTACATGAGAAAAGATCGAAAGGATTTAGATTTAGATTTAATTTTAAGAACTACAGTTTGCACATATAGTTTTTTACTTTGACACATGAAAATACAAAATATAGTCTATTGATTTTATTATTTAATAAAATTAAGCTTCAAATTTGTGTTTAAAAAGCATTTTTACATAAAATCGTTCCTTATATCTGCGAATTTAAAATTCCTAACGTACATTCTTTCATTAGACATTACCCGAAATGTTACACATTTCTCTATTCCTAGGTCTAAAACTCTATTTCAACTCTAAGATGATATAACTTCTCTTCACAAAGATAGTTTTATAATTAAACACATGAACATATTAATTATGGTCCATTCATTTCATATTTTAATCAAATTAACATTCAAATTTGTTTTTCTAAAGCATTTTTACATAGATCTACAATCTACATTCGTTCGCCAATGTTTTCATAAAAAATTGAATTCAGGTCAATTATAGCTATTTTTAGCTCCATTCATAATCTTTTTTTATTCATGAAGTCATGCATTTTACTTATAGCATTATTATTTTCTTTAATTGTTTCTAATGCACTATATCAGTGGACATACCTTAAATGCACAAGTAAAGATCCGAGGGCAGCGGGTAATATCTGTCTAGTATATATATACATTTTAATTTCGAAAACGGCTCTAACGATTTTCTTTATAATTTCAACGTATATGTATATAAATGAGAAAAAAAATTCTCAACTCATTGGCCACAAAGGGAAAACTCGAAGTAAATATATAAATGTCATTTATAGATATTCTTATCAAAGCAAATGGCTAAATATTGACAGTTTAGATCGCTGAGCAAAATTTACATGTCCTACTATGCAGGTTAATATTATTTTTTTGCTGGTAAATTATTAGAATGTGTTCAATCTTCGAAGTCTACTGTCCCGTTCCCAAACCAAGGAAATGGTCATACCACAGCTTCTCTACGTCTTGCTTGCTCACATTGAACATGATCTCCAGCTCGTGGTCAATGAATCAGCATACGTTGTCGCCTCTTTTAGTTTTTACCACAACCTTGGAAAAACGGAAGTCATGTTCCGGAATTCATCCAATAAAATCAACTCAGCCCCAAAGATCATCGTGAATAGTCACATAGTCACACGTGGTAGACAACTTCACAAGTCTGGAAAGCATAGTATTAAATGATGTATTGCTTTTAAGGGAGGTTGATAAGTGTCTGATCAGGGCCAGTAGTACTTCTGAACGCCTCCAAGCAAGAGTGTGGCGAAATAAATCGTTCCGTCTGCCTACAAAAGCAGTGTCTTCCAAGCAGTGGTTCTCTTTACCTCTCTATGTGGATCTGAGATATGGGTACTTGATAGAAAGCAACTAAGACTTCTTGAAAGATTCACCGAAGATATTTGCACACCATCATGGACATTCGGTGGCAAGACCACACTACAACTTCTTATAGTCTAGTCTGACAGTCACGCTGGGCAGGGCACGTTTCACGTATGGGACTCTAACATCTGCCAAAGGCTTTTTAGTGAGCTTAAAGGTGTTCGGCATAACACAGGTGCTCGAGGGAAACGCTTCTTTACAATACTAACGCAATGCTTTAAAGTCTCTTAGGGACAAATGCGCCATTTTAGCTTGCTACAAAGTGTTTTACCCAATAACTTAGAGATTTTGCATCACTTGATGTTTCGTACAGAAGCCATAATTAATATAGTGATTGCAATATTAAATGTCTGAACTTAACCATTTGAGAAGTTCCACTGCAAAGACTTTCTACCAAGCCAATAATATGCCAATAGTTTAACGCAAAAGTTTCAATGTGAGCTTTGTTTTTCTAGACTAGTGGGGGACTTTCTATTCGAATCGTCATGTATGGCATGTACAATGTCATTTAGAACTAAAACAACACAAATGCAACACTTCAGATTGGTAGTCTTCTACCAGATCGCTCATTTTCGTCATTCAAAAAAAGGTCTCGGGTACATATTTTTCCTAAATAAATTATTCAAGCGAGCGAGGCTCGGTCACCTGGTACTTCATGAATATCAGTAGTGATGGGCAAAAGTTAACTAAAATGCTAGAAACTTTAAGTTTAACAAAAAAAAAAATTAATTAAGGCCAAAGTTTAACTAGAAAAAAAATTAGCTTAAATCGCAGTTTAATTAATTTTTTTAGTTACTAACTAAAAAGTTTAATTAAAGTTTGTACAACTTTTCAACATGTGGTCAGGGTTGAAACGCACATCCCTGTTATCTGATCATGTGATATCAACAACTTTGATTATCAAAAAATGCAACTATTGAGTCAGTCTGTATTTGAAGAGGGTAAAGTAAGATGCTGCTAGAAGTTATGATCTGCACTTGAAAGTAGCAGTAGTATCAAATGTTGTTCAACACTTTTTGCCAAAAGCTTCAATACAATATTAGGAATGGGATTGTTCCGAATTTTGTGTGAGTCACGTGGTGGTGTTTAATTTCTGTTTCTAGTGGGAATCTGATGAGTGAGTTAGGTCAATAGTTAGTGGTTTTGATCAATTCATGTGCGGCAAACAATAATTTATGAACTGCAGGAAAGTCAAGTACACCCTTTTTTAGTCTTAAGACTTATTATTGAGATCTATGTCTAAATCAACAGCTAGGCCTATATAGATCTAAAAGCATATTAGGATAACCAACTCTAGAAAAAAAAATCTTAATCCACACCCATAAAGTAAATAGACTGTGTTCGACTGATTTTAATAACCTGATCAGATAGAAATACACATGTAGGCCTAGTGCACTGTACGTGTGTAGCTGATGGTATTACAGACAACCAGGTGATTTTTTTTATTGCGCGTTATACAATAGTGTTTGCTTAATGTAAAGTGGTCAGACAAGAAAATAACACACTGGCATGGTTAGTTGACCATGTACTTTACACTATAATTTAGTTATACATGTCTTATGTTTCTTAAAACTCCAACGGTTTCGTCTCCATTTCTTTGTTTACTAGATCTAAATTTGAATGTCTAAATCTATGTTATTTTCCGTTATATAATAAGTTAATATAATTAAAAAAAAAAAGAGTACCATTCTTTTCTAAAGGTTTTAATTCAAGGCAAAACTACCAGCACACATATTTATTGAGACATTTTTAAAAAAAATTGTATTGTGCATTAATGTTTATGTAAGAAACACATTCCTTATTACTGATTTTATTATGGATAAATATTTCTACAATGTTATCGAACCGTAGGCATACAGTCGGATGATTCTAGCTAAATAGGTCTAGTTCAACCCCGCCCCCCTTCCAAAAAAAAAAATTAAAGTTATGTAAAGTTTGTACAGTTTAATTAATTTTCTTTAGCTTAGTTTAACTTTATTTTGAAATTCATGATAGACTTTTAGTTGAACTAATTTATTTTAGTTGAAAATTAGTTTTAGTTTAACTTTTAAAATTTAGTTTAGTTCCCATCACTAAATATCAGACCAACAACTGATCATCAGGCTTGTAATTAAAAGTCCAAGGGCCGCTTCTGGTTCTGGCTTCAAGGGCTTAATACTGACAGTAGCGGTTAGTTAATAGTTGGAATCTGAAGCTTTGTAGGCATAGATAATATTTATTGTTTTAGATTAATTCATTTGCGTCAAACGATATTATATGTTGAACCTTAGATTCCTTTAGATGGTGCCGAAGCATATGTTGCGCTTATGCGTTTTGTTTTTTTGATTTAAAACTAGAATTAGTAAATTGGGCCGGAAATACCATTTTCCTTATATATCTTTGGCATTTTTCATTTTAAATTAAACTGACATTATTATGTTCTAATGTTAAGTGTGCCTGATAGAGGAACAAATTCTGCACAAAAAGTACACGGGTAGTTGGGATCAAACCGACAGAGGCTATAAAAGAAGAGACCCGAAAAAAGCGCTTGAAACTACACATTTACACTACTTTATTTGATGAGTCTTTTACCCAAGATCTGTGTATATTTTTACGACTAGCTAATTACAAGTAACCGGCATTTTTCGATATACAACTTCACACACAAAATTAATTGTAGAAATAAAAATTGTAGTGATTTTAAAACTCTTAATGATTTTTCAGAGGTGTTTTTTTTTAAGGTGCTACTGAAACCAATTGTGAATATTCATTTGTTATGAATCTCACCTGGGGCGGACTGGGTATCAAAATCAGCCCGGGCATTACCATATAAACCGGCCCACAAATGGCATGTTATATATGTTCGGGGGGGGGGATTTTTACCCCACTCCGCAATTTATATATATATATATATATATATATATATATTAGTATGTGTGTATGTAATTAATCTTCATTACATTTTGATCTTTCATTCTTTCAAACGTTTTTTCTACCCTAGAATACTCTCTTCCTATAATTAGGGGAAAGACAGTACACACCGCCAAAGTGCAGCTAGGGAGTCCCGGAACCAAGCATTATTTCCTTTATTTTAAAGCTTTGAAAATGCATATTCTGAGGTATCTACAGTGCAATTAGCCTGCTACTCTTCCGCAAAAAAAAATTCAAAACCCAACTCTGCTATTCAATGGAGTCCTGCGACTGGTAGAAAATGGTAAAAATGCGTTAGTTTTTTAATTTGGAGGGGGAAGGGAAACCACAAAACCTCTTTTGGCTACGCTCATTTGGTGAATGTAGTTAAACTTGGCTGCACTGGGGCAGTAAGTAAAGTTTCCCTTTCAGACAAGGAGGTCTGAGGCAATTGAAGATTTGAAGACCCTCCCATCCCGGCTACGCACATGTGTTATATTATAGGTGTAAGCCTAATTCTCTACAAAATATATAAAGTTTGATAATGCATCTAAAACTGGATGTATGCATTCGTAGGATTTCATAATGTATTCTATTTATAAATGTAGTCTATGTAGTCTGAAAACTATAAACAATACAATAGTAGCCTAATGAGTTTGAAGCTTTTTGGTATTACTTATAGATTACAGACATTTCTTCAAACAATAAGATTGTTATGTCTTACGCAATTCATGTGTCAATCTAGTCACGCATGTTGATCTGTGACTTAAAATATGCCAAATCATTGGTTTTCCTGGCTGACTCAGGCAACCCATTCCATTAAAAGATAAGAGAAAGCAAAACGGTTAGAGGGGCATTTACTTAGCTCTTGCTTCCTCCTAGTACATTCTTAAAAACGCGATTTGTATGTGAGCTTGCGCTCCCAGAGCAATTTTTTAATGTGTATTTTCATAGGCAATAGCTGTTCTGTATATTTTTTTTATAGGTTAGTATCAGATTTTATAATTGAACTTCCGCATATTTTTATGTAGGTTAGTGCGGGATAGTATAAAAAGTGATGTACATGCTGTCTTAAGACAGTTGAGTGTACATTTGACCAGAGGTCAGTACAGTATATCTGTCAGTGTGACAGCTGAAGATCTTTGTGGTCTGTCGTGTAATTATTTTATTATTCTGTACCTGGGACGGCCTGTAAGTTTATAACTATTTTATATTTTCTTTTACTAGATCTATGTCTATGTCACACTATGTGTAAATAAGCTAGATATATTTTAATTTAGTTTTATTTTCTAGTTGGCAGTTTATGTTTTGAGCATGTTGATTTAAAGATGGCGGCGCCCATCAATCCTGCTTTGAGTGTTCTAGATCTAATAGAATATATATGATTTTGTATTTATAGTTTTGCATTTATGTATTGCAGGCTATTATTACTGCCCCTAACCCCCCCCCCCTGGATCCGCCAGTGATCTCAAGATTTTTTTAGACAAAAAAATATATTTTTTCCTATGGTCTTAGGCGACCCCTGGAAAATTGTCATTCGACCCCCAAGGGGGTCGCGACACACAGGTTGAGAAGCCCTGATCTATCGCCATGCTTGTCTTGTTTAGAATTGAAAAGCTCGAAGACCGCAGTTTCGAGTCTAAAGAATGAGTAAACTATTTCATGTCACTACACATAACTCAGTGTCGACCTGCAGACTTTGCTCAATCTGAAGCAGACAAAGTGTCCCGGAGGTCTACTTTTGTTTTCTTTCGCCGTCTGCATCTGACTTCGGCACCGACTTTTCTTTAGTTTTCAAATGTGTGCCCTGCAATCATTATCAAAACAATCTGAGTGTTTGATGTCCACAACTGCAGTGTACACCATTTGAATACAGAATCAATCTGAGTGTTTGCTGTCCACAACTGCAGTGTACACCATTTGAATACAGAATCAATCTGAGTCTTTGCTGTCCACAACTGCAGTGTACACCATTTGAATACAGAATCAATCTGAGTGTTTGCTGTCCACAACTGCAGTGTACACCATTTGAATACAGAATCAATCTGAGTGTTTGATGTCCACAACTGCAGTGTACACCATTTGAATACAGAATCAATCTGAGTGTTTGCTGTCGACAACTGCAGTGTACACCATTTGAATACAGAATCAATCTGAGTGTTTGATGTCCACTAATTGTTGAGAGTTTGACAAAAGAAAAAGATACATCTTTAGATGACTGGAGATATGTCCAAGTTGTCTCCCCGCTGACTGAGCGTCCGTCCGTCCTTCCTTCAACTGATGTCAGGGGCCAAACGTTTGTAAAGACGATAGAAGTCTTTGATGAGTTTTTCTCAGAGTACAGAATCCTTTCTAGAATCTAAACTACTTGATAAGGTGGTGCCGAGGAAAGTTTGCTAAGAGTAAGCTACCATTGTATCATTGATAACATAACAATGGACCCCATTCACCAATCGTAAACAAACATTTTGCCACGTGGTTCTCTATCTCTTCTATACAAATTACGCAATCCATACGTAATTTGCATTGTTTTATCAATATTGTCACGTGGCTAAATGTTATTTATTTATTTATTTACGATTGGTGAATGAGGTCCATTAGATTTCATATGGCAGAGGTCGAGAAACTCGTTAGCCAAAAGAGATAATTTTTTACAAATTACATTTATATGAATAGTACAAGTCAATGTCAAGTCACTAGTATTACATATGTATAGAAAAAGTCAATGTTAAATCACCAGTATTACATAGGATTCGCAGTGGCTGAGCGGTAAAGCGCTTAGCTTCTGAATCGGGGTCTGGGGTTCAAATCCTGGTGCAGACTGGGATTTTTAATTTCGGGACCTGACATTAGTTGGGGAAAAGTAAAGGCGGTTGGTTGTGCTGGCCACATGACACACTCGTTAACTGTAGGCCATGTAAACAGATGACCTTTACATCATCTGCCTTATAGACCACAAGGTCTGAAAGGGGAACTTTTTACTTTACTTTAACTAGCAATACATATGTGTAGCACAAGTCAATGTCAAGTTACCAGTATTAAAAAATGTATAGTATAAGCCAGTGTTTCTCAAACTGTGTGTGTGCCGCGGGATTTTGTACAAATATTTGAAATGTATACACCACAGATCTGCCGACTTTTAACTTTGTATCCTACGTTGCGATGACATCCCCACTTGCAAACGAGCCAGTAAATAGTAGCACGAACTCTCTGTCCTGATCAATTCAAACTCTACATTATGCCGGAAAGGGCTGTTAGTTATTCAGGTTACAGAATTTTCGACTATACATATATATTATTATAATGACTCAAATGTAGGCCGCCCTAGCAGACGCACAGCAGTTCTTGAATTGGTAACGATAATAATAAGCGATTGTTTTTCATTTCAATTGTTTAGGTGTATGCTAATAATAGCATATTATCATTAAGCGTTTTTCATTGTTATCCACGGAGAACTACGTTAGCAAGAATGAAACTGGGAAAATGTTAAATGAAAAGCAAGGAACCAAACGAAGGTACAAAGAAGATGACATCGGAAATGGTTTCATATCTTCAGACCTGAAGATTCTCCATTGCCATTCTCTCTGATCTGCAATGCAACTCTATCGAATGAGGCGCTTGTTTCAATCAAATTAGAGACACTTGGAAATAAAACATCCAGCTGTAAAAGCGCAACCGAATAAATACTTTGATAACATCAGGGCTCAACAAAATAAACAAGCTAAGAAACTTACGAACTACCTAAAGCTGCCAGAAAAGGGATTGATTGCAAGTTATAAGGTTGCTCAGTTATTAGCAAACACAAGAAAGCACACACCGAGGCTGAATCATTGCACCAGCTTTAGCAATAGTTGTTGAAACTATCATAGGACCCGATGCCGCCGAAAAAGTTAATAAGAAGTTCCTTTGTCAAATGATACTATCTTGCGCAGATTGGAAGACTTATCGTCAGCTTTAAAAGATCAAATTTGTGAACACTTTGACGCTCCTGACGATGAAGTGTCTCTGCTGTGGCCTCTTCAAATTGATGAATCCACTGATGTTAACGGCCAAGCTCAGCTGCTAGCTTTTATTCGGTTCATAAAGTATGAAAAATGTGTCAACGAATTCTTACTTCGCAAAGACTTGCCAACTACGAGCAAAGGCGAAGATATTTTCAATGTGGTGAACGAATACTTTTTCCTGTTCAAACTACAAAGTGGAGAAACTGTGTCAGCGTTTGCACCGATGGCTGTCCTTACATGCAGGGAAATAGAAAAGGATTTATCATTCATGTCCGTCAAGAAAATCCAAACCAATAAGTTGTTCACTGCATGATCCACAGAGAAGCTCTTGTCTTCAAATCTTTGCCGAAAGATTTGATGTCTGTTCTGGATCAAGTTATTACAGTTGTAAACTTCATCCATTCTCGATCGCTTGCATCCCGACTGCTCTCAACTATGTGACGCAATGAATTCAGACTACAAATGTCTCCTGTATCACACCAATGTTCGTTGGCTCTCCAGGAGAAAAGTGTTAAAGCGTGTCGTTCAACTCAAGGCTGAGCTGATTTCATTCTTGGAGGCTGAAAAAAAAGTCTTTGGATTTTCTATTCATGGCGAGATCTGGTGGGTTAAGGTGATATTTCTCTCTGATTTATTTGACAAATAAAATTTACTGAATTTAAGTCTTCAAAGACAATCGAAAAACATCATTACTGCATCCTCAAAACTGAAGTCATTTGGTGAAAAATTGTTGTTGCAAAGTAAGATCTCGAAAGAAGTCTTCAACTGCTTTCCTACTTACAATAAATGTGATTCAAATATAGAAATCACCCCCAAATTCTTTACACTTTGACACACCTTCAGTCAGCATTACTTTCCAACAGTTGGAAGTAATGAATATGGATGGGTTAGCTATCCATTTGGAAACAATGAAGCTACAAATCTTACAACTGAAGAAGCAGAGCAGCTCATTGATTTAAAAAACCTGGCAGCTTTTAAGTCAAGTTTTGTCGAGAAAAGCCTGGATGTGATTTGGATTTCAATCAACAAGTTATATCCTGCAATCAGTTTAAAAGCAATCAAAATAATTCTTCCATTTACATCTTCATGGTTTTGTGAGTTTGGATTTTCAGCACTGACTGAAATCAAGTCTTAGAAATGGAAGAGCATTCTTACAAAAGACGATAAAATGCGAGTTTGTTTGTCGATTTTGGAGCCTAGATTAGATCGCATTTGCTCTAAAAAAAAACAACAACAGCACATCCTTCACTTTAAATGTAATACTTAAAAACATGTAAAATAAATGTTCATTTTATTATAAAACATCTGTTGTTCTTCCTGGTGTGCCGCGAAATTTTGTTTAGTTTTTTTACTGTGCCGGCAGACAAAAAAGTTTGAGAAACACTGGTATAAGCCAATCTCAAGTCACCAGTATTACATATGTACGGTACAAACACAGTCATAAGAACAGAACATTAGATATTGTTACTACTGTCCACCTTCTACTATTTCATGAAGTAACAAATAGTTGGGCTGCTTCTACAATAAACAACAGAGTCACTAAAACAAAACATTTTATTCTTGTAAATGTAGTCAACATAGTGTGTCAGGTTCAAAGGTTTGGAAATAAATTTGAAGACATTTCATCATCTAGATCTAAACAAAGTTGTTGCATGAAATACAGAAATAAATGTAAAAAAGAGATTAAAAAACAAAAGGTTTCTATGTGACCAAAGGTTTGGTAAGAGAACAGTGACTAACTGTTCCAGTGCAGTACAAGTAAGATTAGAAATAGCAAGTGTTAAGTACAACTAGCCTAAACACTGGACAGCAGTCAGATACACACACAACTAGGTAGACTAGTGAAACAGAATTGACTTCTGGTCTAGCATTTCAGAAGTTGAAACTGGCAAATACTTTGAGCTATTTGCTGAGTAAATCAATTGAGAACTGAGTCAAAGTGAAAACAGAATTGACACAAAGTCCTGTTCTATGTTTATGTCTTGGTACATACTCATAGATCCCTTGGGTTTCATGGTGTGACTACACTACTGAGAGAGGAGTCCATTGATTGTTGTATTGTACCATTTACCAACTCGTTGTCCTTAGGATTAATAAAAAGGTCAACATTTAACACATGATGTAGAAACATAAAGCCTGGGAACTGACTCTAAGAATAACAAATCTAGTATGTGCTGACTGGCATGGGGTGCTAATACATGTGCTGACTGGCATGGGGTGCTAATACAACCAATAATGATATGATGACATGCTAAGCACAGACACAAACATCCTGACACAGACATTCCAAGACACTCTTCTTCCATGAAGCCTATCTAGTGGTATCATGTCATGACTATGTAACTCATCAATTCAAACCAAACATACAAAGTCATGCTTTAAATGCATCTGATAAAACTCTTAAATAACTCAAAGTTTTGTCTTGAATTGAAACCCAAAATAAAAGTGTAATGTAACATATTGCAGGTCAAATAAAACATGTGGACATACAGCATTGCACATTAGCACTACAATGTTCAGACCTGGTCAGAAGTAGCTGCTAATTTAACTTGGTCGTCAGCAGTACAATCTGAGACAGTTCAAATACAAGAATTATTACTTTTACTATTATTACTATTACAATAGAAAATAAAGATCTAATGTATGTTTGTAAGTTGATTTTAGTCAAAGTTAAGTTTTCACAGAATTAAAAAAAACAACAACCAAACAACAAAATAAAAAACAAAACATATCATCAAGTGTGGGAGACCAGTGGTTCTGAAACTTTTTGAAGAATTGAATTTTCTTTATTTTTTCATTTACATATATATATACATACACACAAAGCATATTTTCTTCACTGTACACAATTTATACAGTATTAGGAAACTTTTATTTACCCCAAACAGCAAGCTAAGTAGGTTTAGGAGAAACTCTAATCCTGGTCTAAATTGTGTAGTCTGGAGAACTTCATCATTTTCATGAAATACTTTTGTCAGGAAAATGTTTTTATCAGAACATATTAAGTTGTATTTTACATAGATTACAAATAATTTAAAATCCAGGTCACTGTAACAAAAGTTACTAAAAATATTTACACAAAATGTCACAAAGTGATAAAATAATTAAAGGTAAAAAATGAGATTTCCTATTTCACAATAACATTGTACTGCTAGGTCCTCCCTCATTCTTGAGCAGTGAAGGGATAACACTCTACTCTGGACATTCTCAGGTGAAGTTCTTGGATTACTAATATCAGTTCAGAGAACAATGTAGAAGTTCAATGCACAGACAGCCTACGAATGAGACTAGTGGCTGAATGTCACCAAGTAACAGGCTGACACATGCAGGAACTAAAGGAAGGATGAATGGCAAATATTAATGACACATCAGAATGGTAGTTGATTCATGAGTCCAAACAGGCAACAATTTGTTGAATTACATTCAATAATCCACTTCTTTGATTTGGACCTATTGTGTTTGTGGTTACAAGGCTAAAGCACAGCTAGTGTCAAGAACTTCATGATGCTTGTCAGTGTAATGACATTTTCTACAAAATCATGTTGACTCTACGAGTGCTTCTGTTATATCCTGGCACAATATCAATGTGACTCTATATGAGTGCTTCTGTTGTATCCTGGCACAATATCAATGTGACTCTATATGAGTGCTTCTGTTGTATCCTGCAAAGTCCTCCTACTACACTTATACCCTGGCTGTACTGACACTAGTGAAGGTTGCTTTGCGCCTGTTTCTCCTTACAAAAAACACTATAGCAAGAATGATGGCAGCAAGAATGGGAATGCAAACAACAGCAGCGCCACCTAACTGGAAAGCAATGCTGTTCTGGTGACGACCATGAATGATTAAAAAAGCCCCTGAAAATAAAGCGATAAAGATATTAGAAAATATGAAACTTTAAGAATAAAAAAGGTAACAAAAAATATGATATCTGCATTAAGTGTGGAATCTAATACTAAAACTCTTCAGTAAGACAGCATATATATAATTTGCTTCATGGCTCAACCATTTGGGACACTATGCTGAAAAGTCATGGAACGATAACTCTTTAATTTCTGTAAGTCGGACAAGCGTTACCCCACCTAACTTCCGTGGTGACAGAACGAGACTCAGAAAAAAAGGGAGGGGGGCATATGCTACACTGCACGAGTAAGCTGGTATACTATAAGTCTTTATCAAGACAGTGTGACATCATATACTATACTGTAACTCTTTAGCAAGACAGTGTGACATCATATACTGTAACTCTTTAGCAAGACAGTGTGACATCATATGCTGTCACTCTTTAGCAAGACAGTGTGACATCATATACTGTAACTCTTTAGCAAGACAGTGTGACATCTTATGCTGTAACTCTTTAGCAAGACAGTGTGACATCATATACTGTACTGTAACTCTTTAGCAAGACAGTGTGACATCATATACTGTAACTCTTTAGCAAGACAGTGTGACATCATATACTGTAACTCTATAGCAAGACAGTGTGACATCATATACTATACTGTAACTCTTTAGCAAGACAGTGTGACATCATATGCTGTACTGTAACTCTTTAGCAAGACAGTGTGACATCATATACTGTACTGTAACTCTTTAGCAAGACAGTGTGACATCTTATGCTGTAACTCTTTAGCAAGACAGTGTGACATCATATACTGTACTGTAACTCTTTAGCAAGACAGTGTGACATCATATACTGTAACTCTTTAGCAAGACAGTGTGACATCATATACTGTAACTCTATAGCAAGACAGTGTGACATCATATACTATACTGTAACTCTTTAGCAAGACAGTGTGACATCATATGCTGTACTGTAACTCTTTAGCAAGACAGTGTGACATCATATACTGTACTGTAACTCTTTAGCAAGACAGTGTGACATCATATACTGTACTGTAACTCTTTAGCAAGACAGTGTGACATCATATACTGTACTGTAACTCTTTAGCAAGACAGTGTGACATCATATACTGTAACTCTTTAGCAAGGCAGTGTGACATCATATGCTGTAACTCTTTAGCAAGACAGTGTGACATCATATACTATACTGTAACTCTTTAGCAAGACAGTGTGACATCTTATGCTGTAACTCTTTAGCAAGACAGTGTGACATCATATACTGTACTGTAACTCTTTAGCAAGACAGTGTGACATCATATACTGTACTGTAACTCTTTAGCAAGACAGTGTGACATCATATACTGTAACTCTTTAGCAAGACAGTGTGACATCATATACTGTAACTCTATAGCAAGACAGTGTGACATCATATACTATACTGTAACTCTTTAGCAAGACAGTGTGACATCATATGCTGTACTGTAACTCTTTAGCAAGACAGTGTGACATCATATACTGTACTGTAACTCTTTAGCAAGACAGTGTGACATCATATACTGTAACTCTTTAGCAAGACAGTGTGACATCATATACTGTAACTCTTTAGCAAGACAGTGTGACATCATATACTATACTGTAACTCTTTAACAAGACAGTGTGACATCATATACTGTAACTCTAGCAAGTGTTAGATAGCTAGTTTAGTTAGTTGAGATGCCCACTTTATTAGAACGACAGTGAACGTACAATTTTTAGTGACGACATAGACTTTGGGTTAGAGACTGGAATAGACTTTTAGAAATCAGTTACTGCTAGACTTTCAAGGGGTTAGTCACGGACTCGACTGTGGCCCATTCTGTATTAAACATAGTTTGAAGTTTTATTCTTAGTGAACTTAGAAATTGAGTCTTTGTTCCAGTTGGTACCTGTTCATCTTGTGGTGGATAGCATAGTCTAGAAACTCGTAAGTGTAATACACTCAACAAGGTACGCACGCATCTAGTATAATCAAGCATCGTTAGAAATACTTCAAGTACATCTGATTTATACATGCATCCGTTACACATGACAGTGTGACATCATATACTGTAACTATTTAGCAAGACAGTGTGACATCATAAACTATATGGGTACATTGGACAGTAGGACTCCAGTGGATAAAGTTTTTGAACATTTAGAATACTGCCAAATACAAAATTGTAGTGGTTCAATTTTTTTCTATTAACGGAAATGTGATTTATTGCCTTCCTAGAGTCACAGACAAGTCAAATGTTACTTAGGCCACCATCAGATGAATGAGCCTGAGATGAAGGAACCTAACTGTAGGTGTCCTACATACTTTGTTAAGGACATCAAGTAGCCTGAAACACAGAGGACCAAGTGAATTGGGTTGAAGTAGTTTCAAACACGTGACAAACCTCAAGCTTTCATCACGATGTTTGGACCAATACAAACAAATGTTTCAGCTAATGCATGTAGTCTACTGCAACACAGACTACAGGCTAGTGTGTGCCCTAACTGTTGCTCCAATAACAGCTACACTGCTGATAACATAGACAAGACAGAGCAAAGCAATGATCAACAAGTGTGAGAGTTACACGCCCACTGAGAAACTTCCATTCAATGCAATCTGAGTGCCTAAAAAGGTGAAGGGGTTATAGATACAAGTTCAACTAGGCGCTGACTGGAGTTGTAATCTGTTTGACAGATACATTGAAAGACAAAAATTATTGAATATTGAAACATGCTGATTACACAAACGATTATTCTGTGTAAAGATAAACTATTCCATGTAGGTCTAGACATAGCCTAACTACTATCAGTATCTTTTCTGACATCGTGATCAAACCATTTTTTTTATAAATGAATATATTTAATCAAAGGTAAAGGAAAGGCAGACTCTATATTACCCCCCCCCTTCTCTCTCTCGTGTACAGGATCAAAGGTGAACAGAGTTTCGCATGGATCTAAGGAGACACTCCAGTCAGTGTGCTAGTTTAGAGTTGAGAACAAGTCCGATTGAGAGACTGCAAGAGTGAGAAACTGTGAGAGAATGAGAGACTGTGAGAGTGAGAGACTGTGTGAGAGTGAGAGACTGTGTGAAAGTGTCACAAGTAGTTAAGAAACTGGCCAATCCAACAATGAAGAGGACTTCCCAGATATTGATCCAGTTTTTGGTTTCTTGCCACACGGCCAGCGAGCACGTCAATGGAGGGCACACACCAATGTCTGCTGCTGCTGTGTTGACTCCCTACAGCCGGACTGGGACTACAAGAATCCAAACGTTTTACGCCATCAAGTTTGTAGGCCCAGGCTCAGACTCTAACTAAATGATAAGCAGACTAACAAAATGATAAGAAGTAAACTCGAACACTTTAAATAGGGAATAGTGAGCATAAAGTACTCCTAAATAAAAACATTACAAAGAGAGTTTGTGTTACCATACAAACTTAGGTGGTCCCCGACTGATCCGTTATGGACATGGAAAATTCAAGCCATGTATTTTTTAATAGAAAAAAAGTAATATCGCAAGGAAATAACAACAGACCTAGTCCTAAATCTTGAGTAACACCAACAACTTAGAAGTCCAATTGAAATTGGAGTCGAAAAAAATATCAACAACAAAAAAATGTTTTGATACTTTTGGTCATGATCAGTACGCACGAAGTGTCTACAAAGTAGCTTCTAAAAACTAAGCGTGTGACAGACATGTCCATGTGCCTTTAGAAACGTTGTTTTACAATTTATAGAGTTATTTATTTTATACATTGATTTAAACCATTTTTTTTTTTACAAATGAAATTGTATGTATAATTGTTGAATATAAAGTAAAAAAAAAGTATCTAATGGGAAGAACGACAAAATAGCTGTCATATATCTAAATACAGCAAGGTTTAATTCCCTTTTTCAATATAACATAAAATTAATTACCACTAATTGATCAGCTAATGAATACATTTTTTGATTGATCCATGTATTGTCATCGACTATGAATAATTCTGCAAAAGTTAAGCTTTCTACATTTTAGTGCATTTTATCAGTTTCTTTTTAACATTTTATTCACTTTTGCTTCGTTTTTAAGCACCATTGTAATCAATTTTGCTTCATTTTATGTTTGTACCATTATGTTCCATATAAAATGTATACAATTCAGTGTGTTTTTGTTACAAGGAAATTATAGGTGAACACGGTGATAAAGACAACGTTAATTAACAAATCCTAGACAACGTTTTCTTTATAAATGATTAACATACATACACTCTTTGATATAATATTTAAATCCACATACAGTCTTACATAATCTTGTGTGTCACGTACACAGTATCTATATTTAGCTCGTCAGCGACCTCGGAAAATTCCATCACGCGGAGAGCTATGTGACAGAATAAATGTGATTGGTTTTGAAATTTTAATTATTGTAAATTGGGCTGCACTTATTGGTTGGCATTGCAACGAGGTGCGTTAGACACGTGACAACGCTATACCCGGGGAAAGGTTCTAGATTTTAAGTCAGTCTTGTATGGATCGTGTTAGTGAGAACATGTACTAGAGTTTTGTATTAGAACTCAATTATAATATTGTGTACATCTGTTATTTTATTTAAGTACATTTAACCATTGTAATTATTTGTGAATAGCTTTTTCAAGTTCTGAATTAAAGTAATTGTTTTATACGAAGATAAGTTTTTTCATTGAATATAGTAACATACTTAGATCGATTTAGCGATTGGCAACTTCTAGATGATCCTCTTATCAACTGGCAACATTCTAAATGATCGTATTATCAACTAGATCTAGCTACTTCTATACGATCATCTTATTAAAAGGCGATTTCAAGATCCTCGGCAATCACGATCATTGATGGTGTGATATAGATCAAAATAATCTTCAACGTGACATCTATCATAGCATCTTCATAGATCTTGACATCTGACATCCACAATTGATGATTGTAATATCTGGCACCTCCGACCTTCGATAAAGATCATCAAAAGATCATCAAAAAGATCTTCAAAAAAATTATTTTTTTTCAAGATCTAAGGACAAATTTTCAAAACTTCGTCAATTACAAAACTTCGATTTTCTTCAACCTGAGAATAGTTCTACTGTGTTCAAAGGTCAGTTTGGTTATCGATATCTTATCTTATCATAGATATAGATCTACGATCGAGTTTTAACTATAACTCTCGAGATCTAATATTATTATTTTATATTGGCATTGGCAATAAGACCAATATTATTTAACTTATTTACATAAGCCCAGTAATATTTAGCTGGCATAACATACGCCCAGTATTATTTAATTGACACAGTAGATAAGCCCAGTATCATTTAACTGGCATTAGTATTATAGATAAGCCCAGTAGCAATTACCTGGCACTATAATCTATCAAGTAGACATTTTTCTACTATTTGATATCAAGTCAATCGTACAAAACGACGACTTTAATACTACAAGTTCTACTAGATCTACAATCTCAAGAGAGAAAAAGTTCATAGCCTTGTACGGCTCAGCAATATTTCATTAACCTGATACAGTTGAATAAATCTACACTTCCTACAACGACTCCAGTGGTAGATTTACTACTACTGTTCAAGATTTCTAGCCAGTTACGGCATAACTAACATTATTATATTCAAAACAGTACTATATCTATATATTCAAGTTCATATATTTATAAACATAACATAATTATACAATGGATTCAAAGCCTAGAGATAGAACACAAAGAATGTCAGAATTACTTGACAAAGGAAAAATATTGAAATTACTGCCACATGAACTAATGGCCTGAGCAAAAGAGCAAGCAGATATAGACGACGACAAAGAAGAAAAACAAAGAGAACATGAAGCAAAGAAACGTCAAGAAGATAAAGAAGCTGAAGAAAAACAAAGACAAGAAGCAGAAAGACAAAGAGAATATGAGACAAAGAAACGGCAAGAAGATAAAGAAGCTGCTGAAAGACAAAGAGAGCATGAAGCAAAGCTACGGCAAGAAGATAAACAAGCTGCTGAAAGACAAAGAGAACATGAAAGAGCACAAATAGAATTTGAAAAATTGAAAATGCAACATGAAAGAAAATAAAATAAATTCAGACTCAAAATCAACAGAAGCCAACACTAATCAAGCAAGTTCCAATGTCTTTGATCGATATAAACTCATGTCAAAGATTCATTCATTCAATGAGTCTACAGACAACATGGACTCATACCTTATTAGTTTCGAGGAATTAGCAACAACGTCTGGCTTACCAAAAGACCAGTGGTCAAGTTACCTCCTTAGTTTACTGACAGGAAAAGCAGTTGACATATGTTCGCAGTTGTCAGTCAACGAGCGCAGTGACTATCATGATATCAAGGAAGCTTTATTACGCCAGCACGGTGCAACTTCAGACAACTACAGAAAGAAATTCTATAGCTCAAGACCAAAACAAGATGACGATCCTCAAATTTTCGTGTCCAACATGACCATGTGGTTCGACAGATGGATATCTCTTGCTAAAGTGGAAAACACTTATCAAGCTATCAGACAACATATCATCATTGACAATATCACGCATGCTCATTCAGAAGACATCCAATCTTATATAATTGAAAGAAGTCCTTCTGATATTCCAACGTTAACCAAAATCATCAGACAATATAAAGCTGCTAATCCAAAAAAAGCCAGTCAAACCAGCAGCAGACGAAAACTTTGTCTGTTTTTCACAAGACAAAAGAAATTCACAGAATACAAAATATGACAAAATAATTTGCAATAGATGCAACAACATAGCATTTTGCTTCTCAATGCCGCACCAAGATTATTGAATGTTCACATTGTCATATGAAAGGTCATCAAGCTCATGAATGCAGAAGAAAGCAGTTCAACGCCAGCAATCCATACCATGGCAAGCAATCTACAAGAAATCAAAGATATAATGAAAGACCTCCTTACAGAAGCCACTCTCAAGACTCTAGACCACGATATGTATATAAGAAGAACTTTTCTACCAGAAATGATAGCGCAGAACATTCAATCATGACTGTCATAGCGAAAACAAATGGTCTTAAATTCTATCCAGGTTTGGTAGGAAATCAAAAAGTACAGGTTCAACTGCATGCCATTCGGATTGGTCAACGCCAGCAGCACTTTTAACAGAGCTATACATAGAATACTGAACCAACGAAAAGACACAGTATCTTACATAGATGACATTTGCATATTCCATAAAACATGGAATGAACACATGAAAGGACTACATGAAGTATTCAACATAATACAACAATACGGCTTCACGATAAAACCTAGCAAGGTAGAATTAGCCATGACTGAAGTATCTTTCCTAGGTCATAGAGTTAGCTCCAACTCACTTAGACCACAAGAAGATATCATCAAACGCATTTTAGACATCAAAGTTCCCATAACTAAGAAGCAAGTTAGAAGTATTCTGGGACTGTGTAATTTTTACAGAACATTTATTCCTAATTACACAGCACTCACATCAACATTGACCAACCTCACCAAGAAGGGTCAACCTATCAAGATTCCATGGTCTACGGAACTACAAGACACAATTGAGAATATCAAAGCAACTTTTTCCAGAGACAGTATACTCAAACTTCCGAATCGAGAAAAGCCTTTACATCTCGCCACTGACGCATCTTCAACAGCCATTGGAGCATGTTTAATGCAGGATTACCAAGGGACTTTACATCCTGTATTTTTTATCAGCAGGAAACTCTCATAAGCCGAAACTAGATACTCCACTATTGAACGTGAATGTCTGGCCATTGTCTGGGCCATTTCCAAATTCACCAAATATTTATTGGGTGCACACTTCACAATACTTACAGACCATGCACCACTAGCTTTTCTGAACTCAAAGAAGATGGCAAACGGACGATTAACACGTTGGAGTCTACAACTCATGGACTACCAGTTTGATGTCAAGACAATACCAGGTCACTTGAATGTATTCGCTGACACACTGTCCAGATGTGTATAGTTAATTACTTAGTTTCGTCATTACATTTTCTCTTCACAGATATTTTATTATCAAACTAAGTTTGTAATATGTTTATTACAGATCCAAAGTACCTTCGAAGAAAAGATACTCATCTTTATCATATTTTATTATAGTCTTATTTCATTTCGATTGTGACATCAACTGTACAGTAACTTGTTAATGTTCAAAGACATTATACAAATTTTTTCTGAACCATGACCAAAAATGTGATTACATAATGCAACGTACAGTGTAACTACAATCATCTTTTGTATCTCAACCATTTTTTATTTTTGATATTTAATGTTTTTGGATATGTACACATTTTCACATTAGTACTAACCAAATAAGTTATAATGTCATAATAATTTTTCATGTATTATTTTATACGCATTTCTATTACCATACAAATGCTTAAGAAAGCGGGGGGGGGGGGGGTAATATGTCACGTACACAGTATCTATATTTAGCTCGTCAGCGACCTCGAGAAATTCCATCACGCGGAGAGCTATGAGACAGAATAAATGTGATTGGTTTTGAAATATTAATTATTGTAAATTGGGCTGCATTTATTGGTTGGCATTGCAACGAGGTGCGTTAGACACGTGACAACGCTATACCCGGGGAAAGGTTCTAGATTTTAAGTCAGTCTTGTATGGATCGTGTTAGTGAGAACATGTACTAGAGTTTTGTATTACATTTAACCATTGTAATTATTTGTGAATAGCTTTTTCAAGTTCTGAATTAAAGTAATTGTTTTAGACGAAGAGAAGTTTCTTCATTGAATATAGTAACATACTTAGATCGATTTAGCGATTGGCAACTTCTAGATGATCCTCTTATCAACTGGCAACATTCTGCATGATCGTATTATCAACTAGATCTAGCTACTTCTATACGATCATCTTATTAAAAGGCGATTTCAAGATCCTCGGCAATCACGATCATTGATGGTGTGATATAGATCAAGATAATCTTCAACGTGACATCTATCATAGCATCTTCATAGATCTTGACATCTGACATCCACAATTGGTGATTGTGACACTTTGCATTAACATATAATTATTATATTTTAATCTAGCTATCTTACAATTCTTATAGCCCAATTCTCTACACGAGGCTTATCTCCCTTTGGTAAGTTTTTCTATATCTATACTCTAAAGTAGAATGTAAGGCGTATGCATGTATGTTTTGAATAGAAATCAAAACCGTTTGACCAATCTTGATAAAATTTGGCAGAAATATTCCTTTGGTACTAACTTAGACCGTAGTGTATGTATTGTAGCCCTAAAACAAACTTAAGAACAATAAGAGCAATATAAAACATAGCTAGGCTAAAATATACGCTAGAAAGGCAACATAAGACATCAGCTAGAAGAACAACATAAAACATCAGCTAAACTAAAACATACGCTAGACATGCAATATAAAACATTGGCCAAGTTTAACTTCGCCACGCATTTTACATTTCAAGTAATCCTAGTAATATTACAAATTGTTAGTTAACTTACATCAGCTAGACAGACAAATAAAACATCAGCTAGACAGACAACATAAAACATTAGATAGACAGACAAGTAAAACATTACCTACACAGGCAACATAAAACATAGCTAGACAGGCAACATAAGACATCAGCTAGAAGAACATAAAACATCAGCTAGACAGGCAACGTAAAACATCAGCTAGAAGAACATAAAACATCAGCTAGACAGGCAACATAAGACATCAGCTAGAAGAACATAAAACATCAGCTAGACGGGCAACATAAGACATCAGCTAGAATAACATAAAACATCAGCTAGACAGGCAACGTAAAACATCAGCTAGAAGAACAACATAAAACATCAGCTAGACATGCAACATCCGCTAGACATGCAAGATGAAACATAGCTAGAATAAAACATCCGCTAGACAGGCAACTTAAAACTTTAGCTAGACATGCAACGCATCTATTTTAATGGAAGGTGTTTCACTGTCTTCTAGAGCTAGAGTTCGACTAAGCATTGAACTCCTGATGAGCTCAATGGCCATGTCACACATTTTGTTTGCTGTAGTGCTAATCAGTAGGCTTCTTTTTTTTTTTTTACCACCATTTTCCAAACAGTCGTAGTGCAAAGTTTTCTCAAAGATATTTCTTGTCTAGATAACAACAACAACAACAACAACAACGCAAATGGTTTGTCTATAGTTCAACAGGCACAAGAGATGCCAGGGATGTATGAAGCTGAACTTCAATTTTCACTTCAATCAAAATTAGAATGCTTCATTTAAAGAGCAATAGTAAATAGTTCAGCTGAAGTAATACAAAGATTAGCTACAGTATGATCAATGAATAATATTGAACTAGATTGTGAAAAACTTACCGGCCGGCAGGGCTACGAAGGTCAGAAATAAAAACAAAGACACTGTTGCCACCACAAAACATCGTTTTCCACAAGGTCCATCTCTGTGACGATTGTCTGAAATATTCAAAGCATTGAATTAGTCTATAGTCTATATATCTCTGTAAGGATTGTTTGAAATATTCAAAGCAATGAATTAGTCTATATATCTCTGTTAGGATTGTTTGAAATATTCATAGCAATAAATTAATCTTTATATCTCTGTAGGATTGTTTGAAATATTCAAAGCATTGAATTAGTCTATATATCTCTGTAGGATTGTTTGAAATATTCATAGCATTGAATTATTATTATTATAGCTTTTATATAGCGCTACTTTCATGCTTATAGCATGCTCAGAGCGCTTTTGGTCCAATCTCATATGAGGAGGGTATCTAGGAGTTGGTTTTCCGTGCTGCCTTTAGGCGCTCAGTAAACACAACTCTGCCCGAGTCGGTGTCGAACCTCGAGCCCCTTCTAGGTAGCCAAGCCAAGCCAAGTTCAAGCGCACTTGGCCTCTCGACCACGCTTCCTACAAAATTAGTCTATAAATCTCAGTAAGGATTGTTTGAAATATTTATAGCAGGACTTCAATGTGTGCAGAGAAAAGAAGTCATATATATATAAATAAATATATATATATATATATATATATATATATATATATATATATAATATATATATATATATATATATATATATATATATATATATATATTTTTACAAAGTCTATAGCGACTCACTTTGTCTGGTCAATCGTTTGTTCACGTTATATCTCCCACACTCAATCTGGGATCAAGCTGAAATTTTGCACAATTATTTCTTTTACCTCACAAAACAAGAATCGATTAAAAAACAACAACAAATAGTTTAGTAACTATTGGTAGTTAATTATTTTGTTCGGTATCTTTAACAAGAGAAAGAAACAGTACTTGACTGATGTGGTGGTATAAGTTGAATTAGCCCCTTTTATATATTGAAACAACTTATAGAGACACATTCTATAAAATATTGTAGAGATGGCTTCAAACTACAAGAGCAACTTTGTGTGTGTGTGTATAGGAACTATTTACCAAATAGAACACTATTAATACAATTTAGCAATATAAAATAATATTTTATAATGGGATACATCTTCACAATGCATGTAGTTTGAGATGTACCAATTTTTTTTTTTAATGAGGTAGAAAGCAAGTAACATAAAAAAAAATCAATTCCTTCTTTACAGACAAGATGGTGGTCTACAATTTCTCATTCTATTTAGTTCTTGGGATGCTTCAATATTGCAAGAAGTCTTTCTATTAGGTCCAGCTTATTTCTACATAAGACAGTGCGCAAAATATTTATGTACGTCTATAAATTTCCTTACTGAATACAAAGAAAGATTCGTGGCAAGTGCGGGAATTCCACTAAGAGATGTTCAAAATACAAAGTAAGATTTGAGTCGAATGCGGGAATATCCGCTGAAAGAATGTTCAAAATAACTTAAAGAGAATTACAAATTCATACTATGATTAATAAATCAACGTGCAGAAATATTTTGTGCACTGTCTGCAAACTCTTCAAGGAATGCAGAAATACCAGAGACGGCGAGTCTTGGTCATGACAAATAATGACTCGTTCTTTTGGCAAATGAAACATTTTCCTTTACTTTGAACATTATAACGAAGTTGTCCCCGTTAAGCCAAAGTGCTAGTCATTCTTTACTCAGCGATGTACATCAACGGTTAAATTTCTAGGGAAATCGGTGGAGCCGTTAGAGCTCAGGTGATCCACCCAGGCTTTAGGTTTTGGAAGTTTCCACTGATTGGCCTTTAAGATCTTTCCAAAAAATGCATTCTAGGTCTCCCTAGTATGTATCAGTGAAAGAATGAACCAACAGTCAGTGAGCCATTTGTCCTGAACCCTTGTCGGTGAACGGTGTGTCGGGTGAGCTGTTTCTCGGGTGAAGAAGCCGTGGAGAACGATTTGCCGTGTTCCGAGTAGCACTTCTCCACTCCCAACTCTCCACTATATTGAATTGTTCTTTGGGTTTTCAATTCTTATTCGAAATAGTTCATTGGTTTTGGGATATTTTTGACCTGGGCCATTTTTCTTATTCCATTCTGCGTATCGTAATGCTCACATAATACTTTCACCTTCTCCCACCTTTTTGTTTCAATAAAAATGTCCGCATTTCAACAGCCTCCCTTTTGGTCAGTGTATTCTAGTATATGTTATGTTAAACTGGAACGGCCCGCTGTAAAACGCCCCCCCCTCCCCAAACACTTCTCTCCAGTGAATTCGATATCACGTTTCTTGAAGCCCCCTCCCTCACCTTCCACCAGGACCATTACAAACTGTGTTGCTTTTGGTTGGACCTTCTTTTTGTGTGTGTTATCACTCTAGTTTCGTAACCCTCTCTCACCCAAGAATTTTTTATAACTCTACCCTCAACACAAAAGAGTTCTACCTCCATTTCTTTCTGTTGTTATACATTTATACACATGAACAACGTATTCACTCCATGTCGGCCAGTAAAACATTAAATAAGACAATTCCTCTTGAGGGTGAGTTGGTTCAAGAACGATGACTTGGATAGAAACAAATAAATGAAAGAGATTTCAACTTCCCCTCCCCACAAAAATACAAATACTGACTTAGCAAATGTATCAATGTACTCAATAGTATATAGAATTCTAGTTTGGTGATACAGAGCCAGAAATGGCAACATTTAAAGACAGTAGTCTAGAAAGCTGTATAGAAAGCTATATATGGTATAGAAGATTCAAGTTTGGTATACATGCGGGAGTACCCGCTTACGTTATGTGTGTTCAGGATAAAGATTGTCTAAACCTCTAGATCAAATTTATATGCATTAACTGTTAAATTTATAGGAAAATCGTTGAAGCCGTTTTCGAGATCCATATCAAGATGATGACAGGAATTGTAAGCAAAATATATTAACAGGGGCGGCTGAGTGGTAAAGCGCTTGAAATTCACAGAGTAGTCTTGAGTTCGAATCTTGATGAAAAATGGGATTTCGAGCTACAGGATTTTGAGGACGCCCCTGAGTCCACCAAACTCTAATGGCTACCTGACATTAATTGTGGAAAGTAAAGGCGGTTGGTGGTTGTGATGGCTACATGACACTCTCTCGTTGACCGTCGGCCACAGGAAACAGATTGCCCTTACATCAACTGACCTATACATCGCAACATCTGAAATGGAACTTTTCATTACTTTTAAAAATATAAACAAGTAAAAAAAAATTTTGGTTTCATTTTTTAAGACAATTCCTCCTTTATGAAGGACTTTATTTGAGTAATTATTGTACTATGAATAACTCGTGAATAATAGATTTTAAAAAATGTTTTTCGAAAAACAAGTCCTGGATAGATTGCATAGCTAGACCTCCAGACCAAATTTAATTTGAACATTATTATATTTTGACAAATTATAACGGTCAAACCAGACGCTTTCCTTGTGTTGCCAATTAGCTAGTCAACTCTTTTCACAAAGAGTCACTTACAGTGTCAAATTTCTAGCTCAATCGTATACATAAGTATATGGAAATAGTTGCAGAGGTAATACATATCCTTATAGGCCATGAATAAAGTGCAGTGAATAGCATAGAAGTTATCTTGTCAAATCTTCATGGGTGAATAGCATAGAAGTTATCTTGTCAAATCTTCATGGGTGAATAGCATAGAAGTTATCTTGTCAAATCTTCATGGGTGAATAGCATAGAAGTTATCTTGTCAAATCTTCATGGGTGAATAGCATGGAAGTTATCTTGTCAAATCTTCATGGGTGAATAGCATAGAAGTTATCTTGTCAAATCTTCATGGGTGAATAGCATAGAAGTTATCTTGTCAAATCTTCATGGGTGAATAGCATGGAAGTTATCTTGTCAAATCTTCATGGGTGAATAGCATAGAAGTTATCTTGTCAAATCTTCATGGGTGAATAGCATGGAAGTTATCTTGTCAAATCTTCATGGGTGAATAGCATAGAAGTTATCTTGTCAAATCTTCATGGGTGAATAGCATGGAAGTTATCTTGTCAAATCTTCATGGGTGAATAGCATAGAAGTTATCTTGTCAAATCTTCATGGGTGAATAGCATAGAAGTTATCTTGTCAAATCTTCATGGGTGAATAGCATAGAAGTTATCTTGTCAAATCTTCATGGGTGAATAGCATAGAAGTTATCTTGTCAAATCTTCATGGGTGAATAGCATAGAAGTTATCTTGTCAAATCTTCATGGGTGAATAGCATGGAAGTTATCTTGTCAAATCTTCATGGGTGAATAGCATAGAAGTTATCTTGTCAAATCTTCATGGGTGAATAGCATGGAAGTTATCTTGTCAAATCTTCATGGGTGAATAGCATGGAAGTTATCTTGTCAAATCTTCATGGGTGAATAGCATAGAAGTTATCTTGTCAAATCTTCATGGGTGAATAGCATGGAAGTTATCTTGTCAAATCTTCATGGGTGAATAGCATAGAAGTTATCTTGTCAAATCTTCATGGGTGAATAGCATGGAAGTTATCTTGTCAAATCTTCATGGGTGAATAGCATAGAAGTTATCTTGTCAAATCTTCATGGGTGAATAGCATAGAAGTTATCTTGTCAAATCTTCATGGGTGAATAGCATAGAAGTTATCTTGTCAAATCTTCATGGGTGAATAGCATAGAAGTTATCTTGTCAAATCTTCATGGGTGAATAGCATAGAAGTTATCTTGTCAAATCTTCATGGGTGAATAGCATAGAAGTTATCTTGTCAAATCTTCATGGGTGAATAGCATAGAAGTTATCTTGTCAAATCTTCATGGGTGAATAGCATAGAAGTTATCTTGTCAAATCTTCATGGGTGAATAGCATAGAAGTTATCTTGTCAAATCTTCATGGGTGAATAGCATAGAAGTTATCTTGTCAAATCTTCATGGGTGAATAGCATAGAAGTTATCTTGTCAAATCTTCATGGGTGAATAGCATGGAAGTTATCTTGTCAAATCTTCATGGGTGAATAGCATGGAAGTTATCTTGTCAAATCTTCATGGGTGAATAGCATGGAAGTTATCTTGTCAAATCTTCATGGGTGAATAGCATGGAAGTTATCTTGTCAAATCTTCATGGGTGAATAGCATGGAAGTTATCTTGTCAAATCTTCATGGGTGAATAGCATGGAAGTTATCTTGTCAAATCTTCATGGGTGAATAGCATGGAAGTTATCTTGTCAAATCTTCATGGGTGAATAGCATGGAAGTTATCTTGTCAAATCTTCATGGGTGAATAGCATGGAAGTTATCTTGTCAAATCTTCATGGGTGAATAGCATAGAAGTTATCTTGTCAAATCTTCATGGGTGAATAGCATAGAAGTTATCTTGTCAAATCTTCATGGGTGAATAGCATAGAAGTTATCTTGTCAAATCTTCATGGGTGAATAGCATAGAAGTTATCTTGTCAAATCTTCATGGGTGAATAGCATAGAAGTTATCTTGTCAAATCTTCATGGGTGAATAGCATAGAAGTTATCTTGTCAAATCTTCATGGGTGAATAGCATAGAAGTTATCTTGTCAAATCTTCATGGGTGAATAGCATAGAAGTTATCTTGTCAAATCTTCATGGGTGAATAGCATAGAAGTTATCTTGTCAAATCTTCATGGGTGAATAGCATAGAAGTTATCTTGTCAAATCTTCATGGGTGAATAGCATAGAAGTTATCTTGTCAAATCTTCATGGGTGAATAGCATAGAAGTTATCTTGTCAAATCTTCATGGGTGAATAGCATAGAAGTTATCTTGTCAAATCTTCATGGGTGAATAGCATAGAAGTTATCTTGTCAAATCTTCATGGGTGAATAGCATAGAAGTTATCTTGTCAAATCTTCATGGGTGAATAGCATAGAAGTTATCTTGTCAAATCTTCATGGGTGAATAGCATAGAAGTTATCTTGTCAAATCTTCATGGGTGAATAGCATAGAAGTTATCTTGTCAAATCTTCATGGGTGAATAGCATAGAAGTTATCTTGTCAAATCTTCATGGGTGAATAGCATAGAAGTTATCTTGTCAAATCTTCATGGGTGAATAGCATAGAAGTTATCTTGTCAAATCTTCATGGGTGAATAGCATAGAAGTTATCTTGTCAAATCTTCATGGGTGAATAGCATAGAAGTTATCTTGTCAAATCTTCATGGGTGAATAGCATAGAAGTTATCTTGTCAAATCTTCATGGGTGAATAGCATAGAAGTTATCTTGTCAAATCTTCATGGGTGAATAGCATAGAAGTTATCTTGTCAAATCTTCATGGGTGAATAGCATAGAAGTTATCTGTCTGAACAAGGAAGCAGGGACTAAATTATGGAAGGGGATATCAAATGACTACAAATGTTTGGTACAAGTCTGAAATCAATAACAAGATTTTGACCAGCTTGTCGACAAATTTTGAATTAGATGAAAGCCTGTTGAAAGTTCCATTTGGGTGATAAAATATAATAAGACAAAAGTGGTAATATGATACACTGGTAACATGACTAAGGTGACAAGATGGCTAACATGACTAAGGTTGTAACATGACTAAGGTTGTAACATGACTAAGGTTGTAAAACTACAGCATGACTAAGGGAGAGAAATACCTTGAATATTAATTCTCCGTTCTTTGGGTTTTTCCTGTCCTTCATTGCTCCCAGGACAACTCATCATTGATTCCCATCAAAACTTAGATTCAAGAGTGCACTCGACTATTTTACGAATCAAATCAGTTCCAGTCCAGAAAACAAGGGCAGTGAACAAGTATCCAATATTGTGAGAACATACAGACATAAGAGCACATCAGATTGAACTATGTGTCTCTCCTGCTTCTACACACGCTCTAGCATTGATCTTGTCTGTATCACGATGTTGGGATTGACTGACTTCTTCAAGTAGAGCAGACAGATCAATGAGACACATCGATAGCACAGCCCAGTTCATGTACACACACCTATACAGTTTCTACACAATCTACTCAATGCGTACTTTGAAAGTAGTTTCTACACAATCTACTCAATGCGTACTCTGAAAGTAGTTGACATTAAAGAAGAATGCATTTAAATGACACATTGGAAGCAGATCTTATTGGATCCAGCTGCATTTAGTTCTTTGGAAACGAGTCCGTGAAAACAAATTAAATCTTATGGACTACAAACTGATGTCCATCTTGGACTAGCTGTAACAATACACATGTATTTGCCTAATTTGAAAGAGAAAGCTCAACAGACCGTTGCAATGTGTCAAGTAAGATGTAAGCTACAGTGTGTGTTTTTGAGATGTGTCAACAGACAAGAAAATATAACACAACGTTCTGTATCGCAAAGAAGATTTCAACTTATTCACGAGGGACAGTTTGAAGAAATAGCGTCTAGTCTGTCAGATTAGAAACAAACAAAATGCATGCACGAGTCAAAGTCATGACGGACTAAAGACAACGTGACTCTACTTAGCCATGAATGCAATGAAATGGCAGGACAATCATTACATCCAACAAAGTAGAACAATCCTCGACATCCAACTAGCTAAGTCTTATTATCCAAAAGGACTATTGTATCCAGCTGGAACACACGTTTGTCCATGAAGCTACTGGGTAGCCAAGTCACAATGTGAGGCCAGTGCTAGACTCGGCGTAGACCACAACATGGCGAGAGTTCAACAACATGGCACACAGCGGCGGGGCAAAGCATTAGGAACTTACCACAAGAAAGATCAATTGTCACTCGCAACAGCGAGGGAAGAAAAAACAACGCGCCTAATTGACGACTTTTTCAATGTCAAGATCGCAAGGAACTCAACAAGGAAAGAAAACAACAAAGTAACCCGCGGACTCTTGAAGGAAGAAAGTTAAAGAAAACAACAAAGTAACCCGCGGACTCTTGAAGGAAGAAATATAAAGAAAACAACAAAGTAACCCGCGGACTCTTGAAGGAAGAAATATAAAGAAAACAACAAAGTAACCCGCGGACTCTTGAAGGAAGAAATATAAAGAAAACAACAAAGTAACCCGCGGACTCTTGAAGGAAGAAATATAAAGAAAACAACAAAGTAACCCGCGGACTCTTGAAGGAAGAAATATAACGAAAACAACAAAGTAACCCACGGAATCTTGAAGGAAGAAATATAAAGAAAACAACAAAGTAACCCGCGGACTCTTGAAGGAAGAAATATAACGAAAACAACAAAGTAACCCGCGGACTCTTGAAGGAAGAAATATAACGAAAACAACAAAGTAACCCGCGGACTCTTGAAGGAAGAAATATAAAGAAAACAACAAAGTAACCCGCGGACTCTTGAAGGAAGAAATATAACGAAAACAACAAAGTAACCCACGGAATCTTGAAGGAAGAAATACAAAAGAAAACAACAAAGTAACCCGCGGACTCTTGAAGGAAGAAATATAACGAAAACAACAAAGTAACCCACGGAATCTTGAAGGAAGAAATACAAAGAAAACAACAAAGTAACCTGCGGACTCTTGAAGGAAGAAATAAAGAGAGTCTAAGATGTCTTCAAATTGGAAGGCAGAAATATAGAGAGTCTAAGATGTCTTCAAATTGGAAGGAAGAAATAAAGCGAGTCTAAGATGTCTTCAAATTGGAAGGAAGAAATAAAGCGAGTCTAAGATGTCTTCAAATTGGAAGGAAGAAATAAAGAGAGTCTAAGATGTCTTCAAATTGGAAGGAAGAAATAAAGAGAGTCTAAGATGTCTTCAAATTGGAAGGAAGGAATAAAGAGAGTCTAAGATGTCTTCAAATTGGAAGGAAGAAATAAAGAGAGTCTAAGATGTCTTCAAATTGGAAGGAAGAAATAAAGAGAGTCTAAGATGTCTTTAAATTGGAAGGAAGAAATAAAGAGAGTCTAAGATGTCTTCAAATTGAAAAGAAGAAATAAAGAGAGTCTAAGATGTCTTCAAATTGGAAGGCAGAAATAAAGAGAGTCTAAGATGTCTTCAAATTGGAAGGAAGAAATAAAGAGAGTCTAAGATGTCTTCAAATTGGAAGGAATAAATAAAGAGAGTCTAAGATGTCTTCAAATTGGAAGGCAGAAATAAAGAGAGTCTAAGATGTCTTCAAATTGGAATGAAGAAATAAAGAGAGTCTAAGATGTCTTCAAATTAGAAGGAAGAAATATAGAGAGTCTAAGATGTCTTCAAATTGAAAGGAACAAATGCAGCCTATAAATATAGACTTAAATGTACAGTGTATTCTTACATTTCCCTAATCTTCAGACTCGAAGACAAGCCTTATTTATAGTTCTGGGGTCTATTGACTAAATAAGATTCGGTAGCTATAAATCTGAATCTAATTCTAGCATTCAAACAAATGGACACACTTGCTGTTTTAGTGATACATTCAACACGATGTCTCGTCACTAACGTCAAGTAGATAAACAGTTATACACAGCTATTTTTTAACAAATCCAATAACAGAGAGAGAGAGAGAGAGAGAGAGAGAGAGGGAATAGAACTATCGATCATTTCGGAAGTCTGACTAGGAATGTAACAAAGCTGAGTCACATTGGTTAGAGATAAATCAGTTCATGATGGGAAGCCACATAGGTATGTTGTAAAGCCTCACGGTAGATGTGATGTAATGACACACAGTCGATGTGATGTTAAGACACAGTCGATGTGATGTTAAGACACAGTCGATGTGATGTTAAGACACAGTCGATGTGATGTTAAGACACACAGTCGATGTGATGTGATGCCACAAAGTCGATGTGATGTAATGCCACACAGTCGATGAGATGTAATGACACACAGTCGATGTGATGTAAAGACACAGTCGATGCGACGTAATGACACACAATCGATGTGATGTTAAGGCACAGTAGATGAGACAGGTCACTGAAGCAAATTGTTCTTAACAAGGTCACTATCTTTTTATCAATTTTTTTTAAAAGACCTGATTTGAGTCTCTTAAGCCCACAAATGATGATCTTCACTATTCCATGCTGTACAACTACAATAATATCACATCCCATGTTATACCACTCAACTATCATCACATCCCATATTATACCACTCCACTATCATCACATCCCATGGTATACCACTCCACTATCATCACATCCCATGGTATACCACTCCACTATCATCACATCCCATGTGATACCACTCTACTATCATCACATCCCATGGTATATAACTCCACTATCATACCATTCAATGGTATACCACTCCACTATCATCACATCCCGTTATACCACTCCACTACCATCACATCCCATGTGATACCACTCTACTATCATCACATCCCATGTTATATAACTCCACTATCATACCATTCAATGGTATACCACTCCACTATCATCACATCCCGTTATACCACTCCACTATCATCACATCCCTTGTTATACCATTCCACTACCATCACATCCCATGTGATACCACTCTACTATCATCACATCCCATGTTAAATAACTCCACTATAATCCCATTCAATGGTATACCACTCCACTATCATCACATCCAATGGCATACCACTCAACTATCCTCACATCCTATTGTATACCACTCTACTATCATCACATAATATAGTATACCACTCTACTATCATCACATCCCATGGTACACCACTTCACTATCATCACATCACATGTTATACCACTTCACTATCATCACATCCTATGGTATACCACTTCACTATCATCACATCCCATGGTATACCACTCCACTATCACCCCAAACCCTTTGGTATACCACTCCACTATCATCACATCCCATGGTATACCACTCCACTATCATCACATCCCATGGTATACCACTCCACTATCATCACATCCCATGGTATACCACTCCACTATCATCACATCTCATGGTATACCACTCCACTATCATCACATCCCATGGTATACCACTCCACTATCATCACATCCCATGGTATACCACTCCACTATCATCACATCCCATGGTATACCACTCCACTATCATCACATCCCATGGTATACCACTCCACTATCATCACAGCCTATGGTATACCACTCCACTATCATCACATCCCATGGTATACCACTCCACTATCATCACATCCCATGGTATACCACTCCACTATCATCACATCCCATGTTATACCACTTCACTATCATCACATCCTATGGTATACCACTTCACTATCATCACATCCCATGGTATACCACTTCACTACCATCACATCCGATGGTATACCACTCCACTATCATCACAGCCTATGGTATACCACTCCACTATCATCACATCCCATGGTATACCACTCCACTATCATCACATCCCATGGTATACCACTCTACTATCATCACATCCCATGGTATACCACTCCACTATCATCACATCCCATGGTATACCACTCTACTATCATCACATCCCATGGTATACCATTTCACTATCATCACATCCTATGGTATATCACTTCACTACCATCAAATCCCATGGTATACCACTCTACTATCATCACATCCTTTGGTATACCACTCTACTACCATCACATCCCATGGTATACCACTCCACTATCAACACATCCCATGGTATACCACTTCACTACCATCACATCCCATGGTATACCACTCCACTACCATTACATCCCATGGTATACCACTCTACTATCATTACATCCTTTGGTATACCACCTTTCTACCAACACATCCCATGGTATACCACTCTGCTATCATCACATCCCATGTGATCCCACTCCACTTTCATCACATCCCATGGTATACCACTTCACTATCATCACATCCTATGGTATACCACTCTACTATCATCACATCCCATGGTATACCACTTCACTACCATCACATCCCATGGTATCCCACTCTACTATCATCACATCCCATGGTATACCACTCCACTATCATCGCATCCCATGGTATACCACTTCACTATCAACACATCCCATGTTATACCACTCTACTATCATCACATCCCATGGTATACCACTCTACTATCATCACATCCTATGTTATATCACTCCACTATCATCACATTATATGTTATGTACTTTCTTTCATACTTTCCTAAGTCGTTTTAAACAATGACTACCACAACTAGTTCAGGCAAAGTTTGTACTGATACTAGATCTGGTTAAATAAACACGGTTAGCTTAGGGAGATATGCTTTGTGTAGAGAATTAAAATTTCTTAGCTATAGCGGACTGGATTTAGATAAAGGTGACTTAGTTAAGAAAATATTCATTATGAGAATTAGATGATAAGAATTGAAAGATAGCTCTAGTAAAAAAAATAATTTAATGTTAATTAATCAATTATAAAAAGATTTTGTAATGAATTTGTAAATTAGCATACCGATAGTCTTAATCACATTTTTCAGAAGGTATTTTATTTCTACAAATCAACTTAATATACCCAACACTTTTGTTTGAAATCAACTAAACATACCTAACACTTTTGTTTTTCTACTTTTGAGTGCGTATGAATACAAGCATTGTTTTAGAGAAGCGTTTACTTTGTGTTCTTATTGCCTCACTTGATTCGCCTCTGCAATGGTAGGGAATGATAAGGTGAAAGCTAAAACCGTTGACTTAAAAACACGTGACTACTGAAACGTTTTGATGTGGTGAGCGTGCAATTCAATCACGTATCCTGCATCACAGTTCATCAGTTTTATGTGTGAGTGTCACCTGGTGTACTGCGTCAAGGTCCCATGAGAAGTGCTAACAGGAAGTTTACATACACATTGGTTTCTGGAAGATTCTGTACAGATAAGTAAACAGGTAACAAGAGTTCATTAGAAGATACAAGTTTTTGTTCTGCCCGCTACAAGAACTTTTGGTTTCAAAACATTGAAACAGAAGTTTGTTTCAGGCTCCACAAATCAGTCAGTTTAGTTGAAAAGTTTAAAGCTTCATGTTGAGTCTACTTTTGTGAAGTTATATTGAATGTGAATTATACTGTGTAGTATTGCTTGATATATTGTGTGATTAATGTGTTCATGATTGAGGATTAAAACTTTTGTTAATTCTTTTCTCTCTTCACCTAAATAACTACCTCCCTAACTACCTCTCTAACTACCTCCCTAACTATCTCTCTAACTACCTCTCTAACCCGGTCCCTGATACATGTACCCATACGTCATCTTCTTACAAAAGCAGTGGTTCTCAGAATTTCTAATGGTGTACCTAGATTTTATAACAAAGTCAGTGTGGTTCTCAGAATTTCTAATGGTGGACCAACATCATCTTATCTTACTAAGTCTTTCTAGCACCGCATAATAGAATTTCTAAGCTCTTTAGCATTCAGTAATGTGTGTATTTAGTTGGCAACAAAGATCATCATAGCCTCATTGGTTTATTTTGTTCAAAATCTTCCCCCCCTCCCCAAATCTTACTCTTTTCTTTAGGTTCCATTATTTCACTTCCACATTTATCAATATCGTTTTTTCTTCCTATAGACCAGCTTTAAGAAATCGAAATGTTAAATGAACATGATTAGCTGAAGTTTGAGAATTCCCTCTAGAATACCCGGACTTGCTACTTAGCTAGTACTATAGATTTGGTAGAGAAACTTTCAATGAACTGGAGAGAAATGTTTTCAACAGTCTAAAAATGAAATACTAGTTGAAATATCTTTACAGCGGTTCGGGACACATGTAGAGAAGATGAAGGTTGCTGATGAACAAGAACACCCTATTCAATCCCATTTGTCATAAAACGATGCATTAGTCTATGAGTATATTCTATAAACTCTAGACGTCTCAAACAAAAGTGAGCACTCCAGCTGGGTATAAGCTTCAAACTACAGTCAGTGGACAAATAGTGTGTGTGTGTGTGTGAGAGAGAGAGAGAGAGAGAGAGCGTCTTCAGAAGGTAAACTATTTGATGTCAACAAAACCCTACTGCTGTGATACACTAGTTGACTAGATCTAGAGAGAGACTTTACATTGTATTTGTTTTAAAAAGTTCACTTTCACAAGACAAAACATGGTTCTTGTAGCCCTTCATGGAGCGTGGTACAGGCCATGATGACATGTTCAATAGCACGTTTGCTAGACAAAAAGATAGGGAATGGCAGGACGCTACAAAACATTTGTGCATATGTCTGTGTTTAAATACATGTAGTTGGGTATTTTTTTTTTTTTTTGCTTCCCTAACCTGGTGACGCTAAGGTGTATGTGGACACTAAGCGAACATGTTTTCTCCCTTTGAGTTCCTGATATTATTTGTATTGCAAAGAGAAACACTGTACACTAGAGGCTGTTGAAACTGTGCTTCTGTCTTAACTCTTTCTCTCCGTAATTATTCTCCTCGTTCCGATAGTAATAGTCATTTATGTCACATTTATGTCACTATCCTGTTCTGCATAAATTTTTATAACTTTTTGGTTTGTTATCAGAAAGTGTTTTATTTGGTATCGAATTATAGGAGGTAGCATGTTCTTTTTACACAACACAAAGTTTATAAATCCAAAAATCAATTAGGTTAAATGGAGTCAATTTAACGTTGGCATCGTCAATTAGTAGAGAAAGAGTTAATGCTTCACTTTGTCACGACAACAAGAAACTTTGCCCAGATTTGCTTTCTAGCAAGACACCATCTGAGATAATATACTCTAACTAGACATTGAACAGATGAGACTAACATCGAAACTATGTCAATTAAATAGGAACCTACTGTTCATTGGCAGTCGATTATCTTGTAATCCAGCCATAGCTGTGGTAGACACTCATCGACATATCAAGTCTACAGAACATTTTGTAAATAAGAAATAATTTCCATACCAATTGCAACACAAACATTTTCTAAGCTTGCTGATGTCTGACTGACAACAATTAGTCCTCAGTCCCATGAAAGCAATGAAGCACGTTGAAGAGTCACCACAAACAAGATAAAACTGAATTGTCTGGGGAAACAAAATCAAAGTCTTAACTCCATGCACCACACTTCCTCCAGAGTTTGTGGCCTTAACGTTATTTCTTTGATTGAGTAGAAACTTAGAACCATGCCTTCATTATACATCTCCATCACTAAGAACAAACCAAGAGAGAAGTGGCCGGCAGACAGCGGAGTGGTCAGTGGGTACAAATAAGAAGGAAGGCCAAGTACTCAAAGTAAACCTTGTGAAAGCACAAGACGACGACCTTTGAGTTTAAACCAACAGTCAACCAAGAGGAGGGGAGATCATTCACGCACCAACAAAAAAACAAGAAACAAAAAACTTCTAGCACGAGGCTCTATGTCTAGGTAATAAATGGCCACGATGTAACTGACAAAGAAATAAAACAGATGCCACTTTCTGGACAAATTGTGTCTATCAACAATTCAATGTAACCTGCATACTTTGTAGACAAGTATGATTTGCAGGTGTGTACTATTTCCAGTTCAGAGTAGTTACATAACAGTTTAAAATAATTGTATTTATCTTTAAAACATAACACTAGATATATATTCAATATTGGCTTAAAAGCATGACTACCTAGATCAGTTACTTGATACCCAAGTTGTTTTATTATTCATATAGATCTATAGCCTCTCCACTTCTGTCTGTCTAAGTTTGTGTGAGTGTGTGTTTTACTAGATCTAGCTATTTAGATCCAAATCTCTGGTCATAATAAAGTTGCTAAAAAAATATTTTTTTTTATAACGTTATCCCTTGATGTCTATTGTGCATTTTGTTTGATATAGAGATACAAAGATTAGCATTACCTAATATATATATATATATATATATATATATATATATATATATATATATATATATATATATATATATATATATATATATATATATATATTGCTTTTTTTGTTGTAAATAAATAGGTGCCGGTACTCAGTGATGGATTGCCTAACTTTTAACTACTAATAAATTAAGAAAGCCGTACACGTGCGTATTATCACAAAAAAAAAGCACTGCAGTTAATGAATGAGTATTTTATCTTCAATGAAAAATTTGTCTACACATAAAAATTTTGATTTTTAGAAGTAGATAATAAATCATTTTCAAGATGTAGGCATCAATCAAAAGCAACTAGCCTCCAAGCAAGAGTAAGAAAGAGTATCAATAGTATTGATGACTGACTGAATGCTCTAGAAACTTACCACAAGAGCTATCCCTCACAACCAGTCTTCTTTTCTTTTCATGCATTTCTAGCAGTGACCTTCACCTAGTTATGCTACGTTTCAATAAGTCTACTGCAGCCTGCTTCTAGAAACAACTTTTTAGAAGAAGCTCAAAGTGGACACTCTTGCTAAGGCAATGCACGATTAACTCTTATATTGTATCGTATTGGTGTTGAAAGCAAAGTGAGACTCAGGAGGAATGAAGACATTGATGTAGAGTTGGACAACTAAACCCTCTTCAAACTTGATCACAGATAAATCAAGACATCAGCTGAAATGATAAAATGTCATTATTTTGAATGTGTTGGCTCAATCTTGATTACAACAAAAAATATTTAATATTGTCATCAAATATGGTCCATTCAAACTAGCCAGGAGACAATCTACTCTTTCTTTTGATCAGACATGAATAGCATTTAACAAAACTTACAAAATACTTAAGTTTCAAAGAACTAACACCTCATCAAGTAATAGTGAATAACAAAAAAGCTGTTTGCTGCAGCAGCCATTTTTTTTACCTTTCACACACAAAAAAAAATACCCATAAAACCTGTGTGTACTCAGAAATAAACTAAAATTCCTGAAATAAAAAAAATACTTTCTTCAATCATTGATTTAACCTTCAGCACAATTTTAAACCCAATTAACTTATGCACACCTTTAACCACTGGATACTAAACAAAATGGTGGCTGTCTTCTGTCAAAAGATTTGGTGCTATTCATATCACTTAAAAATGTATCTCTATGACATTTGAAAATCATAAGCAAAAAATGAGCACATAGTTTGGCATCAGTAATATTATTACTTGTTTTCATAATTGACAGTCCGTCAGACCAAGTGCAGAAATTAATGAGTTCTTGACTCAGGTGCCTTAATAGCAACTTTGTATATGACTATCACAAGAAAAGAGTTGAGTTGATAAAAGTTTTCAAGTTTTGTAAAAAAGTTTGTTAAATGGGGAGATCAAATGTTTTATTGGAAATGCAAAAAAAAAAAAAAAAAGAGGGAAGTTCTGACCGAAATAAACAATAGACTGCCGGCTGTGTGATGTTAATTTTTTCATAGTCTACAGTATGAAACAAGAAAATACAAAATAAAAAAGAATTTTTTTTTTAAAAAACAAAGCTTCTATTAGGTGTAATTGTATCAATTAGTTTGGATCAGTTATGTAATAAAATTTGTAGTAGTAGATCTAAAAAAAACAACAATAAATCTGTGCGATTAGAAATATTTTTACAAAATGTTTTTGTTCAGCGCAATTTCATGCTTTTAGCTTTCTCAATGCGCTATGATCCAATCACTGTCTGGACCAGTTGGGAAACGGGTGGAAGGAGAAAGAAAGTGGTATCTGTCAATATTACCGTGATTGTTTTTTAAATGCATTTATATATACATATAGTTATGTATTGTTACATTCAAACTTCTCTCTACAAAATATATTAAAAAAAAGTAAAGTTCCCCTTTCAGACCTTGTGGTCTATAGGGCAGATGATGTAAAGGACATCTGTTTCTGTGGCCCACGGTTAACGATGGAGTCATGTGGCCAGCACAATGACCAACCGCCTTTACTGTTCCCCAACTAATGTCAGGTACCAATAAGAGCTGGGTGGACTCAGAGGTGCCCAAAGATCCCGAAATTAAAAATCCCAGTTTTCACCAGGATATGAACCCGGGGCACTCGGTTCAGAAGCCAAGTGCTTTACCCCTCAGCCACTGCACCTCCTCTACAAAGTATTAATGGAACTAACTCAACTTATACCACTACATCAGTCAAGTAGGCCTACAATTTCTTTCCCTTGTTCCCCCAAACAAAATAATTAATTACCAGTAGTTAATTAACTAATTGGTAAATTTTTAAAAACTTTATTGATTCTTGTTTTGTCAGGTAAAAGAAATAATAATTGTGCACAATTTCCACTTGATCCAAGATTGAGTGTGGGAGAAATAACGTGTACAAACTTTTTACCAGACAGACATACAGAGTGAGTTGATATAAGCTTTGTAGAAAGTCACCACCGATTTAATGTCAGAGCTCCTTTTTTCAGACATTTTTATCTCAGACTTCCATTTATTTTGTCTTTGAATAGAATGTAATATAAACATCCCCCCCCCCCCAAAAAAAAGCAATAAGAATTGAATATGCCCTTGTGGCAAATAGTCAAAATGTCTAGTGCCTATATTCATATATATATATATATATATATCAAATGCCCACCAAATACATGGGCCTTTAAAAAAACACTGAAATTTCTACAGGAATCTATTGAATAAAAATAACTCTTGAAAAAGATGATGATACATTTGTTTATTTGACATGATTTGGATGAAGATTCAAATATATCCTAGCCAAAACCTTCCGCAGGATGGTAGGCATGGTTGGAATCAAGAATCAGAGGGATGACACTCCAGAGTAAAATCACAACAAATGTCATCTTCTTCACAGTATACTATTGTATTTAGACTTGAAAACTAACGTGATGGAAAACTTTGTTTCGCAAAAATATGCTATTGGAAATGGAAGAAAAAGGCAGAACACAGACAAAACTGGATATGACTGAAAAAGATCAAGAATTGTGTAACTGACATTAAAGAAGAATCATTAACGAATTGAATAAACTTTTTCTATGATGTCTTTGTAACATCTTCAACTTTGAGTGTGAATAGACTCCTAACAAATGCAAAGGATAAATCCAGCAGATTTGAAAAGTATAAAATTTTGTCAGCAAGCATGTACAAATGTTCTTTTACAGAAATTATCGAAACTATGGAAACATGTAAATATTTATTTTTGTCCAATTTTGTCTGCAAAAGCTGAAGCGTCATTTGGAAAGATCAGATACTTTCAGATGAATGGAGCCATGTTGCATTTCATCATTGCAGTGAAGTTTTTTGTTTTTTTCATGTAAATCTTTTGGCATTGACTTTTGATGAATCATTTTGTACCAAATGTTGAAATCCAGACCATCCAGAGATGCTCAACCTTATTCCACTGGAGGGCCATTTTAAATTCCGACACTCATGTCGCGGGCCACATCAAAAAAAAAAAAAAAAAGGAATTAGTAAACAATTTTTATTTTATATTTTGGTACACATATTCTCATCAATCCTCCACTCTAGGTGTAATCGCATCTCAAACCAAGAATGCTGCTTTATTTATTTATGTGTTTGGTTTCAAAAAGCTGTTTAATGTTATGTTCTTTAACCCTTAAAGTGCTGAGCTTTTTTACAAGAGTGCATACAAAAGGAATTACAATTCTAGTGTTTAGAGGCTAAACTACCACACGCATCTAAAGAGTTAAAAAGAGACCTCTTTCTTTATAAAACAAATATGTTAGCTTATTATCGGACCAATACATTTACCCTAAAGTAGGGAAAGATTTTTTTTTTAAATCTTTTTTTTTTGTGTTTAGATGGGATTTTATCCAACTTGTGCCGACTTTACGGCAGGCCAGATAAAACCATGTCTGCGGACCAGATTTTGGGCAACACTGATCTAGATTCTAAATTTAGATCTACTGATCTAGATCACTGATGGGCAAGCGATTTGAGGAGCGGGCCGAAAAGTTAAAAGAAAAATTTGGCGGGGCATAATAATTTTTTTTATTAAGAAATACATTAATTTAGAATCAGATTTAATTATATATACAAATTTAACTTAGTGATGTATGAAGCTTTGAGTGTTTTGATAATAGTTCTTAATTTGGTTCAGCTTCAGAAGTAGTTAGTATTGAAAGTTAACTGAGTAGTTCATCCGTTAAAATCTGTTTTTGACAGCTATTTTTAAGTTGCTCCTAAATATTTTATGATAAATTATTGAAAACCTTTTGACAAGCCTGTGTATATGTGTAATTCAAAACATTTAGAAATGTTTGAAATGATTATTTATTAGATGGCAGCTCAATTATTTCAAGTTGCCAGTCTGGTTTCACTACTTCTCAATCCACATTAAAAAGCATACTACACTGAAAATATCTAAATCTTTTACAATAGCACTGAAGTTTTGAAATCTCTTTTCCCATTCACTACCAATTAGTCTCAAGCTATCTTCATGCTCACAGTTAGTTTTAATTAAAAATCAATTATATTTGTAATAATGCATATATGTAATTTCAAAATTCATAGAAACACTTGGCACTTTTGTTGCTCCCTATAAGGATCCCATGAATGAAAACTCATCAATAACAAAGTTTCATTGATGCTTTTTATTAGTAATATCTATTGTGCTGTAACATTAATATTTGTTTTTTCATCTGTAGTACTGGAGCAGAACTTACAATTACTAATTTTTTAGGCAGTTATGTAAATTAAATTTTGACCTATTGAGTCATCGATAGTTTTTAAAAAATATAAACCTACAGTTTAAAATCTTTTTTGCTGGCCTAATGATTATTTTGGCGACTTTCAACATTTTTTTGTGTGTTTTTTCGTCACCGCTCATTAATGTGTAAAAAGTATTATGGCCAACTGTTAACGAGGGTGTCATGTTACCAGCACCACAACCAACAGTCTTTACTTTTATCCAACAAACGTCAGGTAACTATAAAAGCTGAGTGGGCTCAGGGGCGACATAAAGCGTACACCACAATTTAGTTAAAGCTACTCATAAAACTATCAATGGAACAACAACTTTGAGTGAATCATAGAAATTAATATTTCACTGGTTCATCAGGAATTGAAAATTTGAATTCTTACATTGTTAATGAAATTTTATTATTTTTAATTACAACTTCAAAAATGCTGCGGGAGGATCAAATCTTTCAGGGAGTTGGATCTGGTCAGTGGACCATAGTTTGCCCATCACTGATCTAGATACTGTACTCTATATCAAGATTTTAGAATTTCTCTGTCACTTTGGTCTCATACTTCGTTGAGTAGTCTATAGGATAAAGGGTAGCATTTAATCTATTCTAGATCTCTATTATTAGAGTCTAGAATCTAGATCTACTATATCATCTATAGTCAATTTAGATTATATATTTTATATTATGATAGAAGATCAAAATCAAAAAGACTTGAACTAACATAGACATAGAATTTAGACAAAGACATTCCTCGTCCCATATGCTAGGACAAATTTGTACAAATACTCCTTCTTCCCTGGTGCTATTAGAGCATGGAATGGGTTGCCTGAGCTAGCCAGGAAAACCAGTGACTTGGCAGAATTTAAGTCATTGGTTAATATGCATGACGCGTAGGACATAATCATCTTCTTTTTTGAAGTAACGTCTGTATTATATAAGATAATATAGATAGAATTCATAGATGATATAGAATAGATCTAGATCTAACATTTTGATTCTAGATGTCTAGATCTACTTAATTTATTTAAAAACAAAACTTGTATATTTAATATTTATATGTATACCTTTTCTCTAGAAGATAATAGATCTCTCTCTATATATATTGTCACAGATGCCTTATTATATTTATAATAATAACTCGATAGAATCTACCTTAGGTCTTGATACGTCTAGGTGTCCCTCGTTCAGTTCTAGTTAACGAAATAAAACAATGAAACCACTAGATCGAACACATTAAGTTTAATCATCTTTACTGTATATCACACACGCTGGTCTCTGTCTGACAACAAAACACACTTCCGGTCATTCACGCAGAATGTAAAAATAGATTATACATACATACACACATTCATCCGTGACATATACATATATTCTATTTTGTAGACTCATACTTGACATGATGTCTCATCAATGTCCATTATCATTCATTATGATTATAGATATAGGCTACTTAATCACACTTCTAAGACGACTAAGTCAACTTAGACTTAGTGTAACTCAAATACTAGTCTAGATGTAACTAGATTTATAAACTAGTGTGGTTACTATCTAGAGCAGTGGTCTTCAATGGGGGCGCTATCACCCCATGGGGGACATTTTCGAGATTTGGGGGGGGGGGGGGGGCGCTGGGTATAAGGGGAGAAAGAAGAAACTAAGGTGCACTGAAAGAAAACAAATTTAAAAATTCTTCAAAATTAATGTCGACAAACTGAATATAGACAAATTGTAGTTAGCTTGCTTCTAATTTAAGAACAGAAACAGGGTTAGAAATTGAGTTCGGGAATCCCATTTTCTATTTTAAAATTCTTACTCTTTTGCTGTAATCGGAGGGTATCTAGTGTCCTTAGATCTTGCGCGCATAAACGTTTGAGATTTGATAAACAAGGTAGGTAATAAGCCTTTTAGATAATTGTTTATTTTATCTACATATTAATATATTGATATGTAAATGTCTATTGAAAAAAACGTTAAAGCTAACATTCAAATAGAATAATTTAACCTTTTTTTTTAAACAAAAAAGATTAATAAAGTGTTACAAAAACTCACTGGTATGTCATATATTGCAAAGAGTTTTAGTGAATTGCCACTAGATAAAAAGTATGTTCTACTTTGAATGACTGCATTTTCAGATGAGGTTATAAAACCAAGTAGGTTTCACGAACATATAGCAATATCCAAAAAAAATTTAAGAATATTCATGAACAATTACAAAAATGTACTATTTAAACAATATTAAAAACAAAAAAACGGCAAAGCAGGATATGTTTTAGTGGCCTCTTAGAAAAATGCATAGCTTTTATTTAAAAGTCTTATGATATTGTTAGAAAATTGATTCAAACTAAAAATTTTTTTTAAACATATGTTACACAAAAGACTTTTTTTCTGTTAGTGATGAAATATTATTTCAAAATTGTCTAGTTATGTAGCTTATGAAGACATATAGGGAACTATCAGTGGTTGGAAGCTACAATGACTTTATAAGTAATACAGAATAGAGAACAGCTCTATTCACCTTGTGAGTTATATGATACACAAGAAAAGTTTAGCTCGCAATTTTATTTCTGTTTGAATCTAATTATAAAATTGTAAATAAAATACAAACCCACGCTGAAAATAATTTCATCTTTCAACAGCTTTGTGAAACAAATGATGTAAAAGATGTTTGACTCTTGTAGTAAAATAAAGTTCGTTGGATTTTGAAAGGGGTTTGTTATTATTGCTCGTTTTGTTAAGCTCTTAAATACAATTGTGATTCATTTTTTTTTTAGAAACAGGAAGATTCAATGGTTGGCAATGTCTTAAAGCAGGCTAAAAAAATGTTTTACATAGTAGGCATCTAACCCAAATGAATGAAACGAACCTCCGACTGCAAGGAAAGAAATTGACTTTCATTGATTATATCATTTTTTCTTTAATCGAGATATTAAATCTATTTTAAAGAGTTTTACAATCTCACGTAACTTGTTTGTTGACAAAATGAATTACTGCTTAATGGCACCGATATGTATGCAATTCACATAACAATGCTCTATGAAGAAATTATGATTCGCTTCTAAAATTAAAAAATATATTTATATAAATGACAATTGTTAAACATCTGTTTCCGATGTTCAAATTGAGTTGCAGGGGAAAAAAGATGTACAAAATTATGTCTTCAGTAAAAAAAAATGTAAACATAGGAGCCACACAGTGGCGTAGCTATGGAGGGGGATGTGGGGGGCCCTAAATGTGTGTTTTTTTAATTAATTAAATATTACGCAAAATGCAGGGCCCTCCAAAGATGTCAAACCCCCCTTGCCACCAAACGATGGAAAATTCCTAGTTACTCCCCTGGAGGCACAACAGAGATGTGGCTGCATTTAAATGTTTCAGTAAAATACCAAAACTGTGATCGAAAATGGAATTATGTTTTAGCTTTTCCATCAACATACATTGTTAACCTAGATTTAGTGGGTGACAAACTTAATGAATAAGCAAAGAAACAGACTTGATGTAGCCACTAGAGGAGACATTCGCCTTGCTTTGGCTAATTTAAAGCTTGAAATTTCTAATATTGTCGGACTGCAGGAGGCACAAGGTTCCCCTTAGCTTAATTTCTTTTTGTAGTGAATTCAGCAATAATAATGTTAATATATTAAAAAAAACAACAACTAAACCTAAAAACAGTTGGCCCTAATATTCAAAAATTTAAAAGGGGACTATTCTTAGGATTTGAAAGAAAGTCATGATAATGAGATTAATTTTTTTGTGTAATCACTCTAAATTATTTGACATAATTTTTGCATAACATTAATATACGGCTGAGTGCAGTGTTTCACATAACTATGCATACCCAGTTGCAACCGAATTTTGTGCAGACAAAGCCGTTGTCTCCTGGCGGTCTATTTAAGTTTTCTTTCTGTCTTTTGCGCCTGTCTTCAATAATTACTTTTCTTTGAGTCTCAAATGTTTGTCCTGCAGCTTTTGTAAGAGCTCTTCAACTGTCTCTCTTAGAGGCCATCTGCTGCCAGAGAATGCTGCCAGGAACTTTCCTTTATGCCAGTGAGGGAGAAATGGCGCCTGAATGGATCTTACGGGGGGCACCTCTTTAACTCCATCCTACTCTAAGCTTACCAAAGAAGATCACCTTTGGCTTGCGCCACGGTCGTCTCCCAAGGGGATAAGTGTTATTGTCAGCATACAAATTAATAAATAGATATTTTGTTCAAATTTGCTTTCTCATGCTTCTTTATATGTGTTTTTCTAAGAGGGGGCGCTGGCGGATTTTTTAAAAGAAAAAATACGAAAAGGGGACGATAAGCAAAAAAAGGTTGAAAACCACTGATCTAGAGTCTTAGTCTAGAATGATAGATCTAACTACATTAGACTTTAGATCTAGATTAGTTCATTAGTAATTAGATCTTTATACTAGTTTTAGACTTTAGTAGATTAGTAGTATCTAGACTAGATCTAGTAGTAGCAGTAGATCTATAGATAATATAGATTACAAAGATGATAGACTCATAATCATATGGCTATCATACTAATCATAGAGGGATTGAAATTGATCTAATCTAGAAGATAAATATAGTATAAATTATATATTTAATGTATAGATCTAATTAACTCTAATCTAAAGATATCTGTCTCTAGTGACTATAGTTATAGAGTATCACATAAGATTAAGATAGATCTATCCAATCTAGATTATAGATGTCTAGATCTAAAAAATCTAAATATATAAAATTAAAAATACTAATAGTAGATCTAAATATTATCTTATAATCCTACCATTCTTAGTATCTACTAATCTAGATCTATATAAAATAAAATACTATCTAAATTATTTTTAAATAGATGATGATTATTAGTGATTATTAGTTAGATCTATCAAATAATCAAATCTAGATAAGAATGTCATCTTTACTCTTGTCTTATATTTTATATTAATGACTGACTCGTCACTTCACTTACTCACTGTCTATACTCTAGACTAGACTATACTTTTTGTATATATTTTTTAACGGATGAACATAGTCTAGATTCTATATCTAAATACTTACCTAGACTTAGACCTATTTTGATTCTTTCTAGATCTAGAGATGTCTCTTGATCACTTGATCTGGACAAGTTTAAATTTTGTTTAATCGCGACCAAGTGTTATCCCCCTTCCATCACACAGTATCTTAGCTGGCTAGAAATTTATATGGGTTAGTCCACAACAAAGAATGGTTTTGGTTGAGTCACCACCAGGCCAAAGGAGATTATTGATTTACCTTCATCATTCGTCAATCAAGTTGACTGTTAATTAGATCTCTATCTAGATCTTGAACCTACTATAATTATGGCTAGATAACAGATTAATTATTCAGTTATCCAAGTTAAGGCCTACATTTCATCAATTCAATGAGCCCTAACTCCATTAGCACCGACCTCTATTCAAGTTCAATGGTATAACTATAGACTATAGAAATAAATCAATACATTTCCATTAAGCAAACAAACGACACACTACTATCGATCAGGCTATTGAGCTTTGTTACGTGCAAATGCCCGTTTAAACTATAGATTGCGACTTATTTAAAAGCCAGCCTACTTTTATTGGAAATTAAGACTGCTATAAATAATACAGTTTGTAATGGTCAAAAATTCAAATGACTGTTCACTGTCATTAGTCTCATGTTAAAGTGTATATGAACTATTAGAGCCTACTGTCTAGCAGGTAGCATTGATAATGTCGTTACATTCAGTTCTAACCTATTGAAAATAACTGGCCTGTCAGCTCGGTAGTAGGGGCATATAGTCATAGAGATAGTACATACATGTTCAGTTCAAGGTCAGAAGTCTTGTCTTAAAAGTGGTAGGGGCATATAGTCATAGAGATAGTACATACATGTTCAGTTCAAGGTCAGAAGTCTTGTCTTAAAAGTGGTAGGGGCATATAGTCATAAAGATAGTACATACATGTTCAGTTCAAGGTCAGAAGTCTTGTCTTAAAAGTGGTAGGGGCATATAGTCATAAAGATAGTACATACATGTTCAGTTCAAGGTCAGAAGTCTTGTCTTAAAAGTGGTAGGGGCATATAGTCATAAAGATAGTACATACATGTTCAGTTCAAGGTCAGAAGTCTTGTCTTAAAATGTGGTAGGGGCATATAGTCATAAAGATAGTACATACATGTTCAGTTCAAGATCAGAAGTCTGTCTTAAAATGTTATAAAGTGATCTAGCCCCTATGAGTTTCTAGGAGTCGATGGGTTACAGTGAATAAAAAAACAACAACACTATCCTCTCAAAGAAATAAAGCTACCCCCCAGTGAATATTGGGCTTATAAAACAAAAAGAAGGAATAGATATGAACCAAAAAGTGACAAGAATTTCTGTTATCATTTTAGTGTTCTATCTTAAAATGGCGTGCGTTCCTAGTTCGTTACACAGACCAAAACAAATGCATCCTCCATTCCGTTTAGTTTCAGTGTTGAAAAGATTGGAATGCAAATGATCCCAACAGCACGCTATCTGGTCCGGACATCCACTTATGGCAACTGAATGGGTGAATAGCGAGCCAATAAACAGCATCTCTTGCGCTGTGGTCCTTGTGATTTATAGGCACACTTGTAAAGAGACAAACGATTGTGACATGGGCAACTCTATTTAATGTCTATCATTTGTTAACATAGATGGATATTTGTTACATAGTAAACAAGAGCTAGATTGATACGGAAGAAGGCTGATAGGATATTACACGCACACATTGTTTAACAATTACATGCAGACGGTTATTGCTTAGCTATTACACACAGACAGGGTGCGCGGTGTCTGAGTGCTTGGGGTCCTGGGTTCGAACTTCGGTGAAGACTGGGAGTTTGAATTTCGGGATTTTTAGGGCGCTTCTGAGTCCAGCCAACTCTAATGGGTACCTGACTTTCGTTGGGGAAAGTAGGGACATTACATACAGACAGACATTGCTGAACTATTCATGCAGACAGACATTGCTGAACTATTAAACATAGACAGGCATTCCTGAATTATTATTATTATTATTGACATAATTTTTTCCACTCGACCCATTATTTTGACCAGAAATGAAAAAAAAATTTGACATGTTGCGTCAAGCATAAAATTACATAGAATTGGGCCGGGCCTACTATTCGTACGCTTTGTTTTTTCCCTCAATTTAACTAGACACAAGCCTTTAATAATCTCACTCAAGTCTTCATTGAACCTCGCAAAAGTCTTCATTGAACCTCCACAAGTCTTCATTGAACCTCCACAAGTCTTCATTGAACCTCACTCACGTTTCAAAAAAATTCCAATGTCTCAAAAGTTTCTCCAGTTTCTCTGCTGATGTGTAATGTGTGAAAAACATTAAAGAGAAAGAATCGCATTTGTAATGTTATTAATACAAAAAGATTATTTTTACTTTGTCAGCCGATCCAGAAGCCATTCACTAGATCACCCATACGCGTCTAGTCAGAATCGTTTCTAATAGTTAGTTCAACATAATAGTGACATACATTTATTGACTGTCTTTAGAGGTGATTGTGTAAGTCTCATGGTATTATGAGTATTTCAAAGGACTCTTCTGCCAATAGAAATGTGCACTACAAGATCTAATTAGTCTCCTCGTTTCTTTGTTTGGTCTTTAAATACAGATAGCGTAGGAGACGAACAACTAACTGGACATTTAATCTCACAACAGCCAAGCCGATGACCTCGTGTAGGTTACTCACCACTCTAAGGTCAAAGGTTACAAAGCCCAGTTGTGATCTAGCTCAATGACCCCAGGGATGGAATGTGACCCAAGCTTGATATATTCATTATCTGTATAGAAAGAGGGGGGGGGAATAGCAGGCCTCCTATAAAGTCTAGTTTTATCATAGTTAAACAACATAAAACATAACCATAACACAACTCCAACAATAATACATTGTGTCCACTGTATTTAATTCTAGCCATTCTCAATGCTGGAGGCGTGGTGGCTGACTAATAAAGTGATTGGTTTCATGGGTTAGAATCGAGGTAAAGACTGGGATGTCTGGATTTTTAGGGCGCCCCTGAGTCCACCCAGCTTTAATGGGTACAGGACATTACTTGGGGAAAAGTAAAGCCGGTTGGTCGTTGTGCTGGCCACATAAAACCCTTGTTAAACGTGTGTCACAGAAACAAATGACCTTGACATCATTGGCCCCACAGATCGCAAGGTCTGAAAAGGGAACTTTTATTCCCAATGTTATGCAAAGAAATGCGAAGTGAACATATATTTTGTTTAACAGACCTGTGACCGTTGCAGGTCATTATTTAGGTCTTCTGTGATGTGTCGCAGTGAAATACAAGCAAGTCTGTGACTCCATTGAAAGATGTCTTCTTCTTGTCTCTATAGTTTGTGAACTTTCTAATTTACCAAACAGTCGGCATTATATATGGTATAATATCTAGCTGTGGTACAATAATAGCGGGGTAAACTCGTAGAAACCTTTAGAGTCCAGGGTAGAATTCTAATACCGACACCTCTAAACTATCTTCTTATCTTATCTTTAAAAATACGAAGGTTAGGCTACTTCATCGGCTCATATTCTATTAATAAATAATCCATTTATGAAACTTGTTTATGTCGCCCTGAATGTGGCAAAATATGTAGGGGCGCCTTGGGAATCTTCGGACTCAAAGACAAGCCTTATTATGTCGCAATTAATAATTCTTCTTAAATCTAGTTCATGTGTCTGTACAATGAAATGTATCCCCCACTTACTCATCTCCATTCTTGCAGTGTCACAGAAGGATAAAATACCGGATGAAGTACTTTTTACAAAAGCTTATATAAAGTGTAATTAATCAATTATCAATTAGTTTGTATCAGTCATGTGATTAAATTTGTTATAGATATAGACTAACAATAATAAATCCGAGCGATTAGAAATATTTTTACCAATTGATTTTGTTCAGCGCAATGTCATGCTTTTAGCTTTCTCAAAGCGCTATGATCCTAACACTGACTAGACCAGTTGGATAGGGGTGGGGAAAAAAGGATATCTGTGTCAATGTTACCCTGGTCGTTTTTTAAATGCATTTATATATATAAAAATGACCCGAACTTGCTCTCAAGGGCTAACGCCTCATCAAGCCAATACACTAACCACTGTACTAGGGAAGTGCTTATGAAAATAGAAGGTTTTATAGTTTCTATTGTTAGTTTCAAACATCTCTCTACAAAGTATAAAGGGAACTAGCTCAACTTATACAACTACATCAGTCAAGTAGGCCTACAATTTCTTCCCGAAATTGGATGTGGGATAAATTTCGTTTACACACTTTTTAACAGACAGACGGACAGACAGAATGAGTTGATATAAGATGTAAAAAAAAACAAAAAAACTTTGTTTGGGTTGGTAAAGTATTTTTCGTGTCGATTGCCTTTTTTGCAGGAATCGAGAAAATGGGGAGGGGGGGGGCGCTCGATTATTTGTGCATGGATTTTAAAGATGAATGAAAACTGTAGAATGAGTAAATGAGCTACTAACCTGCAGAGTTAAGTTTTTATCCAATTAAGATCTGGGGATTGTGTGTGTGTGTTTGTGTTCCTATTCAGATTGTATCTGTAGTTGAAGCTACAGAGTGGAAAAAATGTGAGGGATTATGGGAAACATTGTAAAATAGAAAATGGGGGCGAAGCTAAAAAAACAGTCTGTCTGTCAATAATAAGCTCCCACTTGGACATGTTTAGGCTTTCAATAACACAATTGATAGAGCGAGTTTTTTTGTTTTTTTTAAATCAGCATGACTTGGCGAAGTGGATGTATGTAAGGGGAAGTAATGTTCAGTCTATTTTGGTGTCCAGGAATGAGGAGGGAGAGAGAGAGCGACAAAGTTAGTAAATTAGACTGGATCTAATATATCCAAGAAATATTGCGTTATCTTAAATGGACACACACAAGAGGTTCCAACACAAGCTCACTCGCAACCCCCCCCCCCCCGCCCCTCTTTGTTAGTTTCCACAAAAGCTTTGAATTTTAAGAAAATATCTTGAAAAGACGAAACAATGCGACACTCATTGTCAGGCACTGAATAATTGATTGCAACAAAATGTGGTCATTAATAAAAACATTAACAAAATAAAATGAAACTAAAGTTGTTGTTTTTATAGTTGTAACATTACAAGATCTAGGATAATCTACTAGATTAATTAGGCCTATAAACTACAAGTAGGCCAACTAGTTTCAAGTATTAAATACAAGTAGGCCAACTAGTTTCAAGTATTAAATACAAGTAGGCCAACTAGTTTCAAGTATTAAATACAAGTAGGCCAACTAGTTTCAAGTATTAAATACAAGTAGGCCAACTAGTTTCAAGTATTAAATACAAGTAGGCCAACTAGCTTCAAGTATTAAATACAAGTAGGCCAACTAGCTTCAAGTATTAAATACAAGTAGGCCAACTAGCTTCAAGTATAAAATACAAGTAGGCCAACTAGCTTCAAGTATTAAATACAAGTAGGCCAACTAGCTTCAAGTATTAAATACAAGTAGGCCAACTAGCTTCAAGTATTAAATACAAGTAGGCCAACTAGCTTCAAGTATTAAATACAAGTAGGCCAACTAGCTTCAAGTATTAAATACAAGTAGGCCAACTAGCTTCAAGTATTAAATACAAGTAGGCCAACTAGCTTCAAGTATTAAATACAAGTAGGCCAACTAGCTTCAAGTATTAAATACAAGTAGGCCTACTAGCTTCAAGTATTAAATACAAGTAGGCCTACTAGCTTCAAGTATTAAATACAAGTAGGCCAACTAGCTTCAAGTATTAAATACAAGTAGGCCAACTAGTTTCAAGTATTAAATACAAGTAGGCCAACTAGCTTCAAGTATTGAATACAAGTAGGCCAACTAGCTTCAAGTATTGAATACAAGTAGGCCAACTAGCTTCAAGTATTAAATACAAGTAGGCCAACTAGTTTCAAGTATTAAATACAAGTAGGCCAACTAGTTTCAAGAATTAAATACAAGTAGGCCAACTAGCTTCAAGTATTAAATACAAGTAGGCCAACTAGCTTCAAGTATTAAATACAAGTAGGCCAACTAGCTTCAAGTATTAAATACAAGTAAACCAACTAGCTTCAAGTATTAAATACAAGTAGGCCAGCTAGATTCAAGTATTAAATACAAGTAGGCCAGCTAGTTTCAAGTATTAAATACAAGTAGGCCAGCTAGTTTCAAGTATTAAATACAAGTAGGCCAGCTAGTTTCAAGTATTAAATACAAGTAGGCCAGCTAGTTTCAAGTATTAAATACAAGTAGGCCAGCTAGTTTCAAGTATTAAATACAAGTAGGCCAGCTAGTTTCAAGTATTAAATAGAAGTAGGCCAGCTAGCTTCAAGTATTAAATACAAGTAGGCCAACTAGCTTCAAGTATTAAATACAAGTAGGCCAAACTAGCTTCAAGTATTAAATACAAGTAGGCCAGCTAGATTCAAGTATTAAATACAAGTAGGCCAAACTAGCTTCAAGTATTAAATACAAGTAGGCCAAACTAGCTTTAAGTATTAAATACAAGTAGGCCAACTAGCTTCAAGTATTAAATACAAGTAGGCCAACTAGCTTCAAGTATTAAATACAAGTAGGCCAACTAGTTTCAAGAATTTAATACAAGTAGGCCAACTAGCTTCAAGTATTAAATACAAGTAGGCCAACTAGCTTCAAGTATTAAATACAAGTAGGCCAACTAGCTTCAAGTATTAAATACAAGTAGGCCAGCTAGCTTCAATTATTAAATACAAGTAGGCCAGCTAGTTTCAAGTATTAAATACAAGTAGGCCAGCTAGTTTCAAGTATTAAATACAAGTAGGCCAGCTAGTTTCAAGTATTAAATACAAGTAGGCCAGCTAGTTTCAAGTATTAAATACAAGTAGGCCAGCTAGTTTCAAGTATTAAATACAAGTAGGCCAGCTAGTTTCAAGTATTAAATAGAAGTAGGCCAGCTAGTTTCAAGTATTAAATACAAGTAGGCCAGCTAGCTTCAAGTATTAAATACAAGTAGGCCAACTAGTTTCAAGTATTAAATACAAGTAGGCCGACTAGTTTCAAGTATTAAATACAAGTAGGCCAGATAGATTCAAGTATTAAATACAAGTAGGCCAACTAGCTTCAAGTATTAAATACAAGTAGGCCAACTAGCTTCAAGTATTAAATACAAGTAGGCCAACTAGTTTCAAGTATTAAATACAAGTAGGCCAACTAGTTTCAAGTATTAAATACAAGTAGGCCAGCTAGTTTCAAGTATTAAATACAAGTAGGCCAGCTAGTTTCAAGTATTAAATACAAGTAGGCCAGCTAGTTTCAAGTATTAAATACAAGTAGGCCAGCTAGTTTCAAGTATTAAATACAAGTAGTCCAACTAGTTTCAAGTATTAAATACAAGTAGGCCAGCTAGTTTCAAGTATTAGATACAAGTAGGCCAACTAGTTTCAAGTATTTAATACAAGTAGGCCAGCTAGTTTCAAGTATTAAATACAAGTAGGCCAGCTAGTTTCAAGTATAAAATACAAGTAGGCCAACTAGTTTCAAGTATTAAATACAAGTAGGCCAACTAGCTTCAAGTATTAAATACAAGTAGGCCAACTAGTTTCAAGTATTAAATACAAGTAGGCCAACTAGCTTCAAGTATTAAATACAAGTAGGCCAATTACTTTCAAGTATTAAATACAAGTAGGCCAGCTAGTTTCAAGTATTAAATACAAGTAGGCCAGCTAGTTTCAAGTATTAAATACAAGTAGGCCAGCTAGCTTCAAGTATTAAATACAAGTAGGCCAACTAGTTTCAAGTATTAAATACAAGTAGGCCGACTAGTTTCAAGTATTAAATACAAGTAGGCCAGCTAGTTTCAAGTATTAAATACAAGTAGGCCAGCTAGTTTCAAGTATTAAATACAAGTAGGCCAGCTATTTTCAAGTATTAAATACAAGTATGCCAGATAGATTCAAGTATTAAATACAAGTAGGCCAACTAGCTTCAAGTATTAAATACAAGTAGGCCAACTAGCTTCAAGTATTAAATACAAGTAGGCCAACTAGTTTCAAGTATTAAATACAAGTAGGCCAACTAGTTTCAAGTATTAAATACAAGTAGGCCAGCTAGTTTCAAGTATTAAATACAAGTAGGCCAGCTAGTTTCAAGTATTAAATACAAGTAGGCCAGCTAGTTTCAAGTATTAAATACAAGTAGGCCAACTAGCTTCAAGTATTAAATACAAGTAGGCCAACTAGTTTTAAGTATTAAATACAAGTAGGCCAGCTAGTTTCAAGTATTAGATACAAGTAGGCCAACTAGTTTCAAGTATTACATACAAGTAGGCCAGCTAGTTTCAAGTATTAAATACAAGTAGGCCAGCTAGTTTCAAGTATTAAATACAAGTAGGCCAACTAGTTTCAAGTATTAAATACAAGTAGGCCAACTAGCTTCAAGTATTAAATACAAGTAGGCCAACTAGTTTCAAGTATTAAATACAAGTAGGCCAACTAGCTTCAAGTATTAAATACAAGTAGGCCAATTACTTTCAAGTATTAAATACAAGTAGGCCAGCTAGTTTCAAGTATTAAATACAAGTAGGCCAGCTAGTTTCAAGTATTAAATACAAGTAGGCCAGCTAGTTTCAAGTATTAAATACAAGTAGGCCAGCTAGTTTCAAGTATTAGATACAAGTAGGCCAACTAGTTTCAAGTATTAAATACAAGTAGGCCAACTAGCTTCAAGTATTAAATACAAGTAGGCCAACTAGTTTCAAGTATTAAATACAAGTAGGCCAACTAGCTTCAAGTATTAAATACAAGTAGGCCAATTACTTTCAAGTATTAAATACAAGTAGGCCAGCTAGTTTCAAGTATTACATACAAGTAGGCCAGCTAGTTTCAAGTATTACATACAAGTAGGCCAGCTAGTTTCAAGTATTACATACAAGTAGGCCAGCTAGTTTCAAGTATTAAATACAAGTAGGCCAGCTAGTTTCAAGTATTAAATACAAGTAGGCCAGCTAGTTTCAAGTATTAAATACAAGTAGGCCAGCTAGTTTCAAGTATTAGATACAAGTAGGCCAACTAGTTTCAAGTATTAAATACAAGTAGGCCAACTAGCTTCAAGTATTAAATACAAGTAGGCCAACTAGTTTCAAGTATTAAATACAAGTAGGCCAACTAGCTTCAAGTATTAAATACAAGTAGGCCAATTACTTTCAAGTATTAAATACAAGTAGGCCAGCTAGTTTCAAGTATTACATACAAGTAGGCCAGCTAGTTTCAAGTATTACATACAAGTAGGCCAGCTAGTTTCAAGTATTACATACAAGTAGGCCAGCTAGTTTCAAGTATTAAATACAAGTAGGCCAGCTAGTTTCAAGTATTAAATACAAGTAGGCCAGCTAGTTTCAAGTATTACATACAAGTAGGCCAGCTAGTTTCAAGTATTACATACAAGTAGGCCAGCTAGTTTCAAGTATTACATACAAGTAGGCCAGCTAGTTTCAAGTATTAAATACAAGTAGGCCAGCTAGTTTCAAGTATTAAATACAAGTAGGCCAGCTAGTTTCAAGTATTACATACAAGTAGGCCAGCTAGTTTCAAGTATTACATACAAGTAGGCCAGCTAGTTTCAAGTATTACATACAAGTAGGCCAGCTAGTTTCAAGTATTAAATACAAGTAGGCCAGCTAGTTTCAAGTATTAAATACAAGTAGGCCAGCTAGTTTCAAGTATTAAATACAAGTAGGCCAGCTATTTTCAAGTATTAAATACAAGTAGGCCAGCTATTTTCAAGTATTAAATACAAGTAGGCCAACTAGCTTCAAGTATAGTCTATAAGAACTTGTAATGGTACTAATTTTAAGTAGGACGGACTTTTTTTTTTTTTACATCTTTTCTTGGGCCTTTTTTTCTCCAACATTTGCTGAGAGGCACGGCCTCGTTACAGTAAGACTCTGTAGTCTATAGACTCACACACATACACGTACAACTCTACTGAAATACGTCTCTCACTCACAATCTGAAGACACTGAAATCTGATGTCTCATTTCACTGAGACGACCAGCTTATTTTGGCATTCCAGTCTCTCGAAGGTAGCACACCTACGACTAGATAAAGTTAAATGTATAGGCTATAGAGTAGCTTACCTAGTGACTAGTGTTTAGTGAAGTGTAAAATACACACACACACACACACACACAGGTGACATCAGCTTGACACGGTGTTATGCAACATCTGGACACTTCCTCACTAACTTATTGAACAATGTTAGGCCGTCGACTAAAGAAAACTGAAGTAGCCTACATACAAATGCATGTACACTCGAAGCAAAACAATGTTAAAGTACACACTGAAGATGAAAGAGTTACTTTCAACTAAATCACTGACATGGTTTCAGACAGTCACGTGACGCCACCTGCGTCTACACATTCAGACGTAATTTGGTCCTATATATATACATACCACGACTCAATATTTGGAAAAATGAAACTCCGCTTTGTACAAATGTAGGTCCCAGACACACAAATGAGTGTGTTGTCACACCAGTGCACTACTGATTGTGTGAATACAGTAAAAACATTTTATTTCTGTGCGTAGACTATGTAATATACAGGAAACCACACCTTCCCCCCCCCCCCCCCCAATAATTGTCTGCTTGTCTGCTTCATTTCAGACAAACGTAGTAGCCACCAAATTACTAAATCCTTTACGCATCACTGAGCTGTAGGGAAGGAGCGGCTCCTCCCCCGCACCCCTCTTACACTAACTTAAGGAGCCACCATTAAGTGACGCCCTCACCCTGAACCCCTATCATACAAGACATTTTTTTTTTGAAGTAGAGAAATCCAATAGGCCTCTAATGTCAAACTATTTAAAAAAAATAAAAAAAAACAGACGAAGATGAGAACTACATATAAATGTACACAAGGCATTTTGGGTGATTTTGTGATTTTGGGCACATCGGCACAATTTAGGCCATGTCGTGCCTGCAGTCCCTCAAGGGCCACTCTCCCTCCACACAACAAAGGCCAAATTCCATAGTCAAATCATTAAAATCAAGGTCTATTCACAGTTAAAATAGTAGAGATAGTAAAAATTTAATAATTTGGTTAAAATCTAATGTAAATAGTACATGTCTACAGAATTCATAAATCAGATCTTCGTAGACAACCCCACTTCCCGGATAAAGCCCAGTACCTTCCCAGGGTCGACATTATTGAATAGTGTTTTTAAATTAGTGGCTCTAAAATATTTTTCCCTGACATCCTGGTATCTGGGGCAGTCGATGAGGATATGTTCCACGGTGAGGCGAGAGTCACAATACTCACAAAGTGGGGGCTCTTCTTTCTTCAGCACAAAAGAGTGCGTGATGTAGGTGTGGCCAATCCTAAGTCTGGACATGGTCGTGCTACCACGCCTTGTCAGACCCTTAGATGTGGACCGCCACCTGACATCCGCCACAATCTGCCTGAGTTTATTGTGAGTCTCAGCCTCCCATCGGTCCTGCCACTCTTGGTAGGAGGCAGAGGCAATACTTTGTCTCAGGTCCGAGCAGGGAATTTGGGTTCCTGACACCGCATGATTTAGGGCTCTCTTTGCTTCTCTGTCTGCGGCTTCGTTTCCCTCAATGCCCACATGGGAGGGGACCCAGATGAAGGTGACATCCCTATGGTCGGCTGTTATTTGGTCCAACAGCTTCAGGCTCTTATGTACCAATGGAATGTCAGTCTTCATCCGCCCCAGAGCTTGCAATGCAGATTTGGAGTCGGAGCAGATTATAAATTTCCTCCTTTCTGATGCTTTGACGGCCATAAGTGCAAGCGATATTGCATGCAATTCGGCCGTAAAGATGGAGCAGCCATCGGGGAGTCTACGGGAGATTGTTTTGTTCCGAAAGGAGCAGGCACACGCGACCTTTCCATCCATTTTGGATCCGTCTGTGTAGATGGTGCCACAATCTCCGTAGCTCTCTTGCAGTTCCCTAAAGTGGACTTGTAGTATGCTTGGGTCTGTATTTTCTTTTTTGAAATTAAGGAGGGATAAATTTAATTTGGGTTTATTCATTAGCCAAGGAGGATTCTGAGGGGTTTCTAATTTAGAGATTTGGTTAATGGGTGGAGTTAAATTTTGGATGGGTTCTCTCATTCGAAGGCCTAACGGCTGTATGACGTTAGGCCTTCGATTGTATAATTCTACCTCTGTGGGGTTAAATATGGAATCGAAAGCAGGGTTCGTAGGGTTGGATTTTAGCTTGACTATATACTGCATTGCAAGCTTTTTCATTCTTATATCCATGGGGAGTTCTCCAGCCTCCACATGGAGGCTTGGGATATGTGATGTACGAAACGCGCCGAGACAGAGACGCAGGGCAGCATTTTGTATTGGTTCCAGTATTTTTAGGTACGACTTCCTTGCTGCTCCATATATTATGGATCCGTAGTCTAGCTTGGATCGAATTAGACTCCGATATAGCAGCAGCAAAGTATCTCTGTCAGCTCCCCAGTCCGTATGGCTGAGCACTCTAAGTATGTTTAATGACTTTTGGCATTTTCTCTTAAGTTCCTTAATGTGGGGGAGATAATTAAATTTGGAATCTAGAGTGAGGCCTAAAAATTTTGTAGTTTTCACGACAGGGATCTTCTTTTTGTGTATAAATAGTTCAGGGTCTGGGTGGAGTCCCCTTAAATTACAAAAATGCATACTAACTGTTTTGGAGTCCGAAAATTTAAAACCATTATCGTTTGCCCAATTTTGAATTTTGTTTAAACATAACTTTCTTTCTAGGGTGTTCATGTTTTCCCCATAAGTAAAAATGACAAAGTCATCAACATACAAAGAGCACTCTATGCCAGGGGACAGAGCATTTATGATGCTATTTATTTTAATGTTGAACAGGGTGACTGACAGAATGCTGCCCTGGGGTACACCCATTTCCTGGTCATGAGTGTCAGAAGTGGTGTTGCCCACTCGAACCTGAAATTTTCGGTCTTTCAGGAATTCCCCCACAAAACGGGGGAGATGTCCCTTAAGCCCCATAAGCTCCAGGTCACGTAGAATGCCATGTTTCCAGGTTGTGTCATAGGCCTTTTCTATATCGAAGAATACAGCTACTAGATGTTCTCTTCTGAGTAAAGCATTTCTGATACAAGCTTCCAGCCTTACCAGGTGGTCAGTTGTTGTCCGCTAGGAATCCGCACTGGTAGTTAGAGATCACTATATTCCTCTCCAGGTACCAGACCAGCCTACTGTTAATCATTCTTCCCATGGTTTTGCAGATGCAGCTTGTTAGTGCTATTGGTCGATAGTTAGCTGGGTCAGAGCCGTCTCTTCCCGGTTTAGGTATCGGTATAACTGTGGCTTTCCTCCAGCTGTTTGGGAAAGCGCCTGTTTGCCACACACAGTTATAGACCCCTAGCAGGACTGCCAATGAGGGTTCGGGAAGGTGCTTGAGGAACTGGTAATGGATTTCATCTTCTCCAGGCGCTGTGTCATGTGACTTGTCTAGCGATTCCCTCAGTTCCTCAAGCGAGAACGGTTTGTTGTAGTCTTCATTGTTTTCTGACCTGAAATCAATGGAGTGTCTTTCCTCCCTGGTTTTGACTTTTTGAAACTCTGGCGTGTAATGTGCAGTGGATGACTTTTCTGCTATTGAGGATGCAAGGCAGTCAGCTATTTCTCTGGGGGACGTGACAGTTCGTCCTTGGTTTTTCAGATGCCCTATTGCATTTGATTCTTTCCCTTTGATTCGCCTTACTGCCTTCCAGACCGCTCTAGCAGAAGTTTTGGCATCCAGACTGCCGACAAAACTTCTCCAGGAATTCCTTTTGGCTGACCGTATGGTTTGTCTAGCCTTTGCTCTAGCTATTCTGAATAGCTTTAGGTTTTCCTGGGATGGATTTTTTATAAATGCAGCCAGTCGTTTTTTCCTATCGCCAATAGCACTTTTGCAGGCTGTATCAAACCATGGTTTGCTAGGCCGTTTTGGATTTGCGGAGGTTAGGGGGACAACTTTCCTGGCTATACTAAGTAGCTTGCTAGCAAAGGTATCAGCTGGGTTCTGTTCATCGAGGATATTTTCTGTAATATCCTCTGAGCATCTTTTTTGGAATTGTTCCCAATCGGCCTTATTCAGTTTCCACCGCTGAGGTCGTCCCAATGAGGGGAGATTGTTAGCAATGATGATTGGGAAGTGATCACTTCCCCGTAGATCATTGCTAACTGACCATTTAAAGTCGTCCAGAAGTCCAGGGACGCATACGGTGAGGTCAATGCATGTGAGAGATCCAGTTCCTGGGTGCAAGTAGGTCGGTGATGCATCATTAAGTATGCATAAATCATGTTGGAGGAAGATATCCTCCAGCATACGGCCTCTTGTGTCGGTATTGTTGGATCCCCACATGGTGTTATGGGCATTGAAATCCCCAAGGATTATGTAAGGCCGGGGGAGTTGTTTCAATAGGTCCTCCATGTCTGTTTGGTTTAATGGAGCGCCTGGTGGTAGATACAGGCTGCAGCAAGTGATAACCTTGTGAAGGGTTATCCTAGCTGCTACGGCCTGTAGTGTGGTCTGTAATTCTACCCTCTCATGGGGGATGCTATCCTTCACAAGGATACAGACTCCACCTGATGCTCTCTCTGCATCCTCAACATTCTTGCTGTAAGCACTGTAGCTTCGGAAGCTGATGCTATCTTTCAGAAATGTTTCCTGTAGGCAGACAGCTACAGGAGTCTCAGAGTCCATCAGTAGCTGCATTTCCTCATAATTAGCCTTGAGGCCTCTGCAATTCCACTGTACAATTCTGGAATCCATAGATTATTCTAGATGACCTACTTGGAGCTATTTGGCTTTGGGAGGCCCCCGGAGGGGTTTCCCTTAATTCCAGTGACCTTGGTATTTTTATTCTTGGGTTTGGATGGAGAGGAGGACAACCCCCTTTTGGAGGAAGTCTTTCTCTCTGGAGAGGGGAGATCCCTCTGGTTAGAGCGGAGGTTATTTCCTCCTCGCTCACCTCGGGCATCCTCTCCGCTTTGATTTCTCCCCTTAGGGAGTTGGTCAACCTCTAATTCGGTAGAGGTTGGGGTGTCTGACTGGTTTCTCTGAGGAGAACCTGTGTCAGACATGATGTCTCCGGGTTCTCCCGGAGTATTGGTTTTGACTAGCTGCTCAGTCTCCATGCTCTCATCAGCGAGCACAGAGAACCTGTTCTTTAGCATGACAACAGGGCTTTCTTGTTTCTTCAGAGGTGTGTTCTTTGGCGGTGTTTTCTTCTGAGTTGGAGGAGGAGGAGGGGGTGGTGGGGTCAATGTGTCCGTCTGTGTGGCTATGGATCTTCCTATCTTAGCAACAGCCTGGGCATAGGTCTTTGTCAAGCCGAATAGGCCCTTGGGTAGGGCCAATACAGCCGTTTTCGCCTGGCTGAAGGTACATCCATTTCTTGCCTTGTACTCCTGCACGGCAACCTCCTGTTTCCACACAGGGCAGTCCTTGGAGTAGGCTGAGTGGCCAGCGTGACAGTTTGGGCATTTGAACTGGGCTGTGCAGCCCTTGTCCTCATGACCTTCTCCAGCACATCTGGCACACACAGTGTTCCTCTTGCAGACTGCCGCGCCGTGTCCATAACCCTGGCACTTGAAGCACCTCATGGGGTTAGGTATGTAGGGCCTCACTGGAACTCGTAGGTATCCTGCCTTCACATACTCTGGCGGTGTCCTAGTTCCAAATGTGAGGATAATAGTGGCGGTTTTGACCTCCTCACCATCCTTGCGCCTGGTAATGCGCCGGGCATGGGTGATTCCTTCAATGCCCTCCACTACTTCCTTCTCGGAACATTCCAGTAGGTCCCTAGAGCTGATTACACCTCTCCTGTTGTTCAGACTCTTGTGTGGCATGACTTCCACTTGGAGATCACAGAGTCTTCTGCATCTTAAAAGCCCATCTTTCTATCTTTGTATCTTGCTATCAACTTCTAATAGAAGTTCCAAAGACTTGTGTAGCTTAGACACACTCTTGGGCTCTCCCACTACTGACTTGAGTCCCTTATAGATAAGGAAAGGGCTCATCTTTGTCAGACTTTTCCCCTCCTCTGTGCACCTAACCACCAGAAATGATGGCCAGGTAGTACAGCTTTTTGTGGCCTCCTCCTTTCTGTCCTCCATACGGCGTCTCTTGCCCAGACATAGGTCTGGGGCAAGTAGTTTTTTTTAAGTTTTTTTTTCCATAGGTGTTATTTATTAGTTCGGCACATGTGCTCCCCACCCGCCATCGAGTCCAACAAGGGGACGGGCCATTCGGAAGTCCAGAATGAGCCCGCCAGGGCTACACATGTGCTATACTCAGTCAGCTACTGCATCGGGCATGTGCCCGATACAGTAGCTCCCTGATTGACCCTCCAGCCACCGTTTTCGACCTATGCTGGTAGCTCGGCATGACCAGCCGGTTGACCCAGAGCGGGCCATCTGGGCCTCAGGTCTAGGGGAACTTGGAGCCAAAGTATTGTGTTGTGGTGGTTTATTCTCAGATAGCCACCACTCAAACACCAGGATCTCTTTATCCCCCCTTACCCGTCGCAGTCCACGGCAAACGGACTGGTCTAGGACGTAGTGAGATATTTAGAGATAAGGAGACAGTGAGGATCAATGAAGGCAGACTGAGAAAAGGAGGAGGCAGACACAGTGATAGAAAAGAAGTAGAGCACTTTTGAGCTCCAAAAGTGCTAAGGAAAGAGGAGCGCAGTTTAACGTCATGTCTCGGGACGGGCATTTTGGGCAACTCTTGAGTTAAGGATCTAGATAGAATGGAAGTATATGTAGATAGAATACACTACGAAACACAACAAATCAAAGGGATAGGCCTATACATGCATACATATATGTATATATATATATATATATATATATATATATATATATATATATATATATATATAAATATAGATATAGATATATAGATATAGATAGATATATAGATATATATCATGGGCGTAGCCCGGGGGCCCCTTTCCCGGAAATATAATGAGCCCCTCCCCCAATATATATAATACATTTATATTATTTATTGCTATCCAAAAGTTTTTTTTAGTCAAATCATATAATGCATATTCAATTTTATTTTTCTTCATTTTAATTTGAATTTCATCAATGAATGGCCTAGAAATCAGTGAGAAAAACACAACTATAATTGAAGAATTTTTCCAAAAAAATATGCAGGGGGCAGGAGTCTACCTAAAAATGGAAAACATGGCAAGGGGCCTACGAGACAAAAAAGTTTGGGAACTACTGTATTTAGAGCATTGAGGGGTTGCCTGAGCCAGCCAGGAAAACCAGTATTTTGGCAGAATTTAAGCCTTTGGTTAACATGCATGACTAGATGCATGACGCGTAGGACGTAATCATTTTCATTTTTGAAGTAACGTCTGTATTATATAAGATAAGACTTACAAGAATTGCTAGTATTAGAGTATAGGATTTAACTGTATAATTCTTCATCAGTCATCTTTAGTCTACTTGTAGTTTATTGTCTATTTATAGTTTCGTCAAGTAACATATTTATTTCAACGACTGTCGGTCTAACAAAGATCGTACAATAAAAGAAAGATAACTTCAAAGTTGAATAGGATTCTTTACTGTCCAGATTGGCGCCCCTTCTAAACTATTAGAAAAACCATTGCTAATGTAAATGTCTGGTTGATCGATATCTTGCATTCATGTGGCTTATCCGATACGTAAAATAGTGAACATTTCTCAAATAATAAGTGACAGAGAACGCTTCCATTGTTAGTCTAAATCACATTCAAATAACCACTTATTTGTATGGTAGGCCTACATGTTTCTGAGATATAGCAGAGCACATCTAGCCTATATTTCTGAGATATAGCAGATCCTATCCAGCTTGTTTCTGAGATATAGCAGAGCCTATCCAGATCAACTTTTGGGAGGACTTATCCTACTCCGTGGACTATAATCAAATCCAGATCAACTTTTGGGAGGACTTATCCTACTCCGTGGACTATAATCAAATCCAGATCAACTTTTGGGAGGACTTATCCTACTCCGTGGACTATAATCAAATCCAGATCAACTTTTGGGAGGACTTATCCTACTCCGTGGACTATAATCAAATCCAGATCAACTTTTGGGAGGACTTATCCTACTCCGTGGACTATAATCAAATCCAGATCAACTTTTGGGAGGACTTATCCTACTCCGTGGACTATAATCAAATCCAGATCAACTTTTGGGAGGACTTATCCTACTCCGTGGACTATAATCAAATCCAGATCAACTTTTGGGAGGACTTATCCTACTCCGTGGACTATAATCAAATCCAGATCAACTTTTGGGAGGACTTATCCTACTCCGTGGACTATAATCAAATCCAGATCAACTTTTGGGAGGACTTATCCTACTCCGTGGACTATAATCAAATCCAGATCAACTTTTGGGAGGACTTATCCTACTCCGTGGACTATAATCAAATCCAGATCAACTTTTGGGAGGACTTATCCTACTCCGTGAACTATAATCAAATCCAGATCAACTTTTGGGAGGACTTATCCTACTCCGTGGACTATAATCAAATCCAGATCAACTTTTGGGAGGACTTATCCTACTCCGTGGACTATAATCAAATCCAGATCAACTTTTGGGAGGACTTATCCTACTCCGTGGACTATAATCAAATCCAGATCAACTTTTGGGAGGACTTATCCTACTCCGTGGACTATAATCAAATCCAGATCAACTTTTGGGAGGACTTATCCTACTCCGTGGACTATAATCAAATCCAGATCAACTTTTGGGAGGACTTATCCTACTCCGTGGACTATAATCAAATCCAGATCAACTTTTGGGAGGACTTATCCTACTCCGTGGACTATAATCAAATCCAGATCAACTTTTGGGAGGACTTATCCTACTCCGTGGACTATAATCAAATCCAGATCAACTTTTGGGAGGACTTATCCTACTCCGTGGACTATAATCAAATCCAGATCAACTTTTGGGAGGACTTATCCTACTCCGTGGACTATAATCAAATCCAGATCAACTTTTGGGAGGACTTATCCTACTCCGTGGACTATAATCAAATCCAGATCAACTTTTGGGAGGACTTATCCTACTCCGTGGACTATAATCAAATCCAGATCAACTTTTGGGAGGACTTATCCTACTCCGTGGACTATAATCAAATCCAGATATTTCGAAAGCAGACGACAATTCATTCTTCAGACCAAACAAAAGTTTCATAAAAGTTAAATCTAAACTTTTTAATGTGTACTCACATTTGTGACAAACAGACCAGAAAGTAATCCATAAAAATAAACAAACTTATGAAGAAATAAGGAATACATTTTGTAATATGCGGATTTCATTTGATACATTTTAGTCTTTGGAACACAACACACACACACACCGTGTACCTCACAGCATCATGCATAGCCAAGAACACATTTTTGTCTCGCTCAAAGACCTTGAACTTAGCTTCGTGCTTCCACACTTCAACTCTATTATTAGAACACATCTCAACTCTGCCGTCTGCTAAGTTTCAGTGTAGTCATTGTTTTAATGGCTTATCAATCGGCGTTGACCATCACAGAATAGTAGTGTGTTAACTAATTTACAGTAGTAGCCCTTGAGCTAATTTACAGAGTAGTAGTGTGTGAGCTAATTTACATAGTAGTAGTGTATGAGCTAATTTACAGAGGTGTAGTGTATGAGCTAATTTACATAGTAGTTATGTGTGAGATAATTTACAGAGTAGTAGTGTATGAGCTAATTTACAGAGTAGTAGTTTGAGCTAATTTACAGAGTAGTAGTGAGTGAGCTAATTTACAGAGTAGAAGGGTGTGAGATAATTTACAGAGTAGTAGTAAGTGAGCTAATTTACAGAGTAGTAGTGTATGAGCTAATTTACAGAGTAGTAGTGAGTGAGCTAATTTACAGAGTAGTAGTGAGTGAGCTAATTTGCAGAGTAGTAGTGAGTGAGCTAATTTACAAGTGCGTTTATTTTGCGCTTGTTCTAAAAATTAATCTCGACACATTTTTAGGAACAGAACTAAAAACGAAACTTGTTGAGCAAGAGAGCTCCTATCTCTTTGGCCTATTGAGAATGAAATATTATGGAGTGGACGAGCACTTCAGGCCGGAGAGCAATGGAGGTAGACGGTCGACAGATCATGTGTGGTGCCCTCAGGTCTCCTCGTTTCTTTGCGAGAGGTTTGGGCTACAAACAAACAAAAAACAACCAGGAACATCAAAATGAAAGACAAATGAGAGATAAGAATGGAGAAAGAAGGTTGACAGATCTTGTGCAGTGGCCCAACGGTCCAGCAGATCATAGGACAGGTGCAAGGTGAATGCAAAGTAAGATGTGAACCTGGCCTAACTAGTTCCCCTTTCAGACCTTGTGGTCTATAGGGCTGATGATGTAAAATTAATCTGTTTTTGTGGCCTATGGTTAACGAAGGTGTCATGTAGCCAGCACAACGACCAACCGCCTTTACTTTTCCCCAACTAATGTCAGGTACCCATTAGAGCTGGGTGGACTCAGAGGCGCCTAAAGATTCCGAAGTTGAAAATCCCAGTAACTGAAGTCTTATAATTGATGTAGGCTAATTGTTTTGATTACGTTTAATCTTATTCGAATTCTCAAAATAATTCAAAAAAGTTCGTCTAGGTCAAACATGGCAGAAAGCAGTTGTCATAAAAAAACATTCAGCACCCAGATCTTACATCATAAAGACAAACGGAAAAACATACAGAAGAAATCAACGCTTTTTGAATAAGAGTTTCGATGAAGATATCTCTGGGTACTATGATACTGATGGAGACAATTAACTGCAAACTGTTGGAACAAACAAAACAGACAGTTATAGACCAACGTCTAGAGAACTTGTGCCAGTCAAGACAACCAGAAGTGGACGAATTGTTAAAGTTCCTAGTAGACAGGGCCGGCCTTAGGCCACTGCAGCCTAAGCGGTCGCAGTGGGCCCCGCGCTTTCATAGGACCCGCGCTAATTCTAAGTGTACATTATTAAATTAAACCATTATAACGCATATAAAATAACAGGGTTTTCGCGACCTCCTGATTTTCCAGGGCCTCCAGGAAATCTCATGAAAAGGCAAATTATACGATAAGGTCCTGAACTTTTTTTTTGAATTTATTCAAATCTCCTGAAGAATAGACGAAACCGACATTTTGGGGTGCCTATAAATAAAAAGTGGCATTGCGAGCTTTCATTTGATAAAAATTTATTGCAAAGACGAAAGTAGGCATATTTTCTAATTAAAAAAAATAATTTTGACATTATGCTCATCCCTACCCAGAATAGGCCCCACGCGATCCGTTTCGCATTGGGCCCCGCAAATGCTAGGGCCGGCCCTGCTAGTAGATATCACTCTTAAGAACTTTAAAAGGAAGGGTGTGATAATAACTTCAAAAGGAAGGATGTGCTAATATTATATGATATTACGTCATTGTTTGTTGTTTATGTTTTGTGCGAAAGCAAAAGGATTAGATGGAAATAAAAAGAGAGTTTCCATTGGATTGAGGAAAGATGAATAAAGGGGTAATAACTCGAGTGTGAAGTTCAATTCTGAAATTATAGACTCCAAACCCGAATAATGGACTATTTTAGCATGATTAAGAATAACTTTTAGATCTGTTATACTCGATTCTGTAAATTTTGCTTCAAGGTTAATTAGTGTAGCCATATAATACTCGCCATTTAGATCTATTATTAGTAAAGGTAACAAGATACCTGGAATTCGCTGTATATCATGCAGTTTTATTCGTGGCAACAAAGTTTAAAATGTAAGACTGACTTTAAAAAAGACTTTCATCTCTGTGGGAAATTTTTTTTTTTTAAATGTGTTTGTAACAATCAAGAGAACCTATGTGTCTTGTACCAATCAAGAGAACCTATGTGTCTTGTACCAATCAAGAGAACCTATGTGTCTTGTACCAATCAAGAGAACCTATGTGTCTTGTACCAATCAAGAGAACCTATGTGTCTTGTACCAATCAAGAGAACCTATGTGTCTTGTACCAATCAAGAGAACCTATGTGTCTTGTACCAATCAAGAGAACCTATGTGTCTTGTACCAATCAAGAGAACCTATGTGTCTTGTACCAATCAAGAGAACCTATGTGTCTTGTACCAATCAAGAGAACCTATGTGTCTTGTACCAATCAAGAGAACCTATGTGTCTTGTACCAATCAAGAGAACCTATGTGTCTTGTACCAATCAAGAGAGATGAAACACTGTGGAGAAGGGGACGGGGGGTAAGCTACTAAGGAGATTATGAATCCAACTAACAGGGTTGATCACACTGTGGAGAAGGGGACGGGGTGGGGGGGGGGTTAGCTACTAAGGAGAACATGAATCCAACTAACAGGGTTGATCACACTGTGGAGAAGGGGACCGGAGGGGAGGTAAGCTACTAAGTAGAACATGAATCCAACTAACAGGGTTGATCACACTCTCCAATACTTCTATGGTCCTACTAACCCACAAACCCACTTCGTTGAGAACTCTGTAGTGGATACAAACTTCTAGAGAACGAACACAGTGAAATGTGTTTATGCTGGGGGACAAGGGAAGACATGATTTGTTTGGAGGGGGAAGAGGGCAGTAGCTAGCAAACAACGGGAGTAACATCCATTGTCTCATGGTAGTGTTGTTGACACCTTTGAGAATTTGTCTTGAAACATGTTTGTTAGGTAAAGGACAAGCATGCGTCTGCTGCCATTGAGACAATCAATCAATCACTTTTAAAAGAATATTTTGAGTCTGGAAAGGCGAGTATCTAGTCTATTTACTTTTGTACTACGAGATTCTTGTGTATGGCTCATGATATAGGACAGTACAAAATGGTAAAACAAAGTGTAAATCATAGGTGCTTTTTCAGCATATCCCAATACTGCTACATGTATCCATCAATGCTATCTGTATCCATCACTGCTACTTGTATTGTTTGTGCAGACTGATGTTTCTGAAAATAAAAGTTGATGGACTGTTGACTCTCTTTACAGCTACCAAGTCACTCTCGTAAACAACGCAAATCAAAGTGTATCACCACTCAGCCACAACACTCTCGTAAACAACGCAAATCAAAGTGTATCACCACTCAGCCACAACACTCTCGTAAACAACGCAAATCAAAGTGTATCACCGCTCAGCCACGACACTCTCGTATACAACGCAAATCAAAGTGTATCACCACTCAGCCACGACACTCTCGTAAACAACGCAAATCAAAGTGTATCACCACTCAGCCACGACACTCTCGTAAACAACGCAAATCAAAGTGTATCACCACTCAGCCACGACACTCTCGTAAACAACGCAAATCAAAGTGTATCACCACTCAGCCACGACACTCTCGTAAACAACGCAAATCAGAGTGTATCACCACTCAGCCACAACACTCTCGTAAACAACGCAAATCAAAGTGTATCACCACTCAGCCACAACACTCTCGTAAACAACGCAAATCAAAGTGTATCACCACTCAGCCACGACACTCTCGTAAACAACGCAAATCAAAGTGTATCACCACTCAGCCACGACACTCTCGTAAACAACGCAAATCAAAGTGTATCACCACTCAGCCACGACACTCTCGTAAACAACGCAAATCAAAGTGTATCACCACTCAGCCACGACACTCTCGTAAACAACGCAAATCAAAGTGTATCACCACTCAGCCACGACACTCTCGTAAACAACGCAAATCAAAGTGTATCACCACTCAGCCACGACACTCTCGTAAACAACGCAAATCAAAGTGTATCACCACTCAGCCACGACACTCTCGTAAACAACGTAAATCAAAGTGTATCACCACTCAGCCACGACACTCTCGTAAACAACGCAAATCAAAGTGTATCACCACTCAGCCACGACACTCTCGTAAACAACGCAAATCAAAGTGTATCACCACTCAGCCACGACACTCTCGTAAACAACGCAAATCAAAGTGTATCACCACTCAGCCACGACACTCTCGTAAACAACGCAAATCAAAGTGTATCACCACTCAGCCACGACACTCTCGTAAACAACGTAAATCAAAGTGTATCACCACTCAGGCACGACACTCTCGTAAACAACGCAAATCAAAGTGTATCACCACTCAGCCACGACACTCTCGTAAACAACGCAAATCAAAGTGTATCACCACTCAGCCACGACACTCTCGTAAACAACGTAAATCAAAGTGTATCACCACTCAGCCACGACACTCTCGTAAACAACGCAAATCAAAGTGTATCACCACTCAGCCACGACACTCTCGTAAACAACGCAAATCAAAGTGTATCACCACTCAGCCACGACACTCTCGTAAACAACGCAAATCAAAGTGTATCACCACTCAGCCACGACACTCTCGTAAACAACGCAAATCAAAGTGTATCACCACTCAGCCACGACACTCTCGTAAACAACGTAAATCAAAGTGTATCACCACTCAGCCACGACACTCTCGTAAACAACGCAAATCAAAGTGTATCACCACTCAGCCACGACACTCTCGTAAACAACGCAAAACGTTGCGCTTCATTTAATTAAAAAAATATAGGTTGTTGTTTTTTGTGTTAAAACACAAGAGCAATGATGCCCTATCTATCCTGTTAATTGCAAGGTAACTGTTTCTGATTAAAACGCCGTCAATTACTAACCTGTTTATTGCAAGGCAGCCGTTTCTTGTTAAAACACAGTGCAATGACACCAAGTAGGACAAGGACTGGTAGGACAATCAGCACACAGCCAAGAGCAAGAAAGATTGTGGTATGGTTGGTCCCAGATAATACTACTAGAATTATACCTGTAAGATGATTTGTTTGGAAACTGAAGGATTATACAAATATAGTAACATATATAGAGAGTGACATTGAATGAAAAGAGTGACACAGAATGCAAAGAGTGATATAGAATGACATCGTGTGACGTACAATGCATAGAGTGACATCGGGTGACATATAATGCATAGAGTGACATCGAGTGACATATAATGCATAGAGTGACATCGAGTGACATAGAGGCCTAATGTATAGAATGTATAGAGACATACAATATATAGAGGGATATAGAACGTATAGAGAAGCGGTCTTAAACGGGGGCGGTAGCATCCCCTGGGGGGCGATTTTGTGAAACTGGGGGGGGCGCTGGGGGCAAAAAGGGGCGGTAGGGGGCGCTGGGCACAATAGGAGGACATAGAGATGAAAGAAGAGGTGCACTGAAACAAACAAATTAAACATTTCCTTCAAATTAACGCTAACAAACTAAATATAGACACATTAGTGTTAGCTTGCTTCTAATTTAAATGCAGAAAAAAACGTTAGAAATTGAGTTCGAGCATTCCCTTTTTCTAGGTTTCAATTCTGACTCTGTTGCGTAATTGAAGAGTATCTAAACAAACTATAATACGCTTTTTAGATTATAGTTTATTTTATAAACATATGTAATCTATATTATAAAGTAGAAAGTAAGGCGTATGTGTGTATGTATGTTAAGAATAGAAATCAAAACTGCTTGACCAATCTTGCTAAAACTTGGCAGAAATGTTCCTTGGGTACTAACTTAGACCGTAGTGTAGCCCTAAAACAAACTTAAGACCCTAAAAAAAAATAAAGTTGACCAATTCTATGAAAGTATGGTATTTTATGAATCTAGGCTATGTTTACTATGTTGACATGAGAAAAGATCGAAAGGATTTAGATCTAGATCTAATTTTAAGAACTACTCTTTGCAAATATAGTTTTTTTTACTTTGACACATGAAAATACAAAATATAGTCTATTGATTTCATTATTTAATAAAATATACCTTCAAATTTGTGTTTCAAATGCATTTTTACATAAATTCGTTCCTTATATCTGCGAATTTAGAATTCCTGACGAACATTCTCTCATTAGACATTACGCAAAATGTTACACATCTCTCTATTCCTAGGTCTAAAACTTTATTTCAACTCTAAGATGATAGAACTTCTCTTCGCAAAGATATTTGTATAATTAAACACATGAACATACTAATTATAGTCCATTCATTTCATATTTTAATCAAATTAACATTCAAATCTGTTTTTCTAAAGCATTTTTACATGAGTGCAACTCTATTCTAATATCGCGTTAATTCAGGTCAATTTGCTATTTTTAGCTCCATTCATAATATTTTTTATTCATGAATTCATGCATTCGCTTTACTTATAACATTATAGTATAGATTATTTTCTTTAATTGTTTTTAATGCACAATATTAGTGACTATATAAGCAATACGCGAGTTAAGACCCGCGGGCAGCGGGTAATATCTGTCTAGTATATTAATATGTTAATGTTAATTAAAATAAAACGCTTAATCTAACATTGAAATAGAATAAATTGACCATTTTGTAACAATGAAAACATTGACAAAGCCAATTGTGGGGACATTTCTAGTATGCAGATATCTATACCTCCCAAAGTTTCATTGTATTGCCCCCCCCCTCACCCCTAGTAAAAAGTATTTCCAAAAAACGAAGTATTTCAATGTTCTAGTTTAAATGACAACATTCTCAACTGAGGTCATGGAACCAAGTCAGCTGCACGGACATTTAGTGATAGCTAATATTAATTTAAGAATATTCATTAATAATTTAAAAACTTTCCACTATTCGAACAATACAAAAAATTTCTGTGTGAAATCATTGCAAGTAATTGGACACATTTTTTGTTTCTTAGTTATACAATGAACGATGTGTTGTAAACAGCGTGAGCATTAAACAATTACATTTGATTCAAATTTGTTTTCTCACGCTTCTCTGGTAGTGGGGGGGGGGAGCACTGGAGGATTTTTTAATAGAAAAAATACGAAAGCGGTAGGCCAAAAAAGTTGAAGATCACTGGTACAGAGTGACATAGAATGTATAGAGTGACATAGAACGTATAGAGTGACAAAGAACGTATAGAGTGACAGAACGTATAAAGTGACATAGAATGTATAGAGTGACATAGAATGTAAAGAGTGACATAGAACGTATCAAGTGACATAGAACGTATAGAGTGACATAGAACGTATAAAGTGACATAGAACGTATAAAGTGACATAGAATGTATAGAGTGACATAGAATGTATAGAGTGACATAGAATGTCTAGAGTCAAATAGAGTGTAACATAGAATGTATAGAATGTATAGAGTGACATAGAATGTCTAGAGTGACATAGAATGTATAGAGTGACATAGAATGTCTAGAGTCAAATAGAGTGTAACATAGAATGTATAGAATATATAGAGTGACATAAAATGTATAGAGTGACATAGAATGTATAGAATGACATAGAATGTATAGAGTGACATAGAATATATAGTGACATAGAATGTATACAGTGACATAGCATGTATAGAGTGACATAGAATGTCTAGAGTCAAATAGAGTGTATTGGGTAACATAGAATGTACAGTGACCTAGAATGAATAGGGGTGAACCGGATTGTAGGACTTTTGATATTCGGCCGGAGCCGGAGCCCTACATGAATTTTAAATAGCTCATGTTATTGGACATTTTGCAAATCTTGAAATAACATACCTTTCCTATATTCATATTAATTTATTCTTATTACTTTTATTTACCTAATTGTTTTAAACTCTATTTCTGAATGATAAATTAAAGTTTAACAGAATTTATTAACAGATAGGTCAAATAGAGTGGTCGTCAGACCTGAAGTTTGTAGATCAATATTTAGTGGTTTAGATTAATTCATTGCGGCAAACGATATTTTATTAAAAGTAGGAACATGCAAGCACACCTATCTTTATATTTAACATTAGATGGTTCCGAAGCATAGATCAAATTGTAGTCTCTAGGTCTATTATTGACATCTATGGTTAGATCTACAGTTATATAGATCTAAGATCATTAAAACCAAATCTAGAAGAAAAAAAAACACCCACACCCTCCATGTTAACTAACCAAATCAAAGGTTTTTAAAAATGTGCCCGCAATTGCTGCACTGCATGTAAAGCGCATTTATAATGTTAAGTTTCATTTCTAATGGGCTTTGTTGCTGCACATAAAAATTATATATGTCAGACGCGAATAGCCCACATTTTCAGTAAAAGAAATTACAAAAGTCATTTCTCTATAGTAGAAGTTACGAAAGTTATATAATATAAAATCACAGACCTATATATACTACATAAATATAGATGTTTGCTCTATTTACGATTTATTTAGGTAGGTGCTGTTTTACACACCAAGTATCCGATTTTAGAAAAACCCAGGTTCGTTTTTTGTGTAACGCTATTCGCTAAGACCATATAGATCTCAATTACATCTTATTATTAGTATAATTAAATCTATACATTAAAGTCTGTATGAATGCGTTGGTAAAATAGTAGATCTAGAGCTACATATTATAGGCCTAAATGAGATTAGTAGATTTCAGTTAATAATTGTTCTAGAATTTTAGAATCTACATATTGTTACATCTCTCCTAATCAGGCCTTCTGTAAGCACTGCTAAACACAACCAGCACATCTAACACATCAAGAACTTGACAACAAGGCTCCAAATAATCTGATGCTTTAATAATGGTCAATTAAAACAGCCAATATGACACAATTGGCAATACATAAACACTAAAAATGCTGTACATCAGCGTACTAAACTAATAAACTCTACTGTCTCTATCTCTTCCTGGACTCGTACATTCACTTCAGGGCTCTACCAGGACCGACTTCATGGCAGACTTACAGTCCCGGTCTACTCGCTGTCCTGTCTTGAACTGCACTGCCTTACACACTCTGTGTCTTTTTTCCACGCAGGCTTAAGATCAGATGACCATAACACGGGTTATATTCACGTGCAACGTTCATACCAGTACTGTCCCTTGCCCTTCGAGATAGCACACTAAACTGTCTTTCTGGCCTGTGCCATATAAGTCAGCTGATCACACACAGTTAACCCTATCGGGTCGCTAATAGGGTTACAACATTTTACTATTATTTTTTTTGAGCAATTCAAAACCAACGAAACTATTCTAGCATTTATAGTAAATCTTCTTAACACATATTGTAACGTAATCCATATTTAGCTATTCAAAACTTATACTGGCTCTCTAGAAATGCTATTGATCGATTTAAAAAAGTAAAGCTTTGTGAAGTGGAAAATTTACAGAGTTACAGAGGCAGAAAATGAATATAATCTAATTTGTTGTGAAAGCACTACTTATATAAAAATAAAATATGTTTTTCTTATGAATAGCTTAGTTTTTGCAATCGAAAAAAACTTTATTTATATGACACTATATATTGTTAGCTGGAAAAAAAATGTTGTCTCTCTTTAAAAAAAAATTGTAAGTTGTAATTTTTCGCTCTTTCGACTCGTAATTGGGGGGGGGGGGGGAGCAGGGAATACCTGGGAGAATTTTTACCGTATTCCCTTTTTAAATACGTACAAAGAAAATTCTACTACTTGACTTTGATCTGACTTGTTCTATTATGTCCATGTGACTTGTTCTATTATGTCCATGTGACTTGTTCTATTATGTCCATGAGACTTGTTCTTTTATGTCCATGTGACTTGTTCTATTATGTCCATGTTACTTGTTCTATTATGTCCATGTGACTTGTTCTATTATGTCCATGTGACTTGTTCTATTATGTCTATGTGACTTGTTCTATTATGTCCATGTGTCTTGTTCTATTATGTCCATGTGACTTGTTCTATTATGTCCATGAGACTTGTTCTTTTATGTCCATGTGACTTGTTCTATTAAGTACATGTGACTTGTTCTATTATGTCCATGTTACTTGTTCTATTATGTCCATGTGACTTGTTCTATTATGTCTATGTGACTTGTTCTATTATGTCCATGCGACTTGTTCTATTATGTCTATGTGACTTGTTCAATAATGTCCATGTGACTTGTTCTATTATGTCTATGATACATTTTCTATTATGTCCATGTGACTTGTTCTATTATGTCCATGTGACTTGTTCTATTATGTCTATGATACATTTTCTATTATGTCCATGTGACTTGTTCTATTATGTCCATGTGACTTGTTCTATTATGTCTATGTGACTTGTTCTATTATGTCCATGTGTCTTGTTCTATTATGTCCATGTGACTTGTTCTATTATGTCCATGAGACTTGTTCTATTTTGTCCATGTTACTTGTTCTATTATGTCCATGTGACTTGTTCTATTATGTCTATGTGACTTGTTCTATTATGTCCATGCGACTTGTTCTATTATGTCTATGTGACTTGTTCAATAATGTCCATGTGACTTGTTCTATTATGTCTATGATACATTTTCTATTATGTCCATGTGACTTGTTCTATTATGTCCATGTGACTTGTTCTATTATGTCTATGATGCATTTTCTATTATGTCTATGATACATTTTCTATTATGTCCATGTGACTTGTTCTATTATGTCCATGTGACTTGTTCTATTATGTCTATGTGACTTGTTCTATTATGTCCATGTGTCTTGTTCTATTATGTCCATGTGACTTGTTCTATTATGTCCATGAGACTTGTTCTTTTATGTCTATGTGACTTGTTCTATTATGTCCATGTGACTTGTTCTATTATGTCCATGTGACTTGTTCTTTTATGTCCATGTGACTTGTTCTATTATGTCTATGTGACTTGTTCTATTAAGTCCATGTGACTTGTTTTATTAAGTCCATGTGACTTGTTTTATTAAGTCCATGTGACTTGTTCTATTAAGTCCATGTGACTTGTTCTTTTATGTCCATGTGACTTGTTCTATTATGTCCATGTGACTTGTTCTATTAAGTCCATGTGACTTGTTCTATTATGTCTATGTGACTTGTTCTATTAAGTCCATGTGACTTGTTCTATTATGTCTATGATACATTTTCTATTATGTCTATGATACATTTTCTATTATGTCTATGTTACTTGTTCTATTATGTCCATGTGACTTGTTCTATTAAGTCCATGTGACTTGTTCTTTTATGTCCATGTGACTTGTTCTATTATGTCCATGTGACTTGTTCTATTATGTCTATGTGACTTGTTCTATTATGTCTATGTGACTTGTTCTATTATGTCTATGTGACTTGTTCTATTATGTCCATGTGACTTGTTCTATTATGTCCATGTGACTTGTTCTATTATGTCCATGTGACTTGTTCTATTATGTCCATGTGACTTGTTCTACTATGTCCATGAGACGTGTTCTATTATGTATATGTGACTTGTTCTATTATGTCCATGTGACTTGTTCTATTTTGTCCATGTCACTTGTTCTATTATGTCTATGTCACTTGTTCTATTATGTCCATGTGACTTGTTCTATTATGCCCATGTGACTTGTTCTATTTTGTCCATGTGACTTGTTCTTTTATGTCCATGTGACTTGTTCTATTATGTCTATGTGACTTGTTCTATTATGTCTATGTGACTTGTTCTATTATGTCCATGTGACTTGCTCTATTATGTCCATGTGACTTGTTCTATTATGTCCATGTGACTTGTTCTATTATGTCCATGTTACTTGTTCTATGTGTCCATGTGACTTGTTCTATTTTGTCCATGTGACTTGTTCTATTATGTCCATGTGACTTGTTCTATTATGTCCATGTGACTTGTTCTATTATGTCTATGTGACTTGTTCTATTATGTCCATGCGACTTGTTCTATTATGTCTATGTGACTTGTTCAATAATGTCCATGTGACTTGTTCTATTATGTCTATGATACATTTTCTATTATGTCCATGTGACTTGTTCTATTATGTCTATGTGACTTGTTCTATTATGTCTATGATACATTTTCTATTATGTCCTTGTGACTTGTTCTATTATGTCTATGTGACTTGTTCTAATATGTCTATGTGACTTGTTCTATTATGTCCATGCGACTTGTTGTATTATGTCTATGTGACTTGTTCAATAATGTCCATGTGACTTTTTCTATTATGTCATTGATACATTTTCTATTATGTCCATGTGACTTGTTCTATTATGTCCATGTGACTTGTTCTATTATGTCTATGGGACTTGTTCTATTATGTCTATGTGACTTGTTCTATTATGTCTATGATACATTTTCTATTATGTCCATGTGACTTGTTCTATTATGTCCATGTGACTTGTTCTAATATGTCTATGTGACTTGTTCTATTATGTCTATGGGACTTGTTCTATTATGTCTATGTGACTTGTTCTATTATGTCTATGATACCTTTTCTATTATGTCCATGTGACTTGTTCTATTATGTCTATGTGACTTGTTCTATTATGTCTATGTGACTTGTTCTATTATGTCTATGATACATTTTCTATTATGTCCATGTGACTTGTTCTATTATGTCTATGTGACTTGTTCTATTATGTCCATGTGACTTGTTCTATTAAGTCCATGTGACTTGTTCTATTATGTCTATGTGACTTGTTCTATTATGTCCATGTGACTTGTTCTATTATGTCTATGTGACTTGTTCTATTAAGTCCATGTGACTTGTTCTATTATGTCTATGTGACTTGTTCTATTATGTCCATGTGACTTGTTCTATTATGTCTATGTGACTTGTTCTATTTTGTCTATGTGACTTGTTCTAATATGTCTATGTTACTTGTTCTAATATGTCTATGTTACTTGTTCTATTACGTCTATGTGACTTGTTCTATTATGTCTATGTGACTTGTTCTATTAAGTCCATGTGACTTGTTCTATTATGTCTATGTTACTTGCCTACTGGTAGAGCAACAAAAAATGAGAATCCAACAACAGTGCCACTGATACAACCTTGTAAACAACACAGACCTGTCTTCTCTGTAGAATAGAGTATTGCAATTACATGAAATAAAGGTTACAATTGTAAACGATGCATTGGTGTGAACTATGGAACGAAGGTTCCTTTGATGGAAGTGTTCGAGGAGCCCTAAATACCTTCTCTGTAGCACCCAGTCCTCAGAGCCATACAAAAGTGTGGTGAGAACCACTGCTGTGTAGCTAGTTATGTTGGTTGACTAATAGTAAGAAGGCTAAGTCTTTGGAGTCCGAAGCTAAAGAATGTGAACAGTATTTCAGGTGAACAAGCAGCCACCCAGTTACGTCCTGGCCACTAATCACGTGCAGATCAAGCCGTTGTTTTTTATATTCGTCGTCTGTATCCTGCTCTTCGGAAATGACATTTCTTTGGGTCTCAAACTGACCTTTGTTGATCTCTCCAACTGTCTAGCCAAGTGCTGCCAGCTGCTTTCCTCTATGACAGTAAGTGCAAAAAGAGTAAATCTTTATAGCGCTGCCGGGACTAACGTCTTTTACGGCATGCTCCTTTAAGATCGAAAAAAAAAGAAGATCGCCTTTGTGTGGGGTCATCTCTCATACTGAAATTGTCTGACTCAGTGCAGCTGTTGAAAACCTAATTAGTGCTTCTACATTGTCCACACCGGCCGCCAGCAGAACAGAGTTATTTGTATGGAAGTCTTTGCCATCGTATTCCCATTATGGAACGAAGGTTCCTTTAATGGAAGTGTTCGAGGAGCCCTAAATACCTTCTTTGTAGCGCCCAGGCCTCAGAGCCATACAAAAGTGTGGTGAGAACCACTGCTGTGTAGCTAGTTATGTTGGTTGACGAAGAAACCTATTTCACCCAACTTTTTTCTTGAAGAGACCAAAAGCGCTACTTGTCTACTTCATTAGTGAGGGAGCATTGAGCTCTGTGCTGCCCGGTCGGCAATAGGAAGAAGACAGCCATTCTCATTCATTTGTGGAGCTGTGGTAGTCTGCAAATAGTAGTCAGAGATATATGCACAAAGATTATGTATGTGCGAAGGGCGAATCTGTGAGGAGAAAAATTCCTTGTAAAGGGAGGTAAAAGAAGAAATTAAAACGCACGAAACATCAGTTACATCCCGTTCATTGCTCGTATTTTGTACTATGGATTTTATCGGCCCCACTTGAACTGCTATATAATCGAAACATTTGGAAACAGTATATAGGTTACATTCATTTCTCATTAGACGAAAGTGACAATTTCCAGTATTTGTAAAATGATTATTGTTAAATACTGTATTAGGCAATCATTGGACCTGACTTCTAGTTTGCTAATACGTGCATTCTACAGTGCATTCAATCCATTTGCTTTCACTTAAGCAACACATAGAGATGAAGAGAGAATATATTTAAATAGATATTTATCTATCAACATTTGATCGCGTTTTTCTTCATGACTTTAAGCTTGGCAATAAAAACTCAAATTAAAACCGAAAGCCAGGCTTGGGAGCTCTTAGCAGACGTTCTCTCTCTCTCTCTATTTCCGGTATTAAAAGCCAACAAAATGCATAATCTGAGGTATCTACAGTGCATTATTCTGCTATTAAAAGTTTTATTTAAAATTCTTGTGTGATATGCTTACTGCCTTAGATCATCCCGTGACGTTCGGCGCATTGGGCGGTACGCTGCTTCCACAAAAATCTGTCACTGGCAATCCGGAGGATTCCAGCTACCCGTCGCCTCAGCGTGGCGCCTCCGGTGGAAACGGTCTAGTAGTGGAACTAGATATGCTAAGTATGAGTAGCGGTACGCTGCTTCCACAAAAATCTGTCACTGGCAATCCGGAGGATTCCAGCTACCCGTCGCCTCAGCGTGGCGCCTCCGGTGGAAACGGTCTAGTAGTGGAACTAGATATGCTAAGTATGAGTAGCGAACCAAGCCCGGCCGGGCTTCCCTGGGAGCTTTTTTTTTTTTCTCACTCGGGGTTGGGATGGAAAGAACGCCCGGAACCCAGTCCAAAAAGTCTGCCTTACTGTTTACAAAGGGGGCCGTCATCAGTATCCCGTTAGCTGGAGTGGCGATCCCTGCACGGAACAGTGGCGGTTACATTATAGGAATATGAGACAAGCTCCCCGCAGTTAGCACTGTTCTCGGCCACTTATAGCGAGTGGGACTTGGGGATGGTGCGCTGTGTACAAGGCACGGTCCAATTTAGCCCATTCAATCAACATGGCCGTCTACCGTTGGGAGCCCTCAGACAGGCCTGGGGTGAAGAGCCCCATGTTCAGGCCTGGTTGTTGGATAAAAGCCTTTCTAACGACCAACGGGATAATGGCGCCGACGCCCTAATGGACTTCACTGAAAGTCACTGGCAATGTCTGAAACCTCTTCCCACCTTCTCTGAAGAACTACATGAAAGTGTGGCGCCAAGTTGTACTAGGATGTCCCTGTTTGCGCTTTCCTCGTAATGGCCTCCATGTCTTTGCAACTCCTATTGTGCGTAATTCATTTTGTCGGAAAACATGCCCCGCAAACCTCATGCGACGCTCTGTCACAACCTTACTAAGGGGTCGACTCCCAGTTCGGCATAGGACTTCCTTGATTGAGACCCGATCTCTATAACTGACTTCTAAAATCCGTCTAAGCCATCTTTGTTGAGCCATATATAGTCTTTTTCATTTTGCGGGAGATGACTATTCACTGCACTTTATTAATTGAACCCAGCCACTGGTAGAAATGTGTAACCTCTCTTGGCTACGCTCTTGGAATTAGGTGACTGTAGTTTGCTTTAGATTTTATATCTAAGGGAAGTTGTATCGTTAAAATCATTTGTTGGGGGTTTTCAACTAAAAAATCTCTGGGTTTTATTTTTGAACAAATTCATAACCCACTTAGCTACGTTCATAGAATTTGGTGACTGTAGTTTGCTTTAGAATAAAATTGAAGAGAGAGGTTTTCAATCTCAAAACTCTCTGTATGGGGGTATTTAAACGAAATCATCTGGAGGAGTTTTAAACTTTTAAAAAAGCCCCCTGGAGGAGGGGGGTTTAAACTCAAAATCACCCTTAGCTTGGTGACGCTCATATAAATTTGAGTGCGTAATTTACTTTCTTTTTATATTGAAGAGGTATTTTTTAGATTCAAACCCCGGTGGAGGGGGTTTAAACTAAAAAAAAACCTTTGGCTACGATCATAACATTTTGAGTAATTTTCTTTCTTTTTTTATATTTAAGAAGTATTATTTAGCTTCAAATCCCGCTGGATGGGGTTTAAATTCAAACCCCCTTTGGCTACGATTATAGCATTTTGAGTAATTTTCAATTTTTTTATCTGGAGGAGGTATTTTTTAGCTTCAAAACCCGCCGAAGAGGGTTTAAACTAAATTCCTTTGGCTACGCTCATAGAATTTTGAGTGTGTAATTTGCTTTTTTTTAAATTGAAGGGTTTAGTTTTTAGCTGCAAACCCCGCTGGAGGGGGAGGGGGATAAACTCTTCTTGGCTAGAATCTGGTGACTGATGTTTGGATAGTCTTATATTGAAGAGGGGTTTTATCGTAGATTTCGGAGGGGAGTTTAAAATCAAAATCTTCCTTAGCTATGCTCTTGGAATTTGGGGATTGTCGTTTGCAATTTTTTTTTGTTTTGTTTTATAGAACCCTCTTGGCTGCGCTGTGGCAAGTGATGGTTTAGTATTAAAATTAAAGCAAAAAAGCAGTTACTAAATTCCGACCCCCCCCCCAACGGGGGGATTTCATTTGGTAAGGGGGGGGGTTGAACTCAAACACCCCTGGCTCCGCCCATGTGTATATATATATATATATATATATATATATATATATATATATATATATATATATATATATATATTGATTACCATATATATATATATATATATATATATATATATATATATATATATATAAGCACATACGCATTTTTATGTATGTAAAATTTTAAAGTAAAAACATAAAAGTCACCTTACTGTAATTCATCAATCTATTTTGTCAGAGTTACACCCCCCTCGTCTATGTGTATTCCTGGGTATGGGCTAGAATGGATGATCAAATGAGCGGTAGCATTAGGGACCTCGCAGGCCCGCGATAAGCTACTCTGAGCTACATTATGGACCTACCTTTATCATCATCTACAACAGAACTGACCATTGTATGATCAGAAGAGGTCATCATAGCAGCCTTATTCCAGTCTTGACCAGTGCCAGTTTCCCCAAAGACTTTACGATGACCATCTGATTGAGAAACCATGCAAAAAAATAATTTGTCAATAAAATTAAAATTAATTTTTCATTCCATCTGTAAGTAGCGGTCAGATTATGCTACTTCACTATCCAATGCCACATCACACTTTTAATGTCCCTCAATTGTCGAGGGGTATCTGTGGCAGTATGTGGTCAAAACTAGTAGTGACTAATGTAAATCTACTCTGTGCAGATGCTATGCAAATGAACAAGAATTTCATTCAAACTTATAATTAACAAGATTACAAAGAGAGTTTAAGTTGTCACATAGAACCACAAAAATATATATATCTATATAGTTAAATTTTGACGACCTCTACTCTTGGCTGCCCCCACCCGCCCTCCACTCGTTACGTCAAGGACCACTAAAAAAAAAGATATTCGTGGTGCTTGGACATTTAGTTTGCAACATTCATTTTGTATCTCTCTAAGGGTTCTGTAGTTTCTGTTTCAATAGACTGCCACTTTCTGAAAGAGAAAACAGAAAGCTTACGTCCTTGCTCAGATCTACAAAACAAAAGGTTCATACCAATGACCATCGTGATGGAAGTTCGAAGCGTATAGCACACGAGAAGGCAGCCATATCTCACAACAGCTAGCACCCGAGCAAGCAGCCATATCTCACAACAGCTAGCACCCGAGCAAGCAGCCATATCTCACAACAGCTAGCACCCGAGCAAGCAGCCATATCTCACAACAGCTAGCACCCGAGCAAGCAGCCATATCTCACAACAGCTAGCACCCGAACAGGCAGCCATATCTCACAACAGCTAGCACCCGAACAGGCAGCCATATCTCACAACAGCTAGCACCCGACCAGGCAGCCATATTTCACAGCACATAACACCCGAGCAGGCAGCCATATTTCACAGCACATAACACCCGAGCAGGCAGCCATATTTCACAGCACATAACACCCGAGCAGGCAGCCATATTTCACAGCACATAACACCCGAGCAAATCTTATGTTCATGTATAAAGAGAGCAAGCCTCTAGTTGTTGATTATTCAATATCGTTGTCAAGTAGTCTAGACTCTTGACTAAAGAACAATAGTTTAACGAAAGTGTAATATTTTTTATTGAGACAACCGGAAAACATAAACAATTTAAACAACAACAACAAAACAAAACTTTTACGAAGTGTGCATGTAACAATTCGTTTGGATAAGTCATGTAATTAAATTTGTAATTCAGTTAGACCATAGACTCTAGACCAACAACAATAAATCTGTGCGATTAGAAATATTTTTACCAATAGTTTTTGTTTAGCTCTATTTCATTCTTTTAGCTTTCTCAATGCGCTATGCTCTATCAGCTTATTCAAGTACAATTTATACCCTTGTTCGAGATACCAAACAAAATAATTAATTACCTTAGCTAATTAACTAATTGGTTAATTTTTTAAAAATGATTCTTGTTTTGTCAGGTAAAAGAAAAAATTGAGTAAAATCGCAGCTTGATCCGGGGTGTCGTTGAAATAACGTTTACAATCGTAATACAAGACAGACAGACAGTGTGAGTTGATATCTATGGCATCCTTCAGTCGCGAAGCGACTATGGAACATCTCATGGAAATGAGATGAATGCCTGGGCATTAGCTATGGTCAGAACGATGTCGCCCACACATCAGTTCCCCACACTCCACGCAGCTGATGTATCCAAAGGAACGGCAGTGCCGCTACAGTTTGGGGTCAGCGGCGTCGCAGGTTCTGCCAGAGTGTAGGACTGGGTGCTGCAAAGGGTCTCCAGCTCCTGATTTTTCCTCAGGGTTGACTGCCGAAGCCATTCCCATGTTGGGTATATACAGCTGCAAGGCAACAGAGGTTTGAGTTGATATAAGCTTTGTAATAATCACTAAGAAAAAAGGACAAATCGTTTAGAATTGAGACAATAATTAGCTTCGAGAAGATAAAAACTCATGAGAATGTATTAGGCCTACAAAAAACTTACGAGAATGTATTAGGCCTACATAAAACTCACGAGACAGTATTAGGCCTACATAAAACTCACGAGACAGTATTAGGCCTACATAAAAAATGAGACTGTATTAGGCCTACAAAAAACTCATGAGACATTATTAGACCTACATAAAACTCATGAGACTGTATTAGACCTACATAAAACTCATGGGACTGTATTAAGCCTACACAAAACTCACGAGACTGTATTAGTTCTAGAAAAAACTCATAGGACTGTATAGGCATACAGAGATTCATGAGACTGTATTTGGTCTTCACAAAACTATAATGTGGCTGCATTAGGCCTACAATGACATTACCCTACCTGTGGAGATGTTTTGTATTTTTCAAGCCAATCAATTTGAATAAAACAGTTATCAGCCCAATAAAACAAAATGTAAATGTATTGATTTCTCATATCACTCCAACGACAAGATTTTAGGGGCAGGGGTCTACCAGGTTAGACTAATGTAAAACTGAATAGGAGTTTCCCTATTTCCTTTGATTACACCAATGACAATGGTAGGATGAAACAGTCTACACATCCAATTCTGTACTAGTGAGTGAAATGGACTTCTGTAATGTCCTGGAGACAGACTCTTCAACGTTTGAACAAAGACATTCCAGATAACATTTTTTTTTATAAACTTGAAGCCATTTCATTTGATTAACAAAGAGGTTTAAATTATGGCCACGAAGAAAATTACAAATGAAGCAAAAAGCTCTCTCCCATATATACTTATACGATTTATAAAATATAATCATCTCTATTTCAGTATTATATTGGCATACACCAACATATATTCTTTACCTACGACTCGCCTTAATGTTGATTTTTTAAGTATAATAAAAGCCACATAAAAATGAAATTTAAGCGAAAAAAAAAACACCTAATAAACAACACACATCAACTTACCTTGACCTAATTATAGATAGAGAAATTATTACATGACAAATTCCCCCAGCTTAATCCTAGCTCTCAAATCGAATCAGTTAATGTCAGTGACACAGTGCGAACATTGGAATGGTATTCTTTAACGTCCGACTATCAGCAAATTGCCCCGAGAGACCAACCGATCAATACACAAACACAAACTCAAAGGCACACACTGGGTAGACACGATTGGGTGGATGACACGCCTGACACAGAGCTGGTCTATTTAAGAATGGTGACTAGTTGAAGCATATCCGGGTTAAGATAAAAGTCACTGTCTAAATCTCACGTGGTTGTAAATCTGGATTGTATGTTTTATGTGGCAGTAACTTACAACTTGAACTCACAGTATCTCAAACTGATAGACCTAGATGATACAAGCCTTGAAAAAACTTTTTATTTGAAAGAAAACACTGTTGCTTCCAGGCTAGACATAATTCATTGAAGACTTAAATTTCTAGCATTATTATATTACCTTTGATTAGATTAGCACATTTCTAATATTGTATCAGCAATCACTACAAAATTCACTTCTAGCATTATGACATCTTATTGTGTCTGATGTTCTAGTGATGTGTAAACTGAATTTGGCAACTGAAAAGCGAAACAGTGTTCTTAAAATAGTAAAGCCAGATCTGCAACTTAATCTCATGAAACACCCGTTGAATAATCATCTCAACCAATTCAGAGTTGTGAAAGTACATACCTAAATCCAAATTTAATTTACAATGCCTTGGTTATTCATAAAATATTTGCATCTTGAGTTTACTTTTAATAGCCCTTCCTCCCTCACTCCCTCACTTCCTCCCTCACTCCCTCACTTCCTCCCTCACTTCCTCACTTCTAGAGGAGGTTGGTGAGGAAGGCTGTCAATGGAGGATACAAACAAATATAGGATGACAAATGGGAGTGTTATAGCTGGTTGTTCCACTGACTTATACAAATATAGGATGACAAATGTTATAGCTGGTTGTTCCACTGACTTATACAAATATAGGATGACAAATGGGAGTGTTATAGCTGGTTGTTCCACTGACTTATACAAATATAGGATGACAAATGGGAGTGTTATAGCTGGTTGTTCCACTGACTTATACAAATATAGGATGACAAATGTTATAGCTGGTTGTTCCACTGACTTATACAAATACAGGATGACAAATGGGAGTGTTATAGCTGGTTGTTCCACTGACTTATACAAATATAGGATGACAAATGTTATAGCTGGTTGTTCCACTGACTTATTCAAATATAGGATGACAAATGTTATAGAAAGTTGTTCCACTGACTTATACAAATATAGGATGACAAATGTTATAGCTGGTTGTTCCACTGACTTATACAAAGATAGGATGACAAATGTTATAGCTGGTTGTTCCACTGACTTATAGAAATATAGGATGACAAATGGGAGTGTTATAGCTGGTTGTTCCACTGACTTATACAAATATAGGATGACAAATGTTATAGCTGGTTGTTCCACTGACTTATACAAATACAGGATGACAAATGGGAGTGTTATAGCTGGTTGTTCCACTGACTTATACAAATATAGGATGACAAATGTTATAGCTGGTTGTTCCACTGACTTATTCAAATATAGGATGACAAATGTTATAGAAAGTTGTTCCACTGACTTATACAAATATAGGATGACAAATGTTATAGCTGGTTGTTCCACTGACTTATACAAAGATAGGATGACAAATGTTATAGCTGGTTGTTCCACTGACTTATAGAAATATAGGATGACAAATGGGAGTGTTATAGCTGGTTGTTCCACTGACTTATACAAATATAGGATGACAAATGTTATAGCTGGTTGTTCCACTGACTTATACAAATATAGGATGACAAATGGGAGTGTTATAGCTGGTTGTTCCACTGACTTATACAAATATAGGATGACAAATGTTATAGCTGGTTGTTCCACTGACTTATACAAATATAGGATGACAAATGTTATAGCTGGTTGTTCCACTGACTTATACAAATATAGGATGACAAATGTTATAGCTGGTTGTTCCACTGACTTATACAAATATAGGATGACAAATGTTATAGCTGGTTGTTCCACTGACTTATACAAATATAGGATGACAAATGGAGTGTTATAGCTGGTTGTTCCACTGACTTATACAAATATAGGATGACAAATGGAGTGTTATAGCTGGTTGTTCCACTGACTTATACAAATATAGGATGACAAATGTTATAGCTGGTTGTTCCACTGACTTATACAAATATAGGATGACAAATGTTATAGCTGGTTGCTCCACTGACTTATACAAATATAGGATGACAAATGGGAGTGTTATAGCTGGTTGTTCCACTGACTTATACAAACAAATATAGGATGACAAATGGAGTGTTATAACTGGTTGTTCCACTGACTTATACAAATTGCAACAAAAAAAAATGGTTCATGTCAAATTAGCCAAAATTGCATATCTTTAGGCCCTTCTGGGATTCAAGGGCATAGGATGTGTGTGAGTTGTTTGTGTGTGTGTAGCGGATGCTGTTCCATTGGAAGATACACAGGTCAAATGTTAGAGATTTCATTGTATGAATACAACACTATAATGTGTTTTGCTGTGAGGGCGTTCGAATACAGGCAGAGAAGAAGGAGGAAAATACTTTATTTAGGACCACAAGTGATGGACCAATCAAATGTTTGTGTAAAGTCTGAAACCACTCATTGTGGGCCGTTCAATTGAAAGATAAAAGAGACGCACACACACACACACAAAGACATGTTGGATTGGGGGGGGGAGCGCTTTCACTTGAGCCGTTCTGATGGAGACTAAAAAAGTCTTCCGGGAACATTAAAACTATAACAACTATTTGCACCGTAGCGTAGCACGGGGATCTACTAGTCTTTGTATAGTTGTGAGCAATCTTTTTTGAAATGATCCAAAACACGATCAGCTTCGTACATAGTTTCCATTGTATATGAAACTCAACTCTTACTAACCCACTGTAGTCTTTAAAATAAACAAATCATTATTATGGTCAGTCAAATGTGCACTTATAATTTTGTACAACTGTTAGCGAAAATGTGCACCTTACTGGGATCCAATGTGTTCACTTATATAAGTTATTTAAATAACGTATTGTCCACTGGTGTATCTTTAGATCCAATATCTGGTAGCTAAAAGAATTTAAGAAATATATTGGTAGACTCTGAGATGTCCAAAACTAATGTCTCCAACAATACCAGCTAATCCAAACAGAAACTCTGAGATGTCCAAAACTAATGTCTCCAACAATACCAGCTAGTCCAAACAGAAACTCTGAGATGTCCAAAACTAATGTCTTTAACAATACCAGCTAGTCAAAACTAATGTCTCCAACCATACCAGCTATGTCAAAACAGAAAGTTAACAATTCGAACCTAAAGCGAGATTCGATCTTAAAATGTTTATATTGAATTTTGACGCTCTTACTAATAGCCACCTTCCTTTTTTTTCCTAATCAGTCACTTCTACTTCTACATCTCCTTCTAATAATAAAGCTTGTCCTCAAGTCCAAAGATTAACGAGGAACGCGCCCCAGCTGTGACCTACATATTTTGCCACAACTAGCGCAAGCATAACCATGGTCCGACGGTGGTCAATTTAGAGTGTTAATCTCTAGCTAATAGAAAATAGTTTAAAATTAAATCATCTTTCAAATAAGAAAACCATGAACTGATTATTGAACACTCCTTCGTGTCAGCAACCAACCTAACCAGTTTTTATAACATTTTAATTATATCATTCTGAAATGGTAGTATTAACTGCAATGAATGAAAAGTGCTGCCATTCAGCTGGTTCTTGATCATATTTCAGAAATGTCATCTCAACCAAATGACAGCCTGCAGGCAAAGGACAAGCCGACTACACCAGACTTGGAAAACAGCTCTCTGTCAGATATTTCAGAAGTCAACACTGGCCGGTCCAACTCACAAGAAAGCACAATACAGTGCACTAGTCGGAATCACTTGGAAGATGATTATGACTTGATTCAAGAAATTAAAGATTTAGATTTTGGATTCTATGAGCCATTAGATGGCAATTTGTCTGAGAGATTGTATCAAATGAAACAAGAATTACTTCAACTTCAAGAGCTAGAGAAGAAAGAGTCTAGCAAGACAGGATTCTCTCAAGACGTTGAACAGAAACAAACTATTCCACATGATACAGGCAACAGGTCTGAAGTTATGCCCAACAAGCGTGGTCGTCCAATTAAAGAATACAAGATGGAGTCTGAGAGTGAAGAGATGCCAGAACCAAAGAGTTATTTATCTGTGGACAGCTTTGATCCAGCTGAAGAACAGAGTCTACCGCCAAATCAGGCTACAGATGTAAGAAGAGTCTCGTTTCAAAACTTGACGTTAGAAGAATCTCCTCGTCTAGACAATCATTCTGCTGCTTCTCCTAAATTGTCTCCTGTCAACATGAGTGAGGGATTAAGAAAATACAGACGTAGATCCCAGATGATGATCCCATCAGATATTCCTTCTGAGATCCCATTTAAAAATCGACATTTTGAAAATGAGATTAGGATAAAAGACACATTAAATTTTATCAAGCGTCGCCTGTCTGAGCACCAGCTTCAGCAAGAAGAACAGACATCTCACATGAACCGTAAAGTTTCTTCCAGTCCTGGAATTTACCAAGATGATATCGTTCAAACAAAAGTCACTGAAAGTAATTATTCACTTTCACTTAATTATAAAAAAGGTAAGGCCGAAAGGTCCAGCAGGGACAGCCTTTTGATGACGCCTCCACAACACAGCTACTCTCGAATGTCCAGCCAAGAAAGTGAAGGGGGTGTGGTCATCAACTTTGACCGAGGACTCAGCGAGGAGGAGATTGATGAGTATCTTGGAAATATTCCTCCCCACCAAAGAGAATCTGGAATGTCACCAATACCTAAATTGACACCATGTGCCCCACGAATGTCAGGGTTTCGCAGAAGTCAATCTCTACCATCTTCCTCACATTTCCAAGAAACGTATTCAGACTTGAGTGGGGCAGACTCCGACGAAAGTTTACCGTCCTACGTTCCAATAAAGAAACAAAAACAGAACTTGAAGCAAGGCAGAGGCGTGGACACGAGGACTAAATCCAAACAAGTTGTGGGTAAGTTGTGTTTAGTGGGTCTTAATAAATAATCAGGATTTCTATTATTATTTGGTAAGGGCTGAAGTCCACTAGATGATCTAAATTTGTTGGTAAGAACGTAGTCTCTTGAAAATTGGTTTAAACAATGTAACTTCCTAATTCACAAATCCAATTCATCGGGTTCTTTAAAGAAGTATTTTAAAATCTCTTTTTTGTGCGTTCGACCACTGTATAAATGTGATGCATCAATCATTAAGTTAGATTGACACAAAGATGATCTGCCAAGCTAGTCTAATTCAGATATCTTACATTTTTGTTGATAATGTAGACCTGACAAATATTTTATTCCATATTGATAGCGCCGAAATAATCCAGTTTTGACATACTTGGTTGTATTTGCCCCTTGGTATAATTTGAATCCTTTAGCATAACCTGTGCGGCTGAATGCATATCGCATTTATTTCTTACTCTGATATATTCTAATCAATCTCTTCTCTAAGACCTAGATTTCCACAAGCTTGCCAACTATGGTTCCAGTAGGAAAGCGTTATCAGCTTCTCTCACAAGTTTGATAGACTCACATCTAGCGGCACACATTCGAAAAGATTCCATCGCTCTTTTCAACGTGAAACAGGGTGGCATTGGTCAAAAGTTAAGAAGACTGTCTCAAGTGTCTATAGCTGAGTTAGAACAGATGCGACTGAAACATGTAAGTGTTGAAAAGTCACAATAGTGTATTCATTCAATCAAGGGATTTAATTTTTTTTTTCATTCACTAAAATGTTCTGAGTTCTGTACAGCAAACTGAAAGTTCTAGATGTGTATTAGAACTTTCGCTTGCAATGTTTTTACATTAGGAACTATGGACACACGTGCTACTGTAGTCTACTGAGAAAAGGTTCTAGAATGATTTATTGCTTGTTTTGATGTACGGTGCAATAGACTCAATAGAGGGCATACATGTTCAACACTCATACGTGTATGCAACTACTGAGAAAAAAAACACACACACAATAACTTTGCTACGGGTCCGAAGATTAATGAGGAATGCAGCATTTCCCGTGGCTAAGCAGCCCCAGCTGTAACTTACATATTTTGCCACATCCAGGGCCAATCCATTGTTTTTGGTAGCCGATTAATTAAGATTCTCTTTTCGCCGTCTGCGTTTGTCCTCGGCAGTGGATTTTCTTTTGGTCTCAAATGTGAATGCCGCGTCCTTTGTGAGTAGCCTACAGCTGTCTCGTTTTGAGGCCTCATGCAACCAGGTGCTCTTTTCTATGTCAGCTAAGGCAAGTTGTCGCTTAAGCTGGTCTTTAAAGCGTTTCCGTTGGGCACCTCTGTTACGTAGACCATCTTATAGCTCACAAAAAAAAGACTCCTTTGGCATACGTTCGTCTCTCATACGGCATATGTACCCTGCTCAGTGTAACTGTCGGACCATTAGAAGTCCCTCTATACTATCTATACCGGCGTTCGTAAGCACATCGCTGTTTGTAGTGCAGTCTTGACACCCTTTGTCCATGATAGAGTGAAAGCATCTTTGGTATAAGCGCTCAAGTAGTCTTAGTATTAAATATATATTATATGCAATCCTAAAATACCACTGACTGGTTGATTGATTAAGAAATCTCTTAAACTAGCAAATTTCGTACAAAGGTTTATTACTTAGGTGCTCACTAAGAAGCCATATCAACGGATTCGCCACCTAAACAAACAAATAAGCAAAAAACACAACACAACAAACAACAACAAAAAAACCCGCAAGCTTTCTATTACAACTTTGTATTTTATTTTTATTATTTCCCCGAAAGTCCGCAATCTAAACTATAAAGTAGAAAGTAAGGAGTATGTATGTATGTATGTCCCGCATTGAAATAAAAACCGTTTGACCAATCTTGAAAAAACTTGGAATACATGTTCCTTGGGTACAAACTGGGACGTAGTGTATGTATTGTAGCATTAAAACAAACTTAAGACCGTCAAAATAAAAAGGTTGACCAACTCTATGAAAGTATTATAATTTCATCAATCTAGACCATGCTTACCATGTATAAATCGAAATAATCTAGATCTAGATTGTAGATCTAATTTTTAAAATTACACTTTGCTCAGATAGTTTTTTACTTTAACACATGAAAATATAAAAATATAGTCTATTGATTTCATCATTTAATAAAAATTAACCTTCAAATTTGTGTTTCAAATGCATTTTTACATAAATTCGTTTCTTTCTTATATCTGCAAATTTAGAATTCCTGAAGTACATTCTTTCATTAGACAATACCGAAATGTTACACATCTCTCTATTCTTAGGTCTAAAACTCTATTTCAACTCTAAGATGATAGAACTTCTCTTCGCAAAGATAATTTTATAATTAAACACATGAACATACTAATTATAGTCTATTCATTTCATATTTTAATCAAATTAACATTCAAATTTGATCGATTACAATTAATAAATCTAAATTGATATTTCCTTTGTTCTGATGAAAAAATGCCCTCCCCCCCCCACAAAAAAATGTAATCTAGGGAACGGAAAGGAGGACCTTCGTCCCCCAGGCCTCTGGTCTTGTAGTGTCTTGTAGTGTCTTGAAGTGTCTCTATCCCCCAGGCCTCTGGTCTTGTAGTGTCTTGAAGTGTCTTGTAGTGTCTCTAGTGTCTTGTAGTGTCTCTAGTGTCTTGTAGTGTCTTGTAGTGTCTCTAGTGTCTTGTAGTGTCTCTGCCCCCCAGGCCTCTGGTCTTGTAGTGTCTCTAGTGTCTTGTAGTGTCTCTGTCCCCCAGGCCTCTCTCTGGTATTGTAGTGTCTCTTGTGTCCTGTAGTGTCTCTGTCCCCCAGGCCTCTGGTCTTGTAGTGTCTTGTAGTGTCTTGTAGTGTCTCTTTCCCCCAGGCCTCTCTCTGGTCTTGTAGTGTCTCTGTCCCTCAGGCCTCTCTCTGGTCTTGTAGTGTCTCTTTCCCCCAGGCCTCTGGTCTTGTAGTGTCTCTGTCCCCCAGGCCTCTAGTCTTCTAGTGTCTCTGTACCCCAGGCCTCTCTCTGGTTTTCTAGTGTCTCTGTCCCCTAGGCCTCTGGTCTTGTAGTGTCTTTGTCCTCCAGGGCTCTGGTCTTGTAGTGTCTCTGTCCCCCAGGCCTCTGGTCTTGTAGTGTCTCTGTCCCCCTGGCCTCTGGTTCTGTAGTGTCTCTAACACTTTCCCCCAGGCCTCTGGTCTTGTAGTGTCTCTGTCCCCCAGACCTCTGGTCTTGTAGTGTCTCTGTCCCCCAGTCCTCTGGTCTTGTAGTGTCTCTGTCCCCCAGGCCTCTGGTCTTGTAGTGTCTCTGTTCCCCAGGCCTCTGGTCTTGTAGTGTCTCTGTCCCCCAGGCCTCTGGTCTTATAGTGTCTCTGTCCCCCAGGCCTCTGGTCTTGTAGTGTCCCTGTCCCCCAGGCCTCTCTCTGGTCTTGTAGTGTCTCTGTCCCCCAGGCCTCTGGTCTTGTAGTGTCTTGTAGTGTCTTGTAGTGTCTCTGTCCCCCAGGCCTCTGGTCTTGTAGTGTCTCTGTCCCCCAGGCCTCTCTCTGATCTTGTAGTGTCTCTGTCCCCCAGGCCTCTCTCTGGTCTTGTAGTGTCTCTGTCCCATAGGCCTCTCTCTGGTCTTGTAGTGTCTCTGTCCCCCAGGCCTCTGGTCTTGTAGTGTCCCTATCCCCCAGGCCTCTCTCTGGTCTTGTAGTGTCTCTGTCCCCCAGGCCTGTCTCTGGTCTTGTAGTGTCTCTGTCCCCCAGGGCTCTGGTCTTGTAGTGTCTTTTAGTGTCTCTGTCACCCAGGGCTCTGGTCTTGTAGTGTCTTATAGTGTCACTAACACTGTCCCCCAGGCCTCTGGTCTTGTAGTGTCTCTAACACTGTCCCCCAGGCCTCTGGTCTTGTAGTGTCTCTAACACTGTCCCCCAGGCCTCTGGTCTTGTAGTGTCTCTAACACTGTCCCCCAGGCCTCTGGTCTTGTAGTGTATCTGTCCCCCAGGCCTCTCTTTTGGACTTGTAGTGTCTCTGTCCCCCAGGCCTCTCTCTGGTCTTGAAGTGTCTCTGTCCACCAGGCCTCTCTCTGGTCTTGTAGTGTCTCTGTCCCCCAGGCCTCTCTCTGGTCTTGTAGTGTCTCTATCCCCCAGGCCTCTAGTCTTGTAGTGTCTCTGTCCCCCAGGCCTCTGGTCTTGTAGTGTCTCTGTCCCCCAGGCCTCTGGTCTATGCCCTCCCCCCCACAAAAAAATGTAATCTAGGGAACGGAAAGGAGGACCTTCGTCCCCCAGGCCTCTGGTCTTGTAGTGTCTTGTAGTGTCTTGAAGTGTCTCTATCCCCCAGGCCTCTGTTCTTGTAGTGTCTTGAAGTGTCTTGTAGTGTCTATAGTGTCTTGTAGTGTCTTGTAGTGTCTTGTAGTGTCTTGTAGTGTCTCTAGTGTCTTGTAGTGTCTTGTAGTGTCTCTAGTGTCTTGTAGTGTCTTGTAGTGTCTCTGTCCCCCAGGCCTCTGGTCTTGTAGTGTCTCTAGTGTCTTGTAGTGTCTCTGTCCCCCAGGCCTCTCTCTGGTATTGTAGTGTCTCTTGTGTCCTGTAGTGTCTCTGTCCCCCAGGCCTCTGGTCTTGTAGTGTCTCTGTCCCCCAGGCCTCTGGTCTTGTAGTGTCTCTGTCCCCCTGGCCTCTGGTTCTGTAGTGTCTCTAACACTTTCCCCCAGGCCTCTGGTCTTGTTGTGTCTCTGTCCCCCAGACCTCTGGTCTTGTAGTGTCTCTGTCTCCCAGTCCTCTGGTCTTGTAGTGTCTCTGTCCTCCAGGCCTCTGGTCTTGTAGTGTCTCTGTTCCCCAGGCCTCTGGTCTTGTAGTGTCTCTGTCCCCCAATCCTCTGGTCTTATAGTGTCTCTGTCCCCCCAGGCCTCTGGTCTTGTAGTGTCCCTGTCCCCCAGGCCTCTCTCTGGTCTTGTAGTGACTCTGTCCCCCAGGCCTCTGGTCTTGTAGTGTCTTGTAGTGTCTTGTAGTGTCTCTGTCCCCCAGGCCTCTCTCTGATCTTGTAGTGTCTCTGTCCCCCAGGCCTCTCTCTGATCTTGTAGTGTCTCTGTCCCCCAGGCCTCTCTCTGGTCTTGTAATGTCTCTGTCCCATAGGCCTCTCTCTGGTCTTGTAGTGTCTCTGTCCCCCAGGCCTCTGGAATTGTAGTGTCTCTGTCCCCCAGCTCTCTGGTCTTGTAGTGTCTCTGTCCCACAGGCCTCTGGTCTTGTAGTGTCTCTATCCCTCAGGCCTCTGGTCTTGTAGTGTCTATGTGCCCCAGGCCTCTGGTTATGTAGTGTGTCATTCTGCCAGGCCTCTGGTCTTGTAGTGTCTCTGTATCCCAGGCCTCTGGTCTTGTAGTGTCTCTGTCCCCAGGCCTCTGGTCTTGTAGTGTCTCTATCCCTCAGCCCTCTGGTCTTGTAGTGTCTCTGTCCCCCAGGCCTCTGGTCTTGTAGTGTCTCTATCCCCCAGGCCTCTGGTCTTGTAGTGTCTCTGTCTCCCAGGCCTCTGGTTATGTAGTGTGTCATTCTGCCAGGCCTCTGGTCTTGTATAGTCTCTGTATCCCAAGCCTCTGGTCTTGTAGTGTCTCTGTCCCCCAGGCCTCTGGTCTTGTAGTGTCTCTTTCCCCCAGGCCTCTGGTCTTGTAGTGTCTCTGTCCCCCAGGCCTCTGGTTATGTAGTGTGTCATTCTGCTAGGCCTCTGGTCCTGTAGTGTCTCTGTATCCCAGGCCTCTGGTCTTGTAGTGTCTCTGTCCCTCAGGCCTCTGGTCTTGTAGTGTCTCTGTCCCCCAGGGCTCTGGTCTTGTAGCGTCTCTAACACTGTCCCCCAGGCCTCTGGTCTTGTAGTGTCTCTAACACTGTCCCCCAGGCCTCTGGTCTTGTAGTGTCTCTAACACTGTCCCCCAGGCCTCTGATCTTGTAGTGTCTCTGTCCCCCAGGCCTCTGGTCTTGTAGTGTCTCTAACACTGTCCCCCAGGCCTCTCTCTGGTCTTGTAGTGTCTCTGTCCCCCAGGCCTCTCTCTGGTCTTGTAGTGTCTCTGTCCCCCAGACCTCTCTCTGGTCTTGTAGTGTCTCTGTCCCCCAGGCCTCTCTCTGGTCTTGTAGTGTCTCTGTCCCCCAGGCCTCTGGTCTTGTAGTGTCTCTGTCCCCCAGGCCTCTGGTCTTGTAGTGTCTCTGTCCCCCAGGCCTCTGGTCTTGTAGTGTCTCTGTCCCCCAGGCCTCTGGTCTTGTAGTGTCTCTGTCCCCCAGGCCTCTGGTCTTGTAGTGTCTCTATCCCCCAGGCCTCTGGTCTTGTAGTGTCTATGTGCCCCAGGCCTCTGGTTATGTAGTGTGTCATTCTGCCAGGCCTCTGGTCTTGTAGTGTCTCTGTATCCCAGGCCTCTGGTCTTGTAGTGTCTCTGTCCCCCAGGCCTCTGGTCTTGTAGTGTCTGTATCATGCCAGGCCTCTCGTCTTGTAGTGTCTCTGTCCCCCAGGCCTCTGGTTATGTAGTGTGTCATTCTGCCTGGCCTCTGGTCTTGTAGTGTCTCTGTATCCCAGGCCTCTGGTCTTGTAGTGTCTCTGTCCCCCAGGCCTCTGGTCTTGTAGTGTCTCTGTCCCCCAGGGCTCTGGTCTTGTAGTGTCTTGTAGTGTCTCTGTCACCCAGGGCTCTGATCTTGTAGTGTCTCTGTCCCCCAGGCCTCTCTCTGGTCTTGTAATGTCTCTGTCCCATAGGCCTCTCTCTGGTCTTGTAGTGTCTCTGTCCCCCAGGCCTCTGGACTTGTAGTGTCTCTGTCCCCCAGGCCTCTGGTCTTGTAGTGTCTCTGTCCCCCAGGCCTCTGGTCTTGTAGTGTCTTTATCCCCCAGGCCTCTGGTCTTGTAGTGTCTCTGTCCCCCAGGCCTCTGGTTATGTAGTGTGTCATTCTGCCAGGCCTCTGGTCTTGTAGTGTCTCTGTATCCCAGGCCTCTGGTCTTGTAGTGTCTCTGTCCCTCAGGCCTCTGGTCTTGTAGTGTCTCTGTCCCCCAGGGCTCTGGTCTTGTAGTGTCTTGTAGTGTCTGTGTCACCCAGGGCTCTGGTCTTGTAGTGTCTTATAGTGTCTCTAATACTGTCCCCCCAGGCCTCTGGTCTTGTAGTGTCTCTAACACTGTCCCCCAGGCCTCTGGTCTTGTAGTGTCTCTAACACTGTCCCCCAGGCCTCTCTCTGGTCTTGTAGTGTCTCTGTCGCCCAGACCTCTCTCCGGTCTTGTAGTGTCTCTGTCCCCCAGGCCTCTCTCTGGTCTTGTAGTGTCTCTGTCCCCCAGGCCTCTCTCTGGTCTTGTAGTGTCTCTGTCCCCCAGGCCTCTGGTCTTGTAGTGTCTCTGTCCCCCAGGCCTCTGGTCTTGTAGTGTCTCTGTCCCCCAGGCCTCTGGTCTTGTAGTGTCTCTATCCCCCAGGCCTCTGGTCTTCTAGTGTCTATGTGCCCCAGGCCTCTGGTTATGTAGTGTGTCATTCTGCCAGGCCTCTGGTCTTGTAGTGTCTCTGTATCCCAGGCCTCTGGTCTTGTAGTGTCTCTGTCCCCCAGGCCTCTGGTCTTGTAGTGTCTGTATCATGCCAGGCCTCTGGTCTTGTAGTGTCTCTGTCCCCCAGGCCTCTGGTTATGTAGTGTGTTATTCTGCCTGGCCTCTGGTCTTGTAGTGTCTCTGTATCCCAGGCCTCTGGTCTTGTAGTGTCTCTGTCCCCCAGGCCTCTGGTCTTGTAGTGTCTCTGTCCCCCAGGGCTCTGGTCTTGTAGTGTCTTGTAGTGTCTCTGTCACCCAGGGCTCTGATCTTGTAGTGTCTCTGTCCCCCAGGCCTCTCTCTGGTCTTGTAATGTCTCTGTCCCATAGGCCTCTCTCTGGTCTTGTAGTGTCTCTGTCCCCCAGGCCTCTGGACTTGTAGTGTCTCTGTCCCCCAGGCCTCTGGTCTTGTAGTGTCTCTGTCCCCCAGGCCTCTGGTCTTGTAGTGTCTTTATCCCCCAGGCCTCTGGTCTTGTAGTGTCTCTGTCCCCCAGGCCTCTGGTTATGTAGTGTGTCATTCTGCCAGGCCTCTGGTCTTGTAGTGTCTCTGTATCCCAGGCCTCTGGTCTTGTAGTGTCTCTGTCCCTCAGGCCTCTGGTCTTGTAGTGTCTCTGTCCCCCAGGGCTCTGGTCTTGTAGTGTCTTGTAGTGTCTGTGTCACCCAGGGCTCTGGTCTTGTAGTGTCTTATAGTGTCTCTAATACTGTCCCCCCAGGCCTCTGGTCTTGTAGTGTCTCTAACACTGTCCCCCAGGCCTCTGGTCTTGTAGTGTCTCTAACACTGTCCCCCAGGCCTCTCTCTGGTCTTGTAGTGTCTCTGTCGCCCAGACCTCTCTCCGGTCTTGTAGTGTCTCTGTCCCCCAGGCCTCTCTCTGGTCTTGTAGTGTCTCTGTCCCCCAGGCCTCTCTCTGGTCTTGTAGTGTCTCTGTCCCCCAGGCCTCTGGTCTTGTAGTGTCTCTGTCCCCCAGGCCTCTGGTCTTGTAGTGTCTCTGTCCCCCAGGCCTCTGATCTTGTAGTGTCTCTGTCCCCCAGGCTTCTGGTCTTGTGGTGTCTCTAAAACTGTCCCCCAGGCCTCTGGTTATGTAGTGTCTCTGTCCCCCAGGCCTCTTGTCTTTTGGTGTCTCTAAAACTGTCCATCAGGCCTCTGGTCTTGTAGCGTCTCTGTCCTTCAGGCCTCTGGTCTTGTAGTGTCTCTGTCCCCCAGGCCTCTGGTCTTGTAGTGTCTCTAACACTGTCCCCCAGGCCTCTGGTCTTAAAGTGTCTTTAACACTGTCACCCAGGCTTCTGGTCTTGTAATGTCTCTGTCCCCAAGGCCTCTGGTCTTGTAGTGTCTCTGTCCCCCAGGCCTGTGGTCTTGTAGTGTCTCTAACACTGTCCCCCAGGCCTCTTCTCTTGTAGTGTCTCTAACACTGTCCCCCAGGCTTCTGGTCTTGTAGTGTCTCTAACACTGTCCCCCAGGCCTCTGGTCTTGTAGTGTCTCTAACACTGCCCCCCAGGCATCTGGTCTTGTAGTGTCTCTAATACTTTCCCCTAGGCGTCTGGTCTTGTAGTGTCTCTAATACTGTCCCAATGGCCTCTCTCTAGTCTTGTAGTGTCTCTAATACTGTCCCCCAGGCCTCTGGTCTTGTAGTGTCTCTAACACTGTCCCCCAGGCCTCTGGTCTTGTAGTGTCTCTGTCCCCCAGGCCTCTGGTCTTGTAGTGTCTCTAACACTGTCCCCCAGGCCTCTGGTCTTGTAGTGTCTCTAGCACTTTCCTCCAGGCCTCTGGTCTTGTAGTGTCTCTAATACTGTCCCCCAAGCCTCTCTCTGGTCTTGTAGTGTCTCTGTCGCCCAGACCTCTCTCTGGTCTTGTAGTGTCTCTGTCCCCCAGGTCTCTCTCTTGTCTTGTAGTGTCTCTGTCCCCCAGGCCTCTCTCTGGTCTTGTAGTGTCTCTGTCCCCCAGGCCTCTGGTCTTGTAGTGTCTCTGTCCCCCAGGCCTCTGGTCTTGTAGTGTCTCTGTCCCCCAGGCCTCTGGTCTTGTAGTGTCTCTGTCCCCCAGGCCTCTGGTCTTGTGGTGTCTCTAAAACTGTCCCCCAGGCCTCTGGTTATGTAGTGTCTCTGTCCCCCAGGCCTCTGGTCTTGTGGTGTCTCTAAAACTGTCCATCAGGCCTCTGGTCTTGTAGCGTCTCTGTCCTTCAGGCCTCTGGTCTTGTAGTTTCTCTGTCCCCCAGGCCTCTGGTCTTGTAGTGTCTTTAACACTGTCCCCCAGGCCTCTGGTCTTAAAGTGTCTTTAACACTGTCACCCAGGCTTCTGGTCTTGTAATGTCTCTGTCCCCAAGGCCTCTGGTCTTGTAGTGTCTGTGTCCCCCAGGCCTGTGGTCTTGTAGTGTCTCTAACACTGTCCCCCAGGCCTCTTGTCTTGTAGTGTCTCTAACACTGTCCCCCAGGCTTCTGGTCTTGTAGTGTCTCTGTCCCCCAGGCCTCTGGTCTTGTGGTGTCTCTAAAACTGTCCCCCAGGCCTCTGGTTATGTAGTGTCTCTGTCCCCCAGGCCTCTGGTCTTGTGGTGTCTCTAAAACTGTCCATCAGGCCTCTGGTCTTGTAGCGTCTCTGTCCTTCAGGCCTCTGGTCTTGTAGTTTCTCTGTCCCCCAGGCCTCTGGTCTTGTAGTGTCTTTAACACTGTCCCCCAGGCCTCTGGTCTTAAAGTGTCTTTAACACTGTCACCCAGGCTTCTGGTCTTGTAATGTCTCTGTCCCCAAGGCCTCTGGTCTTGTAGTGTCTCTGTCCCCCAGGCCTGTGGTCTTGTAGTGTCTCTAACACTGTCCCCCAGGCCTCTTGTCTTGTAGTGTCTCTAACACTGTCCCCCAGGCTTCTGGTCTTGTAGTGTCTCTAACACTGTCCCCCAGGCCTCTGGTCTTGTAGTGTCTCTAACACTGCCCCCCAGGCATCTGGTCTTGTAGTGTCTCTAATACTGTCCCCCAGGCCTCTGGTCTTGTAGTGTCTCTAATACTGTCCCAATGGCCTCTCTCTAGTCTTGTAGTGTCTCTAATACTGTCCCCCAGGCTTCTGGTCTTGTAGTGTCTCTAACACTGTCCCCCAGGCCTCTGGTCTTGTAGTGTCTCTGTCCCCCAGGCCTCTGGTCTTGTAGTGTCTCTAACACTGTCCCCCAGGCCTCTGGTCTTGTAGTGTCTCTAGCACTTTCCTCCAGGCCTCTGGTCTTGTAGTGTCTCTAATACTGTCCCCCAGGCCTCTGGTCTTTTAGTGTCTAATACTGTCCCCCAGGCCTCTCTCTGGTCTTGTAGTGTCTAATACTGTCCCCTAGGGCTCTATCTGGTCTTGTAGTGTCTAATACTGTCCCCCAGGCCTCTGGTCTGGTAGTGTCTAATACTGTCCCCCAGGCCTCTGGTCTTGTAGTGTCTAATACTGTCCCCCAGGCCTCTGGTCTTGTAGTGTCTAATACTGTCCCCCAGGCCTCTGGTCTTGTAGTGTCTTATACTGTCCCCCAGGCCTCTCTCTGGTCTTGTAGTGTCTAATACTGTCCCCCAGGCCTCTGGTCTTGTAGTGTCTAATACTGTCCCCCAGACCTCTGGTCTTGTAGTGTCTAATACTGTTCTTTTTTTTAGCCTTAGGATGTAATCATGTGCAATAAAAAGGTAAAACTAAGCCCAACTGGTCTATCTAGAATTCCAAAGCTGAGACAGTGAAATGGTGAGGTGAGGAAGTAAACGATGCTTAAAAAACGTTGAGATTGACATTGGAATTTTTTGTTAAAAAAGTCAAAAGGTGTGAAAGCAAGGTTTTAGGTCAAAGAGCAACAAAGAGTTTAATAAGGAATTCGATATTGAATTGAAAAGTGGAAAAAAAGTCAAGGATTTCACGTAGGCGTAACATTTTGTGGGCGGGAGAGGAAAAAACGAATAATTAAAGGGATACTAGAATTCATGAGCCAAAAGTATATGTGCTTTTATGTGTCCGGGGGGGGGGCGTTATAAAGCTGGTCATCTTACATTCTTGATGCAATTCAAAAGTCTATGCCGGAGACATTTATGGTGCGCTGGATGAAAACAAAACAAAACGGGTGTTCCAGAGAGAGGGAGGGAGAGAGAGAGAGAGAGAGAGAGAGAGAGAGAGAGAGAAACAGACAGACAGGAAAAGAGTGGGCTGTTTCATTACATTGTAACTGATACAATAATTCACGAGTTTAAAAATATGTTAGGGGATAGTCAAAATGTGGTCATTTCAAATGCGGTGTCACTTGCCTATATGACATCACTTGCCTATATAACATCCCTTGCCTATATGACATCCCTTGCCTATATGACATCCCTTGTTTAATTTTAAACGACAAGAAGATTATCTGGCAATGGTTCAATTTGAAAGCACTGCACTTATGTACATTTCATTCCTCTGCATGTCGTGGCATAGAATCACTGACCCATGGAGATCAATAACAGTGTCTTTTTCTGGATCTTTTTATTGCGTGAAGTTTAAGGAGACCACGTCACCTGGTTATTTATATATCTTCACTCTGCGTGATCAGAAGTTGTATCAATGTCAAGACAAACCTAAGCGTTACACTACCATGTAGGCAATAACTAACTCTAGTCACTTGACAATCAGGAGAGTCTGTGTCATTTTTAGTAAGAGAATGCTTTGATTCTGTTGTTTAAAACGATGTATTGACTCCATCTTCGGAGGAAATTGAAATGTAAAAGATTTCGTTACGCTACTCTGTAAGTAGATATACAAGTTTGATCACTATATAATTTATTGATTTATTTATATTTATTTATTTATTTATATTATTATTATTATTGTTATTATTATTATTCTACGTTAAATTAACCATTCATATGTGGTTGCTAAATAGAAAATGTTGAAAACTGGAAATGATTATTTTTTAGGATTTAAGAACTGGAGCTCATTTAAGCGTTTCATAAATATTGGATTTCCCCCCCCCCCCTCCCATATACATTAAAAAAACAACTAATTAAACAAAATTATTCCCAACCAGTCCAGGTTTTTATGTAAATATGTTCTCAACTACTCTGAGTATAGAATCGTAACTAGATCTCCACTAACTGATAAATGCATACACATAATGAGTAGCAGTACCCTCTATAGTATCTCCCACCAATACAAAGTGTTAATGAACTTTCTGTCCAACTAAACTCTTAGAAGTTATTGAACTAATGAGACCCATCCCTGAAGTTACAGGAACTTAGTTATTGAACTAATAAGACCCATCACTGAAGTTATAGGAACTTAGTTATTGAACTAATAAGACCCATCATTGAAGTTATAGGAACTCAAGTAGTTTGTTATACTTTTTGTGTTTTTTTTTAATAGTATAAGCTTTTGTGTGTGTTGCCGTAGACTATGTACGAGCATTCCAGACAAACACTTAACTAAAAGTTGTATAGTTCAAAACAGGTGTGACTAACTAAAGTCAAGATGTTGAATCTGGTTTGTGTTTGACTTCAACACTTTAGATAAAGCTCTAGCCTCCACTTGTTTATTTACGACATTCTAATCTCGTTTCGTTTGTAGCGCACACTGTGCACCCGGTTCTTAACTTAGACACTCAGAAAAGATCAAAATGATTTGATGCTCTTCAAATAGTGTATGTCATTTGCTTATCTGAATCTTTCCTTTATAAGGTCACACAATCATAGAGCTATACAATGTAGTAGCATATTACAGTGCAATGTGTCATATGACATTAGTAGCATATTACTGTGCAATGTGTCATTTGACACTAGTAACATCTTAAAGTGCAATGTGTCATATGACATTAGTAACATCTTAAAGTGCAATCTGTCATATGACATCAATAACATCTTAAAGTGTAATGTGGCTTATGACATCAATAACATCTTACTTCAAACTTTAACATTAACTTTTTACTTTAAATTGTGTCTCATTACATCACTAACTTTGTTTAAAACACAAACTCTCTTAATTTGTTTTAAACACAAACTCGCTTACTTTGTTTTCACTACAAATGCAAAACTTTGTTCCTATGACCTCACTGACGTGCATGATATTTCATATTTAATTTCCAAACTTTTCTGAATACACTTATATATATTCACGTCAGCTAATGGGGAAAATAAGGAATCGCTCCTACTTATAAGTCTTTACCCCCCGACTATACACTCACTTTGAGTCTGTACTTTCAAAGAATAAAGTAACAAGAAAAATAACTCATAAATACTTGTACAAACTACAAAGCTTGTATCAATTCGGTTTGGACCAAGGAGTAAATTATCTTCAATCCGAAGGAACATACGAAACATGTCAGACAAACAAACATCAAGTTCTTTTCAATCAGGGCGGAGACTAGAGGTGGCTTAGATTTCTTCATCTGGATTAAATGTCCTACTCCACTACACACACACACACACACACACACATAGTTACTATGGAGTCTTCATTTTGTGTATCACTTCTATCAATAGGTCATTCAAATGTCCATTACTTCATTTATAACCACTATTAATGTATAGTGTCTCTTCTTGAAGCGAAAAGAATGACCCACCCATTGGCCACACCGGGAAATCTCTAATTTGACCGTTATAATTTTTCAAAGTATATAAAAAAATCTAACAAAAGAACTAAAAAATCTTTATCTTGAACAGACTCTATGTCCTCGGGAATGTCCACATATAGTCATTCTATTATTTTACTAGTTCAATAAATGAATGTTCAGGAACATTTTGATCACAGTCTTAATAAGTCTAACTTCATGCTAAATCTAGAGGGCTATCATTAGACTTGTAGAAAGGCTAGTAGATTTATACATTTGCTTAACCAGGATTTGTTCTCAGGGATGGGAGGGTTGGGTCATGTATAAAATATTCCACTTTTTTTTTTTTTTTTACAATACCTCTATTCAGCTCATACCTTCATGGAAAATGGAACCTGGGTGGACACGGATCATGAAAACGGCTTTAATGATTTTCCATTCGCTCTATAAGTTGTATAAAAGAGATGTCTTTTTATTTTCTTGTTTTCAAGTTTTGAATTGGATGAGTTTGCAGAGATTAAAACTGAGTCGATTGCATGGGCATAGCCAGGATTTTTTTTTTAAAAAGGGTGGGATTTGGGGGTGATTTTTTACCTTTGCACACATACACAGACACAAACACACGCAAACAAACGATTATTATTCATTACTTTCATTCGACTGTTCCTTCGAGTTGTGTGTCTAAGTGTTTAAAACATCAAACACATGTAGACATTGAACATGAACACATAACACAAACTGAACACATGATACAAACTGAGCACATCACATTAGATACTTATACTTTTCAAAGGTCTCTGCTATGGTTAAAATACGGGTCATTCGTTACGCATGAATGATTCCGTGTGTGTTTTGAATGAGTGTGTACAAAGGAAAAGTGAACTGTGTTGCAAGTTCAAGCTAATATTCTGATTCAATACACAAGTGATCTATACATTCATCTATCTATTGAATAACTAGATGGTGTATAGGTTCATTCATTGGGAAACATTTTCAGTGAAGGAATTTATTTCAACAAGTTCTTTTTTCGTTTTACTTCTGGCACGTGTTGGTGAGGAGCTGTCTATTAGTAACCAAGTAGTCCCCACACAAGAGACAACCTGGATTGTGAGCTGTCTATTAGTAACCAAGTAGTCCCCACACAAGAGACAACCTGGATTGTGAGCTGTCTATTAGTAACCAAGTAGTCCCCACACAAGAGACAACCTGGATTGTGAAAACTAACTTCTTTTATAGTGGGGATTGCTTGATAGATTCGTTGTGTACAGTTACCGAGAAGTCTGACTATATCAACTCCTACAGTGATTAGTCCTATAAGAATGTGTTCCTATTTGTTAACTACTAGATCTAAAACTAATCCGTTATAGGATTTCTATGGACAGTTGCGCTATATCAAATTGTACTGATGTAACATTTTCTTTATAGGTCATGAATGATGATGGTGATAGGTCAGTAGAAAATAGCATTGACTGTTCATATATTGGTTAATGTTTTCACTAAGCTCTCAAAATTCATTGGTCATAGAGACACGATAATCCAAGATTCTCTGCAATAGACATACAATACAGAGAAACAAAACTCTGCTATGGATACTTCCACTAACTGGAATATTTCCACCAAGTGGGATAAAACTCAATTACTCAACAGTTCCAAATTAGAAAGTAGTGACAGTCAGTGTACAGAGCAGGACAGCCTATTGGCTCATGAGGACAAAGCGACAACGAATCATGGCTCTATGGAGCTCTATCACAACGGTTTGGATCAAAGAACTGTTTCGCCAACCAGCATGTATTTGCAGGTCCCAGAGCCCAGAGTTCAACACACTTTGCCCAGTTTCTCTGATATTGTGGAAGTGGATGAAATGGAAGCAGAAAACAAGCCACTTGTATCAGGCAAACTCATCCCATCGGCATATATTCCGCCATCAAGACAATTCCATACACAAACACTAGCCTTCTCCAACACTTCTACAGATGAGAAATGTACTCTTTCTAACTGTAGGTATCGTAAATCAAAATCTCGAAGCTCTACAAGAGAACTCAAAACAAAACTGTCCAACTGGACCTGGATTCAGCAAGTAAGTCTCTACACATTTGTCACAGACTTGAACACAATAACTTCAACTTGACGTTATTTTAAAAAAATCGTTTTTTAGCGGCCCCCGAAAGGTGAAAAGACGCTATTAGTTTTGTGTGAAATGTCTGTCCGTCTATCCCGTTTAGATCTCGTAAATAAGATAGTGAAAATCCGACATCACAATATTTTAGACCATTCAAAGTTCTAATGCAACGGCTACTTTTTTTTTCTGAAGCGAAAAATCTAATTTTTAAAATCACTTGTGCAAGCAGGTTTTTAAAGAGAAAAAGCTAGTTAGTATGCATTATAAGTTAGACCTAATTTAAAACGAATAGTAATCTTGTAAACTGCATTTTCTAGAACAATTAATTATGTCATAAATGATGTTTATATTTAGATGATTCGAATAAGAGATTGAGCCTTTACAAAACAAAACATCAATTGTAAGACTTCAGTTAGGTCAGGAGAGGCGCGGTAGCTGAGCGGTAAAGCGCTTGGCTTCCGAACCGGGGGTGCCGGGTTCGAATCCTGGTGAAGACTGGGATTTTCAACTTCGGAATCCTTGGGCGCCTCTGAGTCCAACCAGCTCTAATGGGTACCTGACATTAGTTGGGGAAAAGTAAAGGCGGTTGGTCGTTGTGCAGGCTACATGACACCCTCGTGAACCTTACATCATCTGCCCTAGGTCTGAAAGGGGAACTAGTTAGGCCAGGTTCACATCTAACTTTGCATTCACTTGCACCTATCCTTTGATCTGCTGGACCGTTGGAGCACTACACAAGATCTGTCAACCTTCTTTCTCCATTCTAATCTCTCATTTGTCTTTGATATAATTTCATTCTGAAAATATTGAAGCCTACCTGGGTGAACCACTTCGGGGGCCGATTTTTAGTTTGTGTTTCCACACAAACTGTTTTTGTAACCCTGTTTCTTGAGGAATAAGAGAACCCCTTTACAAAATATTTTGAGCAATTATATATTCATAATAAGAAATTAGTTAGACCAGGTTCACATCTATCTTCACATTCACTTTCATCTATCCTTTGGTCTGTGGGCACCACACAAGATCCGTCAACCTTCTTTCTCCATTTTTCTCTGTCATTTGTCTTTGATAGAATTTCATTGTGACGTTCTTTCTGAAAATATTGAAACCTGCCTTTTTACTTGACTGGGTGGACCACTTCTGGGGCCGATTTTGAGTTTGTGTCTCCACACAAACTTCTTTGTAACCTTGTATTATTTTTTTTTGTCATACAATTTTTTTCTAACATGTGTATTTCTTGAACTCTCCAATTGAAAGGATTTCTTCACTCTTTCTCTAGTTTTTTTTTGTTGAGTCTATAAGAGATTCTACGCGACAAAAAAGAATCTTAACGAGATATTATAAGTTATAAGTATTATACCTCGTTAGTCTTAATGAGTTTAAATACCGCTTATTGTTTTTTCTTACGATCTTGTGGGAGAAGTTGTTTTTTTTGTCTCTAGTATCTTCAAGTTTTAAAGAGATGGCAAAACGTGCTACCACGTGACTAACAATAAGTTTCTGCTAGACATAAGAAACAAAGAAAAGAAACTCTTTGTCAAACTTCCTGTAGGGAGAGTCCATAGACAACTACAATGCATCACACAATAGGAACACGCACCTTTGTAGTGAGCATAAGCAGAGACCTCTTTGTATTGTTTTGATAAACTAATCGATCCGGTGGAACAATGAGGCAGATGAAATAAATTGTATCGAGTTTTTTTTATGATCTCAATGACTTTATGTCTGTGATGTCCTACTTTTCAATTAGCCTCTTCTTAAAGCTGCTCACTGCCCACAGGAATCAAAGATCTGTCTAGGGAGAGAGACTGTGAATCAAAGATCTGTCTAGGAGGAGAGACTGTGAATCAAAGATCTGTCTAGGAGGAGAGACTGTGAATCAAAGATCAGTCTAGGGGGAGAGACTATGAATCAAAGATAAGTCTAGGGGAAGAGACTGTGAATCAAAGATCTTTCTAGGAAGAGAGACTGTGAATCAAAGATCTGTCTAGGAGGAGAGACTGTGAATCAAAGATCAGTCTAGGGGAAGAGACTATGAATCAAAGATCAGTCTAGGGGAAGAGACTGTGAATCAAAGATCTGTCTAGGAAGAGAGACTGTGAATCAAAGATCTGTCTAGGAAGAGAGACTGTGAATCAAAGATCTGTCTAGGAAGAGAGACTGTGAATCAAAGATCTGTCTAGGAAAAGAGACTGTGAATCAAAGATCTGTCTAGGGGAAGAGACTGTGAATCAAAGATCCGTCTAGGGGGAGAGACTGTGAATCAAAGATCTGTCTAGGAGGAGAGACTGTGAATCAAAGATCAGTCTAGGGGGAAGAGACTATAAATCAAAGATCTGTCTAGGAAGAGAGACTGTGAATCAAAGATCTGTCTAGGAGGAGAGACTGTGAATCAAAGATCTGTCTAGGGGAAGAGACTATGAATCAAAGATCTGTCTAGGAGGAGAGACTGTGAATCAAAGATCTGTCTAGGAAAAGAGACTGTGAATCAAAGATCTGTCTAGGGGGAGAGACTGTGAATCAAAGATCTGTCTAGGGGAAGAGACTGTGAATCAAAGATCTGTCTAGGGGGAGAGACTATGAATCAAAGATCTGTCTAGGGGAAGAGACTATGAATCAAAGATCTGTCTAGGGGGAGAGACTGTGAATCAAAGATCTGTCTAGGAAAAGAGACTGTGAATCAAAGATCTGTCTAGGAGGAGAGACTGTGAATCAAAGATCTGTCTAGGAGGAGAGACTGTGAATCAAAGATCAGTCTAGGGGAAGAGACTATGAATCAAAGATCAGTCTAGGGGAAGAGACTGTGAATCAAAGATCTGTCTAGGAGAAGAGACTGTGAATCAAAGATCTGTCTAGGAAGAGAGACTGTGAATCAAAGATCTGTCTAGGGGAAGAGACTTTGAATCAAAGATCTGTCTAGGGGGAGAGACTGTGAATCAAAGATCTGTCTAGGAGGAGAGACTGTGAATCAAAGATCAGTCTAGGGGAAGAGACTATGAATCAAATATCTGTCTAGGAAGAGAAACTGTGAATCAAAGATCTGTCTAGGAGGGGAGACTGTGAATCAAAGATCAGTCTAGGGGAAGAGACTATGAATCAAAGATCTGTCTAGGAAGAGAGACTGTGAATCAAAGATCTGTCTAGGAGGAGAGACTGTGAATCAAAGATCTGTTTAGGGGAAGAGACTATGAATCAAAGATCAGTCTAGGGGAAGAGACTGTGAATAAAAGATCTGTCTAGGAAGAGAGACTGTGAATCAAAGATATGTCTAGGAGGAGAGACTGTGAATCAAAGATCTATCTAGGGGAAGAGACTGTGAATCAAAGATCTGTCTAGGAGGAGAGACTGTGAATCAAAGATCAGTCTAGGGGAAGAGACTATGAATCAAAGATCTGTCTAGGGGAAGAGTCTGTGAATCAAAGATCTGTCTAGGAAGAGAGACTGTGAATCAAAGATCTATCTAGGGGAAGAGACTGTGAATCAAAGATCTGTCTAGGAGGAGAGACTGTGAATCAAAGATCAGTCTAGGGGAAGAGACTATGAATCAAAGATCTGTCTAGGGGAAGAGTCTGTGAATCAAAGATCTGTCTAGGAAGAGAGACTATCAATCAAAGATCTGTCTAGGAGGAGAGACTGTGAATCAAAGATCTGTCTAGGAGGAGAGACTGTGAATCAAAGATCAGTCTAGGGGAAGAGACTATGAATCAAAGATCAGTCTAGGGGAAGAGACTGTGAATCAAATATCTGTCTAGGAAGAGAGACTGTGAATCAAAGATCAGTCTAGGGGGAGAGACTGTGAATCAAAGATCTGTCTAGGGGGAGAGACTGTGAATCAAAGATCTGTCTAGGGGGAGAGACTGTGAATCAAAGATCTGTCTAGGGGGGAGAGACTATGAATCAAAGATCTGTCTAGGAAGAGAGACTGTGAATCAAAGATCTGTCTAGGAAGAGAGACTGTGAATCAAAGATCTGTCTAGGGGAAGAGACTGTGAATCAAAGATCTGTCTAGGGGGAGAGACTGTGAATCAAAGATCTGTCTAGGGGAAGAGACTGTGAATCAAAGATCTGTCTAGGGGAAGAGACTGTGAATCAAAGATCTGTCTAGGGGGAGAGACTGTGAATCAAAGATCTGTCTAGGTGAAGAGACTGTGAATCAAAGATCTGTCTAGGGGGAGAGACTGTGAATCAAAGATCTGTCTAGGGGGAGAGACTGTGAATCAAAGATCTGTCTAGGAGGAGAGACTGTGAATCAAAGATCTGTCTAGGGGAAGAGACTATGAATCAAAGATCAGTCTACGGGAAGAGACTGTGAATCAAAGATCTGTCTATGGGAAGGGTTTGGGGGTGATTTTTTTTCTTTATTAATTGAGCCCCGCCACTGATAGAAATGTGTAACCTCTCTTGAATACGCCCTTGGAATTAAGTGACTGTAGTTTGCTTTAGATTTTTTTTATCGAAAAGTGAAGTTTTATCGTCAAAATCATCTGTTGGGGGTTTAAACTAAAGAATCTCTGGAGTAATTTTTTATTTTTCAATTCAAAACCTCATTTAACTACGGTCATCGAATTTAGTAACTGTAGTTTGCTTTAGAATAATACTGAAGATAGAGGTTTTCCACCTCAAAACGCTCTGTAGGGGGATTTTAAACTCAAAACCATCTGGAGGGGTTTTAAACTTTAAAAAAGCCATCCGTAGAAGAGGGATTTAAACTCAAAACCCCCAATTGTCTTGGCTAAGTTCAAATAATTTTAGTGTGTAATTTGCTTTTTTATATTAAAGAGGTATTTTTTAGCATCAAACCACTCTAAAAGGGGGTTTAAACTCAAAACTCCTTGGCAACGCTCATAACATTTTGAGTGCATAATTTGCTTTTTTCTTACATTGAAGATGTATTTTTTAGCTTCAAACCCCGATTTTTTTTTTTGGGGGGGGGGGGGGGGGTTAAAATTCAAAACCACTTAGGCTACGCTCAAAGATTTCTGAGTGTGTAATTTTCTTTTTTTTATATTGAAGAGGTATTTTTTTAGCTTCAAACTCCACTGGAGAGGGAGTTTAAACTCAAAACCCCTTTTAATACACTCAAAACATGTTGAGTGTATAATTTGCTTTGTTATTAATATTAAAGAGGTATTTTTTTACCTTCAAACACCGCTGAAGGGGGGTTTAAACTCAAAACTGAGTCAAACCCATTTAGCTACGCTCATAACATTTTGAGTGCGTAATTTGCGTTTGTGTCTGCTCTCTTCTAGCACCGGTGCTAACACAAGTCTCTATCGAACTGGAAACACGTCCAAATGACGCAACTGTTTTTGTTTCCTTCTAACTGACGAGCGTAAAAATAAACACAAACAAAATATACAAAAATACTTTCAAACAACTAACTCTTATATTAAATTAAATGTCATTGTAATTTGTATCAATCAATAAGTCGTGTCATTTAATTTGTAATAGATCTAGACTAACAATAATAAATCAATAACAATAATAACAATAAATAAATCAATAATAAATATTTGTACCAATAGTTCTCTTGTTGAGTGTAACTTCATGCTGTCTGACTCTGCGCTATTGGGAAAATAAAAATAAAAGGGGGGGGGGGTGGAGAGGCTATCTGTGTAAAAGTTACCGTCAGAGCTTTTAAAATGTATTTTATTTTTAAAACGTTTTACGACTTCAATTGTAATTGGAGGGCTTAAGCCAATACACTAACCACTGTGCCAGCGAAGTGATTAAGAAAACCAAGGGCATAGCCAGGATTTTTTTTCCGGGGGGCGGGGGGGCTTGGGGGATTTTTTCCCCTCCCCCCCTCAGCACTAAGGTTCGTAGTGCTCCTAAAAAAATGAAAAGTCTCATAAAATCCTCCTAAAAATTGCCCTCACCTAAAATGTAGGCCTACTTGTAGCAGTGAACAGTCCGTAGATCTACCTAGTGACAGTGTTTACCTTGAGATCTAAGATGTAGTGAAGATAATTCGCACCTTACTCTTTGAATTTTAGTCAATTTAATGTTCTCGATATATTTAATGGTTATTCCTGGAGTTAGTGGAAAAATTGTAGACTCTCTCTCTTGCTAGCACTATTTCCGGAATTGAAAGCCAACAAAATGCATATTTTGAGGTATCTACAGTGCATTATCCTGCTATTAAAAAGTTTTATTTCAAAAACCTTATTTGCTATTCTTAATGACTTAGTTCCTCCAGCGTCGTTCGGCTCATTGGGCGGCAAGCTGTTTCCACAAAAATCTGTCACTGGCAATGTCTGAAGCCTCTTCCCACCTACTCTGAGGATCTCCATAAAAGTGTAGCGCCAAAATGTTCTAAGATGTCCTTATTTGCGCTTTCTTCGGAATGGCCTCCATGTCATCGCAACTCTTATGCGTAATTCATTTTGTCGAACATGTCCCGCAAACCTCATGCGACGCTCTGTCACAACGTTACTAAGGGGTCGACTCCCAGTTCGGCCTAGGACTTCCTTGATTGAGACACGATCTCTAGAACTTCTGTCAGTGCCATCTTTGTTGAGCCACATTTAGTGCTTTTCAATTTCGGCCAATTACTATACACTGCACTTTATAAATGAAGCCCATCCACTGATAGAAATTTTTAACCTCTATGGCTACGCGCTTGGAATTAGGTGACTCTGTAGTTTGCTTTAGATTTTATAACAAAAGGGAAGTTTTAACGTCAAAAATCATTTTAAACTAAAAAATCAGGGGAGTTTTTTTTTTTTTTAAATTCAAAACCCCATTAGAAGGATCATAGAATTTGGTGACTGTAGTTTGCTTGAGAATAAAATTGAAGAGATAGGTTTTCAACCTCGAAACTCTCTGTATGGGGGTATTTAAACTCAAAACCTTCAGGATGGGCTTTAAACTTTAAAAAAAAAGCCCTCTGGAGGAGGGGGTTTAAATTCAAACCCCCCTTGGCTTGGCAACGCTCGTAGAATTTTGATTGTGTAATTTGTTTTTTTAGCGGCCCCCGAAAGGGGAAAAGACGCTATTAGTTTTGTGCGAAATGTCTGTCCGTCTGTCCCGTTTAGATCTCGTAAACTACAAAAGATATTGAAAATCCGACATCACAATATTTTAAACCATTCAAAGTTCTGATGCGACGGCTACTTTTTTTTTCTGAAAACGAAAAATCTAATTTTTAAAATCAGTTACGCAAGCAGTTTTTTAAAGAGAAAAAGTAATTAGTATGCATTATAAGTTAGACCTAATTTAAAACGACTAGTAATCTTGTAAACTTCATTTTACTGAACTTTTATTTATTACGGGAATTTTTTTTTTTTTTTGTTGAGGATTCGAATAAGAGATTGAGCGATAAAGCGCTTGGCTTCCGAACCGGGTGTCCCGGGTTCGAATCCTGGTGAAGACTGGGATTTTCAACTTTGGAATCATTGGGCGCCTCTGAGTCCACTCAGCTCTAATGGGTACCTGACATTAGTTAGGGAAAAGTAAAGGCGGTTGGACACCCTCTTTAACCGTAGGCCACAAAAACAGATGAACTTTACATCATCTGCCTTATAGACCACAAGGTCTGAAAGGGGCACTAGTTAGGCCAGGTTCACATCTAACTTTACTTTAACTCTCACCTATCCTTTGATCTGCTGGACAGTTGGGGCACTACACAAGATCTGTTAACCTTCTTTCTCCATTCTTATCTCTCTTTGTCTTTGATATAATTTCATTCGTTCTTTCTGAAAATATTGAAGCCTGCCTGGGTGGACCACTTCGGGGGCCGATTTTGAGTTTGTGTTTCCACACAAACTGTTTTTGTAACCTTGTTTTATATTGAAGAGGTATTTTTTTAGCTTCAAACCTCGCTGAAGGAGGGTTTAAACTCAAAACTCCATATGGCTACGATCGTAGCATTTTAAGTGTGTAATTTGCTTTTTTTAATATTGAAGAGGTATTTTTTAGCTTCAAACCCCGCTGAACTCAAAACTCCCTATGGCTACGCTGGGGAAAGTGATGGTTTAGTATTAAAATCTCACCTAAAATAAATAGAGTCAAAGCAAAAAATCAGTCACTAAATTCCGATCCCCTGAAAGGGGGGGGGGAGGATTTCATTTCGGGGGGTGGGGGGTTTAAACCCCAAGCCCCCCTCCTGGTTACGCCCATGATGAAAATAGAAGCTTTTAAATCTATCTATTGCTAGTTTCAAACTTTTAAGCAACTTCTTTACACAAAGTATAAAGGGGACTAATTCAATTTATACCGCCATACCAGTCAAGTACAATTTCTTACCTTGTTCTATACCAAACAATATAATTAATTACCAATTATGGCAACGGCAATCTCTTCGATTCCGAAAATTAAGGATGAGTACTGTGTTTCACTTGACTATGCAAACCCACTTGCGACCTGCATATTTTTGCGCATCTAGTGCACTCAAAGCCTTTGACCGCCGGCGGCCGGCGGTCTTTTTAAGTTTTCTTTCCATCTAATGCACATATCTTCAAAAAGTGTTTTCGTCAAATCTTTGTCCTGCAGCCTTGTCATGTGAGAGCTCTCCAACTGTCTCTTTCAGAGGCCATCTGCTGCAAACTACCCTCCTCTATGCCAGTGAGGGCGAAAAGGCGCCTGAGTTGTCTTCATTGTGCTTACGGTGGGCACCTCTGTTAGGCGCGCCTTTAGCATGCGGTCGTCTCCTATGCGGGATACGTGTCTGACCCAGGCGCAGCTGTCTAATGGTTATTAGTGCTTTGATGCTGTCCCCACCGGCCTCCAGCAGAACATATTTATTTGAAATATAGTCTCGCTATCGTCTGCGAATCATAGTGCAAAGGCATCTTTGAAGTAAGTGTTCGAGGAGCCTTAAATGCGGTCGATAGAGTATTGGAGACATTTACAAGTGTAGTTAGAACCATTGCTTTAAAAACGTTGATTTTATTGCTAATGAAAGAGACATATAACGCCATACTTTCAGTTTGAGGCGACCAAAAGTGCTGTTGGCCTGGATAGTGACACGTCGTTGGACACTGTGTCAAATGAAAAACCAAAAACTTAACTGTTTTATTTTTTTATTGTTTCTTGTTTTGTCGGGTACAAGAAATAATTTTACAAAGTTTCAACTTCATCCGAGAATGTCAGTGGGAAGAAAAACGTGCTCAAACTTTTTACCAGACATACAGACAGACATACAGACAGACATACAGACAGACAGACAGCCAGACAGAGTTTATAATAATAAGAGTTATAAAATAGAAGATGTTTTAATGAAGAGTCTCTGTAGTTACATCTGTAGATATTTAACCAAATATTTAGAAGTTGAAATGTTATCATTAGAACTATTGATTACTAACAGAGTAGCTCAAATGTCTGCTTAATTATGGTCTTTACCATTCAAATCATTTATCACACCTTATTAAACTGAATAACATGCGTCCCTTTGTAACGAGTAATTATAGTTTTAATCTTTTAAAATGTGAATAAATCTATTGCAGAGAGAGAGAGAGAGAGAGAGAGAGAGAGAGAGAGAGAGGCTATATAGCAGTGGTTCTCACCACACTTTTGTATGACTCTGAGACTTGGGTGCACTATCTATGTTAAGTTCTTCCTAGGGCTGTATCTGTGTCTAGTTAAACTAGTTCCTCCGAAATGTTTTTTTCTAGAAATGTAAACAAGCTGTTTATTGGTCAAACAATCTCAACAACATTTTATTTATTAATTTTTTTGTTCATTGCTCGGTGGCTAAAACAATAAATGATAAAAATGTGTGCAGATTGAGTGGCTACCGTATGTCCACTACACGTTAGTCCTGCAACTCATCAAACTATGCAATAGTTTCCTCTTGTGTTCTTAGGGCTCTCTCCCTCACTCTCCCACCCTAGTATCCACACAAAGTTACTCTCTCCCCTTTTCTCTCTTGCTTCGCTCGCCTTTCTTCTTCTTCTTCTTCTCTCACCTTTCTTCTTCTTCTTCTTCTTCTTCTTCTTCTCTTACCTTTCTTTTTCTTCTTCCCTCTCACCTTTCTTCTTCTTCTCCACTCTCACCTTTCTTTTTCTTCTTCCCTCTCACCTTTCTTCTTCTTCTCCTCTCTCACCTTTCTTCTTCTTCTCCACTCTCACCTTTCTTCTTCTTCTTCCCTCTCACCTTTCTTCTTCTCTCTTAACTTTCTTCTTCTTCTACTCTCTCACCATTCTTCTTCTTCTCCTCTCTCACCTTTCTTCTTCTTCTTCCCTCTCACCTTTCTTCTTCTTCTTCCCTCTCACCTTTTTTCTTCTTCTACTCTCTCACCTTTCTTTTTCTTCTTCTCTCTCAGCTTTCTTCTTCTTCTTCTTCTCTCACCTTTCTTCTTCCCTCTCACCTTTCTTCTTCTTCTCCTCTCTCACCTTTCTTCTTCTTCTTCTCTCTCACCTTTCTTCTTCTTCTTCTCTCACCTTTCTTCTTCTTCTTCTCTCTCACTTTCTTCTTCTTCTTCCCTCTCATCTTTCTTCTTCTTCTCCTCTCTCACCTTTCTTCTTCTTCTTCTCTCTCATCTTTCTTCTTCTTCTCCTCTCTCACCTTTCTTCTTCTTCTTCTCTCTCATCTTTCTTCTTCTTCTTCCCTCTCATCTTTCTTCTTCTTCTTCCCTCTCACCTTTCTTCTTCTTCTTCTCTCTCACCTTTCTTCTTCTTCTCCACTCTCACCTTTCTTCTTCTTCTTCTCTCTCACCTTTCTTCTTCTCTCTTAACTTTCTTCTTCTTCTACTCTCTCACCATTCTTCTTCTTCTCCTCTCTCACCTTTCTTCTTCTTCTTCCCTCTCACCTTTCTTCTTCTTCTTCCCTCTCACCTTTCTTCTTCTTCTTCCCTCTCACCTTTTTTCTTCTTCTACTCTCTCACCTTTCTTCTTCTTCTGCTCTCTCACCTTTCTTTTTCTTCTTCTCTCTCAGCTTTCTTCTTCTTCTTCTTCTCTCACCTTTCTTCTTCCCTCTCACCTTTCTTCTTCTTCTCCTCTCTCACCTTTCTTCTTCTTCTTCTCTCTCACCTTTCTTCTTCTTCTTCTCTCACCTTTCTTCTTCTTCTTCTCTCTTCATCTTCTTCTTCCCTCTCATCTTTCTTCTTCTTCTCCTCTCTCACCTTTCTTCTTCTTCTTCTCTCTCATCTTTCTTCTTCTTCTCCTCTCTCACCTTTCTTCTTCTTCTTCTCTCTCATCTTTCTTCTTCTTCTTCCCTCTCACCTTTCTTCTTCTTCTTCCCTCTCACCTTTCTTCTTCTTCTTCTCTCTCACCTTTCTTCTTCTTCTCCATTCTCACCTTTCTTCTTCTTCTCTCTCACCTTTCTTCTTCTCTCTTAACTTTCTTCTTCTTCTACTCTCTCACCATTCTTCTTCTTCTCCTCTCTCACCTTTCTTCTTCTTCTTCCCTCTCACCTTTCTTCTTCTTCTTCCCTCTCACCTTTTTTCTTCTTCTACTCTCTAACCTTTCTTCTTCTTCTGCTCTCTCACCTTTCTTTTTCTTCTTCTCTCTCAGCTTTCTTCTTCTTCTTCTTCTCTCACCTTTCTTCTTCCCTCTCACCTTTCTTCTTCTTCTCCTCTCTCACCTTTCTTCTTCTTCTTCTCTCTCACCTTTCTTCTTCTTCTTCTCTCACCTTTCTTCTTCTTCTTCTCTCTCACTTTCTTCTTCTTCTTCCCTCTCATCTTTCTTCTTCTTCTCCTCTCTCACCTTTCTTCTTCTTCTTCTCTCTCATCTTTCTTCTTCTTCTCCTCTCTCACCTTTCTTCTTATTCTACTCTCTCATCTTTCTTCTTCTTCTCCTCTCTCACCTTTCTTCTTCTTCTTCTCTCTCATCTTTCTTCTTCTTCTTCCCTCTCACCTTTCTTCTTCTTCTTCCCTCTCACCTTTCTTCTTCTTCTTCTCTCTCACCTTTCTTCTTCTTCTCCACTCTCACCTTTCTTCTTCTTCTTCTCTCTCAACTTTCTTCTTCTTCTCTCTCACCTTTCTTCTTCTTCTTCTCTCTCACCTTTCTTCTTCTCTCTTAACTTTCTTCTTCTTCTTCTCTCTCACCTTTCTTCTTCTTTCACCTTTCTTCTTCTTCTCCTCTCTCACCTTTCTTCTTCTCTCACCTTTTTTCTTCTTCTCCTCTCTCACCTTTCTTCTCCTCTCACCTTTCTTCTTCTTCTCTCACCTTTCTTCTTCTTCTCTCACCTTTCTTCTTCTTCTTCTCTCACCTTTCTTCATCTTCTTCTCTCACCTTTCTTCTTCTTCTTCTCTCTCACCTTTCTTCTTCTTCTACTCTCTCATCTTTCTTCTTCTTCTCCTCTCTCACCTTTCTTCTTCTTCTTCTCTCTCATCTTTCTTCTTCTTCTTCCCTCTCACCTTTCTTCTTCTTCTTCCCTCTCTTCTTTCTTCTTCTTCTTCTCTCTCACCTTTCTTCTTCTTCTCCACTCTCACCTTTCTTCTTCTTCTTCTCTCTCAACTTTCTTCTTCTTCTCTCTCACCTCTTTCTTCTTCTTCTTCTCTCTCACCTCTTTCTTCTTCTTCTTCTCTCTTACCTTTTTTCTTCTTCTTCTCTCTCACCTTTCTTCTTCTTCTTCTTCTCTCACCTTTCTTCTTCTTCTTCTCTCTCCTCTTTCTTCTTCTTGTTCTCTCTCACCTCTTTATTCTTCTTCTTCGCTCTCACTTTTCTTCTTCTTCTTCTCTCTCACCTTTCTTCTTCTCTCGCACCTTTCTTCTTCTTCTTCTTCTCTCATCTTTCTTCTTCTTCTCTCACCTTTCTTCTTCTTCTTCTTCTCTCACTTTTCTTCTTCTTCTTCTCTCTCACCTTTCTTCTTCTTCTTCTCTCTCACCTTTCTTCTTCTTCTTCTCTCTCACCTTTCTTCTTCTCTCTCATCTTTCTTCTTCTTCTCTCTCACCTTTCTTCTTCTTCTTCTTCTCTCACTTTTCTTCTTCTTCTTCTCTCTTACCTTTCTTCTTCTTCTTCTCTCTCACTTTTCTTCTTCTTCTTCTCTCTCACCTTTCTTCTTCTCTCTTACCTTTTTTCTTCTTCTTCTCTCTCACCTTTCTTCTTCTTCTTCTCTCTCACCTTTCTTCTTCTTCTTCTCCCTCCCCTTACTTCTTCTTCTTCTCTCTCACCTCTTTCTTCTTCTTCTTCTCTCTCACTTTTTTTCTTCTTCTTCTCTCTCACCTTTCTTCTTCTTCTCTCTCACCTTTCATCTTCTTCTTCTCTCACATCTTTCTTCTTCTTCTCTCTCATCTTTCTTCTTCTTCTCTCTCACCTTTCTTCTTCTTCTTCTCTCTCACTTTTCTTCTTCTTCTTCTCTCTCACCTCTTTCTTCTTCTTCTCTCTCACTTTTCTTCTTCTTCTTCTTTCTCACTTTTCTTCTTCTTCTTCTCTCTCACCTCTTTCTTCTTCTTCTTCTCTTTCACTTTTCTTCTTCTTCTTCTCTCTCACCTTTCTTCTTTTTCTCTCACCTTTCTTCATCTTCTCTCACCTTTCTTCTTCTTCTCTCACCTTTCTTCTTCTTCTCCACTCTCACCTCTTTCTTCTTTTCCCCCACTCTCACCTCTTTCTTCTTCTTCTTCTCTCTCACCTTTCTTCTTCTTCTCTCTCACCTTTCTTCTTCTTCTTCTTCTCTCTCACCTCTTTCTTCTTCTTCTTCTCTCTCACTTTTCTTCTTCTTCTTCTCTCTCACCTTTCTTCTTCTTCTTTCACCTTTCTTCTTCTTCTCTCACCTTTCTTCTTCTTCTCTCACCTTTCTTCTTCTTCTCCACTCTCACCTCTTTCTTCTTTTTCCCCACTCTCACCTCTTTCTTCTTCTTCTTCTCTCTCACCTTTCTTCTTCTTCTCTCACCTTTCTTCTTCTTCTCTCACCTTTCTTCTTCTTCTTCTCTCACCTTTTTTCTTCTTCTCCACTCTAACCTCTTTCTTATTCTTCTTCTTCTCTCACCTTTCTTCTTCTTCTCTCACATTTCTTCTTCTTCTCTCACCTTTCTTCTTCTTCTCCACTCTCACCTCTTTCTTCTTCTTCTTTTCTCTCACCTTTCTTCTTCTTCTTCTCTCTCATCTTTCTTTTTTTTCTCCTCTCTCACCTTTCTTCTTCTTCTCCACTATCACCTTTCTTCTTCTTCTCTCTCACCTTTTTTCTTTCTCTTCTTTCTCACCTTTCTTCTTCTTCTTCTCTCTCACCTTTCTTCTTCTTCTTCTCTCTCACTTTCTTCTTCTTCTCCTCTCTCACCTTTCTTCTTCTTCCTCTTTCTCACCTTTCTTCTTCTTCTCATCTCTCACCTTTCTTCTTCTTCTCCTCTCTCACCTTTCTTTTTCTTCTCCTCTCTCACTTTTCTTCTTCTTCTTCCCTCTCACTTTTTTTCTTCTTCTTCTTCTCTCTCACCTTTCTTCTTCTTGTGCTCTCTCACCTTTCTTCTTCTTTTTCTCTCACCTTTCTTCTTCTTCTTCACTCTCACTTTTCTTCTTCTTCTCCTCTCTCACCTTTCTTCTTCTTCTCATCTCTCACCTTTCTTTTTCTTCTCCTCTCTCACTTTTCTTCTTCTTCTCTCTCAACTTTTTTCTTCTTCTTCCCTCTCACTTTTCTTCTTCTTCTTCTCTCTCACCTTTCTTCTTCTTCTTCCCTCTCACCTTTCTTCTTCTTCTTCTCTCTCACCTTTCTTCTTCTTTCACCTTTCTTCTTCTTCTCCTCTCTCACCTTTCTTCTTCTCTCTCACCTTTTTTCTTCTTCTCCTCTCTCACCTTTCTTCTTCTTCTCTTACCTTTCTTCTTCTTCTCTCACCTTTCTTCTTCTTCTTCTCTCACCTTTCTTCTTCTTCTTCTCTCACCTTATTTCTTCTTCTTCTCTCTCATCTTTCTTCTTTTTCTCCTCTCTCACCTTTCTTCTTCTTCTCCACTCTCACCTTTCTTCTTCTTCTCTCTCACCTTTTTTCTTTCTCTTCTTTCTCACCTTTCTTCTTCTTCTTCTCTCTCACCTTTCTTCTTCTTCTTCTCTCTCACCTTTCTTCTTCTTCTCCTCTCTCACCTTTCTTCTTCTTCCTCTTTCTCACCTTTGTTCTTCTTCTCATCTCTCACCTTTCTTCTTCTTCTCCTCTCTCACCTTTCTTCTTCTTCTTCCCTCTCACTTTTCTTCTTCTTCTTCTTCTCTCTCACCTTTCTTCTTCTTGTGCTCTCTCACCTTTCTTCTTCTTCTTCTTCTCTCACCTTTCTTCTTCTTCTCCACTCTCACCTTTCTTCTTCTTCTCCTCTCTCACCTTTCTTCTTCTTCTCATCTCTCATCTTTCTTCTTCTTCTCCTCTCTCACTTTTCTTCTTCATCTCTCTCAATTTTTTTCTTCTTCTTCCCTCTCACTTTTCTTCTTCTTCTTCTCTCTCATCTTTCTTCTTCTTCTCCTCTCTCACCTTTCTTCTTCTTCTTCTCTCTCATCTTTCTTCTTCTTCTTCCCTCTCACCTTTCTTCTTCTTCTTCCCTCTCACCTTTCTTGTTCTTCTTCTCTCTCACCTTTCTTCTTCTTCTCCACTCTCACCTTTCTTCTTCTTCTTCTCTCTCACCTTTCTTCTTCTCTCTTAACTTTCTTCTTCTTCTACTCTCTCACCATTCTTCTTCTTCTCCTTTCTCACCTTTCTTCTTCTTCTTCCCTCTCACCTTTCTTCTTCTTCTTCCCTCTCACCTTTTTTCTTCTTCTACTCTCTCACCTTTCTTCTTCTTCTGCTCTCTCACCTTTCTTTTTCTTCTTCTCTCTCAGCTTTCTTCTTCTTCTTCTTCTCTCACCTTTCTTCTTCCCTCTCACCTTTCTTCTTCTTCTTCTCTCACCTTATTTCTTCTTCTTCTCTCTCATCTTTCTTCTTTTTCTCCTCTCTCACCTTTCTTCTTCTTCTCCACTCTCACCTTTCTTCTTCTTCTCTCTCACCTTTTTTCTTTCTCTTCTTTCTCACCTTTCTTCTTCTTCTTCTCTCTCACCTTTCTTCTTCTTCTTCTCTCTCACCTTTCTTCTTCTTCTCCTCTCTCACCTTTCTTCTTCTTCCTCTTTCTCACCTTTCTTCTTCTTCTCATCTCTCACCTTTCTTCTTCTTCTCCTCTCTCACCTTTCTTCTTCTTCTTCTCTCTTACCTTTCTTCTTCTTCTTCTCTCACCTTTCTTCTTCTTCTTCTCTCTCACTTTCTTCTTCTTCTTCCCTCTCATCTTTCTTCTTCTTCTCCTCTCTCACCTTTCTTCTTCTTCTTCTCTCTCATCTTTCTTCTTCTTCTCCTCTCTCACCTTTCTTCTTCTTCTACTCTCTCATCTTTCTTCTTCTTCTCCTCTCTCACCTTTCTTCTTCTTCTTCTCTCTCATCTTTCTTCTTCTTCTTCCCTCTCACCTTTCTTCTTCTTCTTCCCTCTCACCTTTCTTCTTCTTCTTCTCTCTCACCTTTCTTCTTCTTCTCCACTCTCACCTTTCTTCTTCTTCTTCTCTCTCAACTTTCTTCTTCTTCTCTCTCACCTTTCTTCTTCTTCTTCTCTCTAACCTTTCTTCTTCTCTCTTAACTTTCTTCTTCTTCTTCTCTCTCACCTTTCTTCTTCTTTCACCTTTCTTCTTCTTCTCCTCTCTCACCTTTCTTCTTCTCTCACCTTTTTTCTTCTTCTCCTCTCTCACCTTTCTTCTCCTCTCACCTTTCTTCTTCTTCTCTCACCTTTCTTCTTCTTCTCTCACCTTTCTTCTTCTTCTTCTCTCACCTTTCTTCATCTTCTTCTCTCACCTTTCTTCTTCTTCTCTCTCACCTTTCTTCTTCTTCTACTCTCTCATCTTTCTTCTTCTTCTCCTCTCTCACCTTTCTTCTTCTTCTTCTCTCTCATCTTTCTTCTTCTTCTTCCCTCTCACCTTTCTTCTTCTTCTTCCCTCTCACCTTTCTTCTTCTTCTTCTCTCTCACCTTTCTTCTTCTTCTCCACTCTCACCTTTCTTCTTCTTCTTCTCTCTCAACTTTCTTCTTCTTCTCTCTCACCTTTCTTCTTCTTCTTCTCTCTCACCTTTCTTCTTCTCTCTTAACTTTCTTCTTCTTCTTCTCTCTCACCTTTCTTCTTCTTTCACCTTTCTTCTTCTTCTCCTCTCTCACCTTTCTTCTTCTCTCACCTTTTTTCTTCTTCTCCTCTCTCACATTTCTTCTCCTCTCACCTTTCTTCTTCTTCTCTCACCTTTCTTCTTCTTCTTCTCTCACCTTTCTTCATCTTCTTCTCTCACCTTTCATCTTCTTCTTCTCTCTCACCTTTCTTCTTCTCTCACCTTTCTTCTTCTTCTCCTCTCTCACCTTTCTTCTTCTCTCACCTTTCTTCTTCTTCTTCTGTCTCACCTTTCTTCTTCTTCTTCTCTCTCACCTTTTTTCTTCTTCTTCTCTCTCTCACCTTTCTTCTTCTCTCTTAACTTTCTTCTTCTTCTTCTCTCTCACCTTTCTTCTTCTTCTCAACTCTCACCTCTTTCTTCTTCTTCTTCTCTCTCACCTTTCATTTTTCTTCTTCTTTCTCACCTTTCTTCTTCTTCTTCTTCTCTCTCATCTTTCTTCATCTTCTTCTCTCTCACCTTTCTTCTTCTTTTTCTCCTCTCTCACCTTTCTTCTTCTTCTTCTCTCTCTTCTTTCTTCTTCTTCTTCTCTCTCACATTTCTTCTTCTTCTTCTCTCTCACCTTTCTTCTTCTTCTTCTCTCTCACCTTTCTTCTTCTTCTCTCTCACATTTCTTCTTCTTCTTCTCTCTCACCTTTCTTCTTCTTCTTCTCTCTCACCTCTTTCTTCTTCTTCTTCTCTCTCACCTCTTTCTTCTTCTTCTTCTCTCTTACCTTTTTTCTTCTTCTTCTCTCTCACCTTTCTTCTTCTTCTTCTTCTCTCACCTTTCTTCTTCTTCTTCTCTCTCCTCTATCTTCTTCTTGTTCTCTCTCACCTCTTTATTCTTCTTCTTCTCTCTCACTTTTCTTCTTCTTCTTCTCTCTCACCTTTCTTCTTCTCTCGCACCTTTCTTCTTCTTCTTCTTCTCTCATCTTTCTTCTTCTTCTCTCACCTTTCTTCTTCTTCTTCTTCTCTCACTTTTCTTCTTCTTCTTCTCTCTCACCTTTCTTCTTCTTCTTCTCTCTCACCTTTCTTCTTGTTCTTCTTCTCTCACCTTTCTTCTTCTTCTTCTCTCTCATCTTTCTTCTTCTTCTCTCTCACCTTTCTTCTTCTTCTTCTTCTCTCACTTTTCTTCTTCTTCTTCTCTCTTACCTTTCTTCTTCTTCTTCTCTCTCACTTTTCTTCTTCTTCTTCTCTCTCACCTTTCTTCTTCTCTCTTACCTTTTTTCTTCTTCTTCTCTCTCATCTTTCTTCTTCTTCTCTCTCACCTTTCTTCTTCTTCTTCTCCCTCCCCTTACTTCTTCTTCTTCTCTCTCACCTCTTTCTTCTTCTTCTTCTCTCTCACTTTTCTTCTTCTTCTTCTCTCTCTACTTTCTTCTTCTTCTCTCTCACCTTTCATCTTCTTCTTCTCTCTCATCTTTCTTCTTCTTCTCTCTCATCTTTCTTCTTCTTCTCTCTCACCTTTTTTCTTCTTCTTCTCTCTCACTTTTCTTCTTCTTCTTCTCTCTCACCTCTTTCTTCTTCTTCTCTCTCACTTTTCTTCTTCTTCTTCTTCTCTCACCTTTCTTCTTCTTCTCCTCTCTTACCTCTTTCTTCTTCTTCTTCTCTCTCACTTTTCTTCTTCTTCTTCTCTCTCACCTTTCTTCTTTTTCTCTCACTTTTCTTCTTCTTCTCTCACCTTTCTTCTTCTTCTCTCACCTTTCTTCTTCTTCTCCACTCTCACCTCTTTCTTCTTTTCCCCCACTCTCACCTCTTTCTTCTTCTTCTTCTCTCTCACCTTTCTTCTTCTTCTCTCTCACCTTTCTTCTTCTTCTTCTTCTCTCACCTCTTTCTTCTTCTTCTTCTCTCTCACTTTTCTTCTTCTTCTTCTCTCTCACCTTTCTTCTTCTTCTTTCACCTTTCTTCTTCTTCTCTCACCTTTCTTCTTCTTCTCTCACCTTTCTTCTTCTTCTCCACTCTCACCTCTTTCTTCTTTTTCCCCACTCTCACCTCTTTCTTCTTCTTCTTCTCTCTCACCTTTCTTCTTCTTCTCTCACCTTTCTTCTTCTTCTCTCACCTTTCTTCTTCTTCTTCTCTCACCTTTTTTCTTCTTTTCCACTCTCACCTCTTTCTTATTCTTCTTCTTCTCTCACCTTTCTTCTTCTTCTCTCACATTTCTTCTTCTTCTCTCACCTTTCTTCTTCTTCTCCACTCTCACCTCTTTCTTCTTCTTCTTCTCTCGCACCTTTCTTCTTCTTCTTCTCTCTCATCTTTCTTTTTTTTCTCCACTCTCACCTTTCTTCTTCTTCTCCACTATCACCTTTCTTCTTCTTCTCTCTCACCTTTTTTCTTTCTCTTCTTTCTCACCTTTCTTCTTCTTCTTCTCTCTCACCTTTCTTCTTCTTCTTCTCTCTCACCTTTTTTCTTCTTCTCCTCTCTCACCTTTCTTCTTCCTCCTCTTTCTCACCTTTATTCTTCTTCTCATCTCTTACCTTTCTTCTTCTTCTCCTCTCTCACCTTTCTTTTTCTTCTCCTCTCTCACCTTTCTTCTTCTTCTTCCCTCTCACTTTTCTTCTTCTTCTTCTTCTCTCTCACCTTTCTTCTTCTTGTGCTCTCTCACCTTTCTTCTTCTTCTTTTTCTCTCACCTTTCTTCTTCTTCTCCACTCTCACCTTTCTTCTTCTTCTCCTCTCTCACCTTTCTTCTTCTTCTCATCTCTCACCTTTCTTCTTCTTCTCCTCTCTCACTTTTCTTCTTCTTCTCTCTCAACTTTTTTCTTCTTCTTCCCTCTCACTTTTCTTCTTCTTCTTCTCTCTCACCTTTCTTCTTCTTCTTCCCTCTCACCTTTCTTCTTCTTCTTCTCTCTCACCTTTCTTCTTCTTTCACCTTTCTTCTTCTTCTCCTCTCTCACCTTTCTTCTTCTCTCTCACCTTTTTTCTTCTTCTCCTCTCTCACCTTTCTTCTTCTTCTCTTACCTTTCTTCTTCTTCTCTCACCTTTCTTCTTCTTCTTCTCTCACCTTTCTTCTTCTTCTTCTCTCACCTTATTTCTTCTTCTTCTCTCTCATCTTTCTTCTTTTTCTCCTCTCTCACCTTTCTTCTTCTTCTCCACTCTCACCTTTCTTCTTCTTCTCTCTCACCTTTTTTCTTTCTCTTCTTTCTCACCTTTCTTCTTCTTCTTCTCTCTCACCTTTCTTCTTCTTCTTCTCTCTCACCTTTCTTCTTCTTCTCCTCTCTCACCTTTCTTCTTCTTCCTCTTTCTCACCTTTCTTCTTCTTCTCATCTCTCACCTTTCTTCTTCTTCTCCTCTCTCACCTTTCTTCTTCTTCTTCCCTCTCACTTTTCTTCTTCTTCTTCTTCTCTCTCACCTTTCTTCTTCTTGTGCTCTCTCACCTTTCTTCTTCTTCTTCTTCTCTCACCTTTCTTCTTCTTCTCCACTCTCACCTTTCTTCTTCTTCTCCTCTCTCACCTTTCTTCTTCTTCTCATCTCTCATCTTTCTTCTTCTTCTCCTCTCTCACTTTTCTTCTTCTTTTTTCTCAACTTTTTTCTTCTTCTTCCCTCTCACTTTTCTTCTTCTTCTTCTCTCTCACCTTTCTTCTTTTTCTTCCCTCTCACCTTTCTTCTTCTTCTCCTCTCTCACCTTTCTTCTTCTCTCACCTTATTTCTTCTTCTCCTCCTCTCTCACCTTTCTTCTTCTTCTCTCACCTTTCTTCTTTTTCTCTCACCTTTCTTCTTCTTCTTCTCTCACCTTTCTTCTTCTTCTTCTCTCACCTTTCTTCTTCTTCTCTCTCACCTTTCTTCTTCTCTCACCTTTCTTCTTCTTCTCCTTTCTCACCTTTCTTCTTCTCTCACCTTTCTTCTTCTTCTCTCTCACCTTTCTTCTTCTTCTCCTCTCTTACCTTTCTTCTTCTTCTTCTCTCTCACCTTTCTTCTTCTTCTCCTCTCTTACCTTTCTTCTTCTTCTCCTGTCTCACCTTTCTTCTTCTTCTCCTCTCTTACCTTTCTTCTTCTTCTCCTGTCTCACCTTTCTTCTTCTTCTCCTCTCTCACCTTTCTTCTTCTTCTCCTGTGTCACCTTTCTTCTTCTTCTGCTCTCTCACCTTTCTTCTTCTTCTCCTCTCTCACCTTTCTTCTTCTTCTCCTCTCTCACCTTTATTCTTCTTCTCCTCTCTTACCTTTCTTCTTCTTCTCCTGTGTCACTTTTCTTCTTCTTCTGCTCTCTCACCTTTCTTCTTCTTCTCCTGTGTCACCTTTCTTCTTCTTCTCCTCTCTCACCTTTCTTCTTCTTCTTCTCTCGTTTTCATCTCTTCCATCTTTTCGTTCCCCCATTCTCTATTTTTTCTCCTTCTCCTCTCTTCCTCACATTCTTCCAAAATTGTAGAGCGTGTTTAATGTCACCTCCTCCTCACTACCATTACCTCCCTCCCCTCACCAATATTCCTCTCTTTCACTCTCTTTCCTACAATCGCCTTTTACTCTCTCTCCTTTTTATCCTCACTCTCTCCTTCCCATTCCCTCTCCTTTCTTCTATCTCTCCTCGTGGTCAAAAACAATTTTAATAGTTATATGATTTATTTCCAGCGTTAAATGTTACACACAGTATGTGCTGTTTAGTCGATAGAGCGTCGCTAATTTCCTGGGTTCGATCCTTATACTTGTTAATTTTTTTTTCATTTTTTTTTCAGTGACAAATACATTTTTTTTTAGTTTACTCTGTTATTTGTTTATTTGTCTTATTTGTTTAGTTGGCAACAAGTGACCTTTCAATAAGACGTCCTTGACATTGCTTAGTTTGTCTAGTTTAAGCCCTCTTACGTTTTTCTTTGGGTTCCATTATATCGCCTCTACATTTCTTCTTATCACTGTCTTGTCTTCCTGACTGAATTGATGAAATAATGGAGACACGAGATTAGAAATCAAAATGGTTTCTTCTGTTTGCTTTATACACTTCGGATGTTCCGAAGATAATTACACCCTAGCCAATTCAGGGGCGGACTGGGTCTATGGGCATTCGGGCAAAAGCCAGGTGGGCCGGTACTTAATTGGGTCGGTAGAGCCAGCTAAAAGCCCAATTAATGCCACTATAGAAAGTATTAAATTGTTAAAGATTTTATAGTATTCTGTTGCAAAAGGGGCCATCTAAGCGTCGTGTTTTTAGAAAAAACGACCTTTAACAGACTCTACAGTGTATTGTTAATTTAATAAATCACTTTTTTCCGAAATAATGTAATAGCCTACACCCGCAGAGAGTGCTACTAATAGGCCTCATCCTACATACATACTTAGCGATTAAAAAGCAGCATCTATACTAATAAAAGGCAAAGCCCTGACTCACTGACTCATCACTAATTCTGCAACTTCCCGTGTAGGTACAAGGGTGAAATTTGGCAGGCGCATTCCCTACAGCTTACTTACAAAAGTGCAGCAGGTTTCGTTTCCCAATCGTACGCGTAACGGTCGTAACGGTCGACAACGTCCGCTCTGTGCTACACATTGCACGGCCACATCAGACTCACTGCTGATGTCCGAAGGGACATTGTGTTGTATGTGCTCAACAACTGGGACAGGTTCAAGGTGTGGACAGATGATGGTAAGAGGTCTCTCTGTCGATCATTACGGGCTGCCTTCACCTTCGAGAGAACTGGCAGAGGTTACGTCGAATCCCGAGTACTTGAGGGAAACCTCTTACGACACCTCGGAGTTGGCCAATGTAGTCTCAAACAACGAGCCTTTGCTGAATGGTGACCAAAAGAGAGTTTACGAGCAAGTCATGAGGAGCGTTGTCTCGGGCACTGTCACGGTGTTTTTTCTTGATGCTCCAGGAGGAACTGGCAAGACATTCCTCATAAACCTTCTGCTTGCGAAAGTCCGAGCGGAAGGTGACATTGCTGTAGCTGTGGCTTCTTTTGGCATTGCAGCAACTCTTCTTCGGGGTGGAAGAACTGCTCATTCAGCTTTCAAGCTACCTCTCAACCTCAGCCACACCACTGATTCGCCCTCCACGTGCAACATATCAAAGCAGAGCAACATGGCTGAAGTGCTAAGACAGTGCAAGCTGATTGTCTGGGATGAGTCCACCATGGCACACAGAGGGGGTGTCGAGGCTTTGGACAGGACCCTCCAAGACATCCGAAACACCACCACACGTATGGGAGGCTTGACAGTGTTGCTGGCTGGAGACTTTCGGCAAACCCTACCAGTCGTGCCCAGAGGAACACGCGCCGACGAAGTGAAAGCCTGTCTGAAGTCTTCGTACCTGTGGCGTCAAATCACTGTCGTCACTTTAAGAATAAACATGAGGGTTCATCTGAATGGCGACACAAGAGCCGGAGAGTTCTCTGATCTTCTGATGAGTATTGGTGATGGCAGCTTGTCAAGAAAATTCTAAAATAGCAATTCCCTCAAATCTCTGTCTCCTGGTGAAGACCTTGCAAAACCTTCGTTACAATGTTTATCCCAATCTAAGAACTCTCCAGCATATAGACGTGTCATGGTTGAGGGAGAGAGCTATCCTAACACCACGAAACGACATGACTACGGCCATAAACCACGTTTTACTCCAAGAACTCCCCTCACAATCTAAAACATACCAGTCTGTGGATTCAGTTGTGGAAATGGAAGACGCGGTGCACTATCCGGTAGAGTTTCTCAACTCTCTGAATCCTCCAGGCACTCCTGAGCATCGTCTCATTTTGAAGGTTGGGGCACCGATAATGTTGCTGAGGAACTTGCAGCCACCTAAACTGTGCAACGGCACCAGACTTCAAGTCACGTCTTTGCAGAAGAACCTCATTGAGGCAACTATTTTCACTGGCAGTGGCTCAGGAGAGACAGTTTTGATTCCTCGCATCCCCGTCATCCCCTCTGACCTCCCATTTCAATTCAAACGCCTCCAATTCCCAGTAAGGCTCTGCTTCGCCATGACAATCAACAAGTCTCAGGGACAGACACTACAAAAGGTTGGCATTGACTTGAGACAGGACTGCTTCTCACATGGGCAACTGTACGTCGCATGCTCAAGACTAAGCTCGGCGCAGGGATTGGTCATACTGCAGCCGGAGGGCCGAACTGACAACGTGGTGTACAAAGAGATCCTCAACAAATAACTGTGTATTGGTACATGTATGTTTCTTCTCTATTTCAAAAGTTTTACTTTTCTTCTTAGTAATGAAATATTTAAGGCAGTACATATGACACATTATTTTTACTTATCGGACTAACATTGCAAAAAGCCACACAAAAACTGCGTTGTTCCGGTTATTCCAAAAATACATGCGCTACATTCCCTGCGGTAACACTCCTGGCACAAATGAGAATGTTTTGTTGTTACATGTAGGCCTATTAATTAAAGCAAATTTGAAATGTTAATGCAATAATCCTCCCGCTGCAAAGCGCGGGTATTTTGCTAGTGATGTATATATTTCAATTTTCTTATAAAGATATATAGTTCATTGTATGCTTGCGTAAAGTTATCGTTACATTATCAAACTTAACAAAATGATTTTTAGGATAGGTAAAACTATAATCTGATGCCCATCATATGTTATACAACTTATGGGCCGAATAGTATGAAAATGTCCGGGCCGATTTTGATACCCAGTCCACCATCCATGTAAACAATGTATAGATTAACGTTTTTGGTTAAAATCTCCAATTAATCTTTAGAAAAAAATGTGTTTAATGAAGAGATTTAACTAAAAAATTGGTCTATGTCAATTTTAATTTTTTTCTAAGACCATTATGTTTCATCATGTGCACCACGTGACTGAAACGTCACTAAGTCCATGACGTCATTTCTATATCTAGTGTTAATCTCCCCCCCCCCCCATTATGATAATAAATCTTTTGAATATTTTATCTCATCTTTATGTCTTTGTCTCTGTCTCCCTCTGACTTTTGCCTGTATTTCTCACTCTTTAAACTTTATTTCTTTCTCTTTATTTTGCTGTCTCTGTTTCTTCACCTCTCTTTTCTCTTGTCATATCTTACACTTTAAATCGTCTCTAGCTCCATTAGGCATTACACTTTGACTCGTCTCTAGCTCCATTAGGCATTACACTTTGAATCGTCTCTAGCTCCGTTAGGCATTGCACTTTGATTCGTCTCTAGCTCCATTAGGCTTTGCACTGTGATTCGTCTATAGCTCCATTAGGCATTGCACATTGATTCGTCTCTAGCTCCGTTAGGCATTTCACTTTGATTCGTCCCTAGCTCCATTAGGCATTACACTTTAATTCGTCTCTAGCTTCATTAAGCATTGCACATTGATTTGTCTCTAGCTCCATTAGGCATCGCACATTGAATTGTCTCTACCTCCATTAGGCATTGCACTTTGATTCGTCTCTAGCTCCATTAGGCATTACACTTTGATTCGCCTCCAGCTCCATTAGGCATTGCACTGTGATTCGTCTCTAGCTCCATTAGACATTACAATTTAATTTGTCTGTAGCTTCATTAGGCATTGCACATTGATTTATTTTTAGCTCCATAAGGCATGGCACATTGAATTGTTTTTAGCTCCATTAGGCATTGCACTGTGATTCGTCTCTAGCTCCATTAGGCATTGCACTTTGATTCGTCTCTAGCTCCATTAGGCATAACACTTTGATTCGTCTCTAGCTCCATTAGGCATTGCACTTTGATACGTCTATAGCTCCATTAGGCATTACACTTTGATTCATCTCTAGCTCCGTTAGCATTGCACTTTGATTCGTCTCTAGCTCCATTAGGCATTGCACATTGATTCGTCTCTAGCTCCATTAGGCATTGCACTTTGATTCGTCTCTAGCTCCATTAGGCATTACACTTTAATTCGTCTCTAGCTTCATTAAGCATTGCACATTGATTTGTCTCTAGCTCCATTAGGCATCGCACATTGAATTGTCTCTAGCTCCATTAGGCATTGCACTTTGATTCGTCTCTAGCTCCATTAGGCATTACACTTTGATTCGCCTCCAACTCCATTAGGCATTGCACTGTGATTCGTCTCTAGCTCCATTAGACATTACAATTTAATTTGTCTGTAGCTTCATTAGGCATTGCACATTGATTTGTTTCTAGCTCCATTAGGCATTGCACATTGACATGTTTCTAGCTCCATTAGGCATTGCACATTGACATGTTTCTAGCTCCATTAGGCATTGCACATTGATTCGTATCTAGCTCCATTAGGCATTGCACTTTGATTCGTCTCTAGCTCCATTAGGCATTACACTTTGATTCGCCTCCAGCTTCATTAGGCATTGCACTGTGATTCGTCTCTAGCTCCATTAGACATTACAATTTAATTTGTCTGTAGCTTCATTAGGCATTGCACATTGATTTGTTTCTAGCTCCATTAGGCATTGCACTTTGATTCGTCTCTAGCTCCATTAGGCATTGCACTTTGATTCGTCTCTAGCTCCATTAGGCATAACACTTTGATTCGTCTATAGCTCCATTAGGCATTACACTTTGATTCGTCTTTTGCTCTATTAGGCATTACACTTTGATTCATCTCTAGCTCCGTTAGCATTGCACTTTGATTCGTCTCTAGCTCCATTAGGCATTGCACATTGATTCGTCTCTAGCTCCATTAGGCATTGCACTTTGATTCGTCTCTAGCTCCATTAGGCATTACACTTTAATTCGTCTCTAGCTTCATTAAGCATTTCACATTGATTTGTCTCTAGCTCCATTAGGCACCGCACATTGAATTGTCTCTAGCTCCATTAGGCATTGCACTTTGATTCGTCTCTAGCTCCATTAGGCATTACACTTTGATTCGCCTCCAACTCCATTAGGCATTGCACTGTGATTCGTCTCTAGCTCCATTAGACATTACAATTTAATTTGTCTGTAGCTTCATTAGGCATTGCACATTGATTTGTTTCTAGCTCCATTAGGCATGGCACATTGACATGTTTCTAGCTCCATTAGGCATTGCACATTGATTCGTATCTAGCTCCATTAGGCATTGCACTTTGATTCGTCTCTAGCTCCATTAGGCATTACACTTTGATTCGCCTCCAGCTCCATTAGGCATTGCACTGTGATTCGTCTCTAGCTCCATTAGACATTACAATTTAATTTGTCTGTAGCTTCATTAGGCATTGCACATTGATTTGTTTCTAGCTCCATTAGGCATTGCACTGTGATTCGTCTCTAGCTCCATTAGGCATTGCACTTTGATTCGTCTCTAGCTCCATTAGGCATAACACTTTGATTCGTCTCTAGCTCCATTAGGCATTGCACTTTGATACGTCTATAGCTCCATTAGGCATTACACTTTGATTCGTCTTTTGCTCTATTAGGCATTGCACTGTGATTCGTCCCTAGCTCCATTAGGCATAGCACTGTGATTCGTCTCTAGCTCCATTAGGCATTGCACTTTGATTCGTCTCTAGCTCCGTTAGGCATTGCACTTTGATTCGTCTCGAGCTCCATTAGGCATTACACTTTTATTCGTCTCTAGCTTCATTAAGCATTTCACATTGATTTGTCTCTAGCTCCATTAGGCATCGCACATTGAATTGTCTCTAGCTCCATTAGGCATTGCACATTGATTCGTCTCTAGCTCCGTTAGGCATTGCACTGTGATTCTTCTCTAGCTCCATTAGGCTTTGCACTTTGATTCGTCTCTAGCTCCATTAGGCATTGCACATTGATTCGTATCTAGCTCCATTAGGCATTGCACATTGATTTGTTTCTAGCTCCATGAGGAATTGCACTTTGATTCGTCTCTAGCTGCATTAGGCATTACACTTTGATTTGTCTCCAGCTCCATTAGGCATTGCACTATGATTCGTCTCTAGCTCCATTAGACATTACAATTTAATTTGTCTGTAGCTTCATTAGGCATTGCACATTGATTTGTTTCTAGCTCCATTAGGCATTGCACTGTGATTCGTCTCTAGCTCCATTAGGCATTGCACTTTGATACGTCTATAGCTCCATTAGGCATTACACTTTGATTCGTCTTTTGCTCTATTAGGCATTGCACTGTGATTCGTCCCTAGCTCCATTAGGCATAGCACTGTGATTCGTCTCTAGCTCCATTAGGCATTGCACTTTGATTCGTCTCTAGCTCCGTTAGGCATTGCACTTTGATTCGTCTCGAGCTCCATTAGGCATTACACTTTTATTCGTCTCTAGCTTCATTAAGCATTTCACATTGATTTGTCTCTAGCTCCATTAGGCATCGCACATTGAATTGTCTCTAGCTCCATTAGGCATTGCACATTGATTCGTCTCTAGCTCCGTTAGGCATTGCACTGTGATTCTTCTCTAGCTCCATTAGGCTTTGCACTTTGATTCGTCTCTAGCTCCATTAGGCATTGCACATTGATTCGTATCTAGCTCCATTAGGCATTGCACATTGATTTGTTTCTAGCTCCATGAGGAATTGCACTTTGATTCGTCTCTAGCTGCATTAGGCATTACACTTTGATTTGTCTCCAGCTCCATTAGGCATTGCACTATGATTCGTCTCTAGCTCCATTAGACATTACAATTTAATTTGTCTGTAGCTTCATTAGGCATTGCACATTGATTTGTTTCTAGCTCCATTAGGCATTGCACATTGACATGTTTCTAGCTCCATTAGGCATTGCACATTGACATGTTTCTAGCTCCATTAGGCATTGCACATTGATTCGTATCTAGCTCCATTAGGCATTGCACTTTGATTCGTCTCTAGCTCCATTAGGCATTACACTTTGATTCGCCTCCAGCTCCATTAGGCATTGCACTGTGATTCGTCTCTAGCTCCATTAGACATTACAATTTAATTTGTCTGTAGCTTCATTAGGCATTGCACATTGATTTGTTTCTAGCTCCATTAGGCATTGCACTGTGATTCGTCTCTAGCTCCATTAGGCATTGCACTTTGATTCGTCTCTAGCTCCATTAGGCATAACACTTTGATTCGTCTATAGCTCCATTAGGCATTACACTTTGATTCGTCTTTTGCTCTATTAGGCATTGCACTGTGATTCGTCCCTAGCTCCATTAGGCATAGCACTGTGATTCGTCTCTAGCTCCATTAGGCATTGCACTTTGATTCGTCTCTAGCTCCGTTAGGCATTGCACTTTGATTCGTCTCGAGCTCCATTAGGCATTACACTTTTATTCGTCTCTAGCTTCATTAAGCATTTCACATTGATTTGTCTCTAGCTCCATTAGGCATCGCACATTGAATTGTCTCTAGCTCCATTAGGCATTGCACATTGATTCGTCTCTAGCTCCGTTAGGCATTGCACTGTGATTCTTCTCTAGCTCCATTAGGCATTGCACATTGATTCGTATCTAGCTCCATTAGGCATTGCACATTGATTTGTTTCTAGCTCCATGAGGAATTGCACTTTGATTCGTCTCTAGCTGCATTAGGCATTACACTTTGATTTGTCTCCAGCTCCATTAGGCATTGCACTATGATTCGTCTCTAGCTCCATTAGACATTACAATTTAATTTGTCTGTAGCTTCATTAGGCATTGCACATTGATTTGTTTCTAGCTCCATTAGGCATTGCACTGTGATTCGTCTCTAGCTCCATTAGGCATTGCACTTTGATTCGTCTCTAGCTCCATTAGGCATAACACTTTGATTCGTCTCTAGCTCCATTAGGCATTGCACTTTGATACGTCTATAGCTCCATTAGGCATTACACTTTGATTCGTCTTTTGCTCTATTAGGCATTGCACTGTGATTCGTCCCTAGCTCCATTAGGCATAGCACTGTGATTCGTCTCTAGCTCCATTAGGCATTGCACTTTGATTCGTCTCTAGCTCCGTTAGGCATTGCACTTTGATTCGTCTCGAGCTCCATTAGGCATTACACTTTTATTCGTCTCTAGCTTCATTAAGCATTTCACATTGATTTGTCTCTAGCTCCATTAGGCATCGCACATTGAATTGTCTCTAGCTCCATTAGGCATTGCACATTGATTCGTCTCTAGCTCCGTTAGGCATTGCACTGTGATTCTTCTCTAGCTCCATTAGGCTTTGCACTTTGATTCGTCTCTAGCTCCATTAGGCATTGCACATTGATTCGTATCTAGCTCCATTAGGCATTGCACATTGATTTGTTTCTAGCTCCATGAGGAATTGCACTTTGATTCGTCTCTAGCTGCATTAGGCATTACACTTTGATTTGTCTCCAGCTCCATTAGGCATTGCACTATGATTCGTCTCTAGCTCCATTAGACATTACAATTTAATTTGTCTGTAGCTTCATTAGGCATTGCACATTGATTTGTTTCTAGCTCCATTAGGCATTGCACATTGACATGTTTCTAGCTCCATTAGGCATTGCACATTGACATGTTTCTAGCTCCATTAGGCATTGCACATTGATTCGTATCTAGCTCCATTAGGCATTGCACTTTGATTCGTCTCTAGCTCCATTAGGCATTACACTTTGATTCGCCTCCAGCTCCATTAGGCATTGCACTGTGATTCGTCTCTAGCTCCATTAGACATTACAATTTAATTTGTCTGTAGCTTCATTAGGCATTGCACATTGATTTGTTTCTAGCTCCATTAGGCATTGCACTGTGATTCGTCTCTAGCTCCATTAGGCATTGCACTTTGATTCGTCTCTAGCTCCATTAGGCATAACACTTTGATTCGTCTATAGCTCCATTAGGCATTACACTTTGATTCGTCTTTTGCTCTATTAGGCATTGCACTGTGATTCGTCCCTAGCTCCATTAGGCATAGCACTGTGATTCGTCTCTAGCTCCATTAGGCATTGCACTTTGATTCGTCTCTAGCTCCGTTAGGCATTGCACTTTGATTCGTCTCGAGCTCCATTAGGCATTACACTTTAATTCATCTCTAGCTTCATTAAGCATTTCACATTGATTTGTCTCTAGCTCCATTAGGCACCGCACATTGAATTGTCTCTAGCTCCATTAGGCATTGCACATTGATTCGTCTCTAGCTCCGTTAGGCATTGCACTGTGATTCTTCTCTAGCTCCATTAGGCTTTGCACTTTGATTCGTCTCTAGCTCCATTAGGCATTGCACATTGATTCGTATCTAGCTCCATTAGGCATTACACGTTGATTCGTCTCTAGCTCCATAAGGAATTGCACTTTGATTCGTCTCTAGCTGCATTAGGCATTACACTTTGATTTGTCTCCAGCTCCATTAGGCATTGCACTATGATTCGTCTCTAGCTCCATTAGGCATTGCACTTTGATTCGTCTCTAGCTCCATTAGGCATTGCACTTTGCCAACCTGCCACCTGCCGTTTGATCATATAGTAAACTCGTTTCTTTAAAAAAAATTGTGTGCATGTGTGTTTGTCTTGTATGTGTGTGGCGTTTGTGTATATATATATATATATATATATATATACATATGTGTGTAATACGTGTCAGACTGGAACAAAAGAACTGTCTACAATATACCTGTGTATAGATTAGTATGTATGGATCCATATGTGTTTGTTTAGATCAGATGTACACCTATATAAAGTACCATTGTCTAACGTAGACTGCGTGATTCGAATGATTCATTTATCGAGGTACTGTGTTGCTGCTGGTGGTAAGTTTTTTATTAATGGAACTCAAGAATCATGAAAAGGCAAATAGTTTGATGTCTGTTTGTTTGTCTGTCCAGTTATTTTGATTGAATTGTATTAATATTGAACTCCAATATCGATGGTGTTAATTAAGCTTACACAACGAAAAAAAATCTATTTTGACTCTGGCCTTCTAAGTAAACTGCATTTCATGAACACAAATCAGCGTAACTATCACAAGTCAGTGTAAGAGTTCCTATCACAAGTCAGTGTAAGCGTTCCTATCACAAGTCAGTGTAAGCGTTCCTATCACAAGTCAGTGTAAGCGTTCCTATCACAAGTCAGTGTAAGCGTTCCTATCACAAGTCAGTGTAAGCGTTCCTATCACAAGTCAGTGTAAGCGTTCCTATCACAAGTCAGTGTAAGCGTTCCTATCACAAGTCAGTGTAAGCGTTCCTATCACAAGTCAGTGTAAGCGTTCCTATCACAAGTCAGTGTAAGCGTTCCTATCACAAGTCAGTGTAAGCGTTCCTATCACAAGTCAGTGTAAGCGTTCCTATCACAAGTCAGTGTAAGTGTCCCTATCGAATTGCTGCCACTCTTTAGACATTTGGCGCTGTTCCCTTTCCTGCCGCCCCCTCTCAACACAAGACTATTCCTGAATGCTTAAGGTGGGGGGCGGGGTGAGGTGAACTTTGTGTTGACACAGAGACCAGGGACATATGTTTACGTCTTAGTTGGCAGGTCCAACCGGAAGTCTTTGTTTGTAGTTCTTTTTAAGACCATCATTGTAGCTTCAGATAGTTGCACAATATCAACCAATGTTAATGTTAGCATATCTACAAGTTAACAAGTAGCGGCTTACAATCACGCATTTTACAATCACTTTGACAGATGACCTTAAAACTTAACTTTACAATGGACAGTAACGAAACAAAGAAATAATTCTTTTGGAGTACAATATACTCAGACTATAACCTATGTCACAAAACAATGCAGTATAATATACTCAGACTATAACCTATGTCACAAAACAATGCAGTATAATATACTCAGACTATAACCTATGTCACAAAACATTTAAATTTATTTGCATTACACATTACATGATACATTGAACAAGATTGCCAAGAAAATGTGTCCAAACACAAACTCAGAAGCGGCCTCCAAAAGTGGTGTTTATTGTCGATATGATTGTAATGTTAGGTTGGCTGCATACAGAGATGTATTATGTGTGTAATTATTATTACATTCATCTGCATTCAATAAACTGATTGTTCTGGAGATAAAACTCATTATGAGCCTGTCCGATATGAGCACCTAATAGTTTGTGAAAGGCCAATTTATAAGGCATGTGGAAGAAACCCATCCCTTTGGTCAAATAACTAAAAGGGGCTGCAGCTACTTATGCATGGGGAGTACAAAATCTGTTATAAATAGCACTACTTCTTACTTCCTCGTGTTTTAAAATAGATTTTCATTATCTAAACACACACACACACATTAAATGACTACTTTCTTTTTTCTTTTAATAAACATATTCGTAACAGTTTAGAAGCTCGTACAACAAACAACTCTAAATTTAGTCATAGAAATATTTGTCAAACATTCTTTTAGAAAAAAAAAAAAAACCAACTTTAAAATTAATTAAAATAGAAAATAACCAAAAAAAAAAAAGTTCCATCACTCTTACTTAGTATGTTCTCCTGTTTCTATTTGAGAACTAGAACATTTTTTAAAACGTGTGGCTTTTTTTTGTTTGTTTACATATTTAATTTCTGAAATAAAACAGTTCGCTTTCAGATAAACACTAGTCCCTAAACCAGAACTTTGAATGCCATGAAATCAGATGTTCAAAATCTTTTGTTATTTGAGATCTAAGCGTGACAGACAGGTTGACAGACACACACACAACGAGCGGGGCCGCCAAAACGCCTTTTTTTCCGAAGTTATCTTCTAAAGAATAGATACTTTGAGGAAAACCTAAAGATCTGAAGTTAAAAATCTACAGTACTCCTTTAACTAGTTAGTTACGTATTTAGGTTATTTGTAGAACAAATCTACAATATCTATAGAAGTTTTACAAACTTTTTATAGAACATTCAGAAAATCTATAGAACTATTCTAATTATTTATAGATGAATTACTTTTTTCAAGTTAACTATATAACTGAATTAAAATATTTCTGTAAATTATTCCTATTGTTTAGGCTGTCAAGTTTAATTAGATCAATAACATCTGCGTAAGAGTCTATTGCAAATTTTTTAAACAAAGTGCACCTCTCGCTTTCTTCTGTCCAAATAAGGAAATGATCCCAAAAAGATTGTATTAGTTGTTACTCTACTCAGGAAAATGTTTGACATTTCTGTGCTAGACATAAGACACTTTGTTTACACTTGTGTGTACCATTTGACCAATTACAAACATTTGTGCTTGTGGTGAAAGCAGGTATTGTCACTCCCTGTTTCTGGTGTCCCCCCCCCTCTCTTCATAACACCTCAACCCCATGTAAGTATCAATGAGTTTGAAGCGCAAGTGTTTGGGTCCGTGCCCTACTGGTCTCTACATTGGAGTGACACAATGATCTATTGCATTCTAGTGTCTCAATGCTTTTCAATATTCTTTTGGCACATTTGTTTTTGTGAAGGCTCTTCCATTCCTCGTCTAGGAGATTCGTTGTGCCATGTTTTTCTAGTTAGTGTTTTGTTTAGATAGTATTACTCTTTAATGCTTTCCCTTTAACAGTGTTGTCAACAGTATTATTGATATGATCCTCACTGATGGCACTGTCGTGTTTGAGTTTAACGCCTGACTTGAAACAAGTGGCTGGACTTTGCAGTTGTTTGTTTGGACATACGTTTGGCTTGAGTTTGTTTGTTTCTTCTTATATCCATTTCAAGTTTTTGTTCAAAGTCAGTTTTAGTGGAAGATACATTTTGGTTAAAGGTTAGTTTATGTATTTGTTCTATTCTAATTTTGAAGATTAGTTCATGTATTGGTTCTATTCTAATTTTGGTTAAAGATTAGTTCAAGTATTGGTTCTATTCTAATTTTGGTTAAAGGTTAGTTCAAGTATTGGTTCTATTCTAATTTTGGTTAAAGGTTTGTTCATGTATTGGTTCTATTCTAATTTTGGTTAAAGGTTAGTTCAAGTATTGGTTCTATTCTAATTTTGGTTAAAGGTTAGTTCAAGTATTGGTTCTATTCTAATTTTGGTTAAAGGTTAGTTCAAGTATTGGTTCTATTCTAATTTTGGTTAAAGGTTAGTTCAAGAATTGGTTCTATTCTAATTTTAGTTAAAGGTTAGTTCAAGTATTGGTTCTATTCTAATTTTGGTTAAAGGTTAGTTCAAGTATTGGTTCTATTCTAATTTTGGTTAAAGGTTAGTTCAAGTATTGGTTTTATTCTAATTTTGGTTAAAGGTTAGTTCAAGTATTGGTTCTATTCTAATTTTGGTTAAAGGTTAGTTCAAGAATTGGTTCTATTCTAATTTTAGTTAAAGGTTAGTTCAAGTATTGGTTCTATTCTAATTTTGATTCAAGTTTAGTTGTGGTTGTGGTTCACGTAATTTTTAGATTCAAAAAGATTTTTGTTGAGTTGAAAGCTTTGATTTGTGTCCAGATTTCGAGTCCAGTTCCTTTGTTCTTGTCTGGATATCTCGTATGTCTACCGAACGTGGCTCTGTGTGTTAGTGTAAGACTTACTCAAAGCCTTGATGATATAAACTAGATATTCAAAAATACTTTTTTTTAGTTCTAAATGACGAACTTGTGCTACATAAACGATTTAAAAAGCTAGGCACCTTTTAAAGCGTCTGCTTCTAAGGAATATTTAACATTTGGTTTTATCAAAATCAAAATTTCATTCACAACATGGCTTTGAATCAACCAATATGTCGTCGGCATGGTTTGAAGTACAAATACTAGAGCTATTACAATTTCATTAGCATTCGAACATGGCCGACAACCCTGCATTTAGCTTAAATGACGAAGAGCTTGTGCATGATTCAAAGAATTCAGTCAAACAACTGGCTACATGGTCAGAAGGGGGCATAACGCTGCATATTTCTACTGGATTGGCAGACATGTCTTTTTCCGCCAGTTCTCCAGACTCAACGAATGAATACGAAGCAATTAACTCTTTACACACACCCAAGTCCAGCAAAGCTCCAGCACTGTCCATAAGCAGTCAAACGAATAACTTAGAAGCTGATCTGTACCAAAATGTTACCAGAGAGACTAACGACGATCGTCCGATGCAGGTTCTTGCTCCTCCATCGCTGGGGGAGACGCAATATCTCAATGTACCTGGACACAACTTTACCACCTTATTCCCAGAGACAGTGGAAGACGGGTGCACCGTCATCTCACTCCAAGTGCCCACCTTGCCCCGGGCACATAGCGCCCCTGACTTGTCTGCGTCTGCTACATCCAATGATCAAAAACTATCTACGTCCAATACTGACACTAGCAGCCCAAAGAAAGAAGAGAAACTCAAGGTATATATATGTATATAATAAAGCACAAAGTAATCCAGTAGATCAGTAATATCCAAACTATGGCCGGATCCGGATATGGTCGGATAGTAAAATAAGATATTCGGCCGGAGATAGAGTCGGTGCCAGATACCGTACCTACGTTTAGTAAATAGCTATATATTGAACATTTTGCAAAACTTCAGAATAGCATTCCTATGTTATACTTTTATTTATGTTCACCTTAGATCGTGTTTTAAAGGCCGCCAACTGCTTTCTGTCTTGGTGTCTAAGGCCTGATACATAATGGCTTATATATCGTCAGTAAATACAGTAATAACGAGGAGTCACGTGAGACTCCCAAATGATGAAGAATATCGTTATGAAATCAAGGGACACAACGCAGTGCTACGATTGGAAGTTAGGTTACATTGATCCATTCTAGCTTTCAAATGGTCAATGTCTATCAATAAATTCAGTTTCAAGTACTAAAAAAATAAGGAGTAGGAGGTGTTTAGCTCTCTCTTTAAATATAGCCATAGTCAATGTCCTTTACGCAAATATACACACATCTGAGCCTTGTACTTTTATCATGGGCATCCTTGGGGTTCACCCCTCCCCCCGAAATGATGTGGAGCACTAGCAGATCCAGAACTTTTGAGTGAAGGGGATGGTGATTTTTTTCCAAACCCTAACCCTAATGCCCAGTAAACCCTAACCCTAATGCCCAGTAAACCCTAACCCTATGTATAAACGCACATACACAGCATATATTTACACGAGAATAAAAAAAAACAGTGTTTCTCAATCTTTCTCTTGACAGCTGGGGGGTCTGGGGGAACGCCCGACGCGCAAAAGCATTGCATTCTTCACTACAGAAACGCATTCTCCTAACATCTACAGCTCATAATTCATCCTTTTTAAAAAGGCACATCAAATTTAGTAAAATAAAGTAACTTGGGGACAAGGGCCGATCCTGAAGTGTGACTGACTATCGAGCCGAATTTATCGTAATATTATCTTCATGTTAAGAGAGACATCTTGTAGTAGACCTGTTTTGGTCAGTATAAGACATTAACCGAACGATGGTTAAACGCTCAAAAATATCTTATTTTTAAGAACCTTTTGAATAATGTTTTACTTGAAAAATATTCTAATTTGAATATTCTAAATATGAATTTATATTATATTACTACATTGCAAATACAACCGACTTGTTTCTTACAAAGATATGATACACAGATTTAGATAAAGGCTTTGAGGGTCGCCGCCAAAAAAAATATAAAAAAAAAAAAGCTCATTTGTAAATGATACTTTTTGTTCGATTCGACTATTTGTGTGGTGAAATAGTTACTATTTGTTTATGTTTGTGTAACGTGGTGAGAATGTGTTCACAACATTGATTTAGTGTGCTACTGTCCAAGTCTCTTTCGTCAGTTCATGTGTCGTTCTAGTTTAATAAAGCCTTGTTTTAGGTTACTCTTTAGTGTTCATTTATTTTTTATTACAATTTATTAAACTAGAAGTTTTCAATTCTATGGATCTATGTGTCTCGTGTATCTTATTTTGGATTTTCGTTCAACACTATTCTCAGTCTGTAAGTAAAAATTGTTATACGAATGGAGCGTCTATTTAAGCCAAAAGAGCTAAACATAGAGCCTAGTTCACCATCGGCAGCCGAGAAGTGGCTGCACTGGCTCAGAACATTTGAGAATTTCATCTCCTCAGTCTCTCACTGTGAGATTGACAACAAGAAATTACTGGAAAACTGTTTCTTCGAGCGTATTTCAGTACATAAGTGAGTGTACAATGTTTGAATAATCAATCAAAGTTCTACCAAATGTCTACGTGAAGCCTAAAAGCGAAATTTTTGCACAGCACATGATAAGTCTTTATCGACAAAGAACGGACAAACAGTTGACTCCTTCCTACTTAAGCTTAAAAGTATGGCTAAAGACTGTGATTTCAAAGCTGTCACCGCTGAAGAACACAGAGATATCTTCATAAGAGACGCCTTCATTACTGGACTGGTTTCAAACAGCATAAGGCTGCGACTCTTAGAGAAATCTAATTAACTCTACAGTGCGCCTATGAAGAGGCAAGACAACTTGAATACGCCCATAACCATGCCATGGCGTATAACATCTACTCTGAAACTCCCTGTGGACATAGCGCCGACGTGAAGAGCCTTTCTCCTACAAAATTAGAACACGAGGTGAGTACGGCGACTAGTAAAAGATGCTTCTTTTGTGGAAACAGCCCACATCAACGCTTTAGATGTCCAGCCCGTGACGCTACATGCAACTTGTGCGCAAGAGGGGCCATTTCCAGAAAGTCTGTAGATCGACCAGACAGATACACAAATCTATAACCTCAGCCATAGTGAAAGCAAATGATGAGACGTCACGGACTACAACCGTTGGATCTTCCTGGGCATCGACACCAGCGTCCGGCCTTACTAAATCTACTATTTCAATACTCGTCAATGAAGTATCATTGAAGGCTCTCGTAGATACGGGACGCAGTGAAAGCTATATATCTTCTTCAATTGCTAAAAGGTACAAATGGAAATTAGAATGTCCAGAAACAGAATCTACATGGCCTCTACACATCTTTCTCGCACTACTCACGGACATATTTTCGCCAAAATAAAGTACAAAGATGAACAATACGAAAGTGTGAAGCTCTCACTACTAGATGGATTAGTATCTGATGTAATATTAGGGCTAGATTTCATCAGCCAGCACGAAAAACTGATGATCCCATTTGAGGGAAAACGAAGCACTCTTCAGGTCTGTACGCTGGAAGCTGCACGAGTTGAAGCCCCTCGCCTCTTCTCTACTCTTGCTACTAACTGCCAACCCATAGCCACTAAATCAAGAAAATATTCTATGCCTGACTCCAAATTCATTCAAACTGACAAAATTATTGAGCCTTCCACGTCCCCGTGGCGAGCCCAAATAATTGTAACAACGAATGAAAGGCACAAAAAAGAGAAGGCATGTGCTATCGACTATAGTCAAACCATCAATCGATTCACTTACCTCGACGCGTACCCCGTGCCAAAAGTTGATGAACTGGTGCTGGAAATATCTAAATACTCAATATACAGTACATTTGACCTCAAAAGCGCTTACCACCAGATACCTATCAGGGATGATGAAAAGCAGTACACGGCGTTCGAGGCTTGCGGAAAGCTTTATCAGTTTTGTCGCATTCCTTTTGGAGTGACAAACGGAGTTGCTGCATTTTAATGGACAATCAACACAATAATTGAGGAGGAAGGGCTACAGGATACGTTCGCTTACATGGATAACGTTACCCTCTGCGGACGTGACTCCAGTAGCCACGACCAGAATCTACAGAGATTTCTCAACGCCGCTAAGAAGTACGACATCACCTTCAACGATGATAAAAGTGCTATTGCGACTAATAAAGTATGCCTCCTAGGCTACGAAATCTCACAAGGGCAATTAAGACCAGAACCCGAAAGATTTCAAGCGTTGAGAAATCTACCTCCACCACTAGACGTGCAATCACAAAAGCGGGTGATTGGACTACTGTCATATTATTCTCAATGGATCCCAAATTTCTCCAACAAGATCCATTTGCTGGTGAACAACAAAACCTTTCATCCCCCCGAACAAGTACAAGAAGCTTTTCAACAGCTAAAACACGAACTTGAAAACGCTGCTGTGTCAACTATAGATTATAATCGACCTCTAACAGTCGAAACAGATGCCTCAGACATCGCGATCGCCGCCACTCTAAATCAAGACGGCCGTCCTGTCGCCTTCTTTTCAAGAACACTCACTAATAGTGAACGCCGACACTCAACAGTTGAAAAGGAAGCATACGCTATCGTAGAAGCCCTGAGAAAATGGCAACATTACCTAATCAGTAGACCCATCATATTGGTTACAGATCAACGCTCAGTGTCTTTTATGTTTGACCAGCAAAACAAGGGCAAGATCAAAAACTAAAAGATACAAAGATGGCAACTGGAGCTTAGTAGTTTTCAATATGACGTCGTATATCGACCAGGGAAACAAAACGCAGCTGAGGATACCTTTTCAAGAAACCACTTTGCGTCAGCAATGACTGGAGACCTCAAACTGTTACACAACAACCTCTGTCATCCAAGGGTCACGAGACTCCTCCATTTCGTTAGGACTAAGAACTTACCATTTTCCTGCGAGGACGTCCGCAAAGTGGTAAACCAATGTAAAACTTGCGCTGAACTGAAGCCTAGATTCTTCAATCAGTTTTCAGGCACCCTCATCAAGGCTACCCAACCATTTCAGAGAGTAAGCATCGATTTTAAGGGGCCACTCCCATCTGCTACTCACAATAAATATTTATTAACAATCGTGGATGAGTACTCACGCTTCCCATTTGCCTACCCATGTCCCGATATGTCCTCATCTACTGGCATAAAGTGTTTAAATCAGCTGTTTTCCTTAGTTGGGATACCAGAGTACGTCCATTCTGACAGAGGTACGTCCTTTATGTCGAGGGAGGTGCAATTCTTTCTGCACGAGAGGGGAATAGCTACAAGTAGAACAACCCCTTTTAATCCTTCAGACAACGGGCTAATTGAACAACTAAACAAAACTCTATGGAACGCTGTTACTTAAGCACTGAAATACCTCGATCTCCCGATCTCAAGATGGGATCTAGTCTTGAACCAGGCCCTATATTCGATTAGATCATTACTATCTACAGCAATAAACGAAAGTCCACACGAGAGAGTTTTCCGGTTCAATCGGAAATCCTCCTTCGGGATATTTATCCCCACTTGGCTATCCAGCCCAGGTCGAGTGTTGCTGAGAAGAGAGAATATATCTTCAAAGTATGATCCTCTCACGGAAGAAGTTGAATTGCTGATGTGTAACCCTCAATATGCCGTCGTACGGTTGCCCAGCGGTAAAGAGGAGATGGTCTCTCTAAGACGCTTGGCTCCCACCCCCTCACCATCCACAACAACAAGTGAACCTTCGTTCTTCGCTTAGGGTGAGGATAATGAATATCCTCCAGAAGCTCAAAACACGGAAGTAATAGTCAACATCCCTACGGTGATACAAGAAAGGAAAGAGCCCCTGGAAGGCTCTGAGGACCTCCGAGCGCTTCCTCTTAAAAATACACAGAACCATCATACCCCACTTGACGCTCAGGAACTCACTAGTGACTCCCAAACTGTAGAACATGAAAGTCAACCCCGTTACAACTTAAGAGAGAGAAGAACCAGACCTAACTATAGAGTCTAGAGTTGTTTCTCTATTGCACTACTTATACTGACTACATGAACTGGCATTGTTTATCTCTTGCTACAGATACTAGAGTTTACTTTTCACTTACTTACATACATTTTGTTTACTACACTATTTGTTATTGCTTAAAACAGAAACTAGTAATTGTTTATAAGTCATACTACAGATACTGGTGTTTAGGTTTCTTTGTATCACTCCTCACTATTGTTTACAAGAGAAACTATTTCGACACTATTTATTGATCTATGGTATTACAGGCACTGGCATTCTCTTTTTATTTATGCTATGGCCTACTATATTACTCTACTTACTAATTTAATTCTAGGCGGGGTGAATGTGGTGAAATAGTTACTATTTGTTTATGTTTGTGTAACGTGGTGAGATTGTGTTCACAACATTGATTTAGTGTGCTACTGTCCAAGTCTCTTTCGTCAGTTCATGTTCTAGTTTAATAAAGCCTTGTTTTAGGTTATTCTTCAGTGTTCCTTTATTTCTGATTACAATTTGTTACTTCGTTTTGTTACAGAAATTTAATTTAAAACTCTAAACAAAACCATTTCGGAATTGTGAGGAGGAGTAATTTAGTGGGCCAATTAGATCCTACTCTAAATTTTGTTTTTTGCATTTTTAGGATTGAATCAAAATTGTGAGTTATAGTTTTAAATTCATTTATACATCTATATTTATACAGTAGAAAAATATCAGATTGAGTAAAGGTTGGAAAAAGGCGAGTAGGAAAAAATATTTTGGGTACAGAACTCATCTCAATTGTTACTATTATTCTGAAAAATTTCTTATGAATTCTAAATTTTCCAAAACTAAATCTAATTATGATAAATTGATGTGCATTTACGTAAACTCTGTCGCCATATTTGACTGTTTTGTTTTAAAACTTCGTTTTCGTCTAGAAAGAGGAGGGAGTGGTAGAGTGAAAACGATTAATGGAGTAAGAATCCTCGCTCCTTTTTATAATTTCTGCTAATGATTGCATTTAGCATTAAAGATTAGGGGGTATGGAGACTCGATATAAGAATTTAATTTATGGCATATATAAATTATATTAGTGACATTTTTAGCGGCCCCCGAAAGGGGAAAAGACGCTATAACTTTTGTCTGGTTTGTCAGTTCGTCTGTTAATCCAGTTTAGATCTCGTAAACTAGAAAAGACAATGGAAGTCTGCCATCATAGTTTTTAAGACCATTCAAAGTTCTGATGCTACGGCTATTTTTTTCTTTTCTGAAGGCGAAAAATAATTTTTTTAAATCAATTATGCAAGCTGGTTTTTTTTAAATATAAAAATACACCATTTTGTACAACTATTCACTATGAATAGTAACAAACACTGGAGGATACTTCTTACTTAACACGTGTCTACTTCTTACTTTACACGTGTCTACTTCTTACTTTACACGTGTCTACTTCTTACTTTACACGTGTCTACTTCTTACTTTACACGTGTCTACTTCTTACTTTACACGTGTCTACTTCTTACTTCACACGTGTCTACTTCTTATTTCACACGTGTCTACTTCTTACTTTACACGTGTCTACTTCTTACTTCACTCGTGTCTACTTCCTACTTCACACGTGTCTACTTCTCACTTCACACGTGTCTACTTCTTACTTCACACGTGTCTACTTCTTACTTTACACGTGTCTACTTCTTACTTCACACGTGTCTACTTCTTACTTCACACGTGCCTACATCTTACTCTACACGTGTCTACTTCTTACTTTACACGTGTCTACTTCTCACTTTACACGTGTCTACGTCTTAATCCACACGTGTCTACTTTTACTTCACACGTGTCTACTTTTACTCCACACGTGTCTACTTCTTACTTCACACGTGTCTACGTCTTACTTTACATGTGTCTACTTCTTACTTTACACGTGTCTACTCCTTAATTTACATCTGTCTACTTCTTAATTCACACGTGTCTACTTCTTAATATACACGTGTCTACTTCTTACTTTACACGTGTCTACTTCTTACCTTACACGTGTCTACTTCTTACTTCACACGTGTCTACTTCTTATTTCACAGTTGTCTACTTCTTACTTCACACGTATCTACGTCTCACTACACACGTGTCTACGTCTCACCGGACACGTATCTACGTCTCACTTTACACGTGTCTACTTCTTACTTCACATGTGTCTACTTTTACTTCACACGAGTCTACTTCTTACTTCACACGTGTCTACTTCTCACTTCACACGTGTCTACTTTTACTTTACACATGTCTACTTCTTACTTCACACGTGTCTACGTCTTACTTTACATGTGTCTACTTCTTACTTTACACGTGTCTACTCCTTAATTTACACGTGTCTACATCTTACTTTACACGTGTCTACTTCTCACTTTACACGTGACTACGTCTTAATCCACACGTGTCTACTTTTACTTCACACGTGTCTACTTTTACTTTACACGTGTCTACTTTTTACTTCACAAGTGTCTACGTCTTACTTCACATGTGTCTACTTCTTACTTTACACGTGTCTACTCCTTAATTTACATCTGTCTACTTCTTAATTCACACGTGTCTACTTCTTACTTTACACGAATCTACTTCTTACTTCACACGTGTCTACTTCTTAATATACACGTGTCTACTTCTTACTTTACACGTGTCTACTTCTTACCTTACACGTGTCTACTTCTTACCTCACACGTGTCTACTTCTTATTTCACAGTTGTCTACTTCTTACTTCACACGTATCTACGTCCCACTACACACGTGTCTACGTCTCACCGGACACGTATCTACGTCTTACTTTACACGTGTCTACTTCTTACTTTACACGTGTCTACTTTCACTTCACACGAGTCTACTTCTTACTTCACACGAGTCTACTTCTTACTTCACACGTGTCTACTTTTACTTCACACGTGTCTACTTTTACTTTACACATGTCTACTTCTTACTTCACACGTGTCTACGTCTTACTTTACATGTGTCTACTTCTTACTTTACACGTGTCTACTCCTTAATTTACACGTGTCTACATCTTACTTTACAGTGTCTACTTCTTACTTTACACGTGTCTACTTCTCACTTCACACGTGACTACGTCTTAATCCACACGTGTCTACTTTTACTTCACACGTGTCTTCTTTTACTTCACACGTGTCTACTTTTACTTTACACGTGTCTACTTTTTACTTCACACGTGTCTACGTCTTACTTTACATGTGTCTACTTCTTACTTTACACGTGTCTACTCCTTAATTTACATCTGTCTACTTCTTAATTCACACGTGTCTACTTCTTACTTTACACGAATCTACTTCTTACTTCACACGTGTCTACTTCTTAATATACACGTGTCTACTTCTTACTTTACACGTGACTACTTCTTACCTTACATGTGTCTACTTCTTACTTCACACGTGCCTACTTCTTATTCCACAGTTGTCTACTTCTTACTTCACACGTATCTACGTCTCACTACACACGTGTCTACGTCTCACCGGACACGTATCTACGTCTTACTTTACACGTGTCTACTTCTTACTTTACACGTGTCTACTTCTCACTTCACACGTGCCTACGTCTTAATCCACACGTGTCTACTTTTACTTCACACGTGTCTACTTTTACTTTACACGTGTCTACTTCTTACTTCACACGTGTCTACGTCTTACGTTACATGTGTCTACTTCTTACTTTACACGTGTCTACTCCTTAATTTACATCTGTCTACTTCTTTATTCACACGTGTCTACTTCTTACTTTACACGAATCTACTTCTTACTTCACACGTGTCTACTTCTTACTTCACACGTGTCTACTTCTTAATATACACGTGTCTACTTCTTACTTTACACGTGTCTACTTCTTACTTCACACGTGTCTACTTCTTATTTCACAGTTGTCTACTTCTTACTTCACACGTGTCTACATCTTACTTTACACGTGCCTACCTCTTAATTCACACGTGTGTACTTCTTACTTTAAACGTATCTACGTCCCACTTAACACGTGTCTACGTCTCACTTTACACGTGTCTACTTCTTACTATACACGTGTCTACTTCTCACTTTACACGTGTCTACTTCTCACTTCACACATGTCTACGTCTTACTACACACGTGTCTACTTCTTACTATACACGTGTCTACTTCTTAATATACACGTGTCTACTTCTTACTATACACGTGTCTACGTCTTACTTTACACGTGTTTACTTCTTACTTCACACGTGTCTATTTCTTACTTAACACGTGTCTATTTCTTACTTTACACGTGTCTACTTCTCACTTTACATGTGTCTACTTCTCACTTCACACGTGTGTACGTCTTACTCCACACGTGTCTACTTCTTACTTTACACATGTCTACTTCTCACTTCACACGTGTCTACGTCTTAATCCACACGTGCCTACTTCTTACTTCACACGCGTCTACGTCTTAATCCACACGTGCCTACTCCTTACTTCACACGTGCCTACGTCTTAATCCACACGTGCCTACTTCTTACTTTACACGTGTCTACTTCTTAATTCACACGTGTCTACTTCTTAATATACACATGTCTACTTCTTACTTTACACGTGTCTACTCCTTACTCCACACGTGTCTACTTTTACTTCACACGTATCTACTTTTACTTCACACGTACCTACTTCTTACTTCACACGTGCCTACTTCTTACTTTACACGTGTTATCGTCTTACTTTACACGTATCTACGTCCCACTTTACACGTATCTACGTCTTACTTTACACATTTGTCTATTTCTCACTTTAGACGTATATACGTCTCACTTTACACATTTGTCTACTTCTCACTTTAGACCTTTCTACGTCTCACTTTACACGTATCCACGTCTCACTTTACACATTTGTCTACTTCTCACTTTAGACGTGTCTACGTCTCACTTTACACGTATCTACGTCTCACTTTACACATTTGTCTACTTCTCACTTTAGACGTGTCAACTTCTCACCACACACGTGCCTACGTCTCTCTATCTCTTTTTCCTTTTTTTAAGTTTGTCTACTTGTTACTTCACACATATCTACGTCTTACTCAACATATGTGTACGTCTTACTTTACAGATGTCTACGTCTCACTTTACACTTGTCTATTCCTCAGATGGAGATGACTAAAGAGGAACTCATTAAGACCTATCGTCTCCATGTCTTTGTCTTCCTTATCTTCGTGGTGATGGTCATATCTCTCAGTTTGTCCTGGTACTACAAGCAGATCGCTAACGACATCCTGCTAGCCAATCAAAATATCTTTTTCGATCCAGCCACTCGGACACTTACAGTATTGGGTAAGAGCATCAGTTGAACATTTCAGATATAAGCTTGAAACTAGTACACCCTATGGCCACTAAGTTAATACATTCATCAATTGACCTTCAAATTCTAGCACAGGAGACTATCAATGCCTTCACGCCCAGTGCCATTTTTGTACATACTGATGGGTTGGCATCAATAGACTCTGGAAAAGCCGGCTATGGAGCCTACACTGAGTTTCTTGGCTCAGACCATGACCCCGCAAATTCGACTTTGTCACCTTGGCTTCACACAATATAAATCAACGCTATGTCACCCCTGTATTAATGCAGTGGGTACCGAGTCACATAGGTCACTCCTTGGCCCATCAAGGAAGGCCACCACCCCCCTATTGATCATGCTCTGGCCATAATCCACACAAATAGTAATGGAAAAGGGATTGGAACGCGAGCGCATGAGGCACTTCCGGTGATAGAGGCTGTCCAGGCCTGAGCTGTGAGCGCATGAGGCACTTCCGGTGATAGAGGCTGTCCAGGCCTGAGCTGTGAGCGCATGAGGCACTTCCGGTGATAGAGGCTGTCCAGGCCTGAGCTGTGAGCGCATGAGGCACTTCCGGTGATAGAGGCTGTCCAGGCCTGAGCATCACTATTATAGCACAGTGCAGGACAGGCTCATAGTTCTCACAGCTATGGGAAAACTTCGACTTACGACAGGTCTGGGAAACCACAAATTCTTGACCTGAATGGTGACATGTATGCACTACGCAAAAACAGCAGGGTTTCTGTCCAGGGCTTTTGCAAGAGAGGATTTGAGCCTCTCAAGCCTTCACTCAAATGGAGTTTGATGATGAGTGTTAACTTTAAACACTTATAATGAATGTTAACTTTAAACACTTAGTATATTTAAACAAATGTATACACTTATCATCAACAATGACACTAGCAATAACCTGAAGTCTAGCAATAACCTGAAGTCTAGCAATAACCTGAAGTCTAGCAATAACCTGAAGTCTAGCAATAACCTGAAGTCTAGCAATAACCTGAAGTCTAGTGTAAGGGAACTCTGGGGTTGAGTCCTTTACTACATACATATGGCTCGATAATCTAGGGTATCAGACCTTAACATGTGTAAATATTACAAAGTATCACTCAACGAAGAAGTATAAAATTAGTATTTATTTACAGCCAACAGCAAGTACACATATAATATTGAATGCGTAAATCATCAATACTGAAATACTAAAATGTGCCCAACTGACATACTACAGGGCGCTTAGACTAGATTCATTGAACAAAAGGCTATCAATGCCATACATAATATTACTAACAAATAATCAGTTCTCATACATCATAATGAATAGAAATATAAGTTATATTATCTCCTTACGCTAGGCATAAAACTGGTAAACAAAACACAAGCACCCTACTCAGACCAGGTCAGCTCTCCAACTGCTAGACTGACCGCTAGAACCCTAATTGTCCCCCCCCCCCCTTGAAAATCCCGTGATAAAAACAATTCACACACCAACCAACAAAATAAACAAAACACACACACAATCTCACACCTTACACACCCCCACTCTTGACATCTCCCACTTACTTCCTCTAGATTTTCACTGAAAATCTAAGTATATATTATGTACACTAAAAAAAATTGACATTGATTGTTGAAGTACAACATGGTTTAAAAAATACTACTTAAAATTACACAGTACATCTTACTATGTTTACATAAGTAATTAATTGCAATTCAACAAATTACACCCATGAGTTTAAGTATAAAATAATGAATACTCTGTTTCCATTCATCAACATTAATAATATACATGAATTATCTTTCCATTACCAAACAAAAAAAGTTCAATAATAATGCATATGAAATAAATAAACTAAAAATATAACTAAACTAATCTTCATCTGTTCCACTTGTTCAGTTCCTTCCCTTGTGACGTCAGATTACAATGTACTGTTAATTGTTTGTAAATATCAAGCTTAAGACTTGACTTCCGATGCTTCTCAATACTGGATGAGACGACGTGTCTTGTGCAAAGTACAATTAAAACACAAAGTGATGAACAGTTCAGTCCATGTCATTTAGCAATAATAATAATAGTAGTAGTAGTAGTAATAGTAGTAGTAGTAGTAGTAGTAGTAGTAGCTTCTCTGACGAGACGATCATAGTTGAAAAAGTTGAACGTACACACTGGATTGCTGACACGTGCACTGTCTGAAAACGTTACAATGCCAGGTATGCTTCTGACAGAGACAATAATGTGAGTTCAAACTGTCTACCTAGACAATGGGTCAGCCCAGACAATGGGTCAGCCCAAAAGTTGTCTGTACCTTTTATGTGCTGAATTTCAAAGTCAAAGTCCATAAGGTATAATATCCATCTAGCAATACGAGCATTGGTGGTTGCAGATTTGAGATACTTGAGATTCAGGTGATCAGTCCAAACAATGAACTTACATGAATACAAGAAGTGTTCCAACTTTTTAATCCCCCATGTTAATGCTAACAACTCACGCTCCATTATGTTGTATTTACATTCACGTGGGAGTAATTTTCTGCTGAGGAAACGGACAGGATGCAATTTGTTTCCCACGTACTGTAGAGCAGCAACTGCAACAGCCTTGTCCGAAGCATCACACTGTAGATAAAAACATTTATCTGGATCAGGCAACATTAAAATGGGGTGAGAAGTCAAGTATCTTTGTATACGCTCCAATGCAACCTCTCCCTCCACAGTCTTAGCAACTTTAGAAGGGTGCCCTTTTTTAAGAATTTCAGTAAAGGGAGACAACAAGCTTGAAAAGTTTGGAATGAAGGAGCGACAATAATTGAGCAGACCTAATAATGATCGGGTTTCCTTCTTTGATTTAGGGTACCGTAGCTGCAGAATCTTACTGACATTAGAATTTTCAGGCTAAAGAAAGCCTTGGCCTATCTTATGGCCTAGGAATGTAATGGTTTGGAACTCAATTAGTAACTTGTTAGTCTTAACAGTAATATTGAATTCTCCTAACCTCTCAAGCACCTGTCTCAACGAGAACATGTGACTCTGCCAATCAGTGTTGTATACACAAAGATCATCAAAATAACAAACTACTTGTTCTAAACCTTTTAGGACTGTTTTTTAAACCAAAGGGAAGATATTTGAATTGATAGTGTGCATTAGGTACTTTGAACGCTGTGTACTGCTTACTACTCTCTTCTAATGGCACGTGCCAGTAACCTTTCGTTAGGTCTAATTTACTAAAATATTTGGCTTTCCTTAGTGTGATAAATAGTTCCTCTTGATCTGGTATGACTTCTGCATCAAATTTTGTTATAGAATTTAATTGCCTATAATCAACAACTGGTCTCAAAGTTCCATCTTTCTTTTTGATTAAGATCATAGGAGATGCATACGGCGATTCACTCTCTTCAATGATATCCATGTTAATCATCGACTCAATTTCTTCTTGTAGCCTTTGTCTCATCGCCATTGGTACATTGTAAGGTTTTAAATTGACAGGCTTATCCGATGTTAGAATTATTTTAAAAGGCTCCACTTTCGCTTTTCCTGGTACATCTGATATTACGTGTGCAATGACTGTGCAAAGTCTTCAAGGAGTTTTTCAACTTCATTTTTCTGAGTTTGGTTTAAGTCTTTTAATGGTTATTGCCCTTTGGTTTATTTCTCAATTTCCATGGATCATTTCCGGTAATTTTAATTCTTCTATTTCATTATCAATGATTTGCCCTGTTTGATCATGGTCATATTCATCCACGACTCCAATAAATGCAGCAGACAAAATGTTACTCTTACAGCTACTGTTGGCAACATTGTTACTTGTTTCTTCAACTGGGGTGTAAAATTTGATTAATCTGTTTACATGAAATATATTTGATTTGTTTCCTTTCTTTACTATGTAATTTAAGTCTGATAACCTCTTTTCTATCTTGTACGGGCCTTCCCAATATAATTTGAGCTTATCTCCCTTTTTTGGCTTCAACACTAATACTATTTCTCCTGTAGCAAAACTTTTTTTTACAGTGTTTCTATCATATAGTCGTTTTTGTTCTTGCCTCGCTGTGTCTTCATGATCACATGCAATCTTAGCTGTGCTTTGTAGTCTCTCTTTTAATTCCTCTAGATATTCAAATAAGTTAGTATAATTAGTGTAAACTACTTTTTCTTTGGTCATAAGTTTCTTCAAAATTGCCATCGGCCCTCTAATGTTTCTTCCAAATACAAGTTCGTAGGGTGAAAATCCTGTTGTATCGTTTGGCATTTCTCTAATAGCAAATAATGCTGAGGCTAAGTATTTGTCCCAATCTTTAGATCGTTCAGAACACAGCTTTCTTAATATGCTCTTAAGTGAACCATGTAGGCGTTCCACGCATCCATTCGAGGCTGGGTGGTATAGCGAGGACTTGATTATCGTCACATTGAAGAATTTACAGACTTCTGTGTATAAATCTGAACCATCTTGAGAACCATTGTCAGAGAGAATGGCCTCTGGAAAACCCATCCTAGTGCAGACCGAATACAAAGCTTCTATAACAGTAGTTGTCTCTATATTTCTCAATGGTACAGCTTCAGGCCATCTGGAGAATGTGTCTATCATAGTTAGGATCTATCTATGTTTATTTTCTGTCATAGGAAGAGGTCCAACCAGGTCTACAGCGATTTTTCTAAAGGGTACACCTTGTCTGTCCATCTTCCCCAGCACTGCTTTACCAGCTCTCCCTGGAACTTTTGCTCTCTGACATGGGTCGCAGCACCTCACTAACTGCTTTACATCTTTGTCAACTCCTGGCCAATAAAATTCAGAGTAGATACGAAGTTTTGTTTTCTTTACAGACATATGCCCTGCCAGTGGTGAGCTGTGTGCGTTTTCCAGTATCAAGTTACGTCTGCCCTTAGGAACAACTAAAAGATCTTTCACAACTTGAGGTTCTGTAAGGGACGTAACTCTCTTGTAAAGCAAACTCTTCTTCCTGACAAACGTAATACTTGCTTCTTTAGTCACCTGTGTTGTTTGCTCGGTGCATTTTCTCCATAGTGGTGCCAGAGTTTCATCTTCTTTTTGTTCCTTCTCTAGACTCCCTTCTAGAATTGTTCCTATGATCGGAGTCTTTACTTGAGTTTCTTCCCTTTCTCTGTCCTTCATTCTTCTCGTCTCTACGGCTGACACAAACAGACCTTTCACATTTCCTATTAGCACATCAGCGACCGGCTCAGGAAATAGCACAACGATGAATTCTCATTTAAGGTATGGTGTGTCAAGCATTGCCTTTGCGGTTTTGTATCTAAATACTTGCCCGTCTGCTAAGCACAAAGGAGCATTTCTCTGGCAAAATATCCTCTTCATTGACGAGTGACTCTCTTACGGCGATAACGCTACAGCCGCTATCTCTCAGGATCGACGCCTTTCTTCCATTCAGCTTTCCTTCTTCTATATTTAGTGATCCAATGGACTTGTCGTTCATAATGAAGTTAGCCACACTTTCTGGATTGTGGTAAATCAGATTGCAAGTCCCTTGTCTTTCAGGCAGTTGCACCACGGCACATTCGGCTTGATTGGAGTAATTCCTTCTTGTCTCATTCCTATACCTTCCTTGGTTATTTTGGTACATTCCATTTCAATAGTTGTTTCTTCTGTTATTAACTTGGTTGTTAAATGTGTAATTTGGCCTATTCCATCTCCCTCTTGCTCTGTTATACGAATTATTATATCGAGGTCTGATGAAACTTCTTCTGGGCTCATTGTATTCAATGTTTGGCCTGATATAGTTTGCTCTGCTAGGACTGGATTGGTAGGGGTAATTTTGCCTATTCAAATTTCTTCTGTCACTCACTGCGCTGTTGGCCTGATAAATTCTCGATTTCTTGAAAATGCTTCTACTCGAGAAGATTATCTTTCTGTTCTCCAACAAATCAACTAGCTTATCCAACGACTCGGGTTCTTTATCTAGGATCTCCTCTCTTACCTCCTCGTTTAGGGCACTAAGAATAGAGTCTTTCAATATTAACTCCTCTAGCTGTTCAAAGTTCCGTTCTATTTTCGCCGCCTCGTACCACTGTCGGAAGTTCTTTTGTAATGCCACAAAAAATTCTCTTGGGCCATCTTCAATTGGGACAGTCTCATGCCATCTTCAATTGGGACAGTCTCATGCCATCTTCAATTGGGACAGTCTCATGCCATCTTCAATTGGGACAGTCTCATGCCATCTTCAATTGGGACAGTCTCATGCCATCTTCAATTGGGACAGTCTCATGCCATCTTCAATTGGGACAGTCTCATGCCATCTTCAATTGGGACAGTCTCATGCCATCTTCAATTGGGACAGTCTCATGCCATCTTCAATTGGGACAGTCTCATGCCATCTTCAATTGGGACAGTCTCATGCCATCTTCAATTGGGACAGTCTCATGCCATCTTCAATTGGGACAGTCTCATGCCATCTTCAATTGGGACAGTCTCATGCCATCTTCAATTGGGACAGTCTCATGCCAACGTTTCCTGCAGGCTTCCTCCGTCATTCCCACATAGTCTAAGAGCTCTTTTTTTATCCTCTCCTAGTCAGTGCAGTCTCCACTAATCTTCTCGGTGTTATTTTCTCCTGCAACTGTGCCACCCAGTCTTCTTCTAAAACCTTGTCTCTCCTAGCTGCCATTTCGAACATGTCGAGGTAACAGGGTAGATCTTCGGTTGTCATGGCAGGGAAACCTTTGCTCAGTCTTGGTCTCTGGGCCGTGACTCCGATTGTCGCGCTTGATTGTGCTTTATTTTTTTCCTGGGCAATTTGTAAATCAAGTTTCTTCATTTCTCTTTCGTGTTCAAGTTTCTTCATTTCTCTTTCGTGTTCAAGTTTCTTCATTTCTCTTTCGTGTTCAAGTTTCTTCATTTCTCTTTCGTGTTCCCTTTCTTTCTCTTTCTCTTGTCTATCTTTCTCTTTCTCTTGTCTATCTTTCTCTTTCTCTTGTCTATCTTTCTCTTTCTCTTGTCTATCTTTCTCTTTCTCTTGTCTATCTTTCTCTTTTTCCTCCAATTCCAGTTCTTTTAATCTTATCATCTGTTGCAGCTTGGACATTTCTCTTTCTTCCACCCTCTCAGATCTTTCTCTTCTTTGTTTCTCTGCCTCACTTTCTTTGTCCATGTTTTACTTTTTTAAACTTTCTAATACACAGCACTCAGTACGTTTGCTACACTAAGTTTACAGAAAATTTTAAAATAACAGTCCTACTATTTCTTTTACCTTAAATTACTACCTTAAGAATAATTATAGGGCTCTATTCTACATACAATAAGACAATAGTTATATAGTAGTTAGGCAAGTAAATGATCAAGACAGACAAATACACATTGAACTAATGATCAGATTATTAGATTCAGATAGGAAGTTAGAATACTTTGATTTAAAGACTCTTGCAAAAATTGGCAACGATAAAATCAGAATGAAATGATTGAAGCCTTAAATTGAGAGGCTAGTATGACAGCCAAGAAAAATATATATGATAATCAAATTGAAACAAATTATAATAGAGGCAAGAAAATAGAGGCTAGAAAGTAGAGGGTTCAGCTACACGAGAGGAAACACAAATCACTTAACTTCCACTCCCTGCACGTGACCCAACCTGTCCTTGTGAGGCAACTTCGGGCTGTCGCTGTCCTCTCTGTACTGGTACTTCAAACCACCGCCGTTCCTCAGGCCAAATCAAGGGGCATAACACATGAGGAAAAATGTTTTAAAATAGAATGCGTGTCAAATTAACAACAATATAACATGTAGAACAATATTTGTAAGTTTAAGTACATCAATCACAATTTATAACTGCTCTACTTATAAAATTACTGCGACGAGAGGTCCTGATTTTCTTTCACAAGAGCCCCCAACTGTAAGGGAACTCTGGGGTTGAGTCCTTTACTACATACATATGGCTCGATAATCTAGGGTATGATTCCCACATGCAGACCTTAACATGTGTAAATATTACAAAGTATCACTCAACGAAGAAGTATAAAATTAGTATTTATTTACAGCCAACAGCAAGTACACATATAATATTGAATGCGTAAATCATCAATACTGAAATACTAAAATGTGCCCAACTGACATACTACAGGGCGCTTAGACTAGATTCATTGAACAAAAGGCTATCAATGCCATACATAATATTACTAACAAATAATCAGTTCTCATACATCACAATGAATAGAAATATAAGTTATATTATCTCCTTACGCTAGGCATAAAACTGGTAAACAAAAAACAAGCACTCTACTCAGACCAGGTCAGCTCTCCAACTGCTAGACTGACCGCTAGAACCCTAATTGTCCTCCCTTGAAAATCCCGTGATAAAAACAATTCACACACCAACCAACAAAATAAACAAAACACACACACAATCTCACACCTTACACACCCCCACTCTTGACATCTAGCAATAACCAGAAGTCTAGCAATAACCAGAAGTCTAGCAATAACCTGAAGTCTAGCAATAACTTGAAGTCTAGAAATAACCTGAAGTCTAGCAATAACCTGAAGTCTAGCAATAACCTGAAGTCTAGCAATAACCAGAAGTCTAGCAATAACCTGAAGTCTAACATAACCTGAAGTCTAGCAATAACCTGAAGTCTAGCAGCAGTGTGGCTGTACACTCTGTTTGTACACAGCCATTCAAATGAAAGAGACAACTTAATCTTCAATATGACAACTGAATGTATGTGTACTTTCAATAACCCACAAGTGCCATCTGATTTGGAATTCAAAACATTGTAACAATATTATAGCTGTTTATAAACACAAAACACACAATATAGTAGTCGGTAATTGAATAAAAACATTGAAATAGTTTTCTAGTCGGTTATTTAACACGAAACACTAAAAAGTTCGTATATGTTTAGATTGTAATCGTTGTTCAATATAGTACACTTACAAATAATGGGAATCGATTATCTGTATTGTAATTGTTTGATAAGCATAAAACAAATACAATATATCGCTAGTGTAACCCTCCAGAACACAATACAGTGGTACAGAGTATCGTAATTGGCTGTTGACATCTATGGTGATCTTTAATGACTGTAGATTATTCTACGCTAACAAACCAACGCCACGCATTGAATTTAGCAAGACGTCCTACTTGTCAGCTATTTACTCACTTTCCACTGTCACATCCGTTTGTGTAATATTTAGAACTAATGGTTTATAGATTCTATTTTCTTGTTGCATGACATACTTAGTCCGCTTAGTCATTAGTCGATCACAACTGTAATACCAACTTGCTTAAAGACAGACATAAGCAGATTTCATCACCTGTCATAAACACAGTAACACCAGAAATTGAAATAACTTCGGCAGACGTTGAAAACATAGTTGTCATTGAATGTAAACTTTGCTGTTAGAAGAGCGATATTGAACTGGGCATTGTGGTTGTTATTGAAAGCAAAGTTTATCTATGTCATGCTTTCTATTTCTCTTGATCTATTCACTAATTTCTCATGCAGATCCTGGGCACATTTTGAAAGTTACGGCCAAACTGGGACTTGAGATTCCATCATGGATGTTGCCTCTGCACTGCCCACTTGTGGTCAAAGATAATCCCAAAATCAAACAATGTATCTGGAAAAACCGAGCTAAATTGACCATTCAGAATGTAGCTCGTTCTGATGTGAACTGTTATAACGTTTCCTGGGAAAGCTTACAAATGCAGGTCAGTAACTCTCAGGTATAACTGTCTAGATGGGGTGAAGGCAGGTCAGTACAGTAACTCTCAGGTATAGCTGTCTAGATGGGGTGAAGGCAGGTTTGTACTGTAACTCTATAGGGTGTGACGTGTAACTGTCTAGATGGGGTGCGCTGTAAAGTGTAACTGCCCACATGGGGTGAGGGCAGGTCAGTGTTAGACTGCCCCAGACTTGCTGATCTCTCCCAGACTTGCTGATCTCCCCCATACTTGCTGATCTTTGTCTCCACAGGTCTGGGAAACCAAATATTCTCGACCTGCATGTTGGCATGTATGCACTTCGCAAAACAACAGGGGCTAGATGTTGTTATTTCCTTGCATTGCTCCAAAACCTTTAAATCTTTTAACTAGAACCAATATAACTGGACCAATTTCTGAAAAAAAATCTGAGTTGCCCTACCTTTATTTAATTGTAATATTGGAAAACATTCAAACTGAACAACTTTCCCTCACGCAGGTCAATGAGGAAAATGTATTTTAGGTTTTATTGCGATCAGTAAAAACAATTTATTCGAACGTTGATTCAATGCAAACATTAATAAACACAAAATGTGAATTGTTGGCCTAGAAAGTGCAACACTCTGTGCATCATTACATTTAGAACGAGCTTGCACGTGGCACTCGGGTGGAAACGACCATTAGAGGAAGTGGTTAGGCTAAATGAATAGCAAAACAAAACTCCTGTGGGAGTGTCCAAGGGAACGCGATAGTGGCCCCATTGCACTGAGCGGAGTTAAAAGAGAGCTCCCACGGACCTGTCGATAATCCATGCGCCGTTCCTCAGGGGACCGTTACACTAATGGCGAGTCCTGCACGGTTAGCTTGGTATCAAACGGTTAGGTTATCATATTGTACTTTGGTGAATTTTGTTGAATACAGACTATGAAAATGTAAATAGTAAACATAAGTATGACCGGAAGTACGGGCATTTTGAGAGCTCGAGAGTTGAGTGCAATGATGAAGTCAGTGTTGTCTCTAGACAAACATTTGAATCTCCATGTCAGATATCTAACCAATGCTTCTATAATTTGATGTATTTTTATATCTCTTCAGTATTTCCCTCATGACTGCATTGATCTCGGGACGGCTGTTTGGTATGGTCCATCCAACCAATCATTTAGTACATTCCCCATCAGAGGAACCTTTCAGTTTCAGCCCTCAGACTACACCGTACAAAATAATGGACTCTTTAGTTCCAGACTGGACCTTTATTGGCTGTCTTCCAATGCAGCTGGACTCTATGTCAGTCCAGAGAGTCCTGTGACCGTCTTCTGGAACATATCCGGCAACCAACAGCTGTGTCTGGTGTCGAACTTTAGTGGACCTTTCTATCCCTCCCAGGAGCGACTCCCTTACTTGAACTACACACTGTGTCAAAGTAACCAAGTGATGTTGACACACACAGTCATGCAGTCAATGTTCCAGTCCAAGCCATCAATCAATGTGTCCTCAGACGCAATGTTCAGCTCGCCTTTCTGGTCTCTGAAAGGCTTCTCTAATTCTCTACATGTCACAGATGAGCTGATCAAAAATTTAACTAAGGACGCAGAAGAAAATGATTTTCAAGTTCATAAACTGTCACTAGATGTCGAGTGGGAAAGGACGACGGGAGACGTGAACTTTGACCCTTCAAGATTTAACAAATCCTATCTTGAGGAATTGACGAAACAAACAAATATGCAAATCATTTTGACTATTTCTCCTTATTTCAAGTTTTCAAGTTCCAATTTTGCATTGGTAAGAAATTATACGTTTGATTTGTTCACGTTCATGCATTGAATTAATAATAATAATAATAATTGTATTTATAAAGCGCTGTTAACAAACAAAATGTAGGCTCAAGGCGTTGTAATAACATTACAAACATAAACATGAGAGCTAAAATGACAGTTAATCTAAAAAAGTTTTAAACAGATAGGTCTTAATGTTTTTTCTTAAAAGTGGTGTAGCATGTGGTCTGTCTGAGATCAATGAGGAGTGAGTTCCAAACCTTTGGTCCGTGAACTGAAAAAGCCCGCAGACCGTAGCTTTTGAGGGAGAAACGTGGCACTACTAAAAGCGTTGAGTCCATTGAGCGCAGGGCTCTCTGGGGGACATATGGAGTAATCAGTTCGCTAAGGTACACGGGCATCTCGTTGTTATATATATACACTGATGACAAAGTGTGGCGACCTTGTAATCGATTCTCGCTTTCTATGGAAGCCAATGGCGTAGTAGAGCGTAGTAGCAGAATCTTGTCTAGTTTTTTTAAGGACTATTCGAGCGGCGTTGTTCTGTATACGTTGCAGCTTGGCTATTTTGTCATCAGGTATACCTGCTAGCACAGCGTTGCAGTAGTCAAGGCGGGAGAGTATGAATGCCACAGCTAGCGTTTTTTGTTGACTCCGTTGTTAAATATAGTCGGATCTGGCCTAATCTGCGCAGCTGCAGATAAAGACTTTTGCAGAGCTGACTTATGTGTGGGTCGAAAGATAGTGTTGAGTCGAAGAAAACTCCAAGATTCCGCACTACATGGACAAAAGGAACATGGCAGTTCGTGATAAAGAGAGAATATGTGCTTTCAACTTTTGAGACATTGTTCCTAGTGCCAATCTTAATTATTTCTGTCTTGTCTTCGTTCATCTTGAGTTTATTTTCAACCATCCAATCGCTCACCCTTGCAACGGTACCACTGATTTTCTCTGCCAGATGCGACACCTCTGAGGGTACTGATGAATCGTATAACTGTGAGTCATCGGCAAAGAAATGGTATAAGATGCCGGTTGGTAGGTGCGTTCCGTCTGGCAGGATCCAAGCCACTTTAGGACGACTCCTGCTAAACCAAAAGTTGCAGAGAATCTGGCCATCATAATTTCATGGTCTAGCCTATCAAAGGCTGCGGACAAGTCCAGCATGGAAAGAATTGATATGTGGCCTTTGTCGGAATTGTGAAGTAAGTCGTTTAGTACCCTGACCACTGCTGTCTCTGTGCTACGGCACTTCCTATATGCAGATTGAAATTTTTCCAAGAGACAGTAATGTTCAAGATGAGAAAGAATTTGCGCTTACACGATGCGCTCCAGAAGCTTTGACAGGAAGGGAAGATTTGATACCGGGGGATAGTTTTTTAGATATTCCGGTTCAAGACTGGATTTCTTTAATAAGGGCCTGACAAGTGCATGCTTAAATTGCTGTGGTACAATGCCTGAAGTCAGTGAAGAGTTCACAATGTTAGTAATTGTGGGTACAAGCTCATCTAAACATTCAAGGAGCAAGGAAGTTGGAATGGGATCAAGGTTACATGACTTATTTGGCATCTTTAGAATAGTACTTTTGACATAATCTTCAGATACACGCTTAAACTCGAAAAAAGGAGTATTTTGAAAAATTGGAGAGTGGTCAAGCTGTGATGAGAGGGATGGCATGTCATTTCTGATCTGCTCAATCTTTCCAATGAAGAATCTATTGAAGGAATCAGGGAGTTCAGATACTGGGATAGATGACGGCAAACGTTCGTTATTTGCTCCCCCTAACATTTCAGCGGTGATCCTAAATAGCTCCTTTGAAGAATCAGAAGTTTCGATTTTTTTGTCGAATATGACTAGCAAGTCCTAGGTGTTTTACATCCAAATTTTGATTTTGCGAGAGCAGATGTTTTATATCCATATTTTGAATTGGCAAGACCTAGATGTTGTAGATCTATATTTTCATTTTGCAGGACCGGATTTTGACTTGATAAGACCCTAACCCTGAGATATGGGACTATTTGTAATCAACAGAAGCACATTTTGGAACAATTTTTTCCAGCTCCAAACAAGTGGGGGCCCTAGGTTATAGCTTGTGTTGTCTGTTAAATCCAGCACTGTGATTTTTCAAGAGTTGGTTGTTTTATATCCATAGTTTAAACTGGAAAAACCTATTTGTTCTCTATTTATATTTTAAACTGGAAAAACCTAGATGTTTTACCACCAAAAAAGTAAAAACCCAGATAGTTCGAAATCACATAAACAAAATCTAAATGTGTTCGCATTACCAAATAAGCTTAGGATTAAAAAAGAATTATTTAATAAACAATAAGTAGGTTAAAGAAGAGGTGCCACTTTTATTTTTTGGCCATCTTTTTTCTTACTCAATTTTGTATTCTTTATTTGACCAAAAAGCCAAATTTATTACAATAGGAAAGAGAAAAGATCAATCGAAAAGCTAGTCATTGTATAACGGTTTCAAAATTAAGTGTATGACAAAGACTTACTTTTTGGACGTTGTTGTTTGTATTTCTGCAGGGGGTAATCAATTCCACTTTTGTGAAAGACTCTGGTGGTGTTGTGCCAGGTCTAACTCTGTATGACGGACAGCTAACAGCCATACTGGATGTGTTTAATCAACAGAGCGTCACGTGGTTCACTGAAAGATTAAAGGTCAGAGTTCAGTTGAAGTTTCTATAAAGCTTATATCAACTCACTCTGTCTGGTCCAAAGTTGTGTCCCCTTAGAGAATTGTACTCTCCCACACCCATTGTCGACAGAAGTTGAAACTTAAAAAACAATTATTTATTGTGCCTGACAAAACATAAATCAATTAAAAAATTACACAATTTGTCAATTAATTAATTATTGGTATTTAAGTACTTTGTTTGATATCGAATAAGGTAAATAACTTCTACATTAAAGAGAGCTCTTGAGTTTGAATTCAAGTCGTAAAACTTTTTTGTTAATGCATTCTCCCCCTTCCCCTTTTTTTCCACTGGTCCAGACAAATCATTGAATTATAGAATCAAAGAATCATTGAATCATAGAATCATTGAATCAAAGAATCATTGAATCAAAGAATCATAGAATCATAGAATCATTGAATCAAAGAATCATAGAATCATAGAATCATTGAATCATAGAATCATTGAATCAAAGAATCATAGAATCAAAGAATCATTGAATCAAAGAATCATAGAATCAAAGAATCATAGAATCATTGAATCATAGAATCATTGAATCAAAGAATCATAGAATCAAAGAATCAAAGAATCATAGAATCAAAGAATCAAAGAATCATAGAATCAAAGAATCAAAGAATCATAGAATCAAAGAATCATAGAATCAAAGAATCATATAATCAAAGAATCATAGAATCAAAGAATCATAGAATCAAAGAATCAAAGAATCATAGAATCAAAGAATCAAAGAATCATAGAATCAAAGAATCAAAGAATCATAGAATCAAAGAATCAAAGAATCAAAGAATCATAGAATCAAAGAATCAAAGAATCATAGAATCATAGAATCAAAGAATCATAGAATCATTGAATCATAGAATCATTGAATCATAGAATCATAGAATCATTGAATCATAGAATCAAAGAATCAAAGAATCATAGAATCATAGAATCAAAGAATCATAGAATCAAAGAATCATAGAATCAAAGAATCAAAGAATCATAGAATCAAAGAATCAAAGAATCAAAGAATCATAGAATCAAAGAATCAAAGAATCAAAGAATCATAGAATCAAAGAATCAAAGAATCATAGAATCAAAGAATCAAAGAATCATAGAATCATTGAATCATAGAATCATTGAATCATAGAATCATAGAATCATTGAATCATAGAATCAAAGAATCATAGAATCAAAGAATCATAGAATCAAAGAATCAAAGAATCATAGAATCAAAGAATCAAAGAATCATAGAATCAAAGAATCAAAGAATCATAGAATCATTGAATCATAGAATCATAGAATCATAGAATCAAAGAATCATAGAATCAAAGAATCATAGAATCAAAGAATCAAAGAATCAAAGAATCATTGAATCATAGAATCATAGAATCATAGAATTAGAATCATTGAATCATAAGGTATTGAGAAAGCAAAATCACCAAAATGCGCTTAACAAAAACAATTGAAACAAATAATACTAATTGCACAGATGTTTTATTGTTAGTCTAGAATAGTCTAGGTCTTGTCAATATTACCGTGATCGCTTTTTAGATGAATTAAAAAAGTTTTACGACTTGAATTTGCTCACTCATGGTTCATGCCTCCTCAGGGGGACTAATTCTACTTATACCACCAGATCTGTCAAGTACGATTTTTTCCCTTATTGGATACCAAACAAAAATAACTAATACCAATAGTTAATTAATCAATTTGTTTTTAGCGGCCCCGGAACACTTTTAAAGTGTTAGTTGCTCTAGAAGCTGGTGAGAGGTTTGGTAATAAGGATGAAGTCATAGTTTAGAATTCGGGATAGGGTTAAGTTGTAAATTGGTCCACCGTGACATCATAGACATTGCCTCAAATTGCGACCAATATTTGTTCTTAATATGTTGGCTTTAATTTTTTTTTCATCAATTTTTTTTTTCATCTTCTCGTCAGGAACTCAATGATATCGGGATCAAGAACTTCCGCTTAACTTATGGAACTCAATCCTGGCTACCCTACAAGCCTCGGTTTCAGTCCACTACAGGCACTCCAAACTTGTACAGGTATAGAACCACAGTGGTACAATGATGAATTGGATTTGCAACATCCACTGTTGGATTATACACTGATGAATTTGACTGCAACAGTCAATGTTGGATGGTACATTGATAAAGTGGACGTCAGTATTGGATGGTACATTGTTGAAGTGGACGTCAATATTGGATGGTGCACTGTTCTAGAGTTGACAACTGAGACAATTTGGAGTGTTACACTGTTCAGAACTGCAATGTTCACGTGGTTTACAGTTTGTACAGTTATTAAAAACTTCGATGAGTTGATAACGAATTTAATTTTATTTCATTCAATGTTTCTATTTTGTTTGATACTTTTTACGCTAGACCAGTGGTTTCCAAACTTTTTTTATCCCATAATTAAAATAAATATTAAAATGTTAGCATACAACATACCCACTAGAAACTTTTTATTTTAAAAGTGTGCAAGGTCTCCAATTGTACCTAGTTGTTTCGTATAGGAATTAGCTCTTCTATGAAGTAGTCCTTTAAAACATCAAATATTAATTTGCCTGAAGTATCATTGTAAAAGTTTTCAGTTTTTCGTGCATTGCTTTATCCATAACATACAAAATTGTAAATGGGCTAATAAAACATATTTCATTACCAGATGGACTCGGCTGTATAGAAAAATGTGTCGCTTGCAAAGAATTACATAAAAGTAAAAATAAATATCTTAAAATTGGAATACTCATCGAATGGCCCAATGAAAAAAAAACAACAGAAAAGACCATTGCAACTTGTGAGGTCTTTGACAGTTACTGAGCAGAAAGGGAAGCACTTGAACTGCAGCTACCCTGCTAGCAAATCACCCAAGAACGCCAAACAGACAGATAGTCTTCATCAACAATGCAAAAAACAGTCCTCCAAAGCTCTGATGCCTTTAAAATGAAACAACTCAGGAAAGCCCTTGTGCATAAATATGTGAATGAAATAATTCTGTTAATGGAAATCAAAATTGAAGTCACGACCAGCTGAAATGAGATTCATTATCGCAGACGCTCCTTACACATCCCATAGACCCCCCCCCCATTCACTTTTTCACTTTCGTAGACCCATGGCGGTCTGTATAGAACACTTTGGGAATCACTGCTCTAGACTTATGGATAGACTAACTCTAGACTTATGGATAGACTAACTCTAGACTTATGGATAGACTAACTCTAGACTTCTGGATAGACTAACTCTAGACTTCTGGATAGACTAACTCTAGACTTCTGGATAGACTAACTCTAGACTTCTGGATAGACTAACTCTAGACTTCTGGATAGACTAACTCTAGACTTATGGATAGACTAACTCTAGACTTATGGATAGGCTAACTCTAGACTTATGGATAGACTAACTCTAGACTTCTGGATAGACTAACTCTAGACTTTTGGATAGACTAACTCTAGACTTCTGGATAGACTAACTCTAGACTTCTGGATAGACTAACTCTAGACTTATGGATAGACTAACTCTAGACTTATGGATAGACTAACTCTAGACTTCTGATGCTTCTGTTTTTCAGGAAACTTATGACTGAAGCAGTCAGTCGTGTGTCCAACACTCTGATTGTAGAGCACAGTTCTGAATCTAGACACGTGAACAGTCTGGTTCCTCTGGTTGCCAAGATTGATTTAGTCGATGGCCGCAACTGTATTGTTGGAGTTATTGATGAAGCTCTGACGCTAAGCATTATGGGATATCCACTCGTTATGGTGGATGGCTTCAAGGAAATGAAAGGGGCCAAGATGACCAGGTGAAAACTTACATTGAGTGATAATCTTACAGAGTCTACACTGTCTAAACAGATAACCACACTCTTTCGTAAAAGTTTAAAAACAAAGATTTCACTCCAATCCATACATTTTAACATCCATTGAAAAAAAAATCAACCTTATATGTATACAGTTCATCAGGTAAAATTTAATTACAAACATAAAGTTTAAGTGTATAATGAAGTAATATTACACATTGGCTACGCCAGATGATTTATATTATTATTACAGGAACACCCCCTCCTTATATTTTCAATAAATTTGGCCACATTTTAACAACCACCCTAACGTACTTTATAGCCCGTGATTTTGTGTATCTGTTACAACGAAGTTAAATGGCCCGCTTGCCTTCTCTCGCCAGAACCCCCATAGTTTTTGTAACCTGCGCATCGCGTCATTTCTCCGACATAGATTTTTGACTTGATGTGGAAAGACCCGCTTTATAATATCACCCTGACACACACACGCACATAAGCTTTTGGTCCGTGAATTTGAAAATACTTTTACTTTCTCGCCTCTCCTTTCTTTGACTTTTCTTTGGATTCTCAATCCAATATGCAATATACCCTATGCTACTTTTCAACCGTAATCACACACACACACGCACACGCTTTCATACTTTTAATATTTGTGTGCACTTTTCAATCCCAAGGCAAGCAAGGTACGCTATTTAAACATCGCAAACATTTTTCAGGCCATCAGTTTCAGGTCTAGAGGGGAAAATGTGTTTTCCGAGATCCCCAGCAAGTGAAAGGCCATATTACCGTTCCCTACAGTACATTTAGGCGTAGACGGCAAAAACAAAATCTTAATCGACCACCGCCGGACAATGATTATGCTTGTCCTGAATGTGGCAAAATATGTAGGTCATAGCTGGGGCTTTGTAACCACGGGAAATACTTCTCTTCATTAATCTTCGGACTCGAAGACAAGCCTTATTATTATTATTATTCTTTCTTCTAAATATAAGGAAATATCCATTTGGTTTTATGAATTGTAATTGTTTATTTAATCCCTTTTGAATGTAGAGAAATTACATAGCTATAAAATATCAATCCTTAATCTCTGTCGAAAAAATATACTCTAGATTTATCATTTTTGATGCTATTAGGATTATTATTTGTTTATTTGAAGCGCATCTAAAAGGTAGTGCAACTGACGTCAAGCAAATTAAAGATAGTTGACTTTGAAGGAAAGAAAGAATTCGTTTTACAAAATACGGAAAGTTTTGTGCTATTTGTTTTGGTGCTTTCTATATAGACTGCTGCGTTTGGAAAAATACCAAAAATAAAATACAAAAGTTTATTAAAAAGGTTGCGAATCTTCCAATCCGCGTCTTAGAGAGCATTAAAAATGCGTAAATTTCATGGAATCCATACGGAAGTTGATGAGATCTCTTGAATAATCAGTTCAGAAATCTATGACATATCTCAACGTTGTGGTATTGGAAGCAGACTTAGTCACTAGTCAATCTTTGTGTACAAAAGTTGTACTGCGCTATAATATTTACACATTATTGAATTTATATGTTAAGTTGACATTTCTCTTTGCAACCAAAATCTTGTCTTTGTTTCTTTCGCTCAATGTTTAAGGAACCTCTTCTCTTTGGTTCATGAACTAGTTTTACATTAGTGTTACTTTATTTCTACTCTCTGGAATGTCACTAGATCTAGAGTTAAAAACTGATTATTTTCTCTCTTAGTGAGATGTATTTGAGATGGTACCAGTTGGCCTTGACCTTCCCCGCCTATCTAATCACAAAACCTCCATGGAGTGTGAACAAGTCACTAGTACATGCAGTGAAACAACTTAGTCCTAAAGAAAATATGTCGCATATACTGGGAGATTATCTCCATCAACTTACTCAAGAAGTACTTCAGGGTCAACCCATACTCCGCCCTGTTTGGTGGCAGGATCCCAATAATGCCAGCGTCCATGCAATGGCGGTAAGTCAAAAGTTCAAAGAGAATTTAAAATACATGTCATGTTTGTAATACACAATTGTAAAACAAAGTTCCTCACGGATAATAAAGATTATCATTTTTTTTTAGGCATAAACAAAAATTGATACTACCACATTTCCATATTTAGCTCAATCATGGGCGGCTACTGTTAGCAAGGGCATTGTCGACAGCTGCCTCGTTTCCTTCCCAATCAGCTTTACTATAGCACCACCTTCGTTGCTCTTTAGTGGATAAAACGCACACATTAGATATGACCTAACTAACTAGATATGACCTAACTAACTAGATATGACCTAACTAACTAGATATGACCTAACTAACTAGATATGACCTAACTAACTAGATATAACCTAACTAACACATTAGATATGCCTAACTAATACATTCAATATATAGTTCATCCATCGTTGTTCGATGATGACCACTTTTGTCATCCAGGCGGCTGAGGGCTTTGCACTGAGGTTTTGTGGCTGGTGAGACCTATGTGAGTCCGAAATGTTCGGCTGCACACTGGGCAGGTTATTCCAGCTGGAGCTAGTGTCTTTGCCTTGCTTTTCTTCTCTGGCGTTTTTCTTCTGCCAGCGTTGTTCTCTTTTCCTCAGCAACCTGTGCGCCAGTTTTCACAGCGCGACGCCATGATGCTCTGTCATGTGTCTCTGACACCCAGGTGGTTGCTGGGTCTATGCTGAACGCCTTCCCTTAATTGGCCGTACAGAAGTCATTTAGGGATGCGGCGGTCTTTCATTCTGCAGACATGCCCTGCACCATCGAAGCTGGGACTGCATCAGGATTAAGTGAATGCTTTGCAGACCCGCTCTTCGAAGGATCTGGTATTTTTTTCTTGCCCTTTGACATTCAGTATTTTTCTTAGATATGTCATGTGGAAGTGGTTCAGTTTCTTTGCATGTTTTCTGTACACTGTCCATGTTTCTGAGGCATAGAGCAATGTAGGGAGGATGACAGTTTGATAGATCCCTAGCTTTGTATTTGTGGTGATACCACGTCTGTTCGAGACATTTTTAGACAGTCTGCCATAGGATGCACTGGCCTTGATAATACGCAGATCGATTTCATTATCGATCTTTCCGTTTCTGGAGAGTGTGCTGCCAAGATATGTGAATCTGTCCACTGCATTTATATCATGTCCATTTATCTTGATGCTTGGATCCGAGTAGGCTTTCCCTGGAGCAGGCAAATATATATTTGTGTTAATGGTAAGGCCAAAGTCTGAGCATGCTCTGCTCTGAGCATGCTCTGCAGAAGTCACTGACGATACTCTGCAGATCATTTTCAGAGCAGGCATTTAGGGCACAGTCGTCAGCAAGTAGCAAGTTCTTGATTACTGCTGATTTTATTTTTTATTTTGCTTTGAGCCGCCTCGTGTTGAATAGGCCACCATCAAATCTGTATGTTTTATTTATCCCGTTGTTTTCTCTATTTGTGAATGCATCTGTCAGCATAGCGGAGAACATGATACTGAACAGTGTAGGTGCTAGGATACAGCCTTGTTTTACCCCGTTTGATACTTCGAAGGGCTCTGATGGTTCTCCACTTTCCTGGACACGAGCCTTCATGCCATCATGAAATAGTCTCACCATGGATATGAATTTTTGTGGATAGCCATACTTTGACATAATCTTCCAGAGTCCTTCTCTGCTAACAGTGTCAAATGCTTTTGTTAGGTAGACATATATTGAGAAGAGGTCAGCATTTTGTTTTTGTCATTTTTCCTGGAGCTGCCTTGTCGCAAAGATCATGTCAATGATTCCACGCTCTTTTCTGAAGCCGCTCTGGCTTTCTGGTAGTAAACCATGTTCTAGGTTTTTTCAACCTTCCTCAAACAGAACAACTCCTATAGTAATAGAAAAGGACAACAAACTCCTGAAAGGCCAAGAAGCAGCAAATGAATTCATTAAGTGTTTCCAAAGCGTAGAAATAATACAAATCAATGAAAGTAGAAATAAAGATGTAAACTCAGAAATCCAAGATAGAATCAAAGAATACAATCCAGCTTACTCCTTGGGAATGACCACTAATCTTAAAATGAAGGAACTTGATGAATCCCTAAAAGTCCTCAAACCAAAACAAGCCCCGGGCCCAGACAAAATAACAAATGACATGCTTCTTCACGTGGGTCCTCAAGCCAAAAGAAAACTGCTACAAATATTCAATGCTAGCTGGAAATCTGGCAGAATTCCAAACATCTGGAAAAAAAACCATTATGATCCCTATACTAAAGCACGGCAAACCAAGAAACAAACTGGATAGCTACCGTCCCATCAGCCTCACTAGCTGTACTTGCAAACTGATGGAAAGAGTGATAAATAGAAGGCTGACATGGATCCTTGAGTCAAATAACCTACTCACTGAAGCCCAGGCTGGCTTAAGAAAAGGCAGATCCACAGAAGATCAAATCGCCTTCATCACACAAGAAATAGAAGATGGCTTTCAAGAAAAGAAACCAACAACAATTGTGTGGGTTGACTTAGAAAAAGCATTTGACAAAGTCTGGGAACAAGGTCTCTTGCTCAAGCTAATCCAGCATCACATATCCCACAGAATGTACAACTGGATAAAGGAATACCTATATAATAGAAAAGCCTTAGTTTGCATGCAAGGACAAAGAAGCCACACAGTGGGTATAAAAAATGGCGTCCCCCAAGGAGGAGTCCTATCCCCAACACTTTTCCTAATATTCATAAACGATCTAAATCAAAACCTACCAAGAAAAGTTAAAAGCAGCATGTATGCAGATGACCTTGCCTTAATTAGCACAGAAGAAAATGTAGGAACATCGAAATTTCGATTACAAGATGCTCTTGATAAGCTCAATAATTGGTCCAAAGACTTGGGCATGTCCATCAACACAAAAAAGACAACATATACCATATTCTCACTGTCAACAAAACAACAAACAATAAAATTAACATTAGATAAGGAAGCTTTAGAAAAAAATGACAGCCCTACATATCTTGGAGTCACCTATGACCCGAGACTAACCTGGAAAAACCAAAGAGATAAAACACAGAGTAAAGGCATCCAGAGACTATCCCCTCTTGAAAACATTACCTGGCACAGATTGGGGAGCTAATCACAACATCCTGAAAAAGACCTATACCAGTTATGTAAGACCTGTACTAGAATATGGTGCCACAGCATGGGGCTCAGCAGCCCAAACCAACCTAAGAAAAATAGACAAGGTTCAAAATATTGGTCTAAGGATAATGACAGGAGCAATCAAAACAACACCCATAAGAGCTATGGAGGAAACCGCTGCCCTGATCTCTCTGGATGAAAGACGAGAAATAAAAATCTTTTCCCAATTCACTAAATTGGAAACCTTGGAGAGGCCCCCACTCAGAATAAAAATCCACAAAACTGGCACAAAAAACGTCTCAAAAGGACCAATTTCATACAGGAATCTCTAAACCTAAAAAAGAAACACCAACTTAAAAAAATTACTCTGGAATCCTCGATACACTATAATGAATCTCCACCCTAGGACGAAAGCCCTCTTCCTACTATAAGGGACCATATGAAAACATAAAAAGAAAATCTGATTACAGACTAACAGAGCTCAAGGAAATAGTCAACTGTTTTCTACATACCTATTACCCTAGCAATCAGTGGATCAGAGTTTACACGGATGGCTCATCCCATAAAGCCACCACAAATGGAGGAGCTGGAATACTTATCGAAGGGCCAGATGGAGGAAAACTAGAAAAATCCATTGCAACTGGAGAGCTCTCTGACAGTCATAGAGCAGAAAGGGAAACACTAGCACTAGCTGCTACCATGCTAGCAAATCATCCAAGTTCCCCTCACAGTCAGATTGTCTTTCTATCAGACGCGAAAACAACCCTCCAAAGCCTGCAAAACTCTGATTCCTCTTATATTAAAAACCTCAGAACAGCACTTACAAAGCTCAACAACAACAGAAAAAAAACTGTTATTCAATGGATACCAGCTCATATAGAACTAGCAGGAAATGAGAAGGCTGACACACTCGCCAAGAGTGGGAGAACAAACTCACAAATAAACTCTGCACTCTATCCAGAAGAAATGAAGAAATTAATTGTAGATAAAATAAATGAGAAATGGACGAGCTCCTATCCAAATCACAATAAAGATGACGCTTACTATAAGCTATCCCGACAAGACCAACGTCTAATCTATCGACTCAGGACCGGACACAACAGAATGCGACAACACATGTACCGGAAGCTCAAAATTGGAACCAGTGAAATCTGCCCATGTGGAGTATCACCAGAAAATGCCGACCACGTCCTCCAAAACTGCTCTCTTTACCAAGAGGCCCGTATAAGACATTGGCCCAAAATCACCCCTATAGAAAGAAAACTCTATGGAGAGCTCCCTGATTTGGAAACCACTGCGCATTTCATCTCATGTATTGATCTAGTCATATGAACACTCCAACAGTTCATCTCATGTATTGATCTAGTCATATGAACACTCCAACATAACAATGAAAACGATGAAGAAGAAGAATAAAGTCTTGTGGTATTGGCTCTTGCTCCCACATAATTAAGAACAGCTCATGAAGTCTTTCAATCAGAGCTAATCCACCTAACTAATGCATTAAATAATACCTAACTAACACATTAGATATGACCTAACTAACACATTAGATATGACCTAACTAACACATTAGATATGACCTAACTAACACATTAGATATGACCTAACTAACACATTAGATATGACCTAACTAACACATTAGATATGACCTAACTAACACATTAGATATGAGTTTGAGTTTTGAGTTTAGGCACATTGGCACAATTTAGGCCATGTCGTGCCCGTAATCCTTTAAGGATCACTCTCCCTTTACATAACATAAGCTAAATTCTATAGTTAAATCATTAAAAACAAGGTCTATTCACAATTAAAATAGTATTAGATATGACCTAACACATAAGATATGACCTAACACATAAGATATGACCTAACTAACACATTAGATATGACCTAACACATTAGATATGACCTAACACATTAGATATGACCTAACTAACACATTAGATATGACCTAACTAGCACATTATATATGAGCTAACTAACTCATTATTTATGACCTAACTAGCACATTAGATATGACCTAACTAGCACATTATATATGACCTAACTAACACATTATATATGACCTAACTAGCACATTAGATATGACCTAACTAGCGCATTAGATATGACCTAAACACATTATATATGATCTAACACATTATATATGACCTAACTAGCACATTATATATGACCTAACACATTAGATTTGACCTAACACATTAGATATGACCTAACTAACACATTAGATATGACCTAACTAACACATTAGATATGACCTAACTAACACATTAGATATGACCTAACTAACACATTAGATATGACCTAACTAACACATTAGATATGACCTAACTAACACATTAGATATGACCTAACTAACACATTAGATATGACCTAACTAACACATTAGATATGAGTTTGAGTTTTGAGTTTAGGCACATTGGCACAATTTAGGCCATGTCGTGCCCGTAATCCTTTAAGGATCACTCTCCCTTTACATAACATAAGCTAAATTCTATAGTTAAATCATTAAAAACAAGGTCTATTCACAATTAAAATAGTATTAGATATGACCTAACACATAAGATATGACCTAACACATAAGATATGACCTAACTAACACATTAGATATGACCTAACACATTAGATATGACCTAACACATTAGATATGACCTAACTAACACATTAGATATGACCTAACTAGCACATTATATATGAGCTAACTAACTCATTATTTATGACCTAACTAGCACATTAGATATGACCTAACTAGCACATTATATATGACCTAACTAACACATTATATATGACCTAACTAGCACATTAGATATGACCTAACTAGCGCATTAGATATGACCTAAACACATTATATATGATCTAACACATTATATATGACCTAACTAGCACATTATATATGACCTAACACATTAGATTTGACCTAACACATTAGATATGACCTAACTAACACATTAGATATGACCTAACTAACACATTAGATATGACCTAACTAACACATTAGATATGACCTAACTAACACATTAGATATGACCTAACTAACACATTAGATATGACCTAACTAACACATTAGATATGACCTAACTAACACATTAGATATGACCTAACTAACACATTAGATATGAGTTTGAGTTTTGAGTTTAGGCACATTGGCACAATTTAGGCCATGTCGTGCCCGTAATCATTTAAGGATCACTCTCCCTTTACATAACATAAGCTAAATTCTATAGTTAAATCATTAAAAACAAGGTCTATTCACAATTAAAATAGTATTAGATATGACCTAACACATAAGATATGACCTAACACATAAGATATGACCTAACTAACACATTAGATATGACCTAACTAACACATTAGATATGACCTAACACATTAGATATGACCTAACACATTAGATATGACCTAACTAACACATTAGATATGACCTAACTAGCACATTATATATGAGCTAACTAACTCATTATTTATGACCTAACTAGCACATTAGATATGACCTAACTAGCACATTATATATGACCTAACTAACACATTATATATGACCTAACTAGCACATTAGATATGACCTAACTAGCGCATTAGATATGACCTAAACACATTAGATATGATCTAACACATTATATATGACCTAACTAGCACATTATATATGACCTAACACATTAGATTTGACCTAACAAATTAGATATGACCTAACTAACACATTAGATATGACCTAACTAACACATTAGATATGACCTAACTAACACATTAGATATGACCTAACTAACACATTAGATATGACCTAATTAACACATTAGATATGACCTTACTAACACATTAGATATGACCTAACTAACACATTAGATATGACCTAACTAACACATTAGATATGACCTAACTAACACATTAGATATGACCTAACAAATACATTATGATTTGGCTGTCAGCTCTTCCAGTAAAACGTGTTGTCTTCCCACAGATACAAGACCAGTTTCTAATAGGTGAAATGTTTCTAATTGCTCCAATTCTGTGTGAAGGATGTTATCAACGAGATGTATACATACCACCAGGCATTTGGGAATCAGAGGATCGCATCATTCTGGGACCTAAAGTATTGACTGATTTCCCAGTACCATTAGATAAATTTGTTATATTTAAACAAAGAAAAGAGAAATGAAACATATTTTGATCTTTATAAGACCTAGTTAATCATGGGACTTTTTGAATGTTTCAGATTTCATATTTCCATGTATATATGGTAATATGTTCTTAATATGAATTAATTAATTGACAAAATTATACAGATATTCCACAATCATTGTATAAATTAGACCCCAACTGTAAATCTATTTTCAACAAGTACTTCCACCGTCTAGTCCATTGAATGAATCACTCACTAGCCTATGTAGATCTAACTTGATCTTATATGTGATCATAAATATCGAACTACCTTGTGTTGTGATAGTTATATTAACTATGTCATTCTATGCCTTGCCTGTCATTCACAAACATTGTGATATTGTTTTAGTCACGATTAAAAGTGTAATATTGTGTCACAAGCATTGCTGTGTTAGTCTAAACAAACCATACAATATTGTGTCACAAGCATTTCTGTGTTAGTCTAAACAAACCATACAATATTGTCACAAGCATTGCTGTGTTAGTCTGAAAAAAAAAGTTATATTGTGTCACAAGCAATGCTATGTTAGTCTAAACAAACCATACAATATTGTGTCACAAGCAATGCTGTGTTAATCTGAACAAATCATGTAATATTGTGTTACAAGCAATGTTATGTTAGTCTGAACTAACCTTGTACTATTGTATCAGTAAGCAATGTTGTACTATATTATTCAAGATTTACCTTTGTAATCTCTATCATTTTTTAATCTTGCAGATGTTTCAATAAAATTATAACTTTTGAAATATTGTAAAGTAATGTGAGTTATGCATATTAACCAATGACTTAAATTCAGCCAAGTCACTGGTTTTCCTGGCTAGTTCAGGCAACCCATTCCATGCTCTAATAGCACTAGCATAATATATTGTCTTTTGATGAGGTTACATTGAATTCTATGTTCAATAAAGGATTTTTACATATCCATGGTATTGATGGTAAACGAGAAACTTTCATGTGTAACATTTTTATTCAGTAATATATGCAAGTATTCTCTACTGAGATTCCAAACTATTTTTAGGTGCTGTCAACTGCCAACGCATGATGCGGATAATCTAAGATTTAGATCTAACCTTATGTTTATTTGTTTAAGGATGTCTGCTATAAATCTTTAAACTCTACTTTAGTTGTAGGCCCTAACTGTTATTTAAATGTCCGTGCAACGATTATTTCGATAAAAAAAAATTAAGAGAGACCATTATTAAGGGATCTATCTTTTTTTTTTAAATAGATGGGAGTAATTTGTTGTTGTTTTTTTTTGTTGTTTTTTGCAAGATATCAAATTGATCTAGATCTAGTTCTATGTGTCTTGTCCACAAAAGCTTAAGATCTAGATCTAGTTTGTTTTTACATACACCCTATTATGTTTTTTTTTTAAATGAGAGCTTTATTGAGAGGGAAAAATTGAAATGAACAGCGACACTGAACTACGTAGATTTGTGACGAGATACACACACACACACACACACATATATATATATATATATATATATATATATATATATATATATCAAATCATTAAATAAAAACAATCTGATATAAACTTATCACATGTAAATTATGAGGTGTGAATGTACATTTTCGTTTTTTATAGTTACAATGTCTTGTTTGGTGTAAATGCACGAATAGTAAAACCAATTTCTTTACAGACTATATATATATCTATATATCTATATCTATCTATGTATCTATATATCTATTACTATATCTATCTATTCATCTATATGTATCTCTCTCTCTCTTTATATATATATATATGACCTAACTAACACATTATATATATATATATATCATGGGCGTAGCCAGGATTTTTTGTACGGGGGGAGTTTTGGGGGCGGATTTTTTCTCACCCCTCCGCCTCCCCCCCCCCCACCTCCCTCGCGAAAAACATATATTTATATATATGTATGTGTGTGTGTATATAATCTTTATTACATTCTGACCCATCATTCTTTCGCTTATTGTGCCATAGAATAGGTTCTTCTTGGAGTTATTAGGAAAATTGTAGACTCCCTGCCATTGCCAGCAAGGGGGTCTGGGGGAGTGCTAGGAGCCGCCAAGCACTATATCTGATATTGAAAGCCAACAAAATGCATATTCTGAGGTATCTACAGTGCATTTTGCTGCTATTAAAATGTTTTATTTCAAAAACCTAATGTGCTATTCTTACTGACTTAGACCTTCCCGCGCCGTTCGGCGCATTTGTCGCCAAGCTGTTTCTACACAAATCTGTCACCGGTAATGTCTGAAGCCTCTTCCCACCTGCTCTGAGGACCTCCATGAATGTGTGGCGCCAAGTTGTACTAGGATGTCATCGCAACTCTTCTTATTCATTTTGTCGGAGAACATGTCCCGCAAACCTCATGCGACGCTCTGTCAAAATCTTACTAAGGGGTCAATTTCCTGTTATATATTGAAGAGGTATTTTTTACCTTCAAACCCCACTGAAGGGGGGGGGGGTAAACTCAAAAACTGAGTCAAAACCCATTTAGCTACGCTCATAACATTTTGAGTGCGTAATTTGCGTTTTTTTATACCGGGTATTGAAAAGATATTTTTTAGCTTCAAACACTACTGAAGAGAGGGTGGGAATTAACTGAAAACCCCTTTGGCTACGCTCATAGAATTTTGAGAGTGTAATTTTCTTTTTTTTATATTGAAGAGGGGGTTTATTGATCGGAAATTTTGGAAGGGGTTTAAAAAGCAAAATCTTCCTTAACTGTGCTCGTGAATTTGGGGGATTGTCGTTTGCATCTTTTTTTTGTTTTGTGTTATAGAAGAGGGGAATTTAACTGCGAAAACCCCTAGTAGGGGGTTTTAGACTCGAACCTCCCTGGTAGGGGGTTTTAAACTAAAAACTCAAAACCTCCTTTGCTGTCCTGAGGAAAGTGATAGTTTAGTATTAAAATCTGACCTAAAATAAACAAAATCAAAGCAAAAAATCAGTCACTAATTCCGATCATTTTGGGTCCAACCCCCCCCCCCCCGGCTATGCCCATGATATATCTATATTATAAAGTAGAATGTGAGGTGTATGTATGTATGTTACTTATAGACATCAAAACCGCTTGACCAATCTTGATAAAACTAGGCAGGAATGTTCCTTGGGTACTAACTTAGACCGTAGTGTATGTATTGTAGTCCTAAAACAATCTTAAGACCCTCAAAAAAAAAAAGTTTTCCTACTCTATTACAGCTATATTAATTTATGGATCTAGGCCATGGTTAACAATGTTGACATGAGAAAAGATCGAAAGGATTTAGACCTAGATCTAATTTTAAGAAATACACTTTGCGCAGATAGTTTTTTACTTTGACACATGAAAATTCAAAAGAAGATCCATTGATTTCATTATATAGTAAAATTAACCTTCACTTTTGTGTTTCAAAAGCATTTTTTACATAAATTAGTTCCTTATATCTGTGACTACAGATTTCCTGGCGAACATTCTTTTATTAGATATTACCAATTAATTACACATTAACACATCTCTCTACTGAGTCTATTCCTAGGTCTAGGTCTAAAACTCTTATTGAACTCTAAGATGATAAAACTTCTTTTCGCAAAGATAGTTTTGTGCTTTAACACATAAACATACTTATTATTGTCCATTCATTTGATATTTTAAACAATTTAACTTTCAAATTTGTTTTTTTAAAGCATTTTTAATACATTCGTTCGCTGTTCGCCGTGTTGAGATAGGCCTATATTCATTCATGAAAATAGGTCACGCATGCGCAACACAGAATGAACTCTATAAAAGCCAATTTTTAACTCTAGATTAGTGTAGATTCAGATCTATGTCTACCTCAAGATCTACTTTATACTTTAACACATGAACATAGAAAATTAAGTCTATTCATCTCAAATTTTAATCAAATATATGTAGGCCTACAAGCAAATGTTTTAATTTGAACAAATGGATTTAAGCCTATTTGCTATTTTTATTTGATAGCTTCATTCACACTATTTTTACATTGACACATTCGCTTTACTTATTACATTATTGTTTCGTTTAATTGTGACTATATCGACAGTAATGCGCAAATAAAGACCCGCGGATCGCGGGTAACATATGTCTAGTATACGTATATAAAAGAAAACAGATTTATGTTCACTAAGCAGCAAACCACCTCATAACAATCTTTCGCCTGGCGTACGTATTTATTGGAAGTTGAATTAACTAGATTCTAGATACCAGAACTTTGGTTGAATATTGCTGTTCCAAGCAGTGTTTGTAATCAGTTGCGTAGCTAAGAATTTCCATCGTTTTGGGGGCCCGGGGGCTTGATCTCTTTGGGGGCCCCTGCATTTTGCGTAATATTTAATTTTGAATGTAAAAAAAACACTCATCAGGGGACCCTTCAAGTGGGGGCCCGCGGGATTTTCAAATTCTCCCCCCTCCTCCCCCACCCTAGCTACGCCACTGTAATTAAATGTTTAAAACTTTAAAAAACTTTGTATTAACACATTTTTGTAGGCGAGTGTCGACCTATTTATGTTTTTAAATCAAATTGTTTTCACGTATCGTATTTTTTTCACTTGTAAAACCACAAACCAAAGGGGAAAAAAAGCTGAAGAAATTATTATAGTTGTTGTCTTTCTCATTTTGTTCTTTGTCAATTGTCAATTCGCGACGTTTTGGCGACGCCGTTTCGGCGATGGCAGTTTTGATGCCAGGAATTCTGTCAATGTTTTAGAAAACTAAAAACATTTTTTTTTTAAATCAGTCTATAAAAAACAAATAGGGTTACAACTAAGTTACAATATTTATGTATATATGTGGCTCATTGCCTGGTCTCTGTGACAGAAAGAGATATGTTCCCATTTAGAATGTGTTTATTAACAATTTTATCATCATCCCATGGTGACAGAGGCGACACCAAAGTTGAACCTTTAGATTTGAAGATTGTAAAGTTGTTTTATGTGTACGTTAAATTATTTGTATTTCAACCATTCAACTCAAATGTAAATCTACTTTTTCGATGAGTTCTTTACAAAGCTTATATCAACTCTGTCTGTCTTTTTGGAATCTTTTACAATTTATTTCTCCCACTTCTCATTGTCGGATCAAAGTGAAACTTTACACAGTGAATCTTTGTGGATAGCAACAAATGAATCAATATAAAAATTAACAAACTAGTAAATTAATTAGTTTTTATTAATTAATTAGCCTGTTATCCATTACCTTGGGTCTTAATTTGGACAACTAAGATATTTTCATGATTCAAACCGTTGCAATTACATTTACTTGAAAAGATTTTTTTTATTCGCAATTTCGACTCCAAATGTACACAACATTCAACTTCTCTCCTTTTTGAAGTAGTATTTAAACTCTTTTTGTGCGTCAACTTGCTTTTGTAGACATTGTATAAGACCATGGCACTATGCTAACAACAATCAATAAGCACTTATAAGCACATTTTAGTAAGTAAATATCTTTCGTTCCATTTTTTTTAGCGGCCCCCGAAAGGGGAAAAGACGCTATTAGTTTTGTGTGATCTCGTAAACTAGAAAAGATAGTGAAAATCCGACATTCTTATATTTTATGCAACGGCTACTTTTTTCTTTTCTAATAGCGAAAAATCTAATTTTTTATAATCACTTATGCAAGCAGTTTTTTCTTAAAAATACACCACTTTTACAACTATTTACTATTAATAGTAACAAACACGCGAGGCTCTTCAGTAGGGGGGATGGCGTTTTGCCATATTTGTAACATTTATGCAAATGGTTTTAGACTTTTTGTTAATTTCTTTTTGTTACATTTGTGTTGTTACGTTATGTAAGTTCTGTCCTACTAACTACATGTACTACGTTTACCCAAAAATAGTTTACTTTTTTTTAAAGAGAAAAAATCTATCTAGTATGCATATAAGTTGGACATAATTTAAAACAACAATTAATAAGTAGGTTTTAATATCTCGTGGATTGCATGGTTGCATCCACATTGCAGAAGAACTAACTAAAGAAATTTTTTACATTTTTATTTTTTATTTTTTTTTGAGGATTTTAATTAGAGATTGGCCCTTTACAAAACAATTAGATCAATTAGATATTCATTATAAGACATCAGTTAGGCCAAGTTCGCATTTAATTTCACTTTCACCTACTCTTAGGTCTGCTAGACCGCTGGGGCACCAGATATGTCAACCTTCTTTCTCCATTCTTCTCTGTCATTTGTCTTTGATCGAATTTAACTCTGATATTCTTTCTGAAAATATTGATACCTGCCTTTTTACCTGCCTGGGTGGACCACTTTGGGGACCGATTTTGAGTTTGTTTCCACACAAACTGTCTTTGTAACCTTGTTTTCGTTTTAATTTATGTTTATTTCTACACATTTCTATTTACATTTCAATTTCCTTTTTGACGCGGTCTAGATTTTTTTAAAAATCCTAATAGCATTAAAAAGATAGATCTAGTGTATTTTTCTTTTTTTTTTAGAGAGAGATTTTTATTGAATTATATAAATTTTTACTCTTTTTACTATTTGAACAATGAATGGCCCTTATTTTTAATAACTTAGCTGTACCGTATAAGATTTAGATCCTGAGTTATCCGGGTACACTATTCTGCCTCAACCTGGCACCCGGGCGGAAACGATTACTTGAGGAAGTAATTAGGCTAAATGAATAGCAAAACAAAACTCCTGTGTCCAAGGGAATGCGAGAGCTTTCCCATTGCACGGTGCAAAGTTGAAAGAGAACTTCCACGTCCCTGCGCCGTTCCTCTCGGGACCGTTACGCTAATGGCGAGTCCTGCACGGTGAGCTTGGTACAACAAAGGAAAATTGCGGAGGTTCCCGGTGTACTCGGCCTCTGACCATGCATTCGTCCATGTGCCCGGAGTCTCAGATATATCGGAAATAGCGATGCTTAATATAGGCATTGACTTGGACCTCTTCCAGACAGAACGGATGTTCAAGCAGGCTTTGAGCACTATCAAGAAATCGATGTAGGTTTCGGTCGTGTGATTCAGAGCGTGACCTCCGTGTATGTCGAAGCGCCGTTCAGAGTCCATACCGCAGATGGTCACATTGTCCAAAAAAAGTGTCAGTGAGTCGTTCGTCTTCGATGATTTTGTCAATCGTACGCTGAAAACATGCGACTCCATTCGTAACGCCAAACGGAATCCGATGGAATTGATACAGTTTCCCACTTGCTTCGAAGGCTGTGAACGGCCTTTCCTCTTCTTTTATAGGAATCTGATGGTATGCACTTTTCAGGTCTAAAGTGCTATATACAGAGTACTGGGAAATCTTTTCTGCTAGTTCATCAATTCTGGTCATAGGGTAGGCGTCTAGTTAAGTGAACCGGTTTATGGTTTGGCTGTAGTCTATAACCATTCTTTTCTTATGTCTGTCATTTGTTGTGACCAGGACTTGTGCACGCCAGGGAGATTTAGATGGTTCAATAATTTCATCCTTTATCAGTTGTTGAATTTCCTTCTCTATAAACTTTCTATCTGGAATTGAGTATCTGCGAGACCTTGTAGCCACTGGGGTACAGTTTGTTGACAGATTACTAAATAGGCTAGGAGCCTCTACCCTCGCTGGCTGGAGAGTACTCAGGCACAACGATGGTTTCTGACCATCGAAAGGAATAAACAAGTTTTGGTGCAAACTTATAAAGTCAAGTCCAAGAATTACGTCAGAGCATAAATTGTCTAGTAGAGAAAGTCTAACTCCCTCGTATCGTTCATTTTTTGAGGCGTATGTTAGCGTAGATATGTCCTTGAGTGATTCTAGATAGATAGGTGGAAGCCATAAAGATTCTGTATCCTGAGGAACATGTCTGCCATTTGTGCTTCTTAGTGATGTGCGTCGAAATATAGCTTTCACAGCTCCCAGTGTCTACTAGGGCTTTCAATGGCACGTTGTTGATGCTTTGTTTAAATTCAAAGGCTGCACAGTAGCGATAGCCGAAACTGTTGAAGATCTAGATTTGCAAACTCTTTGATTATGACCCTTTTTGAAGCACTGATTGCATGTCACTTCCCTTGCAGGGCATTGAGAGCGGGGATGCTTAACCCTGCCGCAAAAGTAACACTTGCTAGCTAATGTATTTACTTCATGTGTGTTTGAATTGCTTGCACTTTGAGGAATCGTTACATTTGGCAAGGGTGAGGCCGAAGAATTGGTGGGAGTAGTTGCTGCGCAATTAGTTTCCGGCTGTGATGATTCATACTGCAATGACTGCTGATAAGCATGTTCTAGTAAGCGATTCTCCTCGAAGGTGTCCTTTAAACTCAAAACAGTCTTTTCAAATAGAGGTTTTCGAATCTCTAATAGCCTCTTCTCTGTGTTGTTCAGCAGTCACCGCTCTGAAGTTGAAATCTTTGGATAGAATTCTTAATTTCTGCATGTAGGCGTCTATCGTTTGACCTTGCTCTTGTTTGCAAGTAGCTAACCTGTGCCTAGCAAACACCTCATTCTTTGGTTGAATGTAGATGCCATTTAGAGTCTGGATTGCTTCATCAAATGTCTCTTTATCAAGTATCATTTGATATACAGCAGGAGATATATAGTTTATCAGTAGTTTTTTAATATCAAGATTATCTACTGATACTACTGATATAAAATTTTTAAAAGTTTCATACCAGTGCTGCCAATGCTCTGCTGCTTGAGGTGCTGTGGGCTCGATGTCAAACTTCTCTGTACGAAATATCCTATCCATTTCGAAATTCTCACAACTTCACAGTTTTGGATTCAGTGTATTAAATTGTTATGAACATGAAGATAAGAGAGTCGAAAACCATGTCTGTATAGTATGGCTTTAATACACTGAATGACTACACAACACACATTTCGTGAACACATTCTTACGGACGAGTTGCAAGCACATGTAAACATAAGAACGATAACCGATACAGAATATAATTTTCATAACACATAGACATTGACTTGGACCACTTCCAGACAGAACGGATGTTCAAGCAGGCTTACAGAGACATTGACTTGGACCACTTCCAGACAGAACGGATGTTCAAGCAGGCTTACATAGGCATTGACTTGGACCATGTCCAGACAGAACGGTTGTTCAAGCAGGCTTACATAGGCATTGACTTGGACCACATCCAGACAGAACAATTTGTTCAAGCAGGCTTACATAGGCATTGACTTGGACCACATCCAGACAGAAAAGTTTGTTCAAGCAGGCTTACATAGGCATTGACTTGGACCACATCCAGATAGAAAGGTTAGTTCAAGCAGGCTTACATAGACATTGACTTGGACCTCTTCCAGACAGAACGGTTGGTTCAAGCAGGCTTACACGCCTAGAGCTCGAGAGACTCTTTTGACAATCACATGATCCTGAGTTATAAATGGAAAGTACCCTTTAGGGTTTATGTGCCCGACATGGCCTAAATTGTGTCGGTGTGCCAAAAACTCAAAATATCAAATATATCAAGAGAGAGAGGGAGAGAGAGTATTTTATAAGATAGATAGAGAGAGAGAGAGAGAGCACTTAATGGTAGGCCTACTTTATACCTGTCAAACAAACAAACAAAAATCTAACTCTTAATAGCTAGCATTGAAAAAAATAAATCTAGATCAATTAACATTTCGCTACATTCAAAGTGTGTCAAATAAACCATGGGCTTAGCCAGGATGTTTTTTCAGGAGAAGGGGTGGGTGGGAGGGATTTTTTTCTCCTTCCCCCTAGTCAAAAAAAAAATCATTTGTGTGCGTGTGTGTGTACATAATCCTTTTCTATTTCGGAAGACGTTTATTGTACCCTAGAATAGAATAGATTCTTCCTGGAGTTAGTGGAGACAAATTGTAGACTCCCCGCCATTGCCAGCAAAGGGGTCTGGGGGAGCGCTGTGAGCTCCCCCAACAAAATGGATATTCTGAGGTATCTGCAGTGCATTATCCTGCTATTAAAAAGTTTTTATTTTAAAACCTTATGTACTATTCTTACTGACTTAGATCCCCCCGCGTCGTTCGGTGCAATGGGCGGCAAGCTGCTTCCACAAAAATCTGTCACTGGCAATGTCTGAAGCCTCTTCCCACCTGCTCTGAGGACCTCCATGAAAGCGTAGCGCCAAGTTGTAATAGGATGACTCTGTTTGCACTTTCCTTATTATGCCTGATTCATTTTGTCGGAGACCCACTCTCTATAACGGACTCATAAAATCCGTCTTAGCCATCTTTGTTGAGCCAGATTTAGACTTTTTCAATTTCTTCAGATGACTATTCACTGCACCTTATAAATGGAGCCCAGCCACTGGTAGAAATTTGTAACCTCTATGGCTACGCTCTCGGAATTAGGTGACTGTAGTTTGTTTTAGATTTTATATCAAAAATCATTTCTGGGGAGTTTCTGAGGAGTTTTTTTTTTTTTAAATTAAAAACCCCATTAGCTACGGTCATAGAATTTGGTGACTGTAGTTTGCTTTATAATAAAATTGAAGAGATAGGTTTTCCACCTCAAAACCATTAGGAGGGGTTTTAAACTTTTTAAAAAGCCCTCTGGAGGAGGGGTTTAAACTCAAAACCGACCTTGGCTTGGCTACGCTCATAGAATTTTAGTGTGAAATTTTCTTTTTTTATATTCAAGAGGTAGGCCTATTTTTTAGCTTTAAACCCCGTTAAAAAAAGGGGGGTAATGAAACTCAAACCCCCTTTGGCCACACTCATAGAATTTTGAGTGCGTAATTTGCTTTTATATTGAAGAGGTGTTTTTTTAGCTATAAACCCCGATGGAGGGGGGTTTTAAACACAAAACCCTTCTTGGCTACGCTCATAGAATCTGGTTACTGTTGTATGGATAGTCTTGTATTGAAGAGGAGGTGTTGCCATACATTTTGGAGGGGGTTTTAAAATCAAAATCTTCCTTAGCTATGCTCTATGAATTTGGGGATTGGATTTGCATTCTTTTTAGATGGGGGTTGTTTTATAGAAGAGGGGGATTTGACTGCAAAACCCCCTGGTTGGGGTTTTAAACTCAAAACTCACTTGGCTGCGCTGGACCAAGTGATGGTTAAGTATTTAAGTGTCACCTAAAATAAATAGAATCAGAGCAAAAATTCAGTCCCTAAATTCCGAACCGCCCCCCCCCCGCAGGGGGGATTTCATTTCGGTGTTGGGGGGGTGAACCCCAAACCCCCCTTGGCTACGCCCATGAAATAAACGATTTAAAAATAATAAAACAGAATTGAAATTCCTTTTTTATTTGGAGAACAAAATAGACAAATCAATGTAGAAAGGGGAACAAGAATATAGGCATTCCATTTAGGCCTTCGGAAAATGCTTTTTTTTTCTCTAGTCCTGAAACTGATGGTAAGAAAAAACGTGCATAAGGATTAATAAAAGCTGAAATAAAATCAGAGGGGGGGGGGGTCCATAGTCGAAATATAGATTATATACATGTATATAGATTGAATTGAGCAGCAGAAGCAAAGTTATAGAGCATAGGCCTACGAATGACTTTTTTGTTCGGTTGGGGGGGGGGGGGGGAAGGGAATTAGTGAAAATGCTATATGTAGTATTAATAAGCCCAAAATGTGAATGCGTGCATCTAGATCTATATATGTGTCTGGTGCGATCGTTAAAATAAAATCAGTTTATTAAAATTAAAAAAAAAGAAAAAAATGTAGGCCTAAAGGGGTGTTCAGGAAAGAGAGAGCGGGTCGCGAAATTTCATCTTAAACAGGCCTACACCAATTCACGGGCTCAAAAATAAAGTATAAATAAAGGTTGGTTGTTAAAATGTTTATTTCAGAAAAAAAAAGGGGGGGGGGGATTCCGGCCAAAATAAACAATATCATATTGACATTATAAAACCTAGGAACAAATCAACGGGGTTAGCGGTGCGTAGATTTTAGAATTTCGAGACTAGAATAGATTTAGACTCGAATCTAATGCCAATCTGGGCTAGGTCTATGCAATAGACATAATCATAAGGTCTATGCCTACGTCAGATTTTGTTTTAAACTACTAGCCTATGTATTATTTATGTTTTCTACTTTCGAATTCGAATTCCCTACTTCCGACATCCGATATAGATCTAGATCTAGATTATAAATTATAGAGTTCCATGGATAGACCTAGATCTTAGATTCTAGAATCTAGATCTAGACTCAATCTAAAAAATGTCATCACTGGAAAACGCAGAATGGATGACGTTATTAAAATCCACAAGTTTAATAGATATACCTCTAACAGATTTAGCAATTCCAGGTACTATATAATATTATATAGTAATAGTAATATACTTATAATAGTATATAACTTAAGACACTTAAGTGTCTTAATAAGTATAATATAAATTAAATAATACATATTATGATATGTGATATAGACTATAGACAGTATAGATTATAGACTAGACATAGATTTGAATTTTGATTTTGATAGATTTTTTTTTAGATCATTAGATCTAATTCTAGAAATTCAAATAGATATCAACAGAGTTACAGATCTCTAGTCGCTATGACTGTTTTTTAGTGTCACTATGATCTCATCTATTATGACCTATCTAGTCTACTAAAAATCATCTTGTACTCAACTTATAGTAGTTATACTAGTTATAGTAAATCTAGAATTCTAGATATAGATCTACTACTAGTCTATACTTATACTATACTATCTAGACTATAGATATAGTATATATTCATCATATAGAGATTAATGTAGTTTATATTATATAAATGCTATTTGGACACCTATAGAAATTATAGCCAAAAATAGGCCAAATTTCAAAGTTTGACTTTGACAGCGCATTATTTTACAATGGTTTGACATAGAAAAGAAAATGAAGTATCAAAATCTTCTTTAGTTAAAGGAGAATAAGGATGACTACTTATATTTGTACCCCTAGCATATATTTGTTATTATATTTAAGGTCAAAGAGGCAGTGTGTTTTCATTTAATTCGGACAAATTTGACCCACATTATTTGATTCTGGACACCATAATTTATTTTGGACAGTCTCTATATTTAGGCATCAATAAACTCAGATTTTAATTCTATTATATTAACATTAACTAAATTTCAAGATCCCCTCACATTAAATCATTAAGATGTTTTCAAATTATGCATAAATACGAACACAAAAGATAAAAATATGAACACACTTATTCTACCAAAATTAGGTCACTGGGATAGTGACTTCTGCACCAACTTTTAGACTTGTATTATGTTTGCATGATTAGATGTGTGTTGAATGCTTGTGTTTTTTGTTTATTAATTTAATAAATTTCTAATACAGATGATCTTTTGTAGTATAGTACAGGTTAGGATAGCCATTCTTGTCTAACTGAATCCTCTAGATAATCTCTCTATATAAATCTAATTCTATCTAGTAGGTCTAGATCTAAGCATTTAACTTCATTCAATGTACCAAGCTCACTCCAAATATTTGCCCATTTATTCTCTATTAAAAAACAACAACAAAGGAACAAATATTTATAATATAATATAAGATGATTTTTATTGAGGTCCAAAACTGGCTATCCGAAATAAATTTTGGTAAGAAAATTGTTTACAATTTAATTCGGAAACCCTATTAATTTTTTTGTGTATGAAATCAGATAACTTGGCTTATGAATCAAATAAATTAGCTCCAAAAACAGAATAAATATTTCTGGGCTCATTAGCCAATCAAATAAAAAAATATAGTCTTAACCCTAGGAAGAGGTAAAGTCATCCAGGTAACATAGGAAAATACAACAACCTGACTAACAATTTTGAAATTCATTTTTCTTACATAAAAAGACAGCTTAATGGAAGGAAATTGGGTCAGAATCATTGGAAAATGGACAAGCACATTATACAGCTCGCTAGTTTTATAATAAATATTAAAATAATTATTTAATAACCACAAAAACAGCGAATGTCCGAATTCATGTAATGTCTGAATTAAATAAACTACTATAGGTCTAGATAGGCTAGATGATGTAGAATCAGTAGATGAGTAGATCTAGATCTAGAGTAGAGTCTTGTAAAATCTAGTTAATAAAATCTACTTTAAAATTTAATAACGTACACACTGTAACTAGCAGCTCTAGATCTGGTCTAGACTCTGAGACTCTCTTTCTGACTCTGGAATCCCCATTTTTGTTTAATTTTTAACCTGCACATCGTAATTTCTCTAACATAGACCTATTTATAGCCACTCCTTCCCTGCTCTTGTGCCAACAATAAAAAAGCTAGGCCTACAAATATACATAAAATCTCTTTGGCTTCTCAATTCAATATTTAATATACCCTTTTTATGGTGCTTTTCAACCGTAACCACCTGCTTACACACACCACAGACACCCACTTTCACACTTTTTGGCTCCAGTTTATTTTTACAATAACAACCCTTAACGTTTTTAACCTTCTCCGATTAATCAACCACTTTTCAGCTTTTAAATTCTATAGATATAGTTAAATTGGTTATTTTTTTATATATTTTTTTTTGTTTTCTTTTGCATCTATTTATCATAAAGCAAGCAAACATTTCTTTGATCATTTGTTTTAGGCTTAGAAGAAAAAAAAGACTTTTCTGAAGGCCCCAATTGAATGCCCTGTTCCCCCACACTATATTTATTTTGGTTTTCTGTCTTCTAAATATATGGAAACATCAATTTGGTTTTATTAATTGTAGTAGTTTATTTCATCTCTTTTGAATGTAGAGAAATGACAATGCTACAGGGAATTATTCCTTACTCTCTCTCTTTCGTAAAATAAAAGATATGGATCTTTTTGATGCTATTTAGGATTAATTGTTGTTTTTTTTTGTATGTGGAACGCATCTTAAAGGAAGTGAAAATGATGTAAAGCAAATAAGTAAGTAATAAATAAATAAACTAAGTAGGCTTAGGGGGAAAGGAAGAATTTGCTTTAAAAATAAGGAATTTTCATGCTATTTCTTTATACTTTCTGTATAGACTACAACCTTTGGGGAAAATACCAAAAAGGTTTAATAGAAAGCTTGTGTTTTATTATATATTTTTTTTTTAATTGTGGTGTTCATGTTGCGAATCTGTCCAAACCTCATCTTAGCAAGCATCTAAGAAGTGAAAGGAACCTGTGTACAAAATTTCATGCAAATCAGTGTGATATTTGATGAGATCTGTTGATACATAAGTCAGTCAGTGGTATTATAATGTAGACTTGCATTACAAACCAGCTAGGCCTGGTAACTGGTTCCAAAGCTAAATATTATTTATTATGGCAGGAACATCCCCTCCTTTTTGTTTTTGAAATTTCAATCAACTGGCCACATTTTAACACAAGTCATAGAGTGGTGTTTTAGAAATAGAATATAATAGCTTAGATATTTGTTACATAAGGGCACTGATTCACCATCTATCACTAAAATGAAAATTTAACCTGTTGTTTCGTGACTTAAGTCTAAAACAACTTTACTAAGCAATTTTCACAATTGAAACTGCGGCGGTAAAATTTAACAAATACTATTTTTTATTTATAATTTTGACCCTATATGTTTTTTTTATAGCCAACTTATTAAAAAGTACAAGATTATACTTCTATTCGTTTTTAAGCACTATTTAAACTTTTTTATGTGTAAATTTTTCATCTGCCCAAACTTACTTTTGTAGACACTGTATAAAAAAATCTTGTTTTTTTATCATATTGTTACGATTCTCTCCTACTCATCAGGCCTTCTGTAAACACTGCTAAACACAACACAACACGGCTCCAAATAATCTGGTACTTTAATAAGGATCAAATAAAACAGCCAATATGACACAATGGCAACACAATCAACTACTACAACGTTAGACTGTATATCACTGTACTAAACTCATAAACTCTACTGTCTTTTCCTGGACTCGTACATTTCACTGGAGGACTGCACCAGGATCGACTTCATGGCTGACTAACAGTCCCGGTCTCCCGTTTTGATTTTCTGCTTTCTTACACACACTGTGTCTCTGGTCCACGCAGGCTTATGATCAGATGACCATAACACGGGCACTATTCAAGTGCAAAGTTCATGCCAGTACTGTCCATTGCATTTCAATATAGCATGCTAAACTGTATTACTGGCCTGTGTCACATATGTCAGCTGATCACACACAGTTAACCCTTTTGCGTCGCGAATAGGGTTATAACAATATGAAGCCAGTATTTACTGAATACATGTTTCTGTGTGTAAAAATGTATAAAAACAAAATGAACTGTAGGTATAACTAAATTATTTTGTGTGTTGAGGACGGAGGAAAAAAAAACAGTAAAAATCTTGGGTGAGAGCGTTACAATAGCTGAGTAATAACAAAAAACAGATACGACCAACAGCAAAATAGAGCTTATGAAATACTTAAATATTGAATTTTAGAAGCCAAAGAGAAGTCAGGGATTGTATGTTAAAAAAATTTTTTTTAGGGACATGATGAAGGAAAACAAGAAAAAGAGGAACTAGAATTCTCAGGCCAGAACAGAAGTATGTGTTTTTTGTGGCTAGTCAATATAAGTGGGCCATTCTTATTCATTGTAACAAACTATAAAACATGGGCCAAAATTATTGTTGGGAAGCATTATAATGGGGTGGGATGGGGGGAAATATTCAACAAAAATATTTTGTAATCATTTGAAGCACAGGATGCAATAATAAAAAAAAGGGCTCCAGCCAAAAATCATCAGAGAGACTTTCAAATATTTTGATAAAGAACTGAAAAGCTAAGTAATACTCAGTTAATTTAAAGTAGGACTATTTTCTAAGGTGTAGGGTGGCCGCAAAATAATGGATATTCAAATAAGTGATATTCAAATTAGTGATATTCAAATAGATGATATTAAATAAGGGATATTCAAATAAGTGATATTAAATAAGTGATATTCAAATAAGTGATATTAAATAAGTGATATCTTATCTTATATAATACAGACGTTACTTCAAAAAAGAAGATGATTACGTCCTACGCGTCATGCATTTAGTCGTGCATATTAACCAATGACTTAAATTCTGCCAAGTCACTGGTTTTTTGGCTAGCTCAGGCAACCCATTCCATGCTCTAATAGCACTAGGGAAGAAGGAGTATTTGTACAAATTTGTCCTAGCATATGGGACGAGGAATGTGCCTTTATTTTTGTGTCTTTCAGAGTATTTTATTAGATTTTGTTTTTGTATTTGAAGATTATGGTTCAGTGTTTTATGTATAATTGCTACTTTACTTTTGAGTCTTCTGTCCTGAAGGCTTTCTAAATTTAGTGATTTTACTAATGGTGTTACTCTAGTCAAATGTGAATATTCGTTTGTTATGAATCTCACTGCTCTATTTTGTGTTTGTTCCAGTTTCTTAATGTTTTCTTGAGTTGAGGGGTCCCAAACGGTGGATGCATATTCTATTATTGGCCTAACCAAGGTTAAATAACATTTTAGTTTTATGTTCTTATTTGATTTATAGAATTTTTTTTTAATAAACCCTAATGCTTTGTTTGATTTTTTTATAGTTTCATCAATATGTGGATTCCATGACAGTTTTTCATTTATTATAACACCTAGGTATTTTGCGTTTTTAGTCTGTGTTACTGGTTTGCCATGAATAAGATAAGTGGAATTAATTTGTTTTAGTTTTTTTATTACTCTTAACAACTGACATTTTTCTGGGTGGAAAGACATGCTCCAATTTGATTCCCATTTCTGTAATTCATCTAATTCTCTTTGTAAAATATCTGTGTCTTGTATTGTTTTTATTGTTCTATATATTATGCAATCGTCTGCAAATAATCTGACTTTTGTTCCTGAACTAATGCAATTTGGTAAATCATTTATGTAAATTAAAAATAGTAGTGGACCCAAGACTGTTCCTTGAGGTACACCTGAGTTTACTGTTATTGGTGTTGATTTAGAGCCATTTATTATTACAATTTGTTCTCTCCCTATCAGAAAATCTTTAATCCACTGATGCAGTGGACCATTAATGCCGAAATATTTTAATTTTTTAAGCAAACTATGGTGGTGAACTTTGTCAAAAGCCTTGGAAAAATCTAGTAAGATAACATCTATTTGTTCACTATTATCTAAACCTTTTGAAAAATCATCAATTAGTCCTATTAGTTGTGTTTCACATGATCTATATTTCCTAAAGCCATGTTGGTATGGGGTGAGGACATTATGTTTGTCTAAGTGGTTTATGATGTTGCTACTATTATGTGTTCTAGGATTTTACATGTGATGCTGGTAAGTGATACTGGTCTGTAGTTTCCTGGATCAGATTTTTCTCCTTTTTTAAATAGGGGGGGTGACATTAGCTTCTTTCCAGTCCTTTGGTACTCTGCCCAGGTTAAGCGATGCCTGAAAGAGTATTTTGAACACTGGGGCTAGCTCATTGCTTAGTTCTTTGAGTAATCTAGCTGCTTTAGTTTCATTATCATTATGTACTATGTTATGTTCATCTTTTAATGGCGCTATGCCTGTTGTTTCCATTTTCTTAGACTTAATGTATGACCATAGGTTTTTGTTGTTATCTTTAGATATTACATTGTTTATGTATTCACTCTGCAGCTGTCTGCTTACTTTTTGGGTTAGGTGTTTAATTTTTATATACTTTTTGTAAACTCTTTCTGCCTTGGTTTCTTTAAATTTTCTATATAGGTTTTCCTTCTGTTTACAAAGCTTCTTTAGTCTAGTATTAAACCAGCATTTATTTATTATGTTTGATGTGTATTTAGTTGGTATATGATTTTCAATAATGCTTTTAAGATGGTTTTTAATGAAATTCCAGAGGTCATCGACTGGTTGGTTAATGTCTTTTTCTAATAAGAATGTTTGTTGAAAGTTTAATGCAGCTTGGTGTAGTTGTGTTAGGTTACATTTATTCCAGAGTAAGATTTTTCTTTTGGTTTTTGTATTGGCTACTGCTTTTATCTGACTGTGTATTTTTATGATCTCATGGTCTGATAGACCAGGGATAATATCATAATCAACTACTAATCCAGGTCTGTTGGTTAAGAAGAGATCTAATGTGTTGTTTAATCTAGTTGGCTTTTTAATGATTTGATCTAAACTTAGGTTGTGTAAAGTTTCTATGAAAAGCTCATTTATGTCCTTAAGGTTTTGGTGTTTATCTATGGTTAGTGTTTTCCAATTTATATCAGGTAGGTTGAAATCACCCATAATCCAAAAAAACTGCAGTTTTATTTGTCTCCTTAAGTGTAGTAATCTGATTACATAGTTCCTGCATGTATTCTAAACTAGAATTTGGTGGTCTGTAAATGCTGCCTATTATTAGGGATGTTGAGGTTGTATTAATTTTACAAAATGTAGATTCTATATTTTTTGAGTTAGGTAAGGTAATTTCTTCTGCTATTAGAGTGTTTTTTATTGCTAAAAGAACTCCTCCATGATTATCAGCCCTATGTTTTCTAAAAATTTCATAATCACTATTGAAAATTTCTGCATTATAAATTTCAGGATGTAGCCAAGTTTCTGTTCCTGCAATTATGTCTGGTTTCTCACATTCTAATAAAATTTATAAGTGATATTCAAATTTAGTGATATTCAAATAGGTGATATTAAATAAGTGATATTAAATAAGGGATATTCAAATAAGTGATATTAAATAAGTGATATTCAAATAAGGGATATTCAAATAAGTGATATTAAATAAGGGATATTCAAATAAGTGATATTCAAATAAGTGATATTCAAATAAGTGATATTCAAATAAGTGATATTCAAATAAGTGATATTAAATAAGTGATATTCAAATTTAGTGATATTCAAATAGGTGATATTAAATAAGGGATATTCAAATAAGTGATATTAAATAAGGGATATTCAAAAAAGGGATATTCAAATAAGGGATATTCAAATAAGGGATATTCAAATAAGGGATATTGGTAATCAAATTCGCAGGCATTAAAAATGTAAAAAAAACAAAAACAAATATTAAGTGACATTGTATCAATTAGTTTGCATCAGTCATTTAGTTAAATTTGTAATAGATCTAGACTGATAATAATCAATCAATTTGTGCAATTAGAAATATTTTGAACAATTGTTTTTGTCAAGAGAAATGTCATGCTTTCATCCCATCACTTGTCTGGACCAGTTGGGAAAGGGGTATCAGGGTGAATGTTACAGTGATGGCTTTTTAAAGGATTTTTTTATTTTTTAAAAGTTGTATGGCAAGCCAATATCACTATGCTAAGTGCTTATGAAAATATTGAAAGTTTCATAGCTATCATTTGTAAGTTTTAAACTTATAAAGGATGACTTAGTTCTGTACACAAAGTATAAAGGGGACTAATGCAACTTATACTACCACATCTGTGATGTACATTTTCTTTCCATTGTTTGAAACCAAACAAAATAATTAATTCTTTTTTTAAATTGATTTTTGTTTTCAGGATTAAGAATTAATTGTACAAAATTTTAATTTGATTCGAGATTGGGTTTGGGAGAAATAATGTGTAAAAAAAAAAAAAGTACTAGACAGACGGAGTGAGTTGTTATAAGCTTGGTAAAAATTGTATGTTTGGGAGGGGTAGCATTATAAATCAGGCCATGCCAATTAGATGAAGTTCTAATGTACATAACATTCTATTATTTTCAGGAACTCATAATTCAGGCACATTTGCCTTAGATTCTAATGGCTGTGTGGTACCTGGAGCATCAACAGAAATAACACATTTTGCCAACAATCCACTTATTGGACAGATGGCTAAAGGCATCATTCAACGTTGGGCAGTTTGCCAATCTCTAGATTTCAGCCATCAGCTTGAGTTGGGCATCAGATATTTTGACCTCAGAGTGGCCACCAAGCCTGATTGTCAAGAAATATTTTGTGTTCATCAATTGTATGGCCCAAAGGTTTGTAAACATATTTACAAAAAGAAATTTATCTGTAATTTATTTTTAATGCAAAATTATAGTCCTTGAAATTTACTGTACAACCAATATTAAATTTATTTTTTAAAAATATTTTTAAAATATTTCTTAAGTAATAGAACTCCTAGATGTTTCTACATTCTTAATTCTTTCAGTATGAATTATTTTGATCGAAAAAAAATGGAGTTTACGGAATGAACACAAATTTTCAAGGGAGGTAGGGGTTAATAATCTAACATATTTGATTTTATTTTAAAGGAAAATGAATGGGCTACAAAAGTATAATAAATCAAATAAATTATCTTTAAAAAAATTTTTTTCATTAATTTTAAACGGAAAAAGAAAATATTTTTAAAATTCATTAAAAAATCGATATACTAAAAGATTCAATCTTTTAATTTAACATTTAATCCATAAAATATAAAAAAATCACAAATTTTAAGACATTTAATCACTTCAAATTTCATAAAAGATGAACAAATGCACTAAGAAATTGTATTATTTACACTTTTTGTGTCCCAGGAAATAAACTAAAAAAAAGGAACCATTAACATAATGTCTTTACAGTGCATCAAATTTACTATCAAAACAAAGAACAATCATTCCCACATCCGAAAAATAAAAAAAAAAGAGAAAGAAAAATTTTATCATGAAAAAGATAATGAAATAAATATTATAAACCAAGTTACTTGCTCAGAGTAACCCCGCACTCACCAGCGCTATCTAAGTTACTCGCTCAGAGTACCACCGCACTGAAAGAGTTAAGTAATAAAACTCACAGATGTTGCTATGTTGCATTGATAAAACATAAAAGTTAATCTTGTGTTTTGTTTTGCTCCATCAATTATAGTGCTTCTATTCAATCATACAATATTTACAATGTACAGTATGTATTTTCTAACAGGTTTACAATCAACATTTACACTTAACATCAGATACGAAATGTACATCTCTTAAAAAATGTCATTTCTCTATTAGGTAACAGAATTGACTGATGCTGTAGACAAGTATTTGAAAGCTCATCCACATGAAGTGGTTTTGATTGATTTCAATCATTTCTACTGTTTTGAAGCAGAACATCACATCCAGCTGGCCACACTTCTTCTGTCAGTATTTGGAACAAGAATATGTCCTAACTGTGATCTACAGAGTCTAACACTGAGAAGGATGTGGGAGGATAAAAAACAGGTTAATAGTAAGTTTAGAAATGTGGGATAGTGTGTGTTCCGTTGCCTATACTCTCTAGATCAGTTGTATGAGAAGTAGTCAATCATGAAGTAATGATCTCATTTTTATATTTTACCTACAGGTGATTATTTTCTATCAATCACCTGAAGTGGAAATGTTTCCGGAATTGTTTCTGTCAGATACTATTATCTCTCCTTGGCCCAACACTCCAGATCAAGAACTCTGTAAACAATATTTAAACCAAAAGTTGACACAGAAACACAAAAAATTTGTAGTTTGTCAAGGTGAGTTGATTTTGTTAAGATGGCACAATGTTGTACAAAATGACTTGTAAAAGGTATTTTCAAGGTGAATGGATGTTTGATAAGAGGTTGTGGGTTCTAAATAATTTACATTTCTTTTCAATAGAAGGAAGGAAGTTTAGCCTTGTGCTTTTCAATAGAAGGAAGGAAGTTTAGCCTTGTGCTTTTCAATAGAAGGAAGGAAGTTTAGCCTTGTGCTTTTCAATAGAAGGAAGGAAGTTTAGCCTTGTGCTTTTCAATAGAAGGAAGGAAGTTTAGCCTTGTGCTTTTCAATAGAAGGAAGGAAGTTTAGCCTTGTGCTTTTCAATAGAAGGAAGGAAGTTTAGCCTTGTGCTTTTCAATAGAAGGAAGGAAGTTTAGCCTTGTGCTTTTCAATAGAAGGAAGGAAGTTTAGCCTTGTGCTTTTCAATAGAAGGAAGGAAGTTTAGCCTTGTGCTTTTCAATAGAAGGAAGGAAGTTTAGCCTTGTGCTTTTCAATAGAAGGAAGGAAGTTTAGCCTTGTGCTTTTCAATAGAAGGAAGGAAGTTTAGCCTTGTGCTTTTCAATAGAAGGAAGGAAGTTTAGCCTTGTGCTTTTCAATAGAAGGAAGGAAGTTTAGCCTTGTGCTTTTCAATAGAAGGAAGGAAGTTTAGCCTTGTGCTTTTCAATAGAAGGAAGGAAGTTTAGCCTTGTGCTTTTCAATAGAAGGAAGGAAGTTTAGCCTTGTGCTTTTCAATAGAAGGAAGGAAGTTTAGCCTTGTGCTTTTCAATAGAAGGAAGGAAGTTTAGCCTTGTGCTTTTCAATAGAAGGAAGGAAGTTTAGCCTTGTGCTTTTCAATAGAAGGAAGGAAATTTAGCCTTGTGCTTTTCAATAGAAGGAAGGAAGTTTAGCCTTGTGCTTTTCAATAGAAGGAAGGAAGTTTAGCCTTGTGCTTTTCAATATGTTGAGTTTAAACAAAAATTTGTGTAAAAATCCAGAATGAAAAATTGTTCTTGTTAAATTAAACCACTGTGGTTTCAATCCTTAAAATGGCTTAGTTGTTTTAGGCCTAAGACAAGTAATGATGGGTAAAATTTTCATATTTTTTCATCTACTGCAAATGTGAGAATTATTGAAAGGTTAGGGGTGAGTGAATGAATGTGTCAGGGCCTTAGGAGTATATTATAGATTATAACAATGTATAACAACTAAACCAGTTGTTTTTTTTGAAACAAAACACTATTTAAAGCCTTTTTCAAAATAATATACATCTATGTTTATGTTCTTATTTCAATGTTTATTTGTTTTTTTACAATAACCTCATGTTCAAGCATAGGATAAGAAAGATTGGTTAGCTTTCTTTAAATTAATTTCATGCTATTCTGATTTCTTGAAAAAAAATAAAAAATTTCTCTCTACATTCCAGGTGTTTTGACCCCAACTCTGGCTACCATTATGGCAGGTCTATTCGGCAGTTTAGAGAACTGGACAAAACCATGGATTACAGACTTTACTACATGGATAAGGGTCAGTGATCCCTGCCATCATCATCTCAACATTGTTATTACTGATTTTGTTCACAATAGTGAATTTATACAAACTGTGATAGATTTGAACAAATGTAAAGTGAAAGCTGAACTCCACTGAACTATAAATAAAGTGAATTCATTGATTAGAGCAAAAGAAAAATGCATCAAGTGTAAATGTTTCAAGGAATGTCACATGTGAATAGCTTATTATTATTATAGGATTGATGTTAGAACTTTCTCAAGGTGTATATTGTGATTGCATTGCCCTGCAGAAATTCCTGTTTGGGTGAACTCATTATTTGTTGTCCTTCCACTGCTCATTGACTGCATTCCAAACTTGATGGTATTGGCTCACATTCAAGCTATTTACAGCTGAAGCAACTATTTAGTAACTCCATTCCATAAAGTACATTGATATGTCCCACCCTTTATTATTATGTTTGTTTTCTGTGTCAGTAACATTTCGTATTCCTTATGCTAGAATAAATTCATATTTAGTGCTCCTTCTTTTCTAGTGCTATTAGAGCATGGAACCGGTTGCCTAAATCAGCCAGGAAAACTAATGACTAAGCAGATTTTAAGCATGACTGGATTAACACAAGCCGAGGTTGTAATTAAGAAATGTGTGTTAATTTGGTGAAAAAATATAACATTATCATTTATTTTTCTTTTCAATTTTACATTGTTAGTACTAAGTAGTTTCAAGTAAAAATCTATCCAATAGTCTAAGATAAATATTTTCTCTTTCTGTACCCAATGTGGTCATCTAGAGTGATATACATCAACTTTTACATTTCAATGAGCTGTTTTCCAGATCCGTGTCCAAGCAGGTTCAAGGTTCCACGAAGATACAAGTTGAATTGTATTGTATTGTTGTATTGTAAAAAAACAAACTGGGCATCAAAAAGATGAGAGTTGGCAATTTTACTTGTCTCTTAAAAAAATCTTTTAAATATTTCAAATGATATTGAAACTACTTATAGTCTGACAGTTACGCTGGGCAAGGCACGTATCCCTCATGAGGGACAAACATATGCCAAAAGCAGTCTTTTTTGGTGAGCTGAAAGGTGGTCAAAGTAACAGAGGTGCCCCTAGGAAACACTTTAAAGACCAGCTTAAGCGCCAACTTGATTTAACTGACATAGAAGAGAGTACCTGGTTGCAGACGGCTTCAGAACGAGACAATTGGAGGTCGCTTACAAAGGCTGCAGGATACAATTTGAGACCAAAAGAAAATTTGCTGTTGAGGACAGATGTAGAGGGTGTAAAGAAAATCTAAATTGACCACTGGCGGACAATGGTTATGCCTGCGCTAAATATGGCAAAATATGTAGGTTGCAGCTGGGGCTGCGTTGCCACAGGAAATACTGCATTCCTTAGTAATCTTCTTGAAAACAAGCTTTATTATTATTATTAACTAGCAGTTATTTTATTTTGAAAAAAAATTCTTCGATCTGCAAACTAACAAAAAAACACTAAAGAAAATCAATTATTTTTTTTTTTGATTACCGGTACTAGATTTTTATGGATGTTTTTAAGAGCTTATTACCTACAAATTCATTATGTGTAGAAATCCTACTAAAAATAGTAACAGTATCCTTTTTTTTTAGTTTAATTATTTATAATTAGTTATAAAGATACTATTATGGCACTAAGGAAATGAGTGCTTGATTGGAGGCATGTCTTGTTTAGAGATTTTAATTTTATTTGGGATTTTTAAACATCCCTGAGTCCTACAAGATATTTGTTTGTCTGCTGTGGATGTTTGTGTTGGTCATATAATACATTTTTATTGAATGCCTATAGTCTAGGAAATCTGACAACGTACTTTACATAAGAAACAAGTCAAATCAAAGTATTTTAAAAAATAAATATTTGTATGACTTCTAGAGTTGCGTCCAATACTTCAGTTGATACAATCAATTCACTTGTAAAATCTTGCAACAACAAAAAATTTATCAAATATAAACACAACAAAACTGATTGCACACCAAATAAAACTGTTGGGATACTAAAACAAAGAGTAAAAAGCTGTTCCATGTTGGTCTCTTGGTTCAATGATATTGTAAAGACAAAATGACATTGAGTATCAGAAGGAAACATTTGGTCTGAAGAGAAAACATTACAAAGTGTTGTCTCGTGGTCAACTATTACAAAGTGTTGTCTCATGGTCAACTATTACAAAGTATTGTCTCGTGGTCAACTATTACAAAGTGTTGTCTCATGGTCAACTATTACAAAGTGTTGTCTCGTGGTCAACTATTACAAAGTGTTGTCTCATGGTCAACTATTACAAAGTGTTGTCTCGTGGTCAACTATTACAAAGTGTTGTCTCGTGGTCAACTATTACAAAGTGTTGTCTCATGGTCAACTATTACAAAGTGTTGTCTCATGGTTAACTATTACAAAGTGTTGTCTCATGGTCAACTATTACAAAGTGTTGTCTCATGGTCAACTATTACAAAGTGTTGTCTCATGGTCAACTATTACAAAGTGTTGTCTCATGGTCAACTATTACAAAGTGTTGTCTCATGGTCAACTATTACAAAGTGTTGTCTCATGGTCAACTATTACAAAGTATTGTCTCATGGTCAACTATTACAAAGTTTTGTCTCATGGTCAACTTGTGTCTGGAGTCTTTAGCTAAAAGCGTTGCAATATAAAATCCCTTGGTCTTTAAAAGAACAAATAATAGCAGACAAAAAATTGGAAATAGTTTTAAAAAACAAAAAAATGAGCAGATGGGGGAAAAAATAAAAGAAAGAAATAGACTAAAAACATGAACCCAATGGAAAACAAAACCCTATTGTACAGCTGATTTGAACACATAATTTAGCTACTGGCAGCTGGTGTAAGTTTATCGCAATAATTAAGTTTTTAGCTCTATACCAAACATATACATTCTAAAAAGCAAATATTAATATTAGTATTTTAAGAAAATCTTACATTTTAGTTTGATTGAAATACAAACTCAATACATTTTTTAGCCTATGCTGTAATTTCTTTTTAAAATAGATACTTGTTTTTCAAAATTGCTTCTGGTGTTATAAAAATCTCATCAGAGATCATTTCAACATGTTTATCACTCAATGCAAATCGAATCAATAAATGCAGTTGATGAGACACTCTCACTGCTCTCTCACTGCTCTCACTCTGCCCCCTAGTACTCATCTCCTTCCTCTCCCCCAGCACCCTCAATGACAGTTTCAAGTCCAACTTCCTCGTAATCTCTTTCTAGAGCTGCCAGGTCCTCCCTGGCCTCGGCAAATTCACCCTCCTCCATTCCTGGAATTCAGAAAGAACTTTATGAAACAAAGAAAGATCTACATGGAACAAAGTTATAAATTAATATTATGTGTCACAGTTAGGATCTATTTACTGACTACTTACTCAAGAACTCACGAATCACTAGCTTCATAACAACAAACTACATGTATGAACTGAGTCCTATGTTTCAGTACTCACCTTCTCCCACATACCAATGTACGAATGCTCTCTTGGCATACATTAGGTCAAACTTGTGGTCAAGTCTGCCCCAAGCCTCTGCAATGGCTGTGGTATTACTTAACATACAGACTGCCCTCTGAACTTGAGCGAGATCACCACCTAGGAAAAGTAAATCCCATGCATTAGTTGGCCTACTATTGACCTACTACTGGTCTACTACTAAGACACTATTTAAAGTAAATAAGTTGTTAATGTACCAAGACAAACAAATCTCTCACCTGGAACTATAGTAGGTGGTTGGTAGTTAATGCCTACTTTAAAGCCTGTAGGGCACCAGTCCACAAATTGGATGGACCGCTTAGTTTTGATAGTTGCTATGGCAACGTTGACGTCCTTGGGCACCACGTCTCCTCTATACAACATACAACAAGCCATGTACTTGCCCATTCTTGGGTCGCACTTGACCATCTGATTGTAAGGCTCGAAACACGCGTTGGTGATCTCCGCCACTGACATTTGCTCGTGATAAGCTTTCTCAGCTGGAAGAGGGAAGGATTCAGTGTTTTACTAGTTGGATTGAAATACTCAGAAGTAATATCTAAATATATCCCAAGGGACATAATGAAACTTTTTTCATGTAGTATTTTTTCAATGCTGTCTTCAAAACTACTTAGACTTATAGAAATGCTCAGAATAGTTGAGCACATGTTGAACAGATGTCGTAGAGTAGGTAACTTTACCTAGTTCAAGGCTGGAACATTTCCTATCATTTTATTTCATTTAGTTTAAATTTTTTTGGTCATTTTAAAATTTCATGTATAATTAATGATTGTAGATAGGCCTACATTTGTTTAGTTTTGTATCTAATGATTGTAGATGCATTTGTTTAGTTTTTACCTGAGATGATGGGTGCATATGTAACTAATGGAAAGTGAATTCTGGGGTACGGCACAAGGTTCGTCTGAAACTCTGTTAGGTCAACGTTCAAAGCTCCATCAAAACGAAGCGAGGCTGTGATGGATGAGACAATCTGGCCTATTAGACGATTAAGATTCACATAAGATGGCCTCTCGATGTCCAGGTTTCGCCTGAAATTGATCAATGTTGTAAAGAAGTTAAGTACCGGTTTAAAAAATAATAATTGGCTTACATATTCAAGGATTAAATTATACATTACAAGTACAGCCTATCTATTTACATACTAATAGTTCAAGATTACTCAGGACCAAAGTACGTGAGAGGAAATCGACCAAGATCAGACAGTAGAAAGACTCTGTTGCCCAATGACCCTCGCAAAAAAGAAAACTGAGTGAGCGTAAGGCCTCCTCTAAACATTTTATCTGAAAAGTTCAGTGGCGAACTAATATTTTTTGGTTGTAAAATGTTGAGAAAAACAGACTTAAGCTCCCTAGCAAGCCATTTGACGCATAACGACTTTCACAGCCACTTCTCAATGGTGCCCACGAAATCAAGGACTTCTAAAAAGGTGCTACGCCATGTTAGACGTGAACGGCCATGTTTTTTTTTTTAATTTCCTCTTTTCGGCTGACTTTAGTTAACGTGTTTCGTCTTGTCTAATGATATGTCTCACAAATCTCAATCGACGTTCAGTCGCCACTTTCCTTCGATGGCGAATGTCTGTGGTGCGGGAACAGATTTCTCTATTGGTAACATTATCTCGGTTTGTTATTCGTTGGATCCTTCTCAGCCATCACTGCTCAGTCTCTTTTCAGCCTTCCACGACTCGAAGCGTAGGTGGCCGTTTGGAGAATGTCTGTATTGAGGGGGTGGATTTTAATCTCCAGGCTAATGGTTTTATTTTTTTTCAAAAAAGGCCGTACTTTTTGAAAGACGGCTCCTGCTTTCCCATCCGACATGAGAGAACACTGTGTAGGTAAACAATATGCATAGCTTTGTTGGGGCTTCTTTATCCGTCATTTAATTGTATGTCCAAGTAATGCTATTAGAGTTTTGCAAAATTCCACTCAGTTTTTGTTTAGGCCATGAGAACCTGAATGCAGCCAGTTTAATGTGTTTTTTAGGACGTCATCGATGGCTACAAGAAAGAGAAATGGGGATAAAATCTCCCCCGTCTCCATGTTGAAGAAATTCGTCATTCCACCATCTGTTGTTGTGACACAACAGCTTGATTTGCTTTACAGATTTCGCTTTAATTGGACAAATTGTTGCAAGATTCCTTATTTTCTTGCTGTTTTCCAGAGTGATTCCGATGGACGCTATCAAACGTTTTTTGAAATCTACAAAACTGATCAACATCCTTTGTTGGTATTCGAGTCTTTGCTCGACGATATTTCACAGGAAGAAAATCTGTTCAGTTCTTGAAATGCCTTTTCGAAGCAGCTAAGAAGCACTTGCATTGACTATAATATAAAAACTTTTCTGTTAGGAGATGTTAAATAATCTCTATTTAAAAAAATATGAGGAGTGGGGCATTTGAACCTGTAAAGAAATAATTTTTGTAATCCAGGAAATATTTTCAATTCTTCTCTTGTATATCAGGCATATCAAACACGGCGTTCGGGGGCCGCATGCGCCCGCTTGGCCACCTTAACAATTACCAAAATATGTTAAACTATTACGTTGGAAAATAAGAGATGACAAGCTACTCAAATTTAAAAATAGTATTTGCTAAACTAACAACGAGAGTGAGTCTGCGGTGAAAGCAAGCTACATTTTGTCAAACTTAATTGCAAGCCATAGCAAATCATTTAGTGAATGTGATTTTATGAAGGAATGTGTCGTTAGAGCCAAATTAATGTGTCCAGAAAAGGTGAAAGCATTCAAAGAAATAGCGTTAACTAGGAACACTGAGGCAGATAGAATACATGACATGTCAGTCAGCTTGTGAACAATTAAAGAACAAAATAGTTGTTATTGAACTATTTTCAGTGATGTAACGGGTGTAGCACAGTTGGTTATATTCATAAGGGCATGTGACAGGAATTTTGAGATACACGAGGAACTACTTGAGCCCTGTTCTATACATAACACCACAACAAGCGAGGATGCTAGTCTAGCAATGGATAGCACACCAACCATGAAATGAAATTGCTTGATGCAAAGCTACTTGCAAAAATAAGAGACTGATGCTAATTTTAAATTTGCTCATTTTCAGTGCATCGTTCACCAAGAAACATTTTGCGTTAAGCAATTACAGTTCCAATATGTCATAAGCCGTTTTCAGTAGCTCTCAATTTTATTCGTGCCCGCGGATTAAATCATCGACAATTTTCATTGTTTCTGGATGACCTTGGACACGAATTTGATTATTTTCCCTAGTACACAAAGCTGCCATAAACTTGTGAAGAGATTTATTGCACTGCTTGAGGAAATTCAAAATGGTTTCTGAACAGGAAAGGTGAACGTGTTGAACATTTCCAAACTGACGAATGGGTTCATGGTTTGGGTTCATGGTTTGGGTTCATGGTTTGGGTTCATGGTTTTGGGTTCATGGTTTGGGTTCATGGTTTTGGGTTCATGGTTTGGGTTCATGGTTTTGGGTTCATGGTTTGGGTTCATGGTTTGGGTTCATGGTTTGGGTTCATGGTTTTGGGTTCATGGTTTTGGGTTCATGGTTTTGGGTTCATGGTTTGGGTTCATGGTTTTGGGTTCATGGTTTTGGGTTCATGGTTTGGGTTCATGGTTTTGGGTTCATGGTTTTGGGTTCATGGTTTTGGGTTCATGGTTTGGGTTCATGGTTTGGTCTCACTGGTCACCTGCAAGACTTGAATTGGAAGCTTCAAAGTAAAAAACAAAATAGTCACAACTGCTCGTCATGATGTGAAGTGCTTTCTCCTCTATACAACATACAATGACGACTGTGTGGATAAACCAAATATCAAGAGAAAAATCTTGTTCACTTCTCAACGTGTCAGGAACTAAAAAGATTAAATACAGCTACAACATTTGGTCAATATGTCCTACAGCTGGAATCGTTAGTAGATGCTTTCAATGACTGTTTTCGTGATATCGTTTCATATGAGCAAGAATTTTCCTTGTTTGTATCTCCATTCTCATTGGCTCCTGAATCTGCTGCTGGCAATGTGCAACTAGAGCTGATAGAATAGCAGTCTGATTGTTTGTTGAAATCGAAGTATATAGAATTGGCTGTGACAAAATTTTACAGTTATTTACCTGAATGGTACGCTGAATTGCGGAAATTTGTAGCTAGAATTCTTGCTTTGTTTACAAGCACTGATCCCTTGTGAACAGTTTCTTTTTCATACAGTACGCTACAAAAACACATCAACGTTTGAGATAGTCTGATCAAAAATTGTCATCAGTGATGAAAATATCAGTGGGAAAAACAAATTCAACATGACATTACTAAACTTGTATCCCACTTACATTTTAGTATCTGGTGTCTGTTACATCGAATTGCTTGTCTTGCTTTAACACGCTACCTCTCCCAAACACATCTTTAGTTTGCCACTGAATTCGATGACCAATATCACTTATTACCCCCCCCACACACACACACACAATTCTACACCTTAGAAAATAGTCCTACATACAATAGACAAGTTTTCTTCAACTTTCAACTTTTTATCGAAATATTTCAGGCTCTCTGATGCTTTCAGAACACTCATTTTCGGATCGAGGTTTTAAATTACTTTTCAACTTTTATGTAGATTGAATTAATACAATTAAATTGTGCAAAAACAATATTTAAAAAAACAATAAAAAAAGTTAGCTTTATTTAAACCACTCTAGCTTTAATCTAAAGTGTGAGACTCTATTTGTTGAGCTAACTGGATGTCATTAGAAACAGTGGAAAGTATGCACCAAAAAATAAAAGAAGTTTTTTTGTAATTCTTTAAAATGTCTGATTTGCCACCAAAAAAAGAATGGTAGGTTCGAAATCGCGAAAAAAAAATCGTTTATGGTAAATTTTACCGCTTCGGTTCCGATCGTGAAAGGTGCTTAGTTGTTATAGGCACAAGGAAAGTAGTAATTGTTCGCTGCAAGTGAGAGAATTAGTGATATGTCAGTAAATCAGTACATGAATGAATCCAACAGGGCACATTTAGTATTTGTATGTATGTATGTATGTATGTATGTATGTATGTATGTTTGTATGTATGTATGTATGTATGTTTGTATGTATGTATGTATATGTAGAGAGAGGGAGATATATAGAAAGATAGATAGATAGAGAGAGAGACAGACAGACAGACAGAGATTTTACGTGAATTGTTCATTTTCGTGCTCAGTTTTGAATGTTGATCTTGTTGACTTGGTCTATTACCTGCATATATCGTAGATGGCTTCATTGTCTACCATAAATGCGCAGTCTGAATGTTCTAATGTCGTGTGAGTGGTTAAAATAGAGTTGTATGGTTCAACCACTGCTGTAGACACCTGGTATCATGATGTGGATATAAAATAATAATATTGAATCAAATAATGTCCATTACATGAAATGTACATAAAAATTACTTAAAATGTTATAATTAAAAACTCATCTTCACTGTGCCACAGCACACAGTAAAATGTCAAGAGATTCTGTTAAAACGGCACAATTTCTCTGCAGTAACGAGCCATCGTTCAATTGAAGTATTTTGTGTCAACCCATTTCAAATGTAGACATTTAGGCTGTATTGTCTAAGGTATCTCTCACATATCAGTATCCGCGCGTCCCATCCATTCTAATTGACCTTTGACTTTAGACAAATACTCTTTCTGACAAGGAGACCTAGTGCATTGTAGACGCCAGGAAAATGAATTTTAAGAGCTCAAAATACAAATTAAGGAAGTGTTAATAATGTCAGTGTTAACATCTTTGCACATAGGTCTCTGCCATAATAATGTCACGGTTTCTTATCACAATCTCATCCTTCATCGTGGACCCTCTATGTGCTATTATTTGTTCTCCACGCAGAGCTATTAATTTTCAATCTATTGTGAAGTTTTGTCAGTACAATGTGTAGCAACTGTTCAGTTAACTGTGTAGCAACTGTTCAGTTAACTGTGTAGCAACGAACCTGAGGTGCAGGATAGACAGCAAATTCTAACTTGGACTTTTTGCCGTAATCTACACTTAGTCTCTCCATCAGAAGTGAAGAGAAACCGGAACCAGTACCACCTCCAAAACTATGGAACACGAGGAAACCTTGAAGACCAGTACATGGGTCAGCCTGAGGATGGAAGGGGTTAATATTATTGCAATGTATGGGCCTTGTGAATTGTTAGCAATGGATGGGCCAGGTCAATAGTTAGCAATGGATGTAGTTGAAAAGCCACTTGGCACTAATCAAAGACATGTTTGTACGAACTTCGGACTGCGGAGAAAATAACGCTTTTTCATACAGGAGATAATAAAACAACAAAAAGTATATACAGATGGCCAAATGGTTGGGTCAATCTGTCAAATACTAGTTTTCATTGGATGGTATCTCAATAATGTTAAAGCATTACTAGTTTTACTATCTGTTTGTACTGTTGTAGACTGTTGAGCTGATAAAGGAGGCATTTAACTAAAGAAACAAGTTTTTATATTTTAAACAAGGTTACAAAGACAGTTTGTATGGAAACTAAAACTCAAAATCTGCACCCGAAGTGGTCCACCCAGGTAGGTAAAAAGGCAGGTTTTTTAGAAAGAATATCAGAAAGAAATTCTGTCAAAGGCAAATGACAGAGAAGAATGTAGAAAAAAGGTTAATAGATCTTGTGTGGTGCACCAACGGTCCAGCAGGCCAAGTGAAGGAGAAGCTGAATGTGAACCTGGCCTAACTGATGTCTTATAATGATTATCTAATTGTTCTATAAAGGGTCAATCTCTTATTCAAATTAAATTTTTCGTTCTCAGAAAAAAAAGTAGCCGTTGCATTAGAACTTTGAAAGGTTTAAAATATCATGATGTCGGATTATCAATATCATTTCTAGTTTACGAGATCTACACGGGACGGACTGACCACACAAAACTAATAGCGTCTATTTCAATTTAGGGGGCCGCTAAAAAGTTTTAAAATTTGCAAACACTTTACTAAGAAGCGCATACTCTGCATCAAATAATCTATCTTAGGTAGAAACTCATGGGGTAGTCCTATTCATATCTCTGATAAACAAATGAATATGTAGGTCAACTCATTCTCCTTTCAATTTGGATGATGACTGTATAGCGCGTGACTTGTTCATCGGGACTACCCTTTAGACCAGCTTAGAACGTAAAGGAAGTAGGGGCCTAGAACAAGTCCAAGGAATAGATGGAAAAGTAGGGGCCTAGAACAAGTCCAAGGAATAGATGGAATGTGAGGGAAGTAGGGGCCTAGAACAAGTCCAAGGAATAGATGGAATGTGAGGGAAGTAGGGGCCTAGAACAAGTCCAAGGAATAGATGGAATGTGAGGGAAGTAGGGGCCTAGAACAAGTCCAAGGAATAGATGGAATGTGAGGGAAGTAGGGGCCTAGAACAAGTCCAAGGAATAGATGGAATGTGAGGGAAGTAGGGGCCTACAACAAGTCCAAGGAATAGATGGAATGTGAGGGAAGTAGGGGCCTAGAACAAGTCCAAGGAATAGATGGAATGTGAGGGAAGTAGGGGCCTAGAACAAGTCCAAGGAATAGATGGAATGTGAGGGAAGTAGGGGCCTAGAACAAGTCCAAGGAATAGATGGAATGTGAGGGAAGTAGGGGCCTAGAACAAGTCCAAGGAATAGATGGAATGTGAGGGAAGTAGGGGCCTAGAACAAGTCCAAGGAATAGATGGAATGTGAGGGAAGTAGGGGCCTAGAACAAGTCCAAGGAATAGATGGAATGTGAGGGAAGTAGGGGCCTAGAACAAGTCCAAGGAATAGATGGAATGTGAGGGAAGTAGGGGCCTACAACAAGTCCAAGGAATAGATGGAATGTGAGGGAAGTAGGGGCCTACAACAAGTCCAAGGAATAGATGGAATGTGAGGGAAGTAGGGGCCTACAACAAGTCCAAGGAATAGATGGAATGTGAGGGAAGTAGGGGCCTACAACAAGTCCAAGGAATAGATGGAATGTGAGGGAAGTAGGGGCCTAGAACAAGTCCAAGGAATAGATGGAATGTGAGGGAAGTAGGGGCCTACAACAAGTCCAAGGAATAGATGGAATGTGAGGGAAGTAGGGGCCTAGAACAAGTCCAAGGAATAGAATGGAATGTCAGGGCAACTAGAAAGTTTGTTGTGTTACCATCTTTCTGATTCTGTCCAGAACAAGGTCCACAATTTCTTTGCCTACAGTGTAGTGACCTCGGGCGTAATTGTTGGCCGCGTCTTCTTTACCATTGACTAATTGCTCTGGGTGAAAGAGTTGACGATACGCCCCTGTACGCACCTCGTCTGTAAGAAAGAACACATTTCACTATAACTTTAGTAGCTTGGCCAATAATAGTTTTCACTGCTTTAAGTCAAATAATGAAAAAAAAAATGACCCAATGTCGCAAGAAGTTGACTAGTTCAGACTTAGAGAGCTACTTAAAGATACCAGCACTTTGGCTTAGTAAGAAGTAATCCTTCTTGGGGAATCTCTTTTCAATCAATGACGTAAGCAGAACTACTTTTTTTATACTTTACGTCTGCTGTAGTGTTTTAGAAAACTGAACACTTTAACAAAAAAACAAGTTTGAAGTTCTGGGACAAAGTGAGCTCACAAAAAGATGGTAATAAAGGGGAGTGAGAGGGCAGGGAAAAGAGAGAGAGAGGGACACATAGAGAGAGAGAGACATAGAGGGAGAGAGAGAGTAACTGAGGCTAGGAATGTGAAAGGTGAAGGAGAAAATGGAAAAAAAACAACAACAAATAAATAACATCAGTGCTGTGAGCAAGAAATGTTGGTCAGAGATTGAAAAGAAAGCAATAGGTTCTGGTTATATGTAAGAGAGAGTCAGGAAAAGTTTAGTTAGGGGAGATAATACATGGAATAGGAAAACTACATTTTATATATTTACTTTGGACTACACAAAAACACAACTATTAAAACGATTATATTTGAGCTTTTCCCAACTATGTGTCTATTGAACCTACCAACTACGCTGGGTTCTAGGTCCACATAAATGGCTCGAGGGACATGTTTCCCCATGGAGGTTTCACTGAAGAACGTGTTGTAACTCTCGTCCCCATTGTTCGTGGCATATTTCAAGTCCTCCATCTTGCCATTTGGTTGTATCCCATGCTCCAGACAGTAGAGTTCCCAGCAGGCGTTACCAATCTGAACTCCGGCCTGGCCAACATGGATGGAGATACACTCACGCTGAAAGTAAAAATCAAACTTTAATTGACCACTGACTACTTAAACTGACGCTGAAAGTAAGAATCAAATTTGAACTGACCACTGACTACTTAGACTCACGCTGAAAGTAAGAATCAAACTTGAATTGACCACTGACTACTAACACTTACGAATGAAATGTCACATCCAAACCAAAGAAAGTCCAAACATGTCATACAAAGTAACATGTCATACAAAGTGACTAGATTTCAAGGCAAGAACAAAGAGAGCGATACTAAATTGAACTTGGATGAAGTTACTCTCTTCCCAACTCAAAAGTCCAATGTTGAAAAGTCAACAACTTCATTGACACCCTAATTAACCACATGTCCATGAAATAAGTAGGCTTACTTATGACATCGGACTCATTGTATTGCATGGCATTTCCTACAGATCAATTGAACTTGTTTCCCTTGATGTTTGCTAAGCACTACATGGAACACAATGCAGCGAGTCACATCTACACTTACATGTTGTAACATTCCTTCTGTTTCCTACAGCTTGTAACCCTGTCAGTTGACATGAGCTTCTAGATTCTAATACCCAATACATGCACAGTAACACACAACACAGGAACGTCTACCTGGTCTCAAGATTCGAAGCAGTTTGAGCTAATGATGCTAACTGATGCGCACGTGTAATACCTGGGATTAAGTCACAGAAACTGAAGCCTTCAAGTTGCACTGTTGACTATTTGCTTCAGTTTAAAAACTATTAGTCTTTAGAGTTGATTGTGATGTTGAAAAATATTGTGCCAAGTTATTTTCTATACTGTTTTATTGTTGCCTTGTTTGTTTGTTTTTTATTCTAGCAAACAGTGAAAATCATTGAAATAAAATAAAGAGCCAAATGTATTTTCATTCTTTCTTCTTTTTAGCTTATTTAACAGCCTGTCTCTCTCACTCTCATATCAAATAAAATGAAGTGTAGATTCCACTGCCGTCTCTCTCCGTGGTACAATGTAGGTAGAAGATTGGTGGGCCTGCCCTGTACTTAAAGTTTCTACTAATTAACTTGGAAACAAAACGTTTTCTTGAACGTAATACTCCTGTCATTTCGGAAGAGAAATGAGGCGTCACCGTTTCGTTGCAGGGGAAACGTTTTAGGGTTTAAGAACATAGCCTAAGATGTTCATAGGGACACACAAACATAGAATTGAAGAGCTAATAGAACGACATGAAAGATATTTTGATTTTATCTCAATAAAACCAATTGGTTCAAAGCACGAACTACAAAGTGACGTCATTCAATAAGTTTCTGTGCCAGGCTCAGCTTCCGTAATCGTACCTGGCAAGACTTCCGCCTTTGATATTTTCCCGTTCCAACTTCACCTATAATGTCTATGCATGCTTATTCCTAATACATTTCATTGTTTCTGTAACTGGAGAGAGCATTGAAATAGTGCAAACTTTTAAATACCTTGGTACTACCTTACATTTGACTGCAAATACTGATTATAGCAGCAAAAAAGGGCAGCAAACATTACGATTACTGAAAAAAATGTCCTCATTTAAGGTAAGGGAAAAGACCTTGGCGATATTTTAAGTTTTAACACGCTCACATCTGTGTAGTATTTTAAGTTTTAATATCACTGCCTGTTATGGCAATCTGAACATTCAAAAAAAAAAAATAAACTTCAGAAAATCCTAAATGCTACTGGTAAAGTTATTGGCAAAAAAAAAAAAAGTTTGGTCAGCTGTTTGAGAAAAAAGATTTCTAAGAAAGCTAAAATGATTTTAGAAATATAAAAAAATTACCCGTTGGGTCAGGATAGCAAAGACAGACAGACAGAAAGACTTTTTTTTATTCCCATGGCAATCAAATCATTAAATACAACTCAATTATCTGATATAAACATTTCATATGTGAATTATGAATGCGTCTGGGTGTGAATGTATATTTTCTTTTTCTTTAGTTATAATGTTTTGTTTGGTGTAATGCACAAATTGTAATACAAATTTCCTTATGGATAATAAAGTTGTTTATTATTATTAATTTGATTTAAAAAATATAGATCTAATGTTTTCTAACAATTTCTTGACTTATCAACCTGTTTTAAATTGAAAGTAACTTTGTTAATAGCTTCACTTTAACCTATCCCTGCCTCTTGTCGATAGACAGTTGGCACACCACACATGATCCGTTGGTCGTCTTTCTCTTTTTCTCTCTTTCTTGTACCTTGACTAGAATGTCTGACAGGCCCGTTCATTCATTGATATTGTCTTCCCATCATGTTTCTCTGTCTGTCTCTTCTTCTTTTATTGGTACTGTTCCCTGAAGGAAGGTCTTTATGAACCCTGAGAACCTTGTGATATGGCTACAAATTTTAGTTTGCTTTTTTTTTGTGACAGTGGTTAGCAGGTCATAGTAGGGTCCAATTATTATTATGATCATGTTTCTAATTTCCTACCTAGGATCTTTCTGTAGCATCTCAATTCCATTGCTAGGATCCTCCTCTCTAGTTCTGCAGTCAGCGACCAAGGAGCGCCTCAGTCAAATTTTAGTGTTGAGGCCTTTGTCTTTCCAGTTTGTTGTGACTTTTGCACGTGCTGCTGTGGAATGTGCAATTCTGGAAAGTGTTGAGTGCGCATGAAGTTTTCTTTTTTGTCATGTCTTTAGTTTGCATTGGGCGTGATTTGCTACCTAGTCCAAACCTCCCGCGGGACGACGGGGGATGGGAGCGGGCAGGGTTTGAACCCTCGACCGTCGATAAATCCGAACGACAGTCCAGCAAGCAAACCGCACGACCAGGCAGCCATCCGTGTGTGTGTTTTATGTCACGCTTAGTTTCCTGTATTGTTCTTTCAGCGGAGAGAACGTTCTGGCTGTATATTCTTTCTGCTTTATAGTAATCATCAGGTGGATATTTTGGTACAGGTGTCGTTAATGAAAGTTTTGTGATTTAGCGACATCGCTAGATCCAAATTATTATTTGTTTCAGGGTGTTAGGCTTGAGGCTACGATGGAGTGTGTGGTTTTGAGCTCGCTCTTGGAGCCGAGACTGACCCTTGAATAGTTTGAGCCTTGTGTCTCAGTGTTGCAGTATTTGGAGATACCGGGTTGTGTTACCGGAACTGAGTGTGCGTGCGTGTTCATTTGTATAATTAATAATGCATTAACTTATTATCACATTGTTTGTACATAGTCTGAATATTAAGTATTTGTATGTAGATTTAGTATTAAACATTGTTATTGTTCAACTCATAGACAGTTCGGTTATTATGCAACTTGATTTGCTGTTGTTCTTTATTTAATAGATTGACTGCATTGATTTGTATACGATATGCTTCGGAAGACGGGCCAGATGGGCGTGTCGGGCTACTGCCTCGCGGAGAACCCACAAGAAAGAGACCTCCACAAAAGAGATTTTAGAAGTCTCAAAATTTGTGAAGGTTCTGCAATTTTTATTTATTATTCATTTATTTTTCACATTTTTTACCGACAATTCTTAAAATCTTACGATTAATAACCATTGCTGCTGAAGCTTTTCCTGTTCTTTCTGTTAACTCAATGTCCTGCACCACGGTAAGGCTGTGATAGCCGATATTACCACGGGTATTTCTTAGAAGACTTTTGTGCCTTTTTTTTCTGTCTTAGACTTATTTGTAAGACTGAACTATTGACAAGCAACTGCCAAAGCATTTATCTGTATTTGCGATCTTTCTTGCTAATGGAAGATGAGTGCCTCATTGTCAGCAAACAGCAGTTTAATAAATCTACATACGCCATCTTTTGACTTTAAATCGAGTCAGGAAAAAAAAAACTTCCACCAAAGCTTCTGTGAATATATACTCCATCTTCCTGGGATTTTAAAAACGCTGACAAGTACAACTGAAAAGAGAATGCCAAATAGTGTTGGAGCCAGAACACATCCTTGTTTTACGCTGCTTTAGATGGAGAATGACCTAGAGTTGGAACTGTCAAACTTAATGTATTCATGAAACGCTGACACTAGTTTCCGTAGCTTATTTCGACAATCAAGTTTCTATAATACGTGCAAACAGACCAATTTTGGTACCAAGGTCAAAAGTTTGGTCAAGTCGATAAAAGCTACAACACAGGCTTATCAGTTTGTCGGCTGGCTTCATTGAAAATTGCTTTCTATCCTGATAGTATTTTTTTCATAACTTCATATAATCCTTTGATGTTGCTAAAGTCAGCACAAGATTGGCCAAACTCTTGAAGCCTATCTGGGAAGATACCTAACTGAACATGGTACTCTACAACACCTGCATAGTGAGCACTCTTCTTTATTGTAGTGAGAGCTGGTCAACAGCATCAAGAGCCTGACACAGTTTCCACTTGCGCTGTCTGAGGTGCATAATGTGTAGGCCTAGGCCAGGCCCTGTATAGGCAAATCAGGAACTGGACACATGGTATTAATGCTTTTTTGACACAGAAGGCCAAGTTGATTCAGACCTGTCACCCGCATGCCAGATGAAAGAATTCCTGAGAATATCCTCTATGCTGAGCTTGTGCAGAATCAAGGAACGCACGCGACATACCTACCTGCGAGCTCTGAGGACTACAGCTATTAATAAAAGTATGTTTGAGGAAATCGCGCAGGATCGGACAACAGGACAGCATAAGAAGTGAAGCTGTCAAGAGAATGAGACGCTGCCCTATTAGATCACCCTAAAACAGGTACATACGAACTGTGGTAAAGTTTGCCGCCCAAGAATCAACTCTTTTAGTCACATCAGATTCTGAAAACTAAAACAAGTGATCCATCTGGGCACATAATGTGCAACCTTTGTCTTTCGAGACATATGAAACCTTTGTCGTGGTTAAGAAGTGTGCGTTGTTTTTGTTGTTTGTTTTACTAAAAAAACATAATTAAATAATTATAATTATTTTTTTTAAAAATTAGATGAAATTTACACGTTATCTATTTCTTTCTATCTATTTCTTTCTATATATAGCATATTTTTAGAAGAGTAGATTTTGTTTTATAAAGCTTTCGAAAAAGTATAGGGGGCCTTCACAAAAATTCTGCCCTTTTGATTTATGTCTGAGAGACATTTCTGCGGGCCAGAAAAACGGGCACTCTTTGTGGCTGAGGTATCATAGGTTTGACCTCTGCACTAATCAAAATCCAGTCTAATGTCTTTATGAGTTTTCATAACAAGTTATTCTTAATGCTGTGCATCTGGCTTCAAAGCGTGAAAGAATGCATCCTGATAATGCCTGAATATAGCATTATAATATGAACTCAAAGTCACTCAACTACTATCCAAAATAACGTGGTGGCAGTAACTAAGTAATGATTCTTTATTTAGAAATTTTCGTCCCCTAAATAACGATTTATAAGGGATACTTGTACTTGGCGAGAAACAACAATTAACAACTACAATGATAATGAAACAAATCCTATATACCGAGTTACTCCCGCACGGAAAGAGTTAATCTGTGTGGATTACATGCAACAGAGTCACTAACTTATATAACAACTCGAATAGCAAGATTACATGGCAGTGACGTAATATTTAATATGAAATGTAAAAAAAAAAATTCGGACACTTACTCGAGAGACACCTCGAATTCGCAACCAACCCCCACCCTAGTTACGCCACTGATATATAGTGCCTTTACTACACATACAGACACAGAGATCTCTAGTGCCCTCACTAGCATAAACTAAATTCACTACTCAAAACAATTTTAAACGATGCCATCATTCTACAAGATTCCTTGAAGGTGTACGCCCAAACCCTTCGCTAATGAACTGTCTTTATGTGTTATCTCCACCATCTCTCCAGGCAGATGGTTCACAATAACACGTCTTCCTCGCGCCACAAGCACGCGGGGAAATGGCGGAGGCGAGAGCGCGACTGCGTGATTAGATCTGACTGATGACAGATACGGATGTCTTGTTTCTGCATCAAAGTATCAGCAACAACTGCTGGGATGGGGTGGTGGGGATGGTTAGATAAATAGATGGCAGGATGAGCAGGCGAATAATGTCACGAGATAGAAACAGAACAAAATGGGAAAAGTACCAAGAAGCTGACATGACAGGAAGGATGTAGAGCTCACTTTCAAAAATACAAAGGACAAAGTAGACATAGAGTAATAGTTTAACAAATCATGTTCGTTACTTAAGACAAGACCAACAGACGTGACCAATCAAATCGCACCATGACACTACAAGACCAATGTTACTGCTAACAAAACCGTTTACGTTCATTCCCTGTATAAAATAGAGATAGAGAGAAAAAGACAAAATAATGTGAAGAAATGTGATGGCGATATAATGGAACAAAACGTAAGAAAATAAATGAACGCTTGGTAGAGATTGGAAAATAAATAGACAATAGAAACAGTCCAAGTCATAGTCAGAGATCACGTGGTGCCAACTAAAGAATTCAACTTACTATGTTCAACCAACAAACAAAAAAATGTATTATACAATGTACTCGGGAATTTAAAACTATCCGTTACACGATTATAACAAATATAACTTTATAATGTATTATTTATCTGAAATTTGGAATAATTTGAGTTTCAATATCTCTTCATATTTTAATAATGAATAGGGAAATATAAAAATACTTTTAAAAACTTTTTTTCGAATTGGAAGAACCGTAAAATCACTTTATATAAGCATGTATATTATGGGCGTAGCCAGGGGGGGGGGGTTGGGGTTCACCCCTCCCCCCGAAATGAAATCCCCTTCCGCAGGGGGGTGTCGGAGTTTAGTGACTGATCTTTTGCTTTAATTTTGTTTATTTTAGGTGAAATTTTAATACTAAACCATCACTTGCCCTAGCTCAGCCAAGGGGTTTTGAGTTTAAAACCCCCTATCAAGGGGTTTTGAGTTGGAAACCTCCTACGAGGGGGTTTTGAGTTGAAAATCCCCTACCAGGGGGTTTTGAGTTTTAAACCCACTACCAAGGGGTTTTGAGTTTAAAACCCCCTACCCAGGGGTTTTGCACTTAAATCTCCTTTTCTATAAAACAAAAAAAATGCAAACGACAATCCCCAAATTCCAAGAGCACATCTAAGGAAGATTTTGTATTTTAAACCCCTCTCCAAAAAATCCCTCTTCAATATAAAAAAGCAAATTACACACTCAAAATTGTATGAGCGTAGCCATAGGGGTTTTGTGTTTAAACCCCTCTTCAGCTGGTTTTTAAGCTAAAAATACCTCAATCTTAAAAAAAGCCAATTACGCCCTCAAAATGATGTGAGCATAGGCATAGGGGTTTTTAGTTTACCCCCCCGACAATGAGGTTTGAAGCTAAAAAATACATCTTCAAAAACATTTTTTTTTTAAAATTCGCAATCAAAATTCTTTGAGCGTAGCCAAGCCAATGGGGGGTTTTGAGTTTTAACCCCTCTCCACCAGAAAAAGTTTAAAACCCCTCAAGATAGTTTTGAGTTTAAAATCCCCCTACAGAGCGTTTTAAGGTTGAAAGCCTCTCTCTTCAATGTTATTTCTAAACGAAACTACAGTCACCAAATTCTATGACCGTAGCTAAATGTGGTTTTGAATTTTAAAAAAATTAACTCCAGATATATTTTAGTTTAAAATCCACCAACAGATGATTCTGACGATAAAACTTCCTTTTTCGATATAACATCTAAACATTAATAAAGTGCAATGAAATTGAAAAGCACTAAATGTGGCTCTACAAAGATGGCTAAGATGGATTTTAGGAGTCAGTTATAGAGATCGGGTCTAAATCAAGGAAATCCTATGCTAAAGTGGAAGTCGACCCCTTAGTAAGGTTGTGACAGAGCGTCGCATGAGGTTTGCGGGACATGTTCTCCGACAAAATGAATTTCGCATAATAAGAGTTGCGATGAGATCCTAGTACAACGTGGAGCAACATTTTCATGGAAGTCCTCAGAGCAGGTGGGATGAGGCTTCGGACATTGCCAGTGACAGATTTTTATGGAAACAGCTTGTCAGCAAACTCCAGGAAGAACAATTTTTCTTGGCCACAACGTCTACCAAAAGAATGAAGAGTCAGAATGTAAATAGAGATTTCATTATGTGTGTAGTCTCCCCCCCCCCCCCGAAAAAACAATCCTGGCCGACTGTGTATTGAATTCGGCCCGGGCATTTCTAAACATTCCGGCCCACAAACTGTATGCCACTGGTCCACTTTATGGAGTTATCTTCTTATTAACGTCGATCTCTTTAAGAAATAAAGACCTTTAGTTTCTTGTTGATCGTTTAGTATTATAAGGAACCGAAGTCTACTAGAAGCACTATATACGGATGTTGGGTATTGACGACAATACTGTTGATTAGTATTAGACTTTAAAGTGTATAATATTGTTTTGAATCACGACTTTCAATATGTTGCTTTTAAAGAGAATATTATAAAATCTTAAAACAATTTACTGGCATTTATGCGGCTCTTTGAGTGGCCCTATTGGCGCAATTGGGTACCGACCCACCCGGCATTGACATCGACTATGAATAATTGTCCAAAATTTCAACTTTCTACTTTATATTGCGTTTTTTTGTTTTCGTTTTTTAGCAGCCTGTCTGTCCGTCCATCCGTCCCATTTAGATCTCAGAAACTAGAAGAGAAAATGAAAATCGGACATCATGATATTTTAGACCATTTAAAGTTCTGAAGCCACGGCTACTTTTTTTCTTTTCCGAAAGTGAACCATCTAATTTTAAAAAATTATATATGCAAGCAGATTTTTTAAAAAAAAATACACCACTTTTAAATGAAAAACTTCAGGGGAAGGTAAGTCTTTCAAAAAAGCCACAGACTTCTTCATTAATAAATCAAACTTTATTCATAGATTCGCGCATTGGTACAAAAAATGTGCATCTATGGTCACAATGGAAAAGAATCAATGTATCAGATAGATTTTTCATTTATTAACTAACACTTGGATTAGAATACTGATTCAAATGTTGTTTTTAAAAAGAATTTTAATACGAACTTCGTTTCAATTGTAAGTTTTAAAAAACTAACTACTTTATCTTATCTTATCTTATATAGCGCCCAGTTTTCACATATCCTCATTAGGAGGCTATAGCAACAATCTAAATTACAATAAATAGAGGCCAGACATAGACCTAGATTTAGATTTAATAGTATTAAACAATTTGAACAAAATTTACATTTATAATCCTGTGACAAGTCAAAAGCTTACTGTCAGAGTCACTCAAATTTATCACAGCATTAATCATTATTTACTATTATTTAGTTATTTTATTTTAATTATTTCTCCGCCCTATCCCCACTTTCTTCACCCGTCCCACCTTTACCTCTTCGAGCTAGACTTGGTCCGCCACCTTGGCGTCCTTTCATTTATCTTCCCTAGACCGGGGTAAAAATAAACACAGTCTCTTTGATCTCACCCGCAGGATGTCTGACAGCCGCAGTGGACACCACCTTGGGTGGAATGCGAGTCAATCTTTCTCCCCCCCCCCTCTCCCACGTCTCTCTTTGATCTAGGAGATCACTCGGACCAACACGCCTCGTGACGCTCCAAGGTGCGACTCTTGTCGGACTTCACCCACGTGTAAGATAAATCTTAAGCCTAGGACATTCCTGTTTCCGCCCACATTTTCCAGGCCTATATATAAGGTAAATTAAATCAAGCCAGACCCTCTCATTTCTCATTCTATCGGAGCAATCGAGTCTGGACTATATCATTTATTCTCACTCCTAGAGGAATACCTGGTGCCTCCCTCAGGTGTCTGACTACTTGCTGTTCAGTGTCTACTCGACACTATTCAACTATTGCCTATTTGTTTGGATCACCTATTTACCTGCCTATTCATTTGTCATTATCTGTCTATTCATCGGATCACTTGCCACCTGCTATTGAGTATCCTTTACTGCCTACGTGGATCTACTCAACTCTACTACTTGGCGCTATCTGATCTACTTGCCCGCCTATTCGACAGCCCGCCTGTCAACTTATTAGGTGCGAAGTCCCTATAGACCCAGATCTGTGCGAGACGTCATAGCTACGCCAAACCCTCTGCAACTCCTGGACTTATCCTGTCAACTACGCTGCCCACGGCAGATCAGGTCTGCCCGCAGTAACCTTGTGCCCACGGTAGCCGGCCACACGCACTACTGTGCCCACTATCAGAACTTTGGATTGAGACTCCACAAGAACTGTATCACCGGCGTCCCTCTACCCGCTAGAGCGCCACCTCCAGCTGCAGAACCTCAAACCAGGATCACAGCCAGCTGCGACATCAACAGGACAATCATGGGGGGGGGGGGGGCGAGCGTGCGGTCCGCACCATTTTGGGGGTGACAACCAAGTTAGAAAAATTATATCTTAGCAAAAGCAGACACATTGGAAAAGATACTAATAAAACTCAAGATATATCTTGGAGCAGTGGTGTCACTAGGAGTGTGCGAGAGGTGCGGTCCGCACCGGTCGACCCCATTTTGGGAGTGACAACCAAGTTGGAAAAATTATAACTTGGCAAAAGCAGACACATTGAAAAAGATAATAACAAAATCACTAGATATATGCCCAAATATGCCTTGACACATCTAGATGGTAATTTAAGTGTAAATGATACAGCACAACATTATACCATTTAAAGTATAACAAAAGAAACCTGTTCATATCATACTAAGTCTGTTTATAATTTTATTTAAATATTATTGTAAAATTTTCAATAACATTCGAATAAATGTAATAAACATTGGGATTTTACGTTTGAGTAAAAAGCAATAAACGTAGGTATTGGTTAAAAAAAAAACAACTAGAATAGTAATAGTGTTCATTGGAACATATTTCAAGAAAGTTGATCTGGAGGGGTGACACCCTGAGCTACCGCACTAGGTGCCACCGACACTGTATCGGGAGGTTTCCATGCTGATCTTAGATGATCACTTAACACTACTCTAATTATTCCAGAAGAATTAGAAGAGTCTTATCAAAGATAACGTGTTGCATTGTTTGCTTTTATGTGAAAAATAATGCCAAATTTTAAAATTTCTTTAAACGATCGAAATAAGATAATGGCTTAAATATATTTCTCATCCATTGGTGAATTTGATGGGGGGGGGGCGCTTCTGAGTTTGTGTGATAACACTAACTCTCTTTGAAATTTTTTTTTGATATTTTTACTTTAACTTTTATTTTGTCGTTTTTTAGTACATTACTTTTATATTGATGTAAGTGTTAGTGTCCTAGTAGGCCAGGGATGTTTGTCAAATCAATGTATTTTTGTAGAAATGAAATCATTTGTGAAAACGGTGATAAAGACAATGTTAATTAACTAATCCTATCCAAAGTTTTCTTTATAATTGATTAGCTATACAAACACGCTTTGATATATGCATACTCGCTACATAAATGCATCACCAGGGACCAAATTTTGATGCTAGAAAATAGTGAACCAAACGAACTAAGGGAGTGACTTGAGCACGAACCAGTGAGCCTCTGAGACGACAATGCCGCCTAGCAGTGCTTATTAAACTAACTAGAGTCTAGACCCGGGGTCGGCAACTTACGGCTCGCGAGCCACACGCGGCTCTTTGGAAGTGAAGCTGCGGCTCTCTAGTTCCATAGGCATATATTATTTATCTTATTGAAAAATAAATTCAAATAGTTCTAAATCATTTAACGAGGATTAGACACCGATTCTGCCAATTATACTCGCTTTTGCTAAAATGTCTTCAAATGTAACATATTTGCAGATGGAAGGTATTCAACTTTTTTCTGTTTTATCCATTGCTATAGATAAGTCTTGTGACATAAAGACACGGCAAAAGTTGCCCTCTTTGTCAGGTATATGTCTTCCCAAGGTCCAAATGAAGAACTTCTAGGATTGCTAGCGTTCTCTGGACAAACTAGAAGGGAAGGCAGAGCGTATGTCATGCAAAAATGCCTTGAAGACATTAAGCTCGATTTAAATAAAAATCGTTTCAATAGCAACTGATGGAGCCAGACGTATGACTGAAAACATAAAAATGCAACAACGATTTTTCGGAGCAAAATAAACCGCGAAATTCTTACATTTCGCTGCAAAATACACCAAGAAGCGCTTTGTGGCCAAACATTTCCGGCCGAAATAGTTGAGGTCATGAATTTGGTAATCAAAATTGTTAGCAGCATTTTGTCAAAAGCACTCTACCATCGTCAATTTAAAGAATTGTTAAACCAAATGGAGACTCAGTATTCTGAGGTCCTTCTGCCTTTTAAAGTGCAATAGCTTTCCAAAGATAAGGTGTTGAAAAGTTTTGCCTTGTTCATGAAAGAAAGAAATACATTCCTAAATGAAAATGACATTAATCACCATGAATTAAAGAACGACAATTGGTTGCAAAAATGTTTTTAGTGTATAAAACAATAAAACTAAATGAGCCGAATCTAAAACTGCAAGGAAGGTGAAACCAAGTCGATGTTTTGGTAGAAGATTATGGTTTGTTTTGAAGAAAAATTTATTTATTTTTTGCTGAAGATATTTAGAGCAGTAAGTTACTTGCTTTTCAATTTCAGTTTCGTAATAAAACCAGTGCAACTTTTAACACGAATTACTTCAGCACGGTTATAAATGAAAGATGAATTTGTTGACACATTAGAGCAGTTCAAAAACCAACAAAACCATTCTAGCATTCCTAGTAAATCCTCTCAGCACAAATAGTAACGAAATCTACATTGATCCATTTGGAACTGAGACTAGATCTCTAGAAATGCAATTCGATGTAAAAAGTAAAGCTTTGTGAAGTGGGAAATTTACAGAGTTGAAAAGGACGTTTTGGAAGTCCAGAAATGTATGTACGTAACGCAACAATAGTGGACAGCTTTAAAAGAAATGCCGCGAGCTGATTCGGCGCATGGAATAATCTTCCAGATTGCTAGAGTGAGGTGAAGAAGTTAACATTTGGAGTGATGACTATCTTCGAATCGACTTGTTCATGTGAGCAATTAAAAGTAATGTGATGGACATTGTGATACATGAATATTTAGAGTCGTTTGGGTTAGCGTGTCACTACTCAACTAAATACAAAGGTATGCTACTAGTTTTTCTTATGAATAAATAAATATATTTTTTTTTTGAAATCATTATTTGTGTACTGTTAATTGTTGGCAAGAAAAAAAATATGTGTGGCTCTTTAAAAATTTAAACATTTTGTTAATTGTAATTTCTGGCTCTTCCGACTCAAAAGGTTGCCGACCCCTGGTCTAGACCATAGAGATGTCTACACACAAATGTCTTTCTGACCCAAGGCATTCCCAAGCATCTCATTGCTAACCCAGTTATGAATACAAATGTAAACACATACACAGTGCACATGTATTTATCTGTCAATCATACTATGAATAGAAAATGTATGTATCGATTTAGATAATCTTTCAACCACATATCACATTATCAATAGATCATTTATTAAAGCATATTCATCAAACTATATGTCCATCATGCTACTTATCAACTCTCATCAATCAATGCTAATCTACCAAACAATCCATCAATAATGTATCGGTTTTGATACACTCAAATCGTATCTATCAAACTATGTTTCAATAATGTAACAAATCTTTGAAACTGTGACGTCCCGACCACGGCCTGGTGGCCATATCCAACCCCTGGAAAACTCTGCTTACACTGAGAATCCAACTTCTTGTGACGCGGCCCGTGACACGCCAATCAGAAATGCTCCACCTCCACTAACATAATTTGTATAATTAGCCTTGTTGGCTATTTAAACAATTATACTTGTTTGTTTTTAATTGTCAAAAGTTTTATTGCCCTCTCTCTCTCTGTCTTTCTTTCTCTCTCTAACTCTAACCTTTACTCAAAACACACAAACACTTGCAGACTTTGTGTTCAACTTGTCTGAAGATTGTTTATCCAATGAATCATGACAATCTTGATCTAAGACTAGATAAAATTGGCGCAACGAATTAACCTTTATCAATGAAAGTTCATGGACGCTCAATTATCCCTGACACATATATGTATACGTCTAACAGGAGTCCCACAATTTGTTATTTCCCCTACTGAGTCGCTCTTCAGTTTTATTTGCTCACTAACTAAACGTAACAGTTTCATTTCTTCACCTGGCTGCTAACTCCTCCCCTTTTCTTCTCATTCCAAACTTCACTGGCATGTGTAGACTCCAAGGTAATGAAAGTCAAAGGGCGGGGTGGGGTTGGATACGATGGGGACAGAAGGGGGGGGGGGTAACCCAGCTATCGTTGGGATATTTATAACTTAGCAGGGGCCAGGAGTAACAGTTCTTTGTGATGCCATGATACGTACATGTGTAGACAATTGAAGTGGAATAGTTCTCAACCAAATAAATGGCATCACATTTGATCTGCTTTAATGTGTGAGACATTGATGTTGCAATACGTTAACAGTTACTGATGGCAATAAAAGACTTTGTCAACTGAAAACAGAAGTCTACATTTTGATAGCCCTGAAAGTCAATTCAAGTTATTAGTTATTATTCAGGTAGCAGATACAGGCAACCAAATAATGAGATAGATAGATAGAACTATTTCTCTCCATGCACTATGTCATTTATACCACTAAAAGATTTTCATGTAGTTACAAATCTTTTTTTTTTCTATAAGAAGTTTTAAAAGTGTATTTTCAACCCATTCCTACATGATTGTCAATATGACATTTTAAATGACACTCTTATTCATTTCATTCCACAATTGTTTGTTTCATCACGAGAATAAAAAGAACAAAATGTACTAGTAACTCATTTGTACTCACCATTGTCTGTAACCTGGCACTTGTAAGACAGTCTGGTCTGAAGTAGTAAAGATGGTTGTCAAATAATGAGCTACTAGTTGTACCTTCAATAGGAATGTCTTGTCTCTGAACTCTTGAATGTCTTGTCACTGAACTGTTGAATGTCTTGTCTCTGAACTCTTGAATGTATTGTCACTGAACTCTTGAATGACTTGTCACTGAACTCTTGAATGTCTTGTCTCTGAACTCTTGAATGTCTTGTCACTGAACTCTTCTTTTCTCACGTTGATAAAAATGTTCAATTGCAGGCTTTAAATTGTTAGTAATTGAATGTGTGCTACAGGTTAGAGAGATGCACGGGTGAGTGACGCTACCCGCACAAAACAGCTATGACTAACTTCAGAGGATGAGCGCCTGTTTTATCTGCTTCTACCTGGGTAGACTCTCCCCTCTACCTACCTGTGGGTGTGGAGAAAGTTTCTGGGTAGCTTTACAACTCGCGGCGTGTGTACTTGTGTTTTGTGTACTTCACACATTCGTAGCAGCTTGTTATGTTGTACTGGCAGTAAGGGCACACAATAGTTGTAATTGATAGTTGTACTTGTGTTTGATGTAGAGTGCACAACTCTATAATGTAGCCTTTTTGCGTTTAATATACATTTCTAGCAACTCTATAATGTAGCCTACTTGTGTTTGTGTTTATTATGCATCTCAGGCATCTCTGGTAGCCTCATTATCATCATAGAGCAGCTCAGTAGAAATCAACTCTTTAATTTTAGTACGGGACATCAAGCGCTCTATGTTAAATATGCTGCCACCGGTGCGAAACCTAAGAGCCATTGACAAGCCCTTCTTAAAGACAGGCACAGAAGACAAACAAAAAGTTAATTTAAAATAGACGACTGTGTCTGCTCTGCACTAGATGCGGAATAATATTGACATTATTTCAGTGACTTGATTTTCATTGACTGTAATTCATTTTCATTCGCTAATTGACTTTAATTAATTAATTGACTTATTGTAGCTTTAGAGTTTCGTTTTTCCATTGGTTGTAAGTTGTAACTCATGACTTCCTGTCATTGACTCTAATTCGTTAACTTCATTTTTCTTTGACTCTATTTTTTAGACTTTATTCCAATGATTGTAATTCATTGACTTCATTTTCATTGACTGTGTTTCCATTTACTTTATTCCTATTGGAACAGATTATTTTAAAAAAATAAGTTTCACATTATCTCCCTCTATCACTCTAGGCCTAAGATTGTGTCCGGGTTGTCAAAAGGAAAGTTTAAGCTGAACAAGTCCAACATCAAACATCGTGTCTCTTCCATGAGCGTTTCACTGAGACAGACGGATGAACAGAGAGACCACTTATGTGAACACGCTCTCAAACCAATCAACGTCTCTTTCATCTACTTTCCCTTCAAAAATGAACGTGTCAGGTGTAACGACGTGTGTGTGTGTGTGTGTGTGTGTGTTTTGTTCAATAGGAATATGAGTCAAGCCTGAAAAGAAGGAATGGAGCTGAAGTTGAACAAGGCGATACGTTGGTGATAAACGCTTGGTTCAAATGAGTCCTTCATCCAAAGACTGTACATTGAAGAGAACTAGCAGTTTTTGCATGGCTCTGAGGACAGATGTGCGCTCATTATTTTGCCAGAAGATTACGCAGATAAGACATCGGCTGTTGGATGTCGGTTAAAATTCTCGCTTACGACAGTAGCAGTACTTTTGAGGTCTAAAGAATATTCTTCGCTTTCTATAAGTTCTCTTGCTGTCACTTTAATTATTGCCAAGTGTTTTCTTTTTTTTAAATTCTCTTGTTGTCACTTGGGTTATTGACTTATTTTTAAGTTCTCTTGCTGTCACTTGGGTTATTGACTTATCTTTAAGTTCTCTTGCTGTCCCTTGGGTTATTGACTTATCTTTAAGTTCTCTTGCTGTCACTTGGGTTGTTGACTTATCTTTAAGTTCTCTTGCTGTCACTTGGGTTATTGACTTATCTTTAAGTTCTCTTTCTGTCCCTTGGGTTATTGACTTATCTTTAAGTTCTCTTGCTGTTACTTGGGTTATTGACTTATCTTTAAGTTCTCTTGCTGTCACTTGGGTTATTGACTTATCTTTAAGTTCTCTTGCTGTTACTTGGGTTATTGACTTATTTTTAAGTTCTCTTGCTGTCCCTTGGGTTATTGACTTATCTTTAAGTTCTCTTGCTGTTACTTGGGTTATTGACTTATTTTTAAGTTCTCTTGCTGTCACTTGGGTTATTGACTTATCTTTAAGTTCTCTTTCTGTCCCTTGGGTTATTGACTTATCTTTAAGTTCTCTTGCTGTTACTTGGGTTATTGACTTATCTTTAAGTTCTCTTGCTGTCACTTGGGTTATTGACTTATCTTTAAGTTCTCTTGCTGTCACTTGAGTTGTTGACTTATCTTCAAGCTCTCTTGCTGTCACTTGGGTTATTGACTTATCTTTAAGTTCTCTTGCTGTCACTTGGGTTATTGATTTATCTTTAAGTTCTCTTGCTGTCACTTGGGTTATTGACTTATCTTTAAGTTCTCTTGCTTAAAAATTGAGTTGTTGACTTATATTCAAGCTCTCTTGCTGTCACTTGAGTTGTTGACTTATCTTCAAGCTCTCTTGCTGTCACTTGGGTTATTGACTTATCTTCAAGCTCTCTTGCTGTCACTTGGGTTATTGACTTACCTTTAAGTTCTCTTGATGACACTTGGGTTATTGACTTATTTTTAAGTTCTCTTGCTGTCACTTGGGTTATTGACTTATCTTTAAGTTCTCTTGCTGTCCCTTGGGTTATTGACTTATCTTTAAGTTCTCTTGCTGTCACTTGGGTTGTTGACTTATCTTTAAGTTCTCTTGCTGTCACTTGGGTTATTGACTTATCTTTAAGTTCTCTTGCTGTCACTTGAGTTGTTGACTTATATTCAAGCTCTCTTGCTGTCACTTGGGTTATTGACTTATCTTTAAGTTTTCTTGCTGTCACTTGGGTTATTGACTTATCTTTAAGTTCTCTTGCTGTCACTTGGGTTATTGACTTATCTTTAAGTTCTCTTGCTGTCACTTGGGTTATTGACTTATCTTTAAGTTCTCTTGCTGTCACTTGGGTTATTGACTTATCTTTAAGTTCTTATGCTGTCACTTGGGTTATTGACTTATCTTTAAGTTCTCTTGCTGTCACTTGGGTTATTAACTTATCTTTAAGTTCTCTTGCTGTCATTTTATTTATTGCCAAGTGTTTTCTTTTTTTTTAAATTCTCTTGCTATCACTTGGGTTATTGACTTATCTTTATTAGTTTATAAACTTATCTTTAAGTTCTCTTGCTGTCACTTGGGTTATTGACTTATCTTTAAGTTCTCATGCTGTCACTTGGGTTATTGACTTATCTTTAAGTTCTCTTGCTGTCACTTGGGTTATTGACTTATCTTTAAGTTCTCTTGCTGTCACTTGAGTTGTTGACTTATCTTCAAGCTCTCTTGCTGTCACTTGGGTTATTGACTTATCTTTAAGTTCTCTTGCTGTCACTTGGGTTATTGATTTATCTTTAAGTTCTCTTGCTGTCACTTGGGTTATTGACTTATCTTTAAATTCTCTTGCTTAAAAATTGAGTTGTTGACTTATATTCAAGCTCTCTTGCTGTCACTTGGGTTATTGACTTATCTTCAAACTCTCTTGCTGTCACTTGGTTTATGACTTATCTTTAAGTTCTCTTGCTGTCACTTGGGTTATTGACTTATCTTCAAACTCTCTTGCTGTCACTTGGTTTATGACTTATCTTTAAGTTCTCTTGCTGTCACTTGGGTTATTGACTTATCTTTAAGTTTTCTTGCTGTCACTTGGGTTATTGACTTATCTTTAAGTTCTCTTGCTGTCACTTGGGTTATTGACTTATCTTTAAGTTCTCTTGCTGTCACTTGGGTTATTGACTTATATTCAAGCTCTCTTGCTGTCACTTGAGTTGTTGACTTATATTCAAGCTCTCTTGCTGTCACTTGGGTTATTGACTGATCTTTAAGTTCTCTTGCTGTCCCTTGGGTTATTGACTTATCTTTAAGTTTTCTTGCTGTCACTTGGGTTATTGACTTATCTTTAAGTTCTCTTGCTGTCACTTGGGTTATTGACTTATCTTTAAGTTCTCTTGCTGTCACTTGGGTTATTGACTTATCTTCAAGCTCTCTTGCTGTCACTTGAGTTGTTGACTTATATTCAAGCTCTCTTGCTGTCACTTGGGTTATTGACTGATCTTTAAGTTCTCTTGCTGTCCCTTGGGTTATTGACTTATATTTAAGTTCTCTTACTGTCACTTGGGTTGTTGACTTATCTTTAAGTTCTCTTGCTTTCACTTGGGTTATTGACTTATCTTTAAGTTCTCTTGCTGTTACTTGAGTTGTTGACTTATCTTCAAGCTCTCTTGCTGTCACTTGGGTTATTGACTTATCTTCAAGCTCTCTTGCTGTCACTTGGGCTATTGACTTATTTTTAAGTTCTCTTGCTGTCACTTGGGTTATTGACTTATCTTTAAGTTCTCTTGCTGTCACTTGAGTTGTTGACTTATATTCAAGCTCTCTTGCTGTCACTTGGGTTATTGACTTTTCTTAAATTCTCTTGCTGTCACTTGGGTTATTTACTTATCTTTAAGTTCTCTTGCTGTCACTTGGGTTATTGACTTATCTTTAAGTTCTCTTGCTGTCACTTGAGTTGTTGACTTATATTCAAGCTCTCTTGCTGTCACTTGGGTTATTGACTTATCTTTAAGTTCTCTTGCTGTCACTTGAGTTGTTGACTTATCTTTAAGTTCTCTTGCTGTCACTTGAGTTGTTGACTTATATTCAAGCTCTCTTGCTGTCACTTGGGTTATTGATTTCTTATTTATGCTAATTAGGTAAAAACTGGCATACGCTGTTTCGCTGTCCACTCTTCATGGAATGCCGCGACCCAATGTGAAATAGATGTCACGCTGTCACTTTGTTGTCACAAATAAGCATCGTTCTATTTTTTTATTACTTATGGACACAATGTTTCTTAAAAGTTGCAAACTTTAAGTTTAACTTTTAAAAAGCCAAGTGTTTAAGTTTTTAAAAGTTTAGTTAAAAACTTAAAACCGAAGTTTAATTACTTTTTTTAGTATAGCTCCATGGTTAGACCTACAAACTAAAATTTGTAAACTTTTTCAACATATTCAACGTCATTCAGCAGCCTGTCAGCTTATCCAACAGTCTTTAAAAAGATTAACTCAACACTTTAGCAGCAGTGAAATGTTCAAGTCACAGATGTAGAAATACAAGTCACAGATGTAGAAATACAAGTCACAGATGTAGAAATACAAGTCACAGATGTAGAAATACAAGTCACAGATGTAGAAATACAAGTCACAGATGTAGAAATACAAGTCACAGATGTAGAAATACAAGTCACAGATGTAGAAATTAATTATTGTGTAACATTTCCGCTTGATCTGAGATTGGGCGTGAAAGAACTTACGTGCACAGACAGACACACGGACAAAGTGAACTGATGTAAGCTCGGTAGACATTGATCACGTGATTATTCTTAAGCCCAACAAAATAAGTCCTTAAAGAAGCCATGTTGTTTTCTCCCCAACAAAGTAATACTTGTCCCTTATTGGTCTCTAGCTGGTCACATGACCTGCTATGAATGGGATTTCCTTGTGAGTTTGTCTGTGACGTTATTTTTAAGACGACTCACATGAGCCGCTAAGAAGTCTAAATTAAAATTTCATTCATTAAATAATTGAATAAGGAACAGTCTTGGGTCCACTACTATTTTTAATTTACATAAATGATTTACCAAATTGCATTAGTTCAGGAACAAAAGTCAGATTATTTGCAGACGATTGCATAATATATAGAACAATAAAAACAATACAAGACACAGATATTTTACAAAGAGAATTAGATGAATTACAGAAATGGGAATCAAATTGGAGCATGTCTTTCCACCCAGAAAAATGTCAGTTGTTAAGAGTAACAAAAAAACTAAAACAAATTAATTCCACTTATCTTATTCATGGCAAACCAGTAACACAGACTAAAAACTCAAAATACCTAGGTGTTATAATAAATGAAAAACTGTCATGGAATCCACATATTGATGAAACTATAAAAAAAAATCAAACAAAGCATTAGGGTTTATTAAAAGAAATTTCTATAAATCAAATAAGAACATAAAACTAAAATGTTATTTAACCTTGGTTAGGCCAATAATAGAATATGCATCCACCGTTTGGGACCCCTCAACTCAAGAAAACATTAAGAAACTGGAACAAACACAAAATAGAGCAGTGAGATTCATAACAAACGAATATTCACATTTGACTAGGGTAACACCATTAGTAAAATCACTAAATTTAGAAAGCCTTCAGGACAGAAGACTCAAAAGTAAAGTAGCAATTATACATAAAACACTGAACCATAATCTTCAAATACAAAAACAAAATTTAATAAAATACTCTGAAAGACACAAAAATAAAGGCACATTCCTCGTCCCATATGCTAGGACAAATTTGTACAAATACTCCTTCTTCCCTAGTGCTATTAGAGCATGGAATGGGTTGCCTGAGCTAGCCAGAAAAACCAGTGACTTGGCAGAATTTAAGTCATTGGTTAATATGCATGACTAAATGCATGACGCGTAGGACGTAATCATCTTCTTTTTTGAAGTAACGTCTGTATTATATAAGATAAGATAAGATAAGAATGCAAACTGATAATACACAATACGTTATTTAGCTTTAAAAAAGTACATTAGATTTAGAACATACTATTTGATGCTAAGCTTAAGTCTTGTTATCAATTTACATTCGATTTTCTATTTGATTTCAGTGACTTTCTATTTCAGATAATGAAGGTTGCATGTCAATGGAATACACTGAGCCTACTAGAACTACATCGTGACTACTGCGTTACAGTGTTGTAGAAGAAAGACAAGGAAAGGCCTACATTCAGCCAGCTCCTCTCGTGTGTGTAGAGACTGGCATGATACCTTCCTTACACCTGACTTGACCTACTCGTGCAGTAGTACACTGACGTAGGCCATGAGAAATGGAGGTTTCATCTTTGGCAATGAACTTGAAACTCTGGATTACGTCACCACGACTGACGGTCAAAAGTTCAGCTCACGTGCTTAAGAAAACACATTCAGTGAAACGTGAGCATTAATGATATCGTTGGTAGTGCGTTGTAGCTCGCACACAATGAGAAGTCTACTGCAAGAGATGCTTTTAGCAAAGGTCACGTGACATTAAAAATATATTTCTTCGTGACAACTAGAGGTACTTATCTTCCACGTGCTTGTGTGTGTGTGTGTAATATTTTGAAAGTTTTTGATCAACCAACTTTATAATAGACAACCAATAGTTGTAATGATTAACTTATGTGGCCATTTAATGGTGTAGTGATCAAGTAATGTGGCCATTTAATGATGTAATGTTCAATTTATGTGGCCATTTAATGGTGTAATGATCAAATTATGTGGCCAATTAATGATAATTATAATAATCTTTATTGTCCGTAAGGAAATTTGTCTTACAATTTGTACACTACACCAAACAACACACTGTAACTATAAAAAAAATATAAAAAAAAATTACACCAGACTCACTCATAATTTACATGTGACAAAGTTTATATATCAGATTGTTTCTATTTAATGATTTGATTGCCAGGGGAACAAAAGAGTGTTTGTGTCTCTTTGTCTTTGCTATCGGTGTCTTGTATCTCTTTTGTGATGGTAAAATCACAAAGTCCTGGCCCAAAGGGTGATTTTTTTTCTAGAATCTTTTTAGCTTTTTTTAAGGATGTTTGTTTCAAACAACTGCCCAAATGGGTTTTGTTTTTTGCCAATGATTTTACTAGCAGCATTTAGGATTCTATAAAGTTTATTTTTATTTTTAATGCTCAGATTGCCATACCAGGCAGTGATATTGAAACTTAAAATATTGCAGATATGAGCGTGATAAAACATAGCCAAGACCTTATCACTAACATTAAACATGGACTGTTTTCTCAGTAATCGTAATCTTTGCTGCCATTTTTTGCTGATATGATCATTATTTGCAGTAAAATTAGTTTATTGTCTAGGATAATAACAAGGTATTTAAAAGTTTTTACTATTTCAATAGTCTCTCCTGCTACAGAAACAATATCATTTTCCTTCTTTTCCCTACGAAAATCGATTATCATTTCTTTGGTGTTTTTTATTTGTTTTGTTTTTTTGATATTTAATAATAAAAAATTATCTTTGCAGTATTTTTCTCTGTGTTCTATTTCCCTGAAATACTCATTTACGTCTGAGCTCTCTGAGAGCAGGGCAAGAAGAGCCGCATCATCAGCGAATTTTGTGAAGGAGCAAAAAGGACTATCGGATTGAAAATCATTGGTGTACAAAATGAATCACAATGGCAATGTCACAGCTCCCTGTAGTGCTCCTGTGTTTACCATTACCCGCTGAGGTCTCTGGGTCAAAAATTCATTAGTATTATGTATGGACTAATCTTCAACGCTTTCATCTTTTCAATGAGTAAATGAAGTTGTATGGTGTTAAAAGCTGATAAGAAATCAATAAAGAACAATCTTACATAAGTGTTAGGTAAGTCCAGATGTTTGTAGACACAATTTAAAATATTTGGATGGCATCGTCAACATCTTGAACCTTTTGGTAAGCAAAGTGTAAAGGGTCCAACTTACTACAAAGATCATTCAGAAGAAACATTTTAACCAATTTTTCTAAACATTTAGACACAATAGAAGTAAGGGAAACAGGTCTATAGTCATTTATTTCCTTCGGTTTGGAAACCTTTGGCACAGGGACAATTATAGATGACTTCCACACAGGTGGTATCTCATGGTTTAGTAATGAAGTGGAAAAAATCTCAAGGAAAGGTTCAGCTAGTTGTTCAGCACATTCTTTTAAGATTCGCCCTTTTATTCCATCAGGCCCACCAGCTTTCATTGGGTTGACGTTTTTGAAAATGCTGCAAACTTGCTCTTTAGTAATCGCTAATTCTGAACAGTTGTTAACATTGACATCTTCCAGTGCTTTGAGTCTTAGATAATTAAATTCGTTAGTGTCGAAACAATAGAAATAGACAATAGAAATCATTTAACTCGTTGGATAATGTTTTGTCTTCTCTTGTAGTATTTTTACTTTTGACTTGTGCCCCTGCCATTTTGTCTCATGTCACTTGTCTTAACCGAGTCTTCCAGCTTGATGCGGTAGTTTCTCCTCCCTTCCTCAAGAGCTACAGTGAGATTTCGTTGTGCTATTTTCATGTCTGTCGCCACTCATTTATGCTCTTTTCTTTGGGATGATTTCCCGTTTTATTTTTGCAGTGGCCCATAGTTGGGGTAGGTCTTGATACTCTTAGTACTGATACACATGTTTTCACAGAATGTGATGTAATTTGTCACTGCGTCGAGCCATTCTTCCAGATTTGAAGTGGTCTCTTGAAACAAATTCCAGTCGATGCAGTCTAGACAACCCTGTAGTTTGAGAATGTTGTCTTGAGTCAATTCTTCCAGATTTGAAGTGGTCTCTTGAAACAAATTCCAGTCGATGCAGTCTAGACAACCCTGTAGTTTGAGAATGTTGTCTTGAGTCAATTCTTCCAGATTTGAAGTGGTCTCTTGAAACAAATTCCAGTCGATGCAGTCTAGACAACCCTGTAGTTTGAGAATGTTGTCTTGAGTCCATTCTTCCAGATTTGAAGTGGTCTCTTGAAACAAATTCCAGTCGATGCAGTCTAGACAACCCTGTAGTTTGAGAATGTTGTCTTGAGTCAATTCTTCCAGATTTGAAGTGGTCTCTTGAAACAAATTCCAGTCGATGCAGTCTAGACAACCCTGTAGTTTGAGAATGTTGTCTTGAGTCCATTCTTCCAGATTTGAAGTGGTCTCTTGAAACAAATTCCAGTCGATGCAGTCTAGACAACCCTGTAGTTTGAGAATGTTGTCTTGAGTCCATTCTCTTGTACGGTTTTTTGAATGACTTTGTCCTCTTTAAGTTTCAAGCGGTAATTAGGCAGCGAGTGTCCAGTTTTGTGGTGCCCCATGATCCTAGGGGTGAACGTCATACCCCACAATGACTCGAAAGAAGTCGTAACGTGTGTGTGTGTGTGTGTGTGTGTGCGTGTGTGTGTGTGTGTGTGTACTTGTATTGGAATGCCTTTGTGTAAATATATTGATACAAACAGTACGGCTTAATTTGGGTTCAGGCATACTCAACTTATGACCTAACGTCATAATCCTGAGCCCGGGACGACGGATACCTTGCTACGCCACTATAGTAACTTTATATAAAACAAAGGTTTTCTTAAGCTAGCATGACAGCACAGCACACAAACACACACGCACAAACTGACCTAGACTCTAAGCCAGTTTCACCAGAGGCGGACTGGGTGTCAAAATCCGCATGGACATTAACATAAGATTCGGCCCAGAACTTTATTGCAAATGTTATGCATAAAACTGAACGCCTTTGTGCAAACCAGGGTTTCAATAACGTATTGTATTTTTAAATATAAATAAACTTAAGGTGTTATAGGAAATCTCAATAAAAAAAAACAAGGTTACAAAGACAGTCTCCCCGAAATGGTCCACCCAAGCAGGTAAAAAGGCAGGTTTCAATATTTTCAGAAAAAACATCAGAATGTGACTTTGTTTCTGTACGCTTTCCTTTCTATTTCTATTTGGTGACATGTTTAACTGTTGAAATAATTATTGTGATGATTTCGTAGCTGAGAAATCTTGGATATTGCGACGAACCGACCAAACCAATAATTATTCACATTAGACAGGACAATCCACATATGAGTCAATTTTGGTAACAGTGGATCTACAGACTGCTGTCAATACAATTACATCATAACATCAATACTTACTAATTTTTAAGTTCAGGGTCCCGTTTTAGATTCACACGAGTTTGTTCATTGACATTTAAAGTGATACATTCGTCAGCCCCAACGGCTCAGCGGACATTTGCCCAGTTACCTATACTACCAGTCCGCCCCTGAGTTTGACATAGCAGTACAGAACAGTTCACAAGACGCAACAAGAAACAGGGAAGAGTGCACATAAGATGTATAACCGTGCTTTGAATTATGCTACGAATATATCTCAATTATCTCCCTTCTATTTTATTTCATTTTATTACTTCGCAATGTTCACTGAGACAGTGTATGTATACATTAAATGAGAAAGCTTAGTCAAACTTTTCTAATCTGAGTCTTAATCCGGGATGTTTAACATTCACTTTCACCTATCCTTTGGTTTGCTGGACCGCTGGTGATCTGTCAACCTTCTTTCTCCATTCTTCTCTGTCAATTTTCGTTGATCGAATATAATTCTGATGTTCTTTCTGAAAATATTGATACCTGCCTGGGTGGACCACTTCGGGGGCCGATTTTGAGTTTGTCTTTCCACACAAACTGTCTTTGTAACCTTGTTTGTATTGATTCTTGTGTTGTCAAATAAAAGAAATGATTGTGCAAATTTCAGCTTGATCAGCTTGGGTTTGGGAGAAAAACTTATAAAAACTTTGTACCAGACAGAAAGACAGACAGGGTGAGTTGATATAAACCTAGTAAAAATTGTTCAACACAATTTCGTGGGCGTTTGGATTTGGGGAAATGAATCCCCCCCCCCCTCAGAAGGGGAAAATGTTGTGGCTACTGTTTTGCTTTACTTTTTTTTTTCACGTGAAGAAAAGATGTAAATGTTAAACCATCGACTTGCCCCAGCGATGTCACATGGGGTCTCAGGTTGGAACACCACTCTTTAGTACAAAAAAATAATTAAAAAACTAAAGCAAAATAAGGTCACCAAATTTCATGAGCGTAGCCAGCTCAAAACTACCCTCCGGAAGATCTTAAGTTTCCCTCTCCATTGGATTTTGAGGTAAAAACAACAACACTTCAATAAAACAAAAAAGTTAATCAAACTACAGTCATTTGAGTTTCATACCTACATCAAATAAAACATTTCACACAATAATTTGTTTGTTTTTACCAGTCACTGGGCTCCAATAATAAAGTTCAGTGAATAGCAGATTTGATATTTGATCTACAGTTTTTTTAATAGAAGGATATGGCAGTTGTTCGTCTTGTCCTGCAACGGTGCTCAGCTGCCCCTTAGCTTCTTTCTTTTGACAAAAGTCACATGAGCCAATGTACTTGGCGATACTGGTTTTCATGTTCGGCCCAAAGAAATGCCTGGACACGTTTTTGAAGCACTTCTTTGTCCCGCTATGCGCCGCCATGTTATTGTCGTGTACAATCACAAGTGCGTCCTGACAATACTTTTGGGGCAGTACTAACTCCCATTCAGCATTGCCTGTCTACACAGTATGTCATTTTCAAACGTAAACTTTCTCTTCTTGTCTTCCACTCTGGCATATATTTTTCCAGGCTGAGAAAGTAGAAATTGGTTTGGAAGAAATAGCATTTTTAGGTCACAGGGTCAAAGACAACGTCACCAGTCCCATAGGACACAATTAAAAAGATATTGGAGCTACAAGTACCTACAACCCAGAAGCAGGTTAAGAGTGTATTAGTGTTGGTAAACTATTACAGGAAATTTATTAGAAACCTGGTGGAGATTGTGAACACGCTAAATAATTGACTGAGAAAAGGACAACCACAGAAAGTTACATGTGACTCGGCGTGTATAGATGCAAAAGGAAAGATTTTAAAAATATTCACAACTAATCTGATATTAAGGCTGCCGGAGAAAGTGTTCTACGTATCCATGGATGCGTCAGGGAGCGCTATCGGGGAATGTTTAATGCAACAAGACGAGTGCCTGCATCCCATAGCGTATGTCAGCAGAAAACTGTCAGAAGCGGAGAGAAGATATAGTTTGGTTGAAAGGGAGGCCCTGGCGATAGTATGGGGAGTAACAAAGTTAGAAAGTTACTTGATGGGCAAGGAATTGTTTTTGCTCATCTATCATAAACCACTTCACTTCATGCAACAGAAAAGCATGAAAAATGGAAGAATATGGATGTGGTTTTTGATATCACTTCAAATTCAGAACTTAAAATTTGAAATAAAGGAAATTAGCGGAACTATCGATATAGTGGCGGACATGTTGTCTCGAGTTACCTTGAGATAGTATTATGTAACATGAAATTGGGAGAATAGAGTTAAGTTTGTAATTTGGTTGGTGTTCGATTGGCTTAGTTTGGTGAATTAATTATCTATTTATTGTATTATTTTTTATATGACTAGAAAGGCGACGATGTATCTACACCAAGGAAAGAGTAAGTTTTATCATTTCTCCTATTTTTATGTGATCATGATCATACATCAGAAAAGAGTTAGGTCGCGCTGGAACGAATAAGTGGAGAAAGAAAATTAAATACACTTGTTGATGCCTGAAAAAAAGTTAGGTGCATATCTTATCTTATATAATACAGACGTTTCTTCAAAAAAGAAGATGATTACGTCCTACGCGTCATGCATGGGAGAACGATTGATGATAAATGTTAATTTATTATGCTAGGTCAAATGTCTGTCCTGATGTGTGAGGGAAAACAGAAATGGACGAGGTATAGCTGGAGGCACCTATAGTGTCAGGACGAACGGTCTATGTGTGCGGTTACCTGCTGGACACCACCTTGGGCAGTACCACCTAGTGGCACCTGAGTATGTGTGCAGATGAACTAGATTTTGAGACACACGAGAAGAGAAGTTGAAGCCAGAATCAAGACTCATTTTGTGTTGTTTATTGTGTTCCTCATATATTTCGGCCCTTGCACAATGTAAGACTAAGACGATGGGAAAAAAATTGACAGGCAATTTTTTTTAGCGATAGGGGGAGTTGTTATTGTTCTGTTGTCACAGACTAAAAATAAATTACTGTAGACGTTATTAATTATTAATGATAATAACGAGACTGTCTTTATCAAGGTAGACATATATAACTAACTTTTTATTTCCTTCCGATCCTTTGCTTTCGCACAAAACATAAACAACAAACAATGACGTAATATCAAAAAATATTAGCACAGTTATGGCACGATTAGGAATTAGTTAATTGTTTCGGAAATAGTGGGAAAATTTTTAGTTTAGTGACGATGACGTGATAGATCTTTAAAAAGACGGAATGAAATAGGAGCCGACAAAAACAAGACGCCTTGATAACAACGTAGAAATAAGAACTATTACTTTCCCAATCTTTGCTAATACGTTACAAACTAGAGAGTCGCACAGATTGGCATCACAAACTAGAGAGTCGCACAGATTGGCATCACAAACTAGAGAGTCGCACAGATTGGCATCACAAACTAGAGAGTCGCACAGATTGGCATCACAAACTAGAGAGTCGCACAGATTGGCATCACAAACTAGAGAGTCGCACAGATTTGCAGGATGCATTGTTCAAAAACTTTATTAATACATCGTCCTTGAAAAGAAGAAAAAAAATATTGTCAACTCATCAGAGACACACATACACATCATTCAGACCTACACTGACATTTAAAGTTGTCTACAAACGATCGACTACAAACACAGCACAAACACAAACTTTCTTACTAGTCAGTGCACACGACACCCACACCCACCCACCCACAACTCCTACGCCACTAATGTCTGACTCGGACAAGCAGGTTTTGGAGCAACTCAAAAGGAATGACAAATAAAAGGGAGACCAAAGTCTTCGTCTCCTCCTTCTCCCCGCGGCCTTAACACACACACACACACACACACACAGTATGTTTATGAAGCAGAAGTGAACTAGAGCAGATCCGAGTTCAAGCTGTGACAACTCGTTGTGTGACATACCAAGCTCAACATCTTCAGGACAGTAATACACACATAGGTAAGTGACTAATTACAAATACATGTACCTTCTCTTTTAATCTCTTTATATTTACATTTCGACATACTGTAGGCCGTAATTGCAGGTACAGTGCTTTTTTTGTGCCGGTACGCACCGGTACGGCGTACCGGCACCTTTTTCAGTGTGGGAAAAAATTATTACTTATCTTGTATTTTAATGTTTATTATTAATTTATTATATTATTAATTTGTCAAAATTGAATTATTTTAAAATTGCGCGCAATAAGAATTAAAATATAAAATGCGAAACTGCTTTCCATACACACTCGTCATTAGTCATTAACCCATTTCCGGTCATGCTTGTTTTTATGACGTAATGCCTTTAAAATTTCAAAATTTGAATGTAATAATTAAGACTTAAAGAAATTAAAACGAGTGTGGTTAGAAATTGATAATTTAAGAAATAATTATTTTCTTAGCCCACTTTAGAAATGAAGAAAATTTCTGATTTCTTTTTGCATTCAGTGGATGTTCCGACTGGGACTTTGCCGGTAAGTAAGAAAACCAGACTAACTGACGAAATAACGGCCGAAGCCAATGTCACAGAAGAAACCCTAATGGAACTATCGGAACCAAAGCCGTCAGATATCGTTCGTGGTTCCTCTGTTACTTTTGAACAACTGCAGTCTGCAGATGTTGACTGGCCTACCTGCTGGACTTTAGATCAAAGAAATTATTTCCTTGTGAAATATGATTGGCTATCTATCCGTAATAAAAAACTTGGTTGTATCCCTTGCCGAAAAGTTGGCAATCTCGGAGTTGAGGCAAAGATGGGAATGAAGGTATCGAACGAATGGGCCGACAATAAAATAACTTACTTCGGTACTGATCGACAACAACAGCTTATGTCTTTAAGAAAGAAATTATTCGATCATAAAGAAACTGCGGCACACAAAGCTGCGCTTAAGATCCTAACAGAAGCCGAGGCAGCACCTATTGAGAACGTGTTGTTAAAGGCATTAACTCGTGAGAAAATCGTAACTGCAAAGATTTTTCGTACAGCTTACAAAGTAGCCAAAGAAAACCAATCGTTTCATAATTTCGAATCTGAAATAGATTTGCAAGAACTAAACGGAGTTGAAATGGGCCGTATTCTTCATTCAACCAATGCTTGCATAAATGTAGTGAATCACATTAGTTGTGAAATGAGAAAAAAATTGTTCCAAGAAATTGTACGGTCGAACAATAAAATTTCATTGATCATCGACGAATCAACTACGCTTAGCCAAAAATCGACTTTAATTGTGTATATTCGGGTTTGTCTTGCAGACAGTGGAATGACCTCACCAGTAAATTTATTCTTGGATTTGGTAGAACTCGAAAGTGTAACTGCAAATGGAGTTTTTGCTTCTTTACTACACTGCCTTCATTTCTATGGGTTAACAGAAGACTTTCTAAGAAGGAACTTAGTTTCTCTTGCATGTGATGGAGCAGCTGTGATGTTGGGAAGCAAAAGTGGCGTCAAGGCATTGCTAAAAGAAAAGTTTCCATCGGTTCTGGTTTGGCATTGTGCAAATCACCGACTGGAACTCTCCGTTGGTGATGTCGTAAAACAAGTTTCAGGTATCAACAGATTTAAGGCATTCATTGATAAACTGTATGTAGTTTATCATTCTTCACCCAAAAATTGCAGAGAATTGCAAGTATGTGCTCGTTTGTTAGAGGCTGAGTTGTTAAAAATTGGAAGAATGTTAAGCACGCGATGGGTGGCATCCAGCTTCCGTTCTGTTTTAGCAGTTTGGGAAGATTATGAAGTTTTGGTACAACATTTTGAAGAAGCAAAACTTGACTCAACCAGAGACAAAAAAGATCAATGCATGTATGAAGGTTTGCAGCGAAAGATTACTTCTACTGAATTTGTACTAGACCTCGGATTGATGTGCGATGCGCTCCAAGAATTGTCAGAGTTAAGTTTGGATTTGCAAGAGCGCAACATAGACATCTACAAAGCAGATAAAAAAATCAAGGCTGTTATACAGATTTTTGAAGAAAGGCAAATTATTCCAGGCCCTTATTATAAAATTGCGGCCACTGCTGTAGATAGTAACCTTTTCAAAGGAGTTTCACTTCACACCAAAAACTGTACCAGTGATCCACCAATTGACGTAAAAGCTTTTTACAAAAAACTACAAGAATCAATTGAACAAAGGTTGCTTTCTAGTGAAGATGCTGAGTTGGCATATTGGGCTCGAGTGCTCGATACAAAGCAATGGCCGGACAACATTGGTACTCACTTAACATTTGGCGAAACAGAAATGAGAAACTTGTCAACAAGATTGCAATTAAACGAAAGAATAATGATTCGCGGATTTCGTGAATATCTCATCGAAAAAAACATTCCGGATAAACTACTTCCTTTGCAAATTGCTCTCAGTACAATCCCAATTTCTTCAAGTGAAGCCGAAAGAGGATTTTCGCAAATGAATCTTATCATCACCCCGACAAGAAGTTCATTGATGACAACAACTGTATCTTCACTGTTATTTATCAGATTAGTTGGACCACCACTCGTACGTTTTGACCCAACAAGATACGTTGAATCATGGTTGCTTAGAGGCAGACATTCAGCCACAGATACCAATAGCAAAGAACGCAGTCGGGAGGATACGTCAGATAAGAACTTGATCAAACTTTGGAATTTATTATGAATAATTTATTCAACATTTGTATTTTATTTTAGTTTTTAACAGGGTTCTTTCCTATAAAACACAAGAGAACTTAACACAATTTTTTAAAAGTAAATCAAGAATAACTTGAATAAGTTGTTACTTAAATTTTTACAATCATAACAAATGTTTACGGTATACTAATAAAGTAATAATAAAACAATTTAAGTTGGTTAATTATAAAATAAAATTGTTTTAGACATTATTTTAGTATCTTTGCAGTTGTGATTTAACTTGTGCATCGATGTGCGAACTGGTATAGTTAAAAGTTAGGCAAACCATCACTGAGTACCGGCACCTATTTTGTTACAAAAAAAGCACTGTGCAGGTACATGTGTTTTTTTTATGATCTTACTCAGTAAAATGTGAATTATTAGTATTTTATACTTTGTGAACCAAGCAACACATCTGGAATACGTAATATAGTCAGTAAAGCGATTGGCTTCCGAACCGGGGATGCTGGGTTCGAATCCTGATGATGACTGGGATTTTTCATTTCAGGATTTTTGGGCGCCTCTGAGTCCATCCAGCTTAATTGGGTACCTGGCATTAGTTGAGGAATAGTAATAGCAGTTGGTCGTTGTGCTGGCCACATGTCACCCTCGTTAGCCATAGAAACAGATGACCTTGACATCATCAGCCCTATAAACCACTTTTTTTTTCAGGCCTAACTTAACACATCTAGAATACGTAATATCATAGATCTATAGTCAGGCCTAACTTAACACATCTAGAATACGTAATATCATAGATCTATAGTCAGGCCTAACTTAACACATCTAGAATACGTAATATCATAGATCTATAGTCAGGGCTAACTTAACACATCTAGAATACGTAATATCATAGATCTATAGTCAGGGCTAACTTAAACAACTGTCTTATTGTTTCCGTGTAGGCTATCTAGATAAATCTAGTTATATCCTATATGTAATTAGCATAGTTACGTAATTATCAACTTTTTAAAGAAAACTCTGCAATTGATAAGATGATAAAAATAAGCCAAATATAAAAAATAATATTTTTAAAAACAAAAAGCTTATTTAATGGAAAGAATCACGAATAGCACGGTCATATTTCTTAATACTATAAGATTTAACTCCTGTTTTCTATATAAAACAGAATTAATAAATTACCACTAATTGATTACATTTTTATATATTCATGTATTGTGATGGACTATGAATAATTGTATAAAGTTTCAACTTGATCCAAGAATGTGAAGTGGGAGAAAAAACGAAATGTGTACCAGAGTGACAGACAGACAGACAAACAGACAGACAGAGTGAGTTATTATAAGCTTTATAATAAGGATTTAAAGCTGACTTGATTGAATTTCGTAGATATGTGCATTCAATTAGTAAGGCCTCTAGCGCTTTTATTACAGAATAAACAGCGTCTCAATAGCACGGCACTTAACAGTTTAATGTTTTAGCAGGTAATAGTCTACACTACTCTACACAATACTCCCTCGACAAAATGGTTTTGAATAGGATTATTATCTGATTCCCTTCTCAAAATGTATTTGTACAAAACAAGTTAGTCAATGTTCCTAGTCGTATATGTAGCAAATGTTAAAACCAGTCAGTCTGTGGTTCCAGACCAGCGTAACGTGTGATAAGGTAAAGCCATATATGTGTTGTAGCTGTCAGGCGTTTATCAGTGGTGTCAAGAATTCAATACACAAATCTATCAAGACTCATGATATTGTGTTGGGTATAAATTATAACCTTGTGTGGGTGACGATGTAGCAGTAGAGAAAAGATTTTCCCTTTTAAATTTCAGCTTGTATTGTTGCAGGAGGTAGGTGCTGTTAGGTGCAGTTTTATGGCACAATTCGCTTTATGCTTTACTTCTGGAGAGCAGCCAAGGGCGTCAATGGTTAGCGGCGAGCTGCGTTTGTTATATCATCATACCTACTGTATACTTTAAAGAATCCCAATAGCTAATCCTGTTTCTGTATACTGTAAAGAATCCCAATAGCTAATCTTGTTGCTGTACATTGTAAAGAATCCCAATATGTAATCTTGTTGTATTTTCCCAAAAGCTAATCATGTCCTTCGATGAGAAAGTCATCCAGTTTTTCAAGTATGCAGACAAAGACAACAGCAACAGTATAAGTCTGGACGAGTTGGTGCAGGTGTTCCGTTTGTGTGGCGATTACAGACCTGAGGACCAGATCAAGGTCAGCTTGTTAGTAGACATTGATAAACATAATGATATGAATGAACAAAGTATCTGTACTGAACAAGTCAATGGATGATTTCATCATTTCTCTGTTGTATCTCTACAGAAATTGTTCAAATTTATCGACACCAATAACGACAATAAAGTTTCATTAGAAGAACTGAAAACTGTCTTGGCCAAACAACCTCCAAAACAAAAGAGGTAACTAGAGCACTGACTTAGACCTAAGCATACAAGAGAAAGACCTAGTTCCATGACTAGTCATTAATTCGGGAAGATGTAAAATACGATTTTTAGCGGCCTCCGAAAGGGGAAAAGACGCTATTAGTTTTGTGCGAAATGTCTGTCCGTCTGTCCCGTTTAGATCTCGTAAACTAGAAAAGATATTGAAAATCCGACATCACAATATTTTAGACCATTCAAAGTTCTGATGCAACGGCTACTTTTTTTTTTCCCTGAAAGCGAAAAATCTAATTTTTAAAATCAGTTATGCAAGCAGTTTTTTAAAGAGAAAAAACTAATTAGTATGCATTATAAGTTAGACCTAATTTAAAACGAATAGTAATCTTATAAATTTCATTTTCTTAAACATTTTTTACTGTGATAATATAAAGAATACGAATTAAAGATTAAGCCTTTTTAAGACAATTACATTATGTAAAGACCAGGAGAGGCTCGGTAAAGCGCTTAGCTTCCGAACCGAGGGTCCCGGGTTCGAATCCTGGTGAAGACTGGGATTTTCAACTTCGGAATCCTTGTGCGCCTCTGAGTCTACCCAGCTCTAATGGGTACCTGACATTAGTTAGGGAAAAGTAAAGGCGGTTGGTCGTTGTGCTGGCTACATGACACCCTCGTTAACCGTAGGCCACAAAAACAGATGAACTTTACATCATCTGCCCTATAGACCACAAGGTCCGAAAGGGGAACCAATTAGGCCAGGTTCACATCTAACCTTGCATTCACTTGCACCTATCCCTTGATCTGCAGCATCATTGGGGCACTACACAAGATCTGTCAACCTTCTTTCTCCATTCTTATCTCTCATTTGTCTTTGATATAATTTCATTTGGATGTTCTTTCTGAAAATACTGAAGCCTGCCTGGGTGGACCACTTCGGGGGCCGATTTTAAGTTTGTGTTTCCACACAAACTGTCTTTGTAACCTTGTTTTGTTTGTATTTAGATCTACCATGTACTTGAAAAATCTCACCTTTTGCGTTAGAAACAGCCACCGGTCCATTCCCCCCTTTAGAAACAGCCAGCGGTGCATTTCCCCGTTAGAAACAGCCAGCGGTCCATTCCCCCCGTTAAAAACAGCCAGCGGTCCATTCCCCCCGTTAAAAACAGCCAGCGGTGCATTTCCCCGTTAGAAACAGCCAGCGGTCCATTCCCCCCGTTAAAAACAGCCAGCGGTCCATTCCCCCCGTTAAAAACAGCCAACGGTCCATTCCCCCCGTTAAAAACAGCCAGCGGTCCATTCCCCCCGTTAAAAACAGCCAGCGGTCCATTCCCCCCGTTAAAAACAGCCATGGCCGCCGCTACCTATTGTACAATGTGTGCATTGCACGCAGGCGGCCAAATGTAAGGGGCGGTCAAATCATTATTCTAAGGTTACATTTTAAAAAAAAAAATTTGTTAAATAAAAAACAATTACTCAGATATTATAATGTTTTACATAAATTTTAAGTATTCCGATTTCCTTTAAAAAAACGATATTCGTACATAAGAAGCTATTTTGGAAACTTTAATAAGAAAGACAATGGAAAGGCGCGCGTGGGATTCCCAAAGGTCTATCAATAGTCGCCTACATATTTCTGACCTTGAATTTTTCGCGTGTTGACTGTAATATTTGTTTCGAATGAAGCTTACAAAAGCAGATCATTCGAAACATTTTTTTCTTCTTAGCATCTACTTACTTTATGTAAATATTGTTGTTTAGTCGAATTAAGTTGTTGGCTACTAGCTGTTTGGAGCAACCAGCCAACGACCGACTAACAACAAATGGGGCGGCGGCGAAACAAATGTTTTATTTTCCTTGAAGTAGCCACTGGTGCGTGACATAGTTCTCAAGGGGGAGGTTATTCAATCCGTGTCTGAATAGTACCAATGTTTAGAAATAAAAAATATCTTAAGTAAAGACGTCGTTTAATAAGACCTTATCACATGTAGACCGTTATTGCGAGAGGCGTTTTTCAACAATATGGTTTCAAACTTTTTGAAGAAAACATTTCAAAACGTCTCCGCTAGTGTGTGATTCTTTCTGGATTTGTTTTATCTGTGAGAGAAGTCACATTTCTTTCGACTAGTGCACTTCATTCTAGTGACGATTTTTGTGTGAAAAGAAATGTCCGCGGCAGAGACGTCTTACTTAGCACGAAGATGATCTTAAAAAAAAGACCACGCCCATTACAGACGTCCGTGTGCTATACATACATAGAATGTCCCTCGAAAAATACTATTGACCAGGACTGCCTCTTTATTACAAGATTTTTTTTTTACTGGGATGAATAGTGCGTTTTAACAGAAAACTCACTAATATTGTAACCTTTTTTATATTCTTTCTTATTATTACGAGAAAAAGGTGTAAATGCTTGGATAAAGAATTTCTGAAGCTGAAAACGCCAGAGTACGCTTAGAGCCGGGACCCGGCCTCGAAATCAGATACCTTGCCGACTTGAGCGGAAAGCCGACGAATGTTCAATTCTATCTCGAGAAAGAACTTTATGCAATGCCTAAAAATTATGTAGGCAACATTTTTTCCACCCCCACCCCCATTGACCTGTTTTACATCGCCTCTCTAGGCTACAAGCTTCTAATGGGGCTCGAACGAAAATTTTGTCCTATAGGGCGTCGCTACCTCGAAATATTTGAGAAACACTGCTTTAATTTGTTTTATTTCAAGCTATTGTATAAGTGACTTATACTTCGTATTATTTATTCTATATCGATCCAGAAAAATATTCAGTGCTGAGTTGCTTCATTTTGTACTAGTGGTGTGTGGGGGCAAATGTGTAGGTTTCTCCTCAGTTGATCCTCAGTTGATTGTGGACACAATGCACTTCTCTTCCAAATACAATCGTGATAATCATTATCAAAGTTCACATCAATGGCTTTTGTGTTTCGGGTTACTTTATTCTGCATTGTATGGTCCATGTCGTTTCTTTTTTAGGAATAAAGAAATAAAGGCGACATTACAGGTACAAAAAAGTCAATGATTAGGGTCACATTCATTCTGAAAAGACACGAATATAATGCAGAAAGAATTTTTAAAAAAATCTCTTTAAAAGAAAACAGCCACCGGTCCAATCCCCCGTTAGAAACAGCCACCGGTCCATTCCCCCGTTAGAAACAGCCACCGGTCCATTTCCCCGTTTGAAACAGCCAACGGTCCATTCCCCCGTTTGAAACAGCCAACGGTCCATTCCCCCGTTTGAAACAGTAACCTGTCCATTCCCCCGTTAGAAACAGCTAACGGTCCATTCCCCCGTTTGAAACAGCCACCGGTCCATTCACCAAATCAAACTATTTTCTTCATTTAATTTTTTCAATTTACTTTTTAATTTAACTAAATACACACGTTTCAGAATGAGGTTTCCTCTATTGCGGCACCAGAAAAAGGAAAAATGCACCATTATTTGTGTGTGGTCTATATATAACAATAGGTTACTTCTAAAGAGCGAAAATCCCTTAATTTGCAGATTAACTAGGGAAATCCGTTAGTGTGCTGAACTTTGTTTCATTTGTTCACATTAACTATATAATGTGCAAATTACCTAGATAGATTGTACATTAACCCATAATTCTAACCTTTATACTAATCCTTATCCCGTAACCTACACCTACACCTAAACCCTTACCCTACCCATACCCCTAACACTAATCCTAATCCCTAACCATAACCATAAACTCTGAGCCTAACCCTAAACTAACCCTCTATCTCAACGGTACGAAGCCGCTAATGTGCACGTTACCAGGTAAAATGCGAATGCCGCACATTAACGGAGCAAGTCAATGTGCAGATTAACATATTTCGCACATTAACGGAGCAAGTCAATGTGCAGATTAACATATTTCGCACATTAACGGAGCAAGTCAATGTGCAGATTAACATATTTCGCACATTAGCGGTAGCATATATACACCTTTGTAAAAGTTGGTATGATATTTGTTTCTTGAGTTTAATGTATATATTTAGAGTGACACAAAAGACTAAGTATAGAACTGATGCTGTTATATCTTTTAGCTAATGCACTTGATATTCTGTTTTTCTGTATTTCTGCTTACAACTTGTGTATCCTATAGGCCGCTAGTTTCTGCTCACAACTTGTGTATCCTCTAGGCCGCTAGTTTCTGCTCACAACTTGTGTATCCTATAGGCCGCTAGTTTCTGCTCACAACTTGTGTATCCTCTAGGCCGCTAGTTTCTGCTCACAACTTGTGTATCCTCTAGGCCGCTAGTTTCTGCTCACAACTTGTGTATCCTCTAGGCCGCTAGTTTCTGCTCACAACTTGTGTATCCTCTAGGCCGCTAGTTTCTGCTCACAACTTGTGTATTTTCTAGGCCGCTAGTTTCTGCTCACAACTTGTGTATTTTCTAGGCCGCTAGTTTCTGCTCACAACTTGTGTATCCTCTAGGCCGCTGGTGTAACTATGTTACACCCTAACCTCATCATTTACACTCGTGTTTTTTTTTCCAGAGAATTTGATCTGAGAGCTGCCTTCAAAGAGATAGACAAAGATAACTCTGGCTCTATTAATACCAAAGAACTTCAAGAATTCCTCACTAAGAATGGCTATGACGATGATGTCAAGGCCGTCATTGCTGCAGCAGATAAAAATGGCGACGGTGTAATTAGCTTCGAAGAATTCGTGGCTTTGATTCAATGAACATGATGGAACATTGTCTGAGCTTTTAAATATTTTTTCTTTCGAAAATGTTAGAATATGATTGATATGAATTGATATTTGACTGGAATGAAATGTTGCCTTTCTTCGACTGTTTCTCTCAGTCAATCAGTGAACCTTGTTAGAATGTTGTACATGTTGCAATGATTATTACAATGTTTCCAGTTGTACATGACATGCATGTATTCATGATTACCTAAATACTATAGACATCAATAGAATCTTTAGATGGAAATAAATTATACATTCTATTTACACTCACACCAAGTGTCTGCCTTCAGTACATTTCTCAATTTATAGACGACGTTTGACGTTAGTAATGTTCACCTATCTAATCTAGTGTTCACCTATCTATTCTTGTGTTCACCTATCTATTCTTGTGTTCACCTATCTAATCTAGTGTTCACCTATCTATTCTTGTGTTCACCTATCTATTCTTGTGTTCACCTATCTAATCTAGTGTTCACCTATCTATTCTTGTGTTCACCTATCTATTCTTGTGTTCACCTATCTAATCTAGTGTTCACCTATCTAATCTAGTTTTTACCTATCTAATCTAGTGTTCACCTATCTAATCTAGTGTTCACCTATCTATTGTTGTGTTCACCTATCTAATCTAGTTTTTACCTATCTAATCTAGTGTTCACCTATCTAATCTAGTGTTCACCTACCTAATCTAGTGTTCACCTATCTAATGTTCACCTATCTATTCTAGTGTTCACCTATCTAATCTAGTGTTCACCTACCTAATCTAGTGTTCACCTACCTAATCTAGTGTTCACCTATCTAATGTTCACCTATCTAATCTAGTGTTCACCTACCTAATCTAGTGTTCACCTATTTAATCTAGTGTTCACCATCTATTCTTGTGTTCACCTATCTATTCTAGTGTTCACCTATCTAATCTAGTGTTCACCTACCTGATCTAGTGTTCACCTATTTTATCTAGTGTTCACCTATCTATTCTAGTGTTCACCTACCTAATCTAGTGTTCACCTACCTAATCTAGTGTTCACCTATCTAATCTAGTGTTCACCTATCTAATCTAGTGTTCACCTATCTAATCTTGTGTTCACCTATCTAATCTAGTGTTCACCTATCTAATCTAGTGTTCACCTATCTAATCTAGTGTTCACCTATCTAATCTAGTGTTCACCTATCTAATCTAGTGTTCACCTATCTAATCTTGTGTTCACCTATCTAATCTAGTGTTCACCTATCTAATCTTGTGTTCACCTATCTAATCTAGTGTTCACCTATCTAATCTTGTGTTCACCTATCTAATCTAGTGTTCACCTATCTAATCTTGTGTTCACCTATCTAATCTAGTGTTCACCTATCTAATCTTGTGTTCACCTATCTAATCTTGTGTTCACCTATCTAATCTAGTGTTCACCTATCTAATCTTCTGTTCACCTATCTAATCTTGTGTTCACCTATCTAATCTAGTGTTCACCTATCTAATCTTGTGTTCACCTATCTAATCTAGTGTTCACCTATCTAGTCTAGTGTTCACCTATCTAATCTTGTGTTCACCTATCTAGTCTAGTGTTCACCTATCTAGTCTAGTGTTCACCTATCTAATCTAGTGTTCACCTATCTAGTCTAGTGTTCACCTATCTAATCTTGTGTTCACCTATCTAATCTAGTGTTCACCTATCTAGTCTAGTGTTCACCTATCTAATCTAGTGTTCACCTATCTAGTCTAGTGTTCACCTATCTAATCTTGTGTTCACCTATCTAATCTAGTGTTCACCTATCTATTCTTGTGTTCACCTATCTAATCTTGTGTTCACCTATCTAATCTAGTGTTCACCTATCTAGTCTAGTGTTCACCTATCTAATCTAGTGTTCACCTATCTAGTCTAGTGTTCACCTATCCAATCTTGTGTTCACCTATCTAGTCTAGTGTTCACCTATCTAATCTTGTGTTCACCTATCTAATCTAGTGTTCACCTATCTAGTCTAGTGTTCACCTATCTAATCTTGTGTTCACCTATCTAGTCTAGTGTTCACCTATCTAATCTAGTGTTCACCTATCTAATCTAGTGTTCACCTATCTAATCTAGTGTTCACCTATCTAATCTTGTGTTCACCTATCTAATCTAGTGTTCACCTATCTAGTCTAGTGTTCACCTATCTAATCTAGTGTTCACCTATCTAGTCTAGTGTTCACCTATCTAATCTTGTGTTCACCTATCTAGTCTAGTGTTCACCTATCTAATCTTGTGTTCACCTATCTAATCTAGTGTTCACCTATCTAGTCTAGTGTTCACCTATCTAATCTTGTGTTCACCTATCTAGTCTAGTGTTCACCTATCTAATCTAGTGTTCACCTATCTAATCTAGTGTTCACCTATCTAATCTAGTGTTCACCTATCTAATCTAGTGTTCACCTATCTAATCTAGTGTTCACCTATCTAGTCTAGTGTTCACCTATCTAATCTAGTGTTCACCTATCTAATCTAGTGTTCACCTATCTAGTCTAGTGTTCACCTATCTAATCTAGTGTTCACCTATCTAATCTAGTGTTCACCTATCTAATCTAGTGTTCACCTATCTAATCTAGTGTTCACCTATCTAGTCTAGTGTTCACCTATCTAATCTTGTGTTCACCTATCTAATCTTGTGTTCACCTATCTAGTCTAGTGTTCACCTATCTAATCTTGTGTTCACCTATCTAGTCTAGTGTTCACCTATCTAATCTTGTGTTCACCTATCTAATCTAGTGTTCACCTATCTAATCTAGTGTTCACCTATCTAGTCTAGTGTTCACCTATCTAATCTAGTGTTCACCTATCTAATCTAGTGTTCACCTATCTAGTCTAGTGTTCACCTATCTAATCTTGTGTTCACCTATCTAATCTTGTGTTCACCTATCTAATCTAGTGTTCACCTATCTAATCTTGTGTTCACCTATCTAATCTAGTGTTCACCTATCTAATCTTGTGTTCACCTATCTAATCTAGTGTTCACCTATCTAGTCTAGTGTTCACCTATCTAATCTTGTGTTCACCTATCTAATCTAGTGTTCACCTATCTAATCTAGTGTTCACCTATCTAATCTTGTGTTCACCTATCTAGTCTAGTGTTCACCTATCTAATCTTGTGTTCACCTATCTAATCTAGTGTTCACCTATCTATTCTTGTGTTCACCTATCTAATCTTGTGTTCACCTATCTAATCTAGTGTTCACCTATCTAGTCTAGTGTTCACCTATCTAATCTAGTGTTCACCTATCTAGTCTAGTGTTCACCTATCTAATCTTGTGTTCACCTATCTAGTCTAGTGTTCACCTATCTAATCTTGTGTTCACCTATCTAATCTAGTGTTCACCTATCTAGTCTAGTGTTCACCTATCTAATCTTGTGTTCACCTATCTAATCTTGTGTTCACCTATCTAGTCTAGTGTTCACCTATCTAATCTAGCGTTCACCTATCTAATCTAGTGTTCACCTATCTAATCTAGTGTTCACCTATCTAATCTTGTGTTCACCTATCTAATCTAGTGTTCACCTATCTAGTCTAGTGTTCACCTATCTAATCTAGTGTTCACCTATCTAGTCTAGTGTTCACCTATCCAATCTTGTGTTCACCTATCTAGTCTAGTGTTCACCTATCTAATCTTGTGTTCACCTATCTAATCTAGTGTTCACCTATCTAGTCTAGTGTTCACCTATCTAATCTTGTGTTCACCTATCTAGTCTAGTGTTCACCTATCTAATCTAGTGTTCACCTATCTAATCTAGTGTTCACCTATCTAATCTAGTGTTCACCTATCTAATCTAGTGTTCACCTATCTAGTCTAGTGTTCACCTATCTAATCTAGTGTTCACCTATCTAATCTAGTGTTCACCTATCTAGTCTAGTGTTCACCTATCTAATCTAGTGTTCACCTATCTAATCTAGTGTTCACCTATCTAATCTAGTGTTCACCTATCTAATCTAGTGTTCACCTATCTAGTCTAGTGTTCACCTATCTAATCTTGTGTTCACCTATCTAATCTTGTGTTCACCTATCTAGTCTAGTGTTCACCTATCTAATCTTGTGTTCACCTATCTAGTCTAGTGTTCACCTATCTAATCTTGTGTTCACCTATCTAATCTAGTGTTCACCTATCTAATCTAGTGTTCACCTATCTAGTCTAGTGTTCACCTATCTAATCTAGTGTTCACCTATCTAATCTAGTGTTCACCTATCTAGTCTAGTGTTCACCTATCTAATCTTGTGTTCACCTATCTAATCTTGTGTTCACCTATCTAATCTAGTGTTCACCTATCTAATCTTGTGTTCACCTATCTAATCTAGTGTTCACCTATCTAATCTTGTGTTCACCTATCTAATCTAGTGTTCACCTATCTAATCTTGTGTTCACCTATCTAATCTAGTGTTCACCTATCTAATCTAGTGTTCACCTATCTAATCTAGTGTTCACCTATCTAATCTTGTGTTCACCTATCTAATCTAGTGTTCACCTATCTAATCTAGTGTTCACCTATCTAATCTAGTGTTCACCTATCTAATCTAGTGTTCACCTATCTAATCTTGTGTTCACCTATCTAATCTAGTGTTCACCTATCTAATCTAGTGTTCACCTATCTAATCTAGTGTTCACCTATCTAATCTAGTGTTCACCTATCTAATCTAGTGTTCACCTATCTAATCTTGTGTTCACCTATCTAATCTAGTGTTCACCTATCTAATCTAGTGTTCACCTATCTAATCTAGTGTTCACCTATCTAATCTAGTGTTCACCTATCTAATCTAGTGTTCACCTATCTAATCTTGTGTTCACCTATCTAATCTAGTGTTCACCTATCTAATCTTGTGTTCACCTATCTAATCTAGTGTTCACCTATCTAATCTAGTGTTCACCTATCTAGTCTAGTGTTCACCTATCTAATCTAGTGTTCATCTATCTAATCTAGTGTTCACCTATCTAGTCTAGTGTTCACCTATCTAATCTTGTGTTCACCTATCTAATCTTGTGTTCACCTATCTAATCTAGTGTTCACCTATCTAATCTTGTGTTCACCTATCTAATCTAGTGTTCACCTATCTAATCTTGTGTTCACCTATCTAATCTAGTGTTCACCTATCTAATCTTGTGTTCACCTATCTAATCTAGTGTTCACCTATCTAATCTAGTGTTCACCTATCTAATCTAGTGTTCACCTATCTAATCTTGTGTTCACCTATCTAATCTAGTGTTCACCTATCTAATCTAGTGTTCACCTATCTAATCTAGTGTTCACCTATCTAATCTTGTGTTCACCTATCTAATCTAGTGTTCACCTATCTAATCTAGTGTTCACCTATCTAATCTAGTGTTCACCTATCTAATCTAGTGTTCACCTATCTAATCTAGTGTTCACCTATCTAATCTTGTGTTCACCTATCTAATCTAGTGTTCACCTATCTAATCTAGTGTTCACCTATCTAATCTAGTGTTCACCTATCTAATCTAGTGTTCACCTATCTAATCTAGTGTTCACCTATCTAATCTAGTGTTCACCTATCTAATCTAGTGTTCACCTATCTAATCTAGTGTTCACCTATCTAATCTAGTGTTCACCTATCTAATCTAGTGTTCACCTATCTAATCTAGTGTTCACCTATCTAATCTAGTGTTCACCTATCTAATCTAGTGTTCACCTATCTAATCTAGTGTTCACCTATCTAATCTAGTGTTCACCTATCTAGTCTAGTGTTCACCTATCTAGTCTAGTGTTCACGTGAAGAGAGTTCAAGCTAGAGAGTTGAGGCAGCATGAGATCGTCTGGACTAAAGATATTTTCCGAAAGGAAAATGCTGAATTTTTTTTTCTGTCTCGCAAACTCTTTCATTGCAAGTTTATTCACCTGAATCTCAACCCACTTTACTTTTTATTTTAGCTTCCTTCGAACGGAGTCTCACCAGAGAATGTTTACTCCAGCAAACTAAACAATGACTTCACCCTAAAAGAAGCCTTCCACATTTTTTAATTTGTTAAAATTTTGTTAGAAAACATGTGAAAATGAGAGAATGAAGATTAACTCTAGTACTCTATAGAGTACTCTATTTATTTTTTCACAAATATGACTCTCAATAAGAGAGAAGTGAGTCATTTTCTATTCTCACAATAACATAGCAGTGAGTCATTTTCTGTTCTCTCAATAAGAGAGAAGTGAGTCATTTTCTGTTCTCACAATGAGAGAAAAGTGAGTCATTTTCTGTTCTCACAATAAGAGAGAAATGAGTCATTTTCTGTTCTCGCAATAAGAGAGAAGTGAGTCATTTTCTGTTTTCACAATGAGAGAGAAATGAGTTATTTTCTGTTCTCACAATGAGAGAGAAGTGAGTCATTTTCTGTTCTCACAATAAGAGAGAGAAGTGAGTCATTTTCTGTTCTCACAATAAGAGAGAGAAGTGAGTCATTTTCTGTTATCACAATAAGAGAGAGAAGTGAGTCATTTTCTGTTCTCACAATGAGAGAAAAGTGAGTCATTTTCTGTTCTCACAATAAGAGAGAAATGAGTCAATTTCTGTTCTCGCAATAAGAGAGAAGTGAGTCATTTTCTGTTTTCACAATGAGAGAGAAATGAGTTATTTTCTGTTCTCGCAATGAGAGAGAAGTGAGTCATTTTCTGTTCTCACAATAAGAGAGAGAAGTGAGTCATTTTCTGTTCTCACAATGAGAGAAAAGTGAGTCATTTACTGTTCCCACAATGAGAGAGAGAAGCGAGTCTTTTTCTGTTATCACAATAAGAGAGAATTGAGTCATTGTCTGTTATCACAATAAGAGATAAGTGAGTCATTTTCTGTTCTCACAATAAGAGAGAAGTGAGTCATTTTCTGTTTTCAAAATAAGAGAGAGAAGTGAGTCATTTTCTGTTCTCACAAAGAGAAAGATAGAAAAGAGTCATTCTCTTTACCTTTGTGGGAGAGGGGAGAACGTCATTTATTTTAGTACATTTTGTGTGAAAGAGGAGAAAATCACTCTCTGTTCACACAACAAGAGAGAGAAAAGTCATTTTCTGTTCATACAATGAGAGAAAAGAGTCATCTATAATATAAGGCAGAAAGGAAGGCGTATGTATGCATGTATGTATGTCCCACATAGAGATCAAACCGTTTGACCAATCTTGATAAAATTTGGCAGAAATGTTCCTTAAATCATGGTAGTGTGTGTTTAATGGCCCTACCACTAAAAATAGACAAAAAGTACCTAATTGTTCCTCTATTAAAAAACAAATCGTTTTAACAAATAAGGTAAACCCGTTTTCACAGTAGTTTATATTTGATCTAAATATGTCGGCTGAACGGATAAGACCATTTGTACATTGTACTTTTGAGTTTCGTGACAAAAATCAATAAAATGTGAAGGGAACATGTTTAACATAGACCTAACTTCAAACCAGTAGATCAGTAATACCAAAGCTATGGCACGCAAACCGCGGGTCATCTCCTGCTAATAAATATATAAATATTGTTTGGGATAGGTGTGACGTGATACCACTGACCACTGTATTTCTTTTGGATTCGAAAGGAACGTTTTTCTCGGTTTGTAATGTTTGACTAAATGCATGACGCGTAGGACGTAATCATCTTCTTTGTTGAAGTAACGTCTGTATTGTATAAGATAAGATAAGAAAAAGTGAATGTTTTTCTTTTCATCGTTTGAATACATGGCTCCTGTCTCGGAAGACAATGGATGCGCCAGATGAGTCACTGGCTTTGGTGACTTTGGCTCTTGAGATGGGGTGGCTGATCAAGCCAATTCGGGAGAAGCAGAGTTCGCCACAGTCCGTGCATATATATCCATCTGTTCTAAGGCTAGCTGACAGGGCAGCTTTCTTTTTCTTTCTCTTGGCTGACGCAGCTTCGTTTCTTTTGCACTCAGCAAAGTTAGTACCAGCACGGACAGTCTGTCTTCATGCTGTCCGGTCTTGGGCTATCTCCTCCCACATTTAATCTGTGTTCTTGACGCATGTAAGTTGCCCAGCTCTCACTGCCATAAAGAAGTGTGCTCAGAACGCAAACATTGTAAATCAGGATTTTTGTTGCCGTAGTCAATTTGATATTTTCCCACACGCGCTTGGAGAGTTTTGCCATTGCTTTTCCTATTCTTTTTGTCAGCTCAGTGTCTAAATCTAGGTTGCTGGATATTGTTGTTCCTAAGCATGTGAATTCCTGCACCACCGTAAGCGTGTGATTTCAAATATGTATCACTTGTATTTCTGCGACATTTTGTGCCAGGATTTCGGTTTTGGAGAGGCTTAAAAAGTCCCCCTTTCAGACCTTGTGGTCTATAGGGTAGATGATGTAAAGGTCATCTGTTTCAGTGGCCTACGGTTAACGAGGGTGTCATGTGGCCAGCACAATGACCAACAGCCTTTACTTTTCCCAAACTAATGTCAGGTACCCATTAGAGCTGGGTGGACTGAGAGGCGCCCAAGGATTCCGAAATAAAAATCCCAGTCTTCACCAGGATTCGAACCCGAGACCCCCGGTTCAGAAGCCAAGCGCTTTACCGCTCAGTCACCGCTTATTGTAAGGCTAAACTCTTGATAAGCAGCTGTCAGATCATTCACATGCCTCTGCAATCCTAATTGTGAATGAGATATGAGTGCGGCATCATCGGCAAACATCAGTTCCCTAATCAAGATACGCCGTCTTTTTGTTTTGGCTTTAAGGCATGCCAGGTTAAATCAGTTCTGTGGATTAGATGGGGTGAAGGGGTATCTCGAAGGTTTTCAATGGCAATTTTTTTTTTAAGTTGCTCTAGTTAGAATTAGAACTTGAGCCTCCACAATGGAAGGCCAACTTGCTTGCCACTGAGTTATTGATGTACTTATAAATATAAGCTTTATAGTCTATTGTAGGTTAAAAATGTTTAGCTAATGACCTAATTCTTTACAATTTTTTGAGTGATGTTTATGTTGTCCTCGACAAAGAATAATTGTGTAAAGTTTCAACTTGTTCCAAGAATGGGAAGTGGGAGAACTAACGAGTAGAAGAGTTCTCCCAGACGGTGTGAGTTGATCCATGGTTTGGTACACAGTCAATAGAACAAAGTTGTGACCTGAGCAGAGTAAAGTTGTGACCTGAGCAGAGGAAAGTTGTGACCTGAGCAGAGGAAAGTTGTGACCTGAGCAGAGGAAAGTTGTGACCTGAGCAGAGGAAAGGATATACAAAGAGAGATTTGGTGGAGATCAAAAAAATAGAAATATTTAGAATGGGGGGGGGGTGAGAGGGAAAAAAAGGAAAGAAAGAAGGAGAGGGAACAAGAGCTTTGGCTGGAGGGCGGGGGGGGGGGGTGTTACAGCTTTTAATGTTTCAGAAGGGGGACCTGGTGGCTGAGTGGCAAAGCGCTTGGCTTAAGATCTGATTGGTCCCGGGTTCGAATCTCGTTGAAATCTGGGATTTTGAGCTTCGGTATTTTTAGAACGCACCTGAATCCCAGCATCTCTAATGGATACCTAAAATTAGTTGGCGAAGAAAAAGCGTGTAATTGTTGTGCTGGCCACGAGACACCCTTGTTAACCATCAGTCATAGAAATGGATGCTCTTTACATCATCTGCCCTTCAGGGGGGAAACTTTACTTTTTTACTTTAATGTTAAACAAAAAAATCTAGTGTAAACACACAGAAGACAAACATTGACACAGAAAAAGCCATTCAACACCTACAGCAGTAGAAGTCCATAGTCAGAGATATTCAATTCAAACTCAAAGAATAGTGCACATCCGTATACACCTCCCAGCCACCTACACAAAAAGTTGTTCAATCAGCAAGCAAGTTTCACTTCACCATTTTTAAAATAGCCTACAAAGCACTAAAGGTAGATCTCTGCTTTTTCTCTTTCTCTGTCAACAAGATTGTGTTGAAAAGAACTAGGGCGCAGAGTTGTGTCGAGTGACATACCCCTAGCTCGAGTGAGTCTAGATGTTAGAGGTGACAAGCTAGACGTGTCACATACCTACAGTCTAGGTCACACACAAGCAAGGTAAGATTTTGCTTATTATAGTAAACTCACACTGTCTATAATCTCTGTAAGATCTTTAAGTTATGACATATTATAGAGTGTAGGCTATAAAGAAGAAATTCTTAAAACTAGTCGACCGGCGGTGAATCATACGCCGCTATTTTACAGGACCGGCCTTAGGCCACTGCAAACTATGCGATCGCAGTGGGCTCCGCACTTTCATAGATTCCGCACTTTCATAGGACCCGCGCTAATTCTAGGTGTATAAATTATTAAATTAAACCATATTATAATCTAAAACAGATTTCCCGCGCCCTACTGACGATTTACCAAGAGCTCATGGAAATCTTCCGAAATTACAAAATATTCCCAAAAGTCCTTAAAATATACGGAATTTATAGACAAAAATTGTCATTTTGGGGTGTCATTCAATATCTAAAATGCCAATCCTACGCGCGATAAATAAAAACGGCATTATGCATTTGCCGTAATTGTGTAATCTGGTGAAAGAAGCTTCTCGCTCCTAAAACTAATGAAGAATTACTTGAGGTCAACAATTCTCAAAGATAGATTGAAACATTTGGTAATTCTTGCTATTGAGCGTGATCTGTGTAGGAAACAGAATTATTATGATATACTGTATGACTTTGCTACACGCAAGGCTCTTAAAGTAATTCTGTACGTAGTAAAGAATGAATAAAATGCATAGACGAATTTATTTTCTAATACTAACTCTTAAATTGCACTTTTTATCCGCTTCCCTACCCAAACTTGGTCCCGCGAAATCCGTTTCGCATAATGCCCACAATTGTTAAGTCCGACCCTACTATTTAGTGACCTGTAAATATACATATTAAATTACTTGTTTTCTTTTCATGACTTCTTGGTTACAATGGTTAAGTCCGGCGCTGCTATTTAGTGTTTGTAAAATATTTTACATGTTTCGGATGTTCCTCCAGAGTTGAAGATAGTTTACTTCCTAGTCCAAACCTCCCGCAAGACGAAGGGGGATGGGAGCGGGCAGGGTTTGAACCCGGGACTATCGATAAATCCAAACGACAGTCCAGCGCGCAAGATGCACGACCAGGCAGCCATCCGTAATGACTTGTGAATACTTGTTCTTCCCCCCCCCTCTTGTTTTTTCGTGGGGGTGACTGTCCGCAGAAATAAGAGAGTGATTTTTCCTTTCCTTCTTCTTACTTCTTCTCCTCCAAACTCTTGAGCCATGAAGAGAAATATATAGAGATATAGATGTAAATGGTCAAAGGTACAGCTCAAAGATTTAAGATTTTATAATGTAGGCATTGGGTTTGTTTGTTTTTTCGCAGAAAGTCATTTTGTTGTACATTTCTAGTTATCGTGTGATGTTTTCACTAAGGATTTTCTCAAAGTTCATCACAGACGTATCTGCCCTTTGTTTGATTCGTAAGATCACGTTCACGTTCTGTAAGCGTTCACATTTATCTTATCTTTTTCTTATCTTATAAAATACAGACGTTACTTCCAAAAAGATGATTTCATCCTACGCGTGTCCCTGGGACAATCTAGTCAAGCATGTTAATTAATGACTTAAACTCTGAGAATTGTTTTCCTGGCTGACTCAGGCAACCCATTCCATGCTCTAATAGCACTAGGGAAGAAGGAGTATTTGTACAAATTTGTCCTAGTATATGGGACGAGGAATGTGCCTTTATCTTTGAGTCTTTCTGAGTATTTTATTAAATTTGTTTTTGTATTTGAAGATTATGGTTTAGTGTTTTATATATAAATGCTACTTTACTTTTAAGTCTTCTATCCTGAAGGCTTTCTAAATTTAGTGATTTTACTAAAGGTGTTACTCTAATTAAATGGGAATATTCGTTAGTTATGAAGGTCGACGAATCTTGAGTGGTGCCCCAACGGTCAAGCAGACAAAGAGATAGGTAAAGGGCATAAAAATTAGTAATTAGTTACCAAAATTTAGTGATGTAAGTAAATTAGTTATCAAAATTTAGTGATGTAAGTAAATTAGTTATCAAAATTTAGTGATGTAAGTAAATTAGTTATCAAAGTTTAGTGATGTAAGTAAATTAGTTATCAAAATTTAGTGATGTAAGTAAATTAGTTATCAAAATTTAGTGATGTAAGTAAATTAGTTATCAAAGTTTAGTGATGTAAGTAAATTAGTTATCAAAGTTTAGTGATGTAAGTAAATTAGTTATCAAAATTTAGTGATGTAAGTAAATTAGTTATCAAAGTTTAGTGATGTAAGTAAATTAGTTATCGAAGTTTAGTGATGTAAGTAAATTAGTTATCAAAATTTAGTGATGTAAGTAAATTAGTTACCAAAGTTTAGTGATGTAAGTAAATTAGTTATCAAAATTTAGTGATGTAAGTAAATTAGTTATCAAAATTTAGTGATGTAAGTAAATTAGTTATCAAAGTTTAGTGATGTAAGTAAATTAGTTATCAAAATTTAGTGATGTAAGTAAATTAGTTACCAAAGTTTAGTAATGTAAGTAAATTAGTTATCAAAATTTAGTAATGTAAGTAAATTAGTTATCAAAGTTTAGTGATGTAAGTAAATTAGTTATCAAAATTTAGTGATGTAAGTAAATTAGTTATCAAAGTTTAGTGATGTAAGTAAATTAACCCACCAAAAGTTTAGTATTGTAAGTAAATAATCCCACCAAAGTCTAGTAATGTAAGTAAATTAGTTACAAAAGTTTAGTAATGTTAGTAAATTAACCCACCAAAGTTTAGTGATGTAAGTAAATTAACCCACCAAAATTTAGTTATGTAAGTATATTAACCCAGCAAAGTTTAGTACTGTAAGTAAATTAACCCAGCAAAGTTTAGTATGTAAGTAAATTAACCCACCAAAGTTTAGTGATGTAAGTAAATTAACCCAGCAAAGTTTAGTGATGTAAGTAAATTAACCCACCAAAGTTTATTGATGTAAGTTAATAAACCAACAAAAGTTTAGTGATGTAATTAAATTAACCCACCAAAGTTTAGTACTGTAAGTAAATTAACCCACCAAAGTTTAGTAATGTAAGTAAATTAATTACAAAAGTTTAGTGATGTAAGTAAATTAGTTACAAAAGTTTAGTGAAGTAAGTAAATTAGCGCAACAAAGTTCAGTAATGTAAGTAAATTAACCAACCAAAGTTTAGTAATGTAAGTAAATTAACCCATCAAAATTTAGTAATGTAAGTAAATTAACCCACCAAAGTTTAGTAATGTAAGTAAATTAGCGCAACAAAGTTTAGTAATGTAAGTAAATTAGCGCAACAAAATTTAGTGATGTAAGTAAATTAGTTACAAAAGTTAAGTAATGTAAGTAAATAAACCCACCAAAGTTTAGTAATGTAAGTAAATTAACGCACCAAAGTTTATTAATGTAAGCAAATTAGTGCAACAAAGTTAGTAATGAAGTAAATTAGAGCAACAAAATTTAGTGATGTAAGTAAATTAGTTACTAATTTTAGTGATGTAAGTAAATTAGTTACAAAAGTTTGGTGATGTTAGTAAATTAGAGCATCAAAGTTTTGTAATGTAAGTAAATTAGCGCAACAAAGTTTAGTAATTTAAGTAAATTAGCCCACCAAAGTTTATTGATATAAGTAAATTAGCGCAAAAAAGCTTAGTAATGTAAGTAAATTAGCGCAACAAAATTTAGTGATGTAAGTAAATTAGCGAACCAATGTTTAGTGATGTAAATAAATTAGTTACAAAAGTTTAGTAATGTAAGTAAGTAAGTTACAAAATTTTAGTGATGTAAGTAAATTAGCGCAACAAAGTTTAGTAATGTAAGTAAATTAGAGCAACAAAGTTTAGTGATGTAATTAAATTAGAGCAACAAAGTTAAGTGATGTAAGTAAATTAGTTACAAAAGTTTAGTAATGTAAGTAAATGAGCGCAAAATTTGTTAGTGATGTAAGTAAACTAGTTACAAAAGTTTAGTGAAGTAAATAAATAAGCGCAACAAAATTTAGTAATGTAAGTAAATTAGCGCAAGAAAGGTTAGTGCTGTAAGTTAATTAGTTACAAAAGTTTAGTGAAGGAAGTAAATTAGCGCAACAAAGTTAGTAATGTAAGTAAATTAGCGCAACAAAGTTTATTGATGTAAGTAATTTAGTTACAAAAGTTTAGTAATGTAAGTAAATTAGCGCAACAAAGTATAGTAATGTAAGTAAATTAGCGCAACAAAATTTTGTAATGTAAATAAATTAGCGCTACAAAGTTTAGTAATGTAAGTAAATTAGCGCAACAAAGTTTAGTAATGTAAGTAAATTAACCCACCAAATTTTGGTGATGTAAGTAAATTAGCGCAACAAAGTTTAGTAATGTAAGTAAATTAGCGCAACAAAGTTTAGTGATGTAAGTAAATTAGTCACAAAAGTTTAGTTAAGTAAGTAAATTAGCGCAACAAAGTTTAGTAATGTAAGTAAATTAACCCCCCAAATTTTGGTGATGTAAGTAAATTAGAACAACAAAGTTTAGTAATGTAAGTAAATTAGCGCAACAAAATTTAGTGAAGTAAGTAAATTAGCGCAACAAAGTTTAGTGATGTAAGTAAATTAGCGCAACAAAGTTTAGTGATGTAAGTAAATTAGTTACAAAAGTTTAGTAATGTAAGTAAATTAGCGCAACAAAGTTTAGTAATGTAAGTAAATTAGCGCATCAAAGTTTAGTAATGTAAGTAAATTAGCCCACCAAAGTTTATTGATATAAGTAAATAAGGCCATTAAAGTTTGGTGATGTTAATAAATTAGCCCACCAAAGTTCAGTGACGTAAGTAAATTTGCATACTTGAGTTCTGTGATGTCAATTTAACATGGAACTATTCCAATGGTAAAATTTCACATATTAATTATTCACACAAAGAGAGTATTACAAAATTATTTTTTTTAAAGTTTCTTTTGATTGGATATTTTTCTATGGTTTGGATATTTGGTATTGTATCCTTACACCTATTTCCCTATATGGCAGCGTTTCTCAAACTGGTGGGTTAACCCATAGGGCAAGGGGGCGTGAAGGAGGCGGGTCTAATATATCTAAAGGCAATGTTGTAGCTGTCTTTTCATTGTAGTGTTCAATTCATGCCTGGGTATAATTCAAGTTGTAATGACTGTATTACAAACTAATTAAATGATTTTATTAAGTGACGTCCTTCTTTCTGTTCACGTTCTTTACCTAAAACAAAAAACAGGCCCGCCACAAGAGGTCTATAGGATACCCTGACCACAACAACAGGCCCGCCACAAGAGGTCTATAGGATACCCTGAACACAACAACAGGCCCGCCACAAGAGTTCTATAGGATACCCTGACCACAACAACAGGCCCGCCACAAGAGGTCTATAGGATACCCTGAACACAACAACAGGCCCGCCACAAGAGGTCTATAGGATACCCTGAACACAACAACAGGCCCGCCACAAGAGGTCTATAGGATACCCTGACCACAACAACAGGCCCGCCACAAGAGGTCTATAGGATACCATGACCACAACAACAGGCCCGCCACAAGAGGTCTATAGGATACCATGACCACAACAACAGGCCCGCCACAAGAGGTCTATAGGATACCCTGACCACAACAACAGGCCCGCCACAAGAGGTCTATAGGATACCCTGACCACAACAACAGGCCCGCCACAAGAGGTCTATAGGATACCATGACCACAACAACAGGCCCGCCACAAGAGGTCTATAGGATACCCTGACCACGATTAAGTCCTTAACAATCGTGTATACTTAAGCTGCCTGCAATGTCTCACACTTCGATAGTGGTCCGTGTCACGGCTTCTTAAATGAACCTTATTTGACCTGTGTTATTCTTAGTTAAACCTTATTTGACCTAAGTTATCCTTAATTAAACCTTATTTGACATGTGTTATCCTTAATTAAACCTTCTTTGACCTAAGTTTAATTAAACCTTCTTTGACCTAAGTTTAATTAAACCTTATTTGACATGCGTCCATCTGAACCTTATCTGACATGCGTTCTTCTTAACGGAACCTTATTCGACATGCACCCTTTTTTTAACTACGAAAAACATGCGCTGTAGACGCAAGGGGAATTGATTTCCGAATATCAGAATACAGGAGAAAACAAGGACACCGCTGGTAGAGAGAGTACAGTGCTCTCTTAGACTTTCTAGGGGGGGGGGGTAAAGGGCGAACTTTTGTTTATTTAGAGGAAGGAGCATCACTAGTAAGAGTTTGAAAAACACTTCTATGTTGCATCCATCTCAACAGACATGCATGTCACTGTACTGTATGATAACACCTAACCATGTCCTTGCGTTGTATCCCAACACCTAACCATATCCTTGCGTTGTATCCCAACACCTAACCATATCCTTGCGTTGTATCCCAACACCTAACCATGTCCTTGTGTAGTATCCCAACAGCTAAACATATCCTTGTGTTGTATCCCAACAGCTAACCATGTCCTTGTGTTGTGTCCCAACAGCTAACCATATCCTTGCATCGTATCCCAACAGCTAACCATATTCTTGTGTTGTATCCCAACAACTAACCATATCCTTGCATCGTATCCCAACAGCTAACCATGTCTTCTTTCGATGAGAAAGTGATCAAATTCTTTAAGCTTGCTGACAAAGACAACAGCAACAGTCTGAGTCTTGACGAACTGGTCCAGGTGTTTCGTAAGTGTGGAGACAACAGACCGGACTCTCAGATCAAGGTGACCTTTATTTTCTTTAATTGCAACTTGTAATGGGATTAAATAATGTCGCTAATAGGATACAATACGAACATAGATATAGATGTGTATGTAATGTACATAGAGGAAGATCTGTGATATGTACCGAATTATGAACATAGATATCATTGCATGGTAGATATAGGTCTATGGTATGTGCACAGATCTAGATATATAGAATCTATATAGATTTTTTTTAATTTTTATTATCTCATTAGATTTAAGTCTTTGGTATGTATATTTATGTCTAGTAAGAGTGAATGTTAGGCCAATGTGATCTGATTGATCTATTCATTTCTACAGGCACTGTTCAAGTTCATTGACACCAACAGTGACAACAAAGTTTCATTGGAAGAACTGAAAACTGTCTTGGCCAAACAGCCTCCAAAACAAAAGAAGTAAAATGATTTACAGAGGCGTCGCTACGGGTGGTGTTATCTGGTTAGCAATGGCCACCCCCTGCCAAATCACCCATTCCAAAAAAAAAAAAAAATAGCCAAAAAATACGCGCTCTTGACAAGATGGCTGCTCCCTGTTTACAGTTATCATAGATGAGTTAAATTTTCGTTTTGTCGTATATAAACCAAATAAAATTCCTTTAAAAAGCTATTCAACTAATATCTTTAAATTATAGATTTAACTTAATTCAGCATTATTTTCACTAATTAATTCAAATTAACAACTCTTAGTTTAGGACTATTTTGTCTCACTAATCAACTAATCCTTATGCCTTATAATTATATTTAATATTATTTAGAATTTAGTCTATATTAATTTTTATATTCTTAGATTTTAGATCTAGTCAGTCTAAGACAGACTTTAATTAAGGCCTTAGATCTACTAATCATCTACAAATACTACTAATTATAAACTAATAGTAATACTCTATATAGTTAGTTAAAGTTAGTTAAACACATAAATATATTGATCTACAATTAGATCTAGATCTTGAATTAGATCTGGATCTAGTCTAGGTCTATATTTTGAATAAACCATTTGATTGTCATTGTAAATTAGCTATCACTTTAGACTTAGACTTAGCTTAGGCCATCTTAGGCATTTTTAACCTTAAACTAGATTTAGACTAGACCTTTTAAAACTAAAATCAACAACAGTCATCATGAAATTGCTCTGGCTATTTATCCTAATAATTACTAAATACACACTAGCTGAACACAGAACTAGATCTACCTCAGTCAACACTAAACTTAAAAAGGAAACAACAGTCATAATCAATCATCACACTTTAGATCAATACAACTTCAAAAATAACCTAACATACACATCCATAATATTAAAGAAGATTACCCATCACAAATGGAAGTTCTCAATCAGACACAGTAGAAATAAATACCTTTCACTGTTAATATTAATAGCAGGAGATGTAGAGTCAAATCCAGGGCCTAGATCTAAAGATAGATGCAACATCTGCAAAAAAGTATGCACCATGAAACAGAAAGCTATTCAATGTGACACCTGCGATGAATGGTACCATGCATCATGTCTCCATATAAATACACCTGTGTATTATGCCTTAGGCAACAAAGATGCATCATGGCACTGTGTACCGTGTGGGTTACCTCAGTTTACATCAGGACTGTTTGATTCCTTTGATGCGGACACTTCTAACCCATACAACATCCTAAACACCATCCCAAAACCAACTCACCAACCACTAGCCAGATCCACTCCTGTTAAACCTAAATCTACTAAAATTAATACAACAGCCTCACTAAACAAACCTCCTAAAGAAGTAATACCAAAATACCTTAAAACCTTAGTAATAAATTTTCAAAGCATTAGGAACAAAACAGCAGACTTAGAAATTTTATTAGAATGTGAGAAACCAGACATAATTGCAGGAACAGAAACTTGGCTACATCCTGAAATTTATAATGCAGAAATTTTCAATAGTAATTATGAAATTTTTAGAAAAGATAGGGCTGATAATCATGGAGGAGTTCTTTTAGCAATAAAAAAACACTCTTATAGCAGAAGAAATTACCTTACCTAACTCAAAAAACATAGAATCTACATTTTGTAAAATTAATACCACCTCAACATCCCTTATAATAGGCAGCATTTACAGACCACCAAATTCTAGTTTAGAATACATGCAGGAACTATGTAATCAGATTACTACACTTAAAGAGACAAATAAAAATGCCGTTTTTTGGATTATGGGTGACTTCAACCTACCTGATATAAATTGGAAAACACTAACCATAGATAAACACCAAAACCTTAAGGACATAAATGAGCTTTTCATAGAAACTTTACACAACCTAAGTTTAGATCAAATCACTAAAAAGCCAACTAGATTAAACAACACATTAGATCTCTTCTTAACCAACAGACCTGGATTAGTAGTTGATTATGATATTATCCCTGGTCTATCAGACCATGAGATCATAAAAATACACAGTCAGATAAAAGCAGTAGCCAATACAAAACCCAAAAGAAAAATCTTACTCTGGAATAAATGTAACCTAACACAACTACACCAAGCTGCATTAAACTTTCAACAAACATTCTTATTAGAAAAAGACATTAACCAACCAGTCGATGACCTCTGGAATTTCATTAAAAACCATCTTAAAAGCATTATAGAAAATCATATACCAACTAAATACACATCAAACAAAATAAATAAATGCTGGTTTAATAATAGATTAAAGAAGCTTTGTAAACAGAAGGAAAACCTATATAGAAAATTTAAAGAAAACAAGGCAGAAAGAGTTTACAAAAAGTATATAAAAATTAAACACCTAACCCAAAAAGTAAGCAGACAGCTGCAGAGTGAATACATAAACAATGTAATATCTAAAGATAACAACAAAAACCTATGGTCATACATTAAGTCTAAGAAAATGGAAACAACAGACATAGCGCCATTAAAAGATGAACATAACATAATACATAATGATAATGAAACTAAAGCAAACATCCTAAACAAATACTTTGCATCAGCATTCTCAGCCCCAGGAGACAAAGACATATTTCTTAATTTGAACCAAGTAGACAACATAGAAGATTTAGTAGTACAAGAAAATGGAATTAAAAAACTATTAGCCAACACCAAACCAAATAAAGCGTCTGGACCTGATGGTATTCCAGCTAGATTACTCAAAGAACTAAGCAATGAGCTAGCCCCAGTGTTCAAAATACTCTTTCAGGCATCGCTTAACCAGGGCAGAGTACCAAAGGACTGGAAAGAAGCTAATGTCACCCCCCTATTTAAAAAAGGAGAAAAATCTGATCCAGGAAACTACAGACCAGTATCACTTACCAGCATCACATGTAAAATACTAGAACACATAATATGTAGCAATATCATAAACCACTTAGACAAACATAATGTCCTCACCCCATACCAACATGGCTTTAGGAAATATAGATCATGTGAAACACAACTAATAGGACTAATTGATGATTTTTCAAAAGGTTTAGATAATAGTGAACAAATAGATGCTATCTTACTAGATTTTTCCAAGGCTTTTGACAAAGTTCACCACCATAGTTTGCTTAAAAAATTAAAATATTTCGGCATTAACGGTCCACTGCATCAGTGGATTAAAGATTTTCTGATAGGGAGAGAACAAACTGTAATAATAAATGGCTCTAAATCAACACCAATAACAGTAAACTCAGGTGTACCTCAAGGAACAGTCTTGGGTCCACTACTATTTTTAATTTACATAAATGATTTACCAAATTGCATTAGTTCAGGAACAAAAGTCAGATTATTTGCAGACGATTGCATAATATATAGAACAATAAAAACAAAACAAGACACAGATATTTTACAAAGAGAATTAGATGAATTACAGAAATGGGAATCAAATTGGAGCATGTCTTTCCACCAAGAAAAATGTCAGTTGTTAAGAGTAACAAAAAAACTAAAACAAATTAATTCCACTTATCTTATTCATGGCAAACCAGTAACACAGACTAAAAACTCAAAATACCTAGGTGTTATAATAAATGAAAAACTGTCATGGAATCCACATATTGATGAAACTATAAAAAAATCAAACAAAGCATTAGGGTTTATTAAAAGAAATTTCTATAAATCAAATAAGAACATAAAACTAAAATGTTATTTAACCTTGGTTAGGCCAATAATAGAATATGCATCCACCGTGTGGGACCCCTCAACTCAAGAAAACATTAAGAAACTGGAACAAACACAAAATAGAGCAGTGAGATTCATAACAATCGAATATTCACATTTGACTAGGGTAACACCATTAGTAAAATCACTAAATTTAGAAAGCCTTCAGGACAGAAGACTCAAAAGTAAAGTAGCAATTATACATAAAACACTGAACCATAATCTTCAAATACAAAAACACAATTTAATAAAATACTCTGAAAGACACAAAAATAAAGGCACATTCCTCGTCCCATATGCTAGGACAAATTTGTACAAATACTCCTTTTTCCCTAGTGCTATTAGAGCATGGAATGGGTTGCCTGAGCTAGCCAGAAAAACCAGTGACTTGGCAAAATTTAAGTCATTGGTTAATATGCATGACTAAATGCATGACGCGTAGGACGTAATCATCTTCTTTTTTGAAGTAACGTCTGTATTATATAAGATAAGAAGAAGATAAGAATCTATAATTATAAAACTTGCAGAAGCTTCTTTGGAGATCTAGCTCATTGAAATTATAGACACTCCAAGCACTACACTAGCGACGCCATCTGGTCTACATATGCATTAGTCCAGTGATATCCCAACATTGGCCCGCGGTCCAAGTCGACCAGTGGCACGGTGCTATCGGGCCCCTCAAAACGTTAGAGATTTTTGCTGTGATTCAATCCGAGACATATGTAGAGTAAATGTAGTTCAATGGCGTTCAGGTCAGAAGGTTTGAGTATTAATATTTTTCTGATTAACCATTGCTTAGGAGAATTACCTTAACATTCTTACTTCAAACATTATGTGCAAAATTCTGGTTTCACTAATGTGATTACATTTGTTTTTTTCCCAGAGAATGTGATCTGAGAGCTGCATTTAAAGAGATAGACAAGGATAACTCCGGATCTATTAATAGCAAAGAACTTGAAGTGTTTCTTACTAAAAATGGTTATGACGATGATGTCAAGGCCGTTATTTCTGCAGCAGATAAAAATGGCGACGGTGTGATCAACTTTGAGGAGTTTTTGGCATTGATCAATTAGATGATAAGAATGACTTCAAAATCTGAAGAATAAAATATCTGATGATAGTTTCTTTTTCCAAGCTTCTATCAACTCACCCTGTCTTGATCAGCTATTGTACACGTCATTTCTCTCACTTCTATCAACTCACCCTGTCTTGACCAGCTACTGTACACGTCATTTCTCTCACTTCTATCAACTCACCCTGTCTTGATCAGCTATTGTACACGTCATTTCTCTCACTTCTATCAACTCACCCTGTCTTGATCAGCTTATGTACACGTCATTTCTCTCACTTCTATCAACTCACCCTGTCTTGATCAGCTATTGTACACGTCATTTCTCTCACTTCTATCAACTCACCCTGTCTTGATCAGCTATTGTACACGTCATTTCTCTCACTTCTATCAACTCACCCTGTCTTGATCAGCTATTGTACACGTCATTTCTCTCACTTCTATCAACTCACCCTGTCTTGATCAGCTATTGTACACGTCATTTCTCTCACTTCTATCAACTCACCCTGTCTTGATCAGCTATTGTACACGTCATTTCTCTCACTTCTATCAACTCACCCTGTCTTGATCAGCTATTGTACACGTCATTTCTCTCACTTCTATCAACTCACCCTGTCTTGATCAGCTATTGTACACGTCATTTCTCTCACTTCTATCAACTCACCCTGTCTTGATCAGCTAATGTACACGTCATTTCTCTCACTTCTATCAACTCACCCTGTCTTGATCAGCTAATGTACACGTCATTTCTCTCACTTCTATCAACTCACCCTGTCTAGATCAGCTAATGTACACGTCATTTCTCTCACTTCTATCAACTCACCCTGTCTTGATCAGCTAATGTACACGTCATTTCTCTCACTTCCCATTCTCGGATCAATTTTAAACTTCGCATAATTATTCATTGTCCTTTAAAAAACATTTATCAATTTTAAAAAATTAACCAATTAATTTATTAGAGATAAATAAATCTTACAGTATTTAGATATGATGTAAATATTTTTCTTTCCCAAAAAGAATTTTTATATTTCTATATTTTGCTTGCGTACATTTTAGTTTTCTCTTTTATATGTTTTTTTCCATATCATGATCTGTTGTAGACCTATGTTATGAATGAATATTACTTTATTGTTTGGATTAAAAGAACATTAATTCATCACACATGTATCACACTACGGGAATTATGTTTTTCTGTCTCAGTGTATTGATGGATCTAAATCAATGGTTCCAAAACTTATTTGCCTCTTGCCATGTGATCGATCTACCCCCCCCTGCTTAGCTAGTTATAATTGCCTCTTGCCATGTGATCGACCCCCCCCCCTGCTTAGCTAGTTATGTTTGCCTCTTGCCATTAGATCGACCCCCGCCAGCTTAGCTAGTTATGTTTGCCTCTTGCCATGTGATTGACCCCCCCTGCTTAGCTAGTTATGTTTGCCTCTTGCCATGTGATCGACCTCCCCCCCTGCTCAGCTAGTTATGTTTGCCTCTTGCCATGTGATCGACCTCCCCCCCTGCTTAGCTAGTTATGCTTGCCTCTTGCCATGTAATCGACCTCCCCCCCTGTTTAGCTAGTTATGTTTGCCTCTTGCCATGTAATCGACCATGTGATCGACCCCCCCCCCTGCTTAGCTAGTTATGTTTGCCTCTTGCCATGTGATCGACCTCCCCCCCCTGCTCAGCTAGTTATGTTTGCCTCTTGCCATGTGATCGACCCCCCCTGCTTAGCTAGTTATGTTTGCCTCTTGCCATGTGATCGACCCCCCCCCTGCTAAGCTAGTTACGTTTGCCTCTTGCCTGTGATCAACCCCCCCCTGCTTAATTAGTTATGTTTGCCTCTTGCCATGTGATAGACCCCGCCTTGCTTAGCTAGTTATGTTTGCCTCTTGCCATGTGATCGAACCCCCTGGTTAACTAGTTATGTTTGCCTCTTGCCATATGATCGACCCCCCCTGCTCAGCTAGTTATGTTTGCCTCTTGCCATTAGATCGACCCCCGCCCGATTAGCTAGTTATGTTTGATACTTGCCATGTGATTGACCCCCCCCCTGCTTAGCTAGTTATGTTTGCCTCTTGCCATGTGATCGACCTCCCCCCCCCTGCTTAGCTAGTTATGTTTGCCTCTTGCCATGTGATCGACCCCCATCCCTGCTTAGCTAGTTATGTTTGCCTCTTGCCATTAGATCGACCCCCCCGCTTAGATAGTTATGTTTGCCTTTTGCCATGTGATTGACCCCCCCCCTGCTTAGCTAGTTATGTTTGCCTTTTGCCATGTGATCGACCCCCCCTGCTCAGCTAGTTATGTTTGCCTCTTGCCATTAGATCGACCCCCGCCAGCTTAGCTAGTTATGCTTGCCTCTTGCCATGTGATTGACCCCCCCTGCTTAGCTAGTTATGTTTGCCTTTTGCCATGTGATCGACCCCCCCCCCCTGCTCAGCTAGTTATGTTTGCCTCTTGCGATTAGATCGACCCCCGCCAGCTAAGCTAGTTATGTTTGCCTCTTGCCATGTGATTGACCCCCCCTGCTTAGCTAGTTATGTTTGCCTCTTGCCATGTGATCGACCTCCCCCCCTGCTCAGCTAGTTATGTTTGCCTCTTGCCAAGTGATTGACCCCCCCCCTGCTTAGCTAGTTATGTTTGCCTCTTGCCATGTGATCGACCCCACCCCTGCTTAGCTAGTTATGCTTGCCTCTTGCCATGTAATCGACCTCCCCCCCCCTGTTTAGCTAGTTATGTTTGCCTCTTGCCATGTGATCGACCCGCCCCCGCTTAGCTAGTTATGCTTGCCTCTTGCCATGTGATCGACAGCCCCCTGCTTAGCAAGTTATGTTTGCCTCTTGCCATGTGATCGACCCCCCCTGCTTAGCTAGTTATGTTTGCCTCTTGCCATGTGATCGACCTCCCCCCCCCCTGCTCAGCTAGTTATGTTTGCCTCTTGCCATGTGATCGACCCCCCCTGCTTAGCTAGTTATGTTTGCCTCTTGCCATGTGATCGACCCCCCCCCCTGCTAAGCTAGTTACGTTTGCCTCTTGCCTGTGATCAACCCCCCCCCTGCTTAATTAGTTATGTTTGCCTCTTGCCATGTGATAGACCCCGCCTTGCTTAGCTAGTTATGTTTGCCTCTTGCCATGTGATCGAACCCCCTGGTTAACTAGTTATGTTTGCCTCTTGCCATATGATCGACCCCCCCTGCTCAGCTAGTTATGTTTGCCTCTTGCCATTAGATCGACCCCCGCCCGATTAGCTAGTTATGTTTGATACTTGCCATGTGATTGACCCCCCCCTGCTTAGCTAGTTATGTTTGCCTCTTGCCATGTGATCGACCTCCCCCCCCCCTGCTTAGCTAGTTATGTTTGCCTCTTGCCATGTGATCGACCCCCATCCCTGCTTAGCTAGTTATGTTTGCCTCTTGCCATTAGATCGACCCCCCCGCTTAGATAGTTATGTTTGCCTTTTGCCATGTGATTGACCCCCCCCCTGCTTAGCTAGTTATGTTTGCCTTTTGCCATGTGATCGACCCCCCCTGCTCAGCTAGTTATGTTTGCCTCTTGCCATTAGATCGACCCCCGCCAGCTTAGCTAGTTATGCTTGCCTCTTGCCATGTGATTGACCCCCCCCTGCTTAGCTAGTTATGTTTGCCTTTTGCCATGTGATCGACCCCCCCCCTGCTCAGCTAGTTATGTTTGCCTCTTGCGATTAGATCGACCCCCGCCAGCTAAGCTAGTTATGTTTGCCTCTTGCCATGTGATTGACCCCCCCTGCTTAGCTAGTTATGTTTGCCTCTTGCCATGTGATCGACCTCCCCCCCTGCTCAGCTAGTTATGTTTGCCTCTTGCCAAGTGATTGACCCCCCCCCTGCTTAGCTAGTTATGTTTGCCTCTTGCCATGTGATCGACCCCACCCCTGCTTAGCTAGTTATGCTTGCCTCTTGCCATGTAATCGACCTCCCCCCCCCTGTTTAGCTAGTTATGTTTGCCTCTTGCCATGTGATCGACCCGCCCCCGCTTAGCTAGTTATGCTTGCCTCTTGCCATGTGATCGACAGCCCCCTGCTTAGCAAGTTATGTTTGCCTCTTGCCATGTGATCGACCCCCCCTGCTTAGCTAGTTATGTTTGCCTCTTGCCATGTGATCGACCCCCTGCTTAGCTAGTTATGTTTGCCTCTTGCCATGTGATCGACCCCCTGCTTAGCTAGTTTTGTTTGCCTCTTGCCATGTGATCGATCCCTCTTTCTGCTTAGCTAGTTATGTTTGCCTCTTGCCATGTGATCGACCCCCCCTGCTTAGCTAGTTATGTTTGCCTCTTGCCATGTGATCGACCCCCTGCTTAGCTAGTTATGTTTGCCTCTTGCCATGTGATCGATACCCCCTGCTTAGCTAGTTATATTTGCCTCTTGCCATGTAATCGAACCCCCCCCCCCTGCTTAGCTAGTTATGTTTGCCTCTTGCCATGTGATCGACCCCCATCCCTGCTTAGCTAGTTATGTTTGCCTCTTGCCATTAGATCGACCCCCCCGCTTAGATAGTTATGTTTGCCTCTTGCCATGTGATCGACACCTCCCTGCTTAGCTAGTTATGTTTGCCTTTTGCCATGTGATCGACCCCCCCTGCTCAGCTAGTTATGTTTGCCTCTTGCCATTAGATCGACCCCCGCCAGCTTAGCTAGTTATGTTTGCTCTTGCCATGTGATTGACCCCCCCCTGCTTAGCTAGTTATGTTTGCCTCTTGCCATGTGATCGACCTACCCCCCCTGCTCAGCTAGTTATGTTTGCCTCTTGCCATGTGATCGACCCCCCCTGCTTAGCTAGTTTTGTTTGCCTCTTGCCATGTGATCGACCCCCACTGCTTAGCTAGTTATGCATGACTCTTGTCATGTAATCGACCCCTCCCTCCTTAGCTAGTTATGGTTGCCTCTTGCCATGTGATCGACCCACCCCTTCTTAGCTAGTTATTTTTCCTATTGCCATGTGATCGACGCCCCCCCTGCTTAGCTAGTTATGTTTGCCTCTTGCCATGTGATCGACCCCCCCTGCTTAGCTAGTTATGCATGACTCTTGCAATGTGATCGACCCCTCCCTGCTTAGCTAGTTATGTTTGCCTCTTGCCATGTGATCGACCCCCATTCTTAGCTAGTTATGTTTGCCTCTTGCCATGTGATCGATCCCCCCCTGCTTAGCTAGTTATGTTTGCCTCTTGCCATGTGATCGACCCCCTCCCCCTTCTTAGCTAGTTATGTTTGCCTCTTGCCATGTGATCGACACCCCCCTGCTCAGCTAGTTATGTTTGTCTCTTGCCATGTGATCGACCCCCCCTGCTTAGCTAGTTCTGTTTGCCTCTTGCCATGTGATCGACCCCCCCCCCTTCTTAGCTAGTTATTTTTGCCTCTTGCCATGTGATCGACACCCCCCTGCTCAGCTAGTTATGTTTGCCTTTTGCCATGTGATTGACCCCCCCTGCTTAGCTAGTTATGTTTGCCTCTTGTTAAGTTGATCGACCCCCCCCTGCTTAGCTAGTTATGTTTGCCTCTTGCCATGTGATCGACCCCCTCTTCTTAGCTAGTTATGTTTGCCTCTTGCCATGTGATCGACCTCCCCCCCCCTGCTCAGCTAGTTATGTTTGCCTCTTTTCATGTGATCGACCACTCCCCTTTTTAGCTAGTTATGTTTGCCTCTTCCCATGTGATCGACACCCCCCTGCTCAGCTAGTTATGTTTGCCTTTTGCCATGTGATTGAGCCCCCCTGCTTAGCTAGTTATGTTTGCCTCTTGTTAAGTTGATCGACCCCCCCCCCAGCTCAGCTAGTTATGTTTTACCTCTTGCCGTGTGATCGACCCCCCCTGCTCAGCTAGTTATGTTTGCCTCTTGCCATGTGATCGACCTCCCCCCCTGCTTAGCTAGTTATGTTTGCCTCTTGCCATTTGATCGACCCCCCCTGCTTAGCTAGTTATGTTTGTCTTTTGCCATGTGATCGACCTCCTCCCCCTTCTTAGCTAGTTATGTTTGCCTCTTTCAATGTGATCGACCCCCTCATCTTGCTTAACTAGTTATTTTTGTCTCTTGCCATGTGATCGACATTCCCTGCTTAGCTAGTTATGTTTGCCTCTTGCCATGTGAACGACAGCACCCTGCTTAGCTAGTTATTTTTGCCTCTTGCCATGTGATCGATCCCCCCCTGCTTAGCTAGTTATGTTTGCCTCTTGCCATGTGATTGACCCCCCCCCCTTCTTAGCTAGTTATTTTTGCCTCTTGCCATGTGATCGACCATCCCCCTTTTTAGCTAGTAATTTTTGCCTCTTGCCATGTGATTGACCCCCTATTCTTAGCTAGTTATGTTTGCCTCTTGCCATGTGATCGACACCCACCTGCTCAGCTAGTTATGTTTCCCTTTTGCCATGTGATCGACCCCCCCCTGCTTAGCTAGTTATGTTTGCCTCTTGCCATGTGATCGATCCCCCCCCCCAGGCTTAACTAGTTATGTTTGCCTCTTGCAATTTGATCGACCATCCCCCTTCTTAGCTAGTTATTTTTGCCTCTTGCCATGTGATAGACCCCCCTGCTTAGCTAGTTATTTTTGTCTCTTGCCATGTGATCGACCCCCCCCCCTGCTTAGCTAGTTATGTTTGCCTCTTGCCATGTGATCGACCCCCTCCCCCTTCTTAGCTAGTTAAGTTTGCCTCTTTCCATGTGATCGACCCACTCATCTTGCTTAGCTAGTTATTTTTGCCTCTTGCCATGTGATCGACCCCCTCCTTCTTAGCTAGTTATGTTTGCCTCTTGCCATGTGATCGACATCTCCCTGCTCAGCTAGTTATGTTTGCCTCTTGCCATGTGATCGATCCCCCCCCTGCTTAGCTAGTTATGTTTGCCTCTTGCCATGTGATCGACCCCCCCCCATTCTTAGCTAGTTATTTTTGCCTCTTGCCATGTGATCGACCCCCCCCTGCTTAGCTAGTTATATTTGTCTCTTGCCATGTGATCGACCCCCCCCCTGCTTAGCTAGTTATGTTTGCCTCTTGCCATGTGAACGACAGCCCCCAGCTTAGCTAGTTATGTTTGCCTCTTGCCATGTGATCGACCCCCCCCTGCTTAGCTAGTTATGTTTGTCTTTTGCCATGTGATCGACCCCCTCCCCTTCTTAGCTAGTTATGTTTGCCTCTTTCCATGTGATCGACCCCCTCATCTTGCTTAACTAGTTATTTTTGTCTCTTGCCATGTGATCGACCTCCCCTACTTAGCTAGTTATGTTTGCCTCTTGCCATGTGAACGACAGCACCCTGCCTAGCTAGTTATTTTTGCCTCTTGCCATGTGATCGATCCCCCCCTGCTTAACTAGTTATGTTTGACTAGCTTGCCATGTGATCGACCCCCCCCTTCTTAGCTAGTTATTTTTGCCTCTTGCCATGTGATCGACCCCCCCCCTTCTTAGCTAGTTATTTTTGCCTCTTGCCATGTGATCGACCCCCCCCTGCTTAGCTAGTTATGTTTGCATCTTGCCATGTGATCGACCCCCTCCCCCTTCTTAGCAAGTTATGTTTGCCTCTTTCCATGTGATCGACCCCCTCATCTTGCTTAGCTAGTTATTTTTGCCTCTTGCCATGTGATCGACCCCCCTGCTTAGCTAGGTATGTTTGCCTCTTGCCATGTGAACGACATCCCCCAGCTTAGCTAGTTATGTTTGCCTCTTGCCATGTGATCGATCCCCCCCCCTGCTTAGCTAGTTATGTTTGCCTCTTGCCATGTGATCGACCCCCCTTGCTTAGCTAGTTATGTCTGCCTCTTGCCATGTGATAGACCCCACCCTGCTTAGCTAGTTATGTTTGCCTCTTTTCATGTGATCGACCACTCCCTTTTTTAGCTAGTTATGTTTGCCTCTTCCCATGTGATCGACACCCCCCTGCTCAGCTAGTTATGTTTGCCTTTTGCCATGTGATTGAGCCCCCCTGCTTAGCTAGTTATGTTTGCCTCTTGTTAAGTTGATCGACCCCCCCCCCAGCTCAGCTAGTTATGTTTTACCTCTTGCCGTGTGATCGACCCCCCCTGCTCAGCTAGTTATGTTTGCCTCTTGCCATGTGATCGACCTCCCCCCCTGCTTAGCTAGTTATGTTTGCCTCTTGCCATTTGATCGACCCCCCCCCTGCTTAGCTAGTTATGTTTGTCTTTTGCCATGTGATCGACCTCCTCCCCCTTCTTAGCTAGTTATGTTTGCCTCTTTCCATGTGATCGACCCCCTCATCTTGCTTAACTAGTTATTTTTGTCTCTTGCCATGTGATCGACCTTCCCTGCTTAGCTAGTTATGTTTGCCTCTTGCCATGTGAACGACAGCACCCTGCTTAGCTAGTTATTTTTGCCTCTTGCCATGTGATCGATCCCCCCCTGCTTAGCTAGTTATGTTTGCCTCTTGCCATGTGATTGATCCCCCCCCTTCTTAGCTAGTTATTTTTGCCTCTTGCCATGTGATCGACCCCCCCCTGCTTAGCTAGTTATTTTTGTCTCTTGCCATGTGATCGACCCCCCCCCTGCTTAGCTAGTTATGTTTGCCCCTTGCCATGTGATCGACCCCCCCTGCTTAGCTAGTTATGTTTGCCTCTTGCCATGTGATCGACCCCCCCCCTGCTTAGCTAGTTATTTTGCCTCTTGCCATGTGATCGACCCCCCCCTGCTTAGCTAGTTATGTTTGCCTCTTGCCATGTGATCGATCCCCCTCCTGCTTAGCTAGTTATGTTTGACTCTTGCCATGTGATCGACCCCCCCTGTTAGCTAGTTATGTTTGCCTCTTGCCATGTGATAGACCCCACCATGCTTAGCTAGTTATGTTTGCCTCTTGCCATGAGAACGAATGCCCCCGGCTTAGTTAGTTATGTTTGCCTCTTGCCATGTGATCGACCCCCCCCCCTGCTTAGCTAGTTATGCATGACTCTTGCAATGTCATCGACCCTTCCCTGCTTAGCTAGTTATGTTTGCCTCTTGCCATGTGATCGACCCCCCCCCTGCTTAGCTAGTTATGTTTGCCTCTTGCCATGTGATAGACCCCCCCCCCTGCTTAGCTAGTTATTTTGCCTCTTGCCATTTGATCGACCATCCCCCTTCTTAGCTAGTTATTTTTGCCTCTTGCCATGTGATCGACCCCCCCCCCTTCTTAGCTAGTTATTTTTACCTCTTGCCATGTGATCGACCCCCCCCTGCTTAGCTAGTTATGTTTGCATCTTGCCATGTGATCGACCCCCTCCCCCTTCTTAGCAAGTTATGTTTGCCTCTTTCCATGTGATCGACCCCCTCATCTTGCTTAGCTAGTTATTTTTGCCTCTTGCCATGTGATCGACCCCCCCTGCTTAGCTAGGTATGTTTGCCTCTTGCCATGTGAACGACATCCCCCAGCTTAGCTAGTTATGTTTGCCTCTTGCCATGTGATCGATCCCCCCCCCTGCTTAGCTAGTTATGTTTGCCTCTTGCCATGTGATCGACCCCCCCTGCTTAGCTAGTTATGTCTGCCTCTTGCCATGTGATAGACCCCACCCTGCTTAGCTAGTTATGCTTGCCTCTTGCCATGTGATCGACCCCCCCCCTGGTTTGCTAGTTATGTTTGCCTCTTGCCATGTGATCGACCCCCCCCTGCTTAGCTAGTTATGTTTGCCTCTTGCCATGTGATCGACCCCCCCCTGCCTAGCTAGTTATGCATGACTCTTGCAATGTGATAGACCCCTCCCTGCTTAGCTAGTTATGTTTGCCTCTTGCCATGTGATCGACCCCCCCTGCTTAGCTAGTTATGTTTGCCTCTTACCATGTGATCGATCCCTCCCCTGCTTAGCTAGTTATGTTTGCCTCTTGCCATTTGATCGACCATCCCCCTTTTTAGCTAGTTATTTTTGCCTCTTGCCATGTGATTGACCCCCTATTCTTAGCTAGTTATGTTTGCCTCTTGCCATGTGATCGACACCCACCTGCTCAGCTAGTTATGTTTCCCTTTTGCCATGTGATCGACCCCCCCCTGCTTAGCTAGTTATGTTTGCCTCTTGCCATGTGATCGATCCCCCCCCCAGGCTTAACTAGTTATGTTTGCCTCTTGCAATTTGATCGACCATCCCCCTTCTTAGCTAGTTATTTTTGCCTCTTGCCATGTGATAGACCCCCCTGCTTAGCTAGTTATTTTTGTCTCTTGCCATGTGATCGACCCTCCCCCTGCTTAGCTAGTTATGTTTGCCTCTTGCCATGTGATCGACCCCCTCCCCCTTCTTAGCTAGTTAAGTTTGCCTCTTTCCATGTGATCGACCCCCTCATCTTGCTTAGCTAGTTATTTTTGCCTCTTGCCATGTGATCGACCCCCTCCTTCTTAGCTAGTTATGTTTGCCTCTTGCCATGTGATCGACACCTCCCTGCTCAGCTAGTTATGTTTGCCTCTTGCCATGTGATCGATCCCCCCCCTGCTTAGCTAGTTATGTTTGCCTCTTGCCATGTGATCGACCCCCCCCCATTCTTAGCTAGTTATTTTTGCCTCTTGCCATATGATCGACCCCCCCCCCTGCTTAGCTAGTTATATTTGTCTCTTGCCATGTGATCGACCCCCCCCCTGCTTAGCTAGTTATGTTTGCCTCTTGCCATGTGAACGACAGCCCCCAGCTTAGCTAGTTATGTTTGCCTCTTGCCATGTGATCGACCCCCCCCCTGCTTAGCTAGTTATGTTTGTCTTTTGCCATGTGATCGACCCCCTCCCCTTCTTAGCTAGTTATGTTTGCCTCTTTCCATGTGATCGACCCCCTCATCTTGCTTAACTAGTTATTTTTGTCTCTTGCCATGTGATCGACCTCCCCTACTTAGCTAGTTATGTTTTCCTCTTTCCATGTGATCGACCCCCTCCCCCTTTTTAGCTAGTTATTTTTGCCTCTTGCCATGTGATCGATCCCCCCCTGCTTAACTAGTTATGTTTGACTAGCTTGCCATGTGATCGACCCCCCCCTTCTTAGATAGTTATTTTTGCCTCTTGCCATGTGATCGACCCCCCCCCCTTCTTAGCTAGTTATTTTTGCCTCTTGCCATGTGATCGACCCCCCCCTGCTTAGCTAGTTATGTTTGCATCTTGCCATGTGATCGACCCCCTCCCCCTTCTTAGCAAGTTATGTTTGCCTCTTTCCATGTGATCGACCCCCTCATCTTGCTTAGCTAGTTATTTTTGCCTCTTGCCATGTGATCGACCCCCCTGCTTAGCTAGGTATGTTTGCCTCTTGCCATGTGAACGACATCCCCCAGCTTAGCTAGTTATGTTTGCCTCTTGCCATGTGATCGATCCCCCCCCCTGCTTAGCTAGTTATGTTTGCCTCTTGCCATGTGATCGACCCCCCTTGCTTAGCTAGTTATGTCTGCCTCTTGCCATGTGATAGACCCCACCCTGCTTAGCTAGTTATGTTTGCCTCTTGCCATGTGATCGACCCCCCCCTGGTTTGCTAGTTATTTTTGCCTCTTGCCATGTGATCGACACCCCCCTGCTCAGCTAGTTATGTTTGCCTTTTGCTATGTGATTGACCCCCCCTGCTTAGCTAGTTATGTTTGCCTCTTGTTAAGTTGATCGACCCCCCCCTGCTTAGCTAGTTATGTTTGCCTCTTGCCATGTGATCGACCCCCTCTTCTTAGCTAGTTATGTTTGCCTCTTGCCATGTGATCGACCTCCCCCCCCTGCTCAGCTAGTTATGTTTGCCTCTTTTCATGTGATCGACCACTCCCCTTTTTAGCTAGTTATGTTTGCCTCTTCCCATGTGATCGACACCCCCCTGCTCAGCTAGTTATGTTTGCCTTTTGCCATGTGATTGAGCCCCCCTGCTTAGCTAGTTATGTTTGCCTCTTGTTAAGTTGATCGACCCCCCCCCAGCTCAGCTAGTTATGTTTTACCTCTTGCCGTGTGATCGACCCCCCCTGCTTAGCTAGTTATGTTTGCCTCTTGCCATGTGATCGATCCCCCCTGCTTAGCTAGTTATGTTTGCCTCTTGCCATTTGATCGACCCCCCCCTGCTTAGCTAGTTATGTTTGTCTTTTGCCATGTGATCGACCCCCTCCCCCTTCTTAGCTAGTTATGTTTGCCTCTTTCCATGTGATCGACCCCCTCATCTTGCTTAACTAGTTATTTTTGTCTCTTGCCATGTGATCGACCTTCCCTGCTTAGCTAGTTATGTTTGCCTCTTGCCATGTGAACGACAGCACCCTGCTTAGCTAGTTATTTTTGCCTCTTGCCATGTGATCGATCCCCCCCTGCTTAGCTAGTTATGTTTGCCTCTTGCCATGTGATTGACCCCCCCCCCTTCTTAGCTAGTTATTTTTGCCTCTTGCCATGTGATCGACCCCCCCCCCCTGCTTAGCTAGTTATTTTTGTCTCTTGCCATGTGATCGACCCCCCCTGCTTAGCTAGTTATGTTTGCCCCTTGCCATGTGAACGACAGCCCCCAGCTTAGCTAGTTATGTTTGCCTCTTGCCATGTGATCGACCCCCCCCCCTGCTTAGCTAGTTATTTTTGCCTCTTGCCATGTGATCGACCCCCCCCCCCTGCTTAGCTAGTTATGTTTGCCTCTTGCCATGTGATCGATCCCCCTCCTGCTTAGCTAGTTATGTTTGACTCTTGCCATGTGATCGACCCCCCCTGCTTAGCTAGTTATGTTTGCCTCTTGCCATGTGATAGACCCCACCATGCTTAGCTAGTTATGTTTGCCTCTTGCCATGAGAACGACAGCCCCCGGCTTAGCTAGTTATGTTTGCCTCTTGCCATGTGATCGACCCCCCCCCCTGCTTAGCTAGTTATGCATTACTCTTGCAATGTCATCGACCCTTCCCTGCTTAGCTAGTTATGTTTGCCTCTTGCCATGTGATCGACCCCCCCCCTGCTTAGCTAGTTATGTTTGCCTCTTGCCATGTGATAGACCCCCCCCCTGCTTAGCTAGTTATTTTGCCTCTTGCCATTTGATCGAACATCCCCCTTCTTAGCTAGTTATTTTTGCCTCTTGCCATGTGATCAACCCCCCCCCCTTCTTAGCTAGTTATTTTTACCTCTTGCCATGTGATCGACCCCCCCCCCCTGCTTAGCTAGTTATGTTTGCATCTTGCCATGTGATCGACCCCCTCCCCCTTCTTAGCAAGTTATGTTTGCCTCTTTCCATGTGATCGACCCCCTCATCTTGCTTAGCTAGTTATTTTTGCCTCTTGCCATGTGATCGACCCCCCCTGCTTAGCTAGGTATGTTTGCCTCTTGCCATGTGAACGACATCCCCCAGCTTAGCTAGTTATGTTTGCCTCTTGCCATGTGATCGATCCCCCCCCCTGCTTAGCTAGTTATGTTTGCCTCTTGCCATGTGATCGACCCCCCCTGCTTAGCTAGTTATGTCTGCCTCTTGCCATGGGATAGACCCCACCCTGCTTAGCTAGTTATGTTTGCCTCTTGCCATGTGATCGACCCCCCCCCTTGTTTGCTAGTTATGTTTGCCTCTTGCCATGTGATCGACCCCCCCCCTGCTTAGCTAGTTATGTTTGCCTCTTGCCATGTGATCGACCCCCCCCTGCCTAGCTAGTTATGCATGACTCTTGCAATGTGATAGACCCCTCCCTGCTTAGCTAGTTATGTTTGCCTCTTGCCATGTGATCGACCCCCCCTGCTTAGCTAGTTATGTTTGCCTCTTACCATGTGATCGATCCCTCCCCTGCTTAGCTAGTTATGTTTGCCTCTTGCCATTTGATCGACCATCCCCCTTTTTAGCTAGTTATTTTTGCCTCTTGCCATGTGATTGACCCCCTATTCTTAGCTAGTTATGTTTGCCTCTTGCCATGTGATCGACACCCACCTGCTCAGCTAGTTATGTTTCCCTTTTGCCATGTGATCGACCCCCCCCCTGCTTAGCTAGTTATGTTTGCCTCTTGCCATGTGATCGATCCCCCCCCAGGCTTAACTAGTTATGTTTGCCTCTTGCAATTTGATCGACCATCCCCCTTCTTAGCTAGTTATTTTTGCCTCTTGCCATGGGATAGACCCCCCTGCTTAGCTAGTTATTTTTGTCTCTTGCCATGTGATCGACCCCCCCCCCCTGCTTAGCTAGTTATGTTTGCCTCTTGCCATGTGATCGACCCCCTCCCCCTTCTTAGCTAGTTAAGTTTGCCTCTTTCCATGTGATCGACCCCCTCATCTTGCTTAGCTAGTTATTTTTGCCTCTTGCCATGTGATCGACCCCCTCCTTCTTAGCTAGTTATGTTTGCCTCTTGCCATGTGATCGACACCTCCCTGCTCAGCTAGTTATGTTTGCCTCTTGCCATGTGATCGATCCCCCCCCTGCTTAGCTAGTTATGTTTGCCTCTTGCCATGTGATCGACCCCCCCCATTCTTAGCTAGTTATTTTTGCCTCTTGCCATGTGATCGACCCCCCCCCCTGCTTAGCTAGTTATATTTGTCTCTTGCCATGTGATCGACCCCCCCACTGCTTAGCTAGTTATGTTTGCCTCTTGCCATGTGAACGACAGCCCCCAGCTTAGCTAGTTATGTTTGCCTCTTGCCATGTGATCGACCCCCCCCTGCTTAGCTAGTTATGTTTGTCTTTTGCCATGTGATCGACCCCCTCCCCTTCTTAGCTAGTTATGTTTGCCTCTTTCCATGTGATCGACCCCCTCATCTTGCTTAACTAGTTATTTTTGTCTCTTGCCATGTGATCGACCTCCCCTACTTAGCTAGTTATGTTTGCCTCTTGCCATGTGAACGACAGCACCCTGCCTAGCTAGTTATTTTTGCCTCTTGCCATGTGATCGATCCCCCCCTGCTTAACTAGTTATGTTTGACTAGCTTGCCATGTGATCGACCCCCCCCCTTCTTAGCTAGTTATTTTTGCCTCTTGCCATGTGATCGACCCCCCCCCTTCTTAGCTAGTTATTTTTGCCTCTTGCCATGTGATCGACCCCCCCCCCCTGCTTAGCTAGTTATGTTTGCATCTTGCCATGTGATCGACCCCCTCCCCCTTCTTAGCAAGTTATGTTTGCCTCTTTCCATGTGATCGACCCCCTCATCTTGCTTAGCTAGTTATTTTTGCCTCTTGCCATGTGATCGACCCCCCTGCTTAGCTAGGTATGTTTGCCTCTTGCCATGTGAACGACATCCCCCAGCTTAGCTAGTTATGTTTGCCTCTTGCCATGTGATCGATCCCCCCCCCTGCTTAGCTAGTTATGTTTGCCACTTGCCATGTGATCGACCCCCCTTGCTTAGCTAGTTATGTCTGCCTCTTGCCATGTGATAGACCCCACCCTGCTTAGCTAGTTATGTTTGCCTCTTGCCATGTGATCGACCCCCCCCCTGCTTAGCTAGTTATTTTTGTCTCTTGCTATGTTATCGACCCCCCCTGCTTAGCTAGTTATTTTTGCCTCTTGCCATTTGATCGACCCCCCCCTGCTTAGCTAGTTATGTTTGCCTCTTGCCATGTGATCGACCCCCTCCCCCTGCTTAGCTATTTATTTTTGCCTCTTGCCATGTGATCGACCCCCCCCCCCTGCTTAGCTAGTTATGTTTGCCTCTTGCCATTTGATCGAACCCCTCCCCCTTCTTAGCTAGTTATGTTTGCCTCCTTCCATGTGTTCGACCCCCCCCTGCTTAGCTAGTTATGTTTGCCTCTTGCCATGTGATCGATCCCTCCCCTGCTTAGCTAGTTATGTTTGCCTCTTGCCATTTGATCGACCATCCCCCTTCTTAGCTAGTTATTTTTGCCTCTTGCCATGTGATCGACCCCCTCTTTTTAGCTAGTTATGTTTGCGTCTTGCCATGTTATCGACACCCCCCTGCTCAGCTAGTTATGTTTGCCTTTTGCCATGTGATCGACCCCCCCCCCTGCTCAGCTAGTTATGTTTTCCTCTTTCCATGTGATCGACCCCCTCCCCCTGCTTAGCTAGTTATGTTTGCCTCTTGCTATGTGATCGACCCCCCCCTTCTTAGCTAGTTATTTTTGCCTCTTGCCATGTGATTGACCCTCCCCTGCTTAGCTAGTTATTTTTGTCTCTTGCCATGTGATCGACCCCCCCCCCTGCTTAGCTAGTTATGTTTGCCTCTTGCCATGTGAACAACAGCCCCCGGCTTAGCTAGTTATGTTTGCCTCTTGCCATGTGAACGACAGCCCCCGGCTTAGCTAGTTATGTTGGCCTCTTGCCATGTGATCGACCCCCCCCCCTGCTTAGCTAGTTATGTTTGCCTCTTGCCATGTGATAGACCCCACCCTGCTTAGCTAGTTATGTTTGCCTCTTGCCATGTGATCGACCCCCCCCCTGCTTAGCTAGTTATATTTGCCTCTTGCCATGTGATCGATCCCCCTCCTGCTTAGCTAGTTATGTTTGCCTCTTGCCATTTGATCGACTATCCCCCTTCTTAGCTAGTTATTTTTGCCTCTTGCCATGTGATCGACCCCCTCTTCTTAGCTAGTTATTTTTGCCTCTTGCCATGTGATCGACCCCCTCTTCTAAGCTAGTTATGTTTGCTTTTTGCCATGTGATCGAGCCCCCCCTGCTCAGCTAGTTATGTTTTCCTCTTTCCATGTGATCGACCCCCTCCCCCTTTTTAGCTAGTTATGTTTGCCTCTTTCCATGTGATCGACCCCCTCCCCTTGCTTAGCTAGTTATGTTTGCCTCTTGCCATGTGATCGACCCCCCCCCCCTGCTTAGCTAGTTATGTTTGCCTCTTGCCATGTGATAGACCCCACCCTGCTTAGCTAGTTATGTTTGCCTCTTACCATGTGATCGACCCCCCCCCTGGTTTGCTAGTTATGTTTGCCTCTTGCCATGTGATCGACCCCCCCCCTACTTAGCTAGTTATGTTTGCCTCTTGCCATGTGATCGACCCCCCCCCTGCCTAGGTAGTTATGCATGACTCTTGCAATGTGATAGACCCCTCCCTGCTTAGCTAGTTATGTTTGCCTCTTGCCATGTGATCGACCCCCCCCCTGCTTAGCTAGTTATGTTTGCCTCTTGCCATGTGATCGATCCCTCCCCTGCTTAGCTAGTTATGTTTGCCTCTTGCCATTTGATCGACCATCCCCCTTCTTAGCTAGTTATTTTTGCCTCTTGCCATGTGATCGACCCCCTCTTCTTAGCTAGTTATGTTTGCGTCTTGCCATGTTATCGACACCCCCCTGCTCAGCTAGTTATGTTTTCCTCTTTCCATGTGATCGACCCCCTCCCCCTGCTTAGCTAGTTATGTTTGCCTCTTGCCATGTGATCGACCCCCCCCCTTCTAAGCTAGTTATTTTTGCCTCTTGCCATGTGATTGACCCTCCCCTGCTTAGCTAGTTATTTTTGTCTCTTGCCATGTGATCGACCCCCCCCCGTGCTTAGCTAGTTATGTTTGCCTCTTGCCATGTGAACAACAGCCCCCGGCTTAGCTAGTTATGTTTGCCTCTTGCCATGTGAACGACAGCCCCCGGCTTAGCTAGTTATGTTGGCCTCTTGCCATGTGATCGACCCCCCCCTGCTTAGCTAGTTATGTTTGCCTCTTGCCATGTGATAGACCCCACCCTGCTTAGCTAGTTATGTTTGCCTCTTACCATGTGATCGACCCCCCTGCTTAGCTAGTTATATTTGCCTCTTGCCATGTGATCGATCCCCCTCCTGCTTAGCTAGTTATGTTTGCCTCTTGCCATTTGATCGACTATCCCCCTTCTTAGCTAGTTATTTTTGCCTCTTGCCATGTGATCGACCCCCTCTTCTTAGCTAGTTATTTTTGCCTCTTGCCATGTGATCGACCCCCTCTTCTAAGCTAGTTATGTTTGCCTTTTGCCATGTGATCGACCCCTCCCTGCTCAGCTAGTTATGTTTTCCTCTTTCCATGTGATCGACCCCCTCCCCCTTTTTAGCTAGTTATGTTTGCCTCTTTCCATGTGATCGACCCCCTCCCCATGCTTAGCTAGTTATTTTTGCCTCTTGCCATGTGATAGACCCCACCCTGCTTAGCTATTTATTTTTGCCTCTTGCCATGTGATCGACCCCCCCCCCCTGCTTAGCTAGTTAAGTTTGCCTCTTGCCATTTGATCGACCCCCTCCCCCTTCTTAGCTAGTTATGTTTGCCTCCTTCCATGTGATCGACCCACTCATCTTGCTTAGCTAGTTATTTTTGCCTCTTGCCATGTGATCGACCCCCCCCCTTCTTAGCTAGTTATATTTGCCTCTTGCCATGTGATCGATCCCCCTCTTCTAAGCTAGTTATGTTTGCCTTTTGCCATGTGATCGACCCCCCCCCTGCTCAGCTAGTTATGTTTTCCTCTTTCCATGTGATCGACCCCCTCCCCCTTTTTAGCTAGTTATGTTTGCCTCTTTCCATGTGATCGACCCCCTCCCCATGCTTAGCTAGTTATGTTTGCCTCTTGCCATGTGATCGACCCCCCCCCTGCTTAGCTAGTTATGTTTGCCTCTTGCCATGTGATAGACCCCACCCTGCTTAGCTAGTTATGTTTGCCTCTTACCATGTGATCGACCCCCAACCCCCCTGGTTTGCTAGTTATGTTTGCCTCTTGCCATGTGATCGACCCCCCCCCTGCTTAGCTAGTTATGTTTGCCTCTTGCCATGTGATCGACCCCCCCCCCTGCCTAGGTAGTTATGCATGACTCTTGCAATGTGATAGACCCCTCCCTGCTTAGCTAGTTATGTTTGCCTCTTGCCATGTGATCGACCCCCCCCCTGCTTAGCTAGTTATGTTTGCCTCTTGCCATGTGATCGATCCCTCCCCTGCTTAGCTAGTTATGTTTGCCTTTTGCCATGAGATTGACAGCCCCCTGCTCAGCTAGTTATGTTTGCCTCTTGCGATTTGATCGACCCCCCCTGCTTAGCTAGTTATGTTTGATACTTGCCATGTGATAGACCCCGCCCTGCTTAGCTAGTTATGTTTGTCTCTTGCCATGTGATCGACCCCCCCTGCTTAGCTAGTTATGTTTGCCCCTTGCCATGTGAACGACAGCCCCCAGCTTAGCTAGTTATGTTTGCCTCTTGCCATGTGATCGACCCCCCCCCTGCTTAGCTAGTTATGTTTGCCTCTTTCCATGTGATCGACCCCCTCCCCATGCTTAGCTAGTTATTTTTGCCTCTTGCCATGTGATAGACTCCACCCTGCTTAGCTAGTTATTTTTGCCTCTTGCCATGTGATCGACCCCCCCCTGCTTAGCTAGTTATGTTTGCCTCTTGCCATTTGATCAACCCCCTCCCCCTTCTTAGCTAGTTATGTTTGCCTCCTTCCATGTGATCGACCCACTCATCTTGCTTAGCTAGTTATTTTTGCCTCTTGCCATGTGATCGACCCCCCCCCCCTTCTTAGCTAGTTATGTTTGCCTCTTGCCATGTGATCGACACCCCCCTGCTCAGCTAGTTATGTTTGCCTCTGGCCATGTGATTGACCCCCCCCCTCTGCTTAGTTAGTTATTTTTGTCTCTTGCCATGTGATCGACCCCCCCCCCTGCTTAGCTAGTTATGTTTGCCTCTTGCCATGTAAACGACAGCCCCCGGCTTAGCTAGTTATGTTTGCCTCTTGCCATGTGAACGACAGCCCCCGGCTTAGCTAGTTATGTTTGCCTCTTGCCATGTGATCGATTCCCCTTCTGCTTAGCTAGTTATGTTGGCCTCTTGCCATGTGATCGACCCCCCCCCTGCTTAGCTAGTTATGTTTGCCTCTTGCCATGTGATAGACCCCACCCTGCTTAGCTAGTTATGTTTGCCTCTTGCCATGTGATCGACCCCCCCCTGCTTAGCTAGTTATATTTGCCTCTTGCCATGTGATCGATCCCCCTCCTGCTTAGCTAGTTATGTTTGCCTCTTGCCATTTGATCGACTATCCCCCTTCTTAGCTAGTTATTTTTGCCTCTTGCCATGTGATCGACCCCCTCTTCTTAGCTAGTTATGTTTGCCTCTTGCCATGTTATGGACACTCCCCTGCTCAGCTAGTTATGTTTGCCTTTTGCCATGTGATCGACCCCCCCCTGCTCAGCTAGTTATGTTTTCCTCTTTCCATGTGATCGATCCCCTCCCCCTTTTTAGCTAGTTATGTTTGCCTCTTTCCATGTGATCGACCCCTTTCCCATGCTTAGCTAGTTATTTTTGCCTCTTGCCATGTGATTGACCCCCTCTTCTTAGCTAGTTATGTTTGCCTCTTGCCATGTGATCGACATCCCCCCTGCTCAGCTAGTTATGTTTGCCTTTTGCCATGTGATCGCCCCCCCTGCTTAGCTAGTTATGTTTGCCTCTTGCCAATGTGATTGACCCCCCCCCCTGCTCAGCTAGTTATGTTTTACCTCTTGCCATGTGATCGACCCCCCCCTGCTTAGCTAGTTATGTTTGCCTCTTGCCATGTGATCGACCCCTCCCTGCTTAGCTAGTTATGTTTGCCTCTTGCCATGTGATCTATCCACCTCCCTGCTTAGCTAGTTATTTTTGCCTCTTGCCATTTGATCGACCATCCCCCTTTTAGCTAGGTATTTTTGCCTCTTGCCATGTTATCGACCCCCCCTGCTTAGCTAGTTATTATTGCCTGTTGCCATGTGATCGACACCCCTCCCTTCTTAGCTAGTTATGTTTGCCTCTTGCTATGTGATCGACAGCCCCCTGCTCAGCTAGTTATGTTTGCCTCTTGCCATGTTATCGATCCCCCACCCCTGCTTAGCTAGTTATGTTTGCCTCTTTCCATGTGATCGACCCCCCCCCCCTGCTTAACTAGTTATTTTTGCCTCTTGCCATGTGATCAACCCCCCACCCTGCTTAGCTAGTTATGTTTGCCTCTTGCCATGTGATTGACAGCCCCCTGCTTAGCTAGTTATGTTTGCCTCTTGCCATTTGATCGACCCCCCCCCTGCTTAGCTAGTTATGTTTGCCTCTTGCCATGTGATAGACCCCGCCCTGCTTAGCTAGTTATGTTTGCCTCTTGCCATGTGATCGAACCCCCCCCCTGGTTAGCTAGTTATGTTTGTCTCTTGCCATGTGATCGACCCCCCCCCCGGCTTAGCTAGTTATGCTTGCTTCTTGCCATGTGATCGATCCCCCCCTGGTTAGCTAGTTATGATTGCCTCTTACCTTGTGATCGACCCTACCCCCCCCCCCGCTTAGCTAGTTATGTTTGCCTCTTGCCATGTGATCAACCCCCCACCCTGCTTAGCTAGTTATGTTTGCCTCTTGCCATGAGATTGACAGCCCCCTGCTCAGCTAGTTATGTTTGCCTCTTGCGATTTGATCGACCCCCCCTGCTTAGCTAGTTATGTTTGATACTTGCCATGTGATAGACCCCGCCCTGCTTAGCTAGTTATGTTTGCCTCTTGCCATGTGATCGACCCCCCCCCCCGGGTTAGCTAGTTATGCTTGCCTCTTGCCATGTGATCGATCCCCCCCCTGGTTAGCTAGTTATGATTGCCTCTTACCATGTGATCGACCCTCCCCCCGCCGCTTAGCTAGTTATGTTTGCCTCTTGCCATGTGATCGACCCCCCATCCTGCTAAGCTAGTTATGTTTGCCTCTTGCCATGTGATCTATCCACCCCCTGCTCAGCTAGTTATGTTTGCCTTTTGCCATGTGATCGACCCCCCCCTGCTCAGCTAGTTATGTTTTCCTCTTTCCATGTGATCGATCCCCTCCCCCTTTTTAGCTAGTTATGTTTGCCTCTTTCCATGTGATCGACCCCCTTCCCATGCTTAGCTAGTTATTTTTGCCTCTTGCCATGTGATTGACCCCCTCTTCTTAGCTAGTTATGTTTGCCTCTTGCCATGTGATCGACATCCCCCCTGCTCAGCTAGTTATGTTTGCCTTTTGCCATGTGATCGCCCCCCCCTGCTTAGCTAGTTATGTTTGCCTCTTGCCAATGTGATTGACCCCCCCCCTGCTCAGCTAGTTATGTTTTACCTCTTGCCATGTGATCGACCCCCCCTGCTTAGCTAGTTATGTTTGCCTCTTGCCATGTGATCGACCCCCCCCCTGCTTAGCTAGTTATGCATGACTCTTGCCATGTGATCGACCCCTCCCTGCTTAGCTAGTTATGTTTTCCTCTTGCCATGTGATCAATCCCCCCCCTGCTTAGCTATTTTTTTTGCCTCTTGCCATTTGATCGACCATCCCCCTTCTTAGCTAGTTATTTTTGCCTCTTGCCATGTGATCGACCCCCCCCCCGCTTAGCTAGTTATTTTTGCCTCTTGCCATGTGATCGACCCACCTCCCTGCTTAGCTAGTTATGTTTGCCTCTTGCCATGTGATCGACAGCCCCCTGCTCAGCTAGTTATGTTTACCTCTTGCCATGTGATCGATCCCCCCCCCTGCTCAGCTAGTTATGTTTGCCTTTTGCCATGTGATCGACCCCCCCCCCTGCTCAGCTAGTTATGTTTTACCTCTTGCCATGTGTTCGACCCCCCCCCCCTGCTTAGCTAGTTATGTTTGCCTCTTGCCATGTGATCGACCCCCCCCCCTGCTTAGCTATTTTTGCATGACTCTTGCCATGTGATCGACCCCTCCCTGCTTAGCTAGTTATGTTTGCCTCTTGCCATGTGATCTATCCACCTCCCTGCTTAGCTAGTTATTTTTGCCTCTTGCCATTTGATCGACCATCCCCCTTCTTAGCTAGGTATTTTTGCCTCTTGCCATGTTATCGACCCCCCCTGCTTAGCTAGTTATTATTGCCTGTTGCCATGTGATCGACACCCCTCCCTTCTTAGCTAGTTATGTTTGCCTCTTTCTATGTGATCGACAGCCCCCTGCTCAGCTAGTTATGTTTGCCTCTTGCCATGTTATCGATCCCCCACCCCTGCTTAGCTAGTTATGTTTGCCTCTTTCCATGTGATCGACCCCCCCCCTGCTTAACTAGTTATTTTTGCCTCTTGCCATGTGATCAACCCCCCACCCTGCTTAGCTAGTTATGTTTGCCTCTTGCCATGTGATTGACAGCCCCCTGCTTAGCTAGTTATGTTTGCCTCTTGCCATTTGATCGACCCCCCCCCTGCTTAGCTAGTTATGTTTGCCTCTTGCCATGTGATAGACCCCGCCCTGCTTAGCTAGTTATGTTTGCCTCTTGCCATGTGATCGAACCCCCCCCCCTGGTTAGCTAGTTATGTTTGTCTCTTGCCATGTGATCGACCCCCCCCCCCGCTTAGCTAGTTATGCTTGCTTCTTGCCATGTGATCGATCCCCCCCTGGTTAGCTAGTTATGATTGCCTCTTACCTTGTGATCGACCCTACCCCCCCCGCTTAGCTAGTTATGTTTGCCTCTTGCCATGTGATCAACCCCCCACCCTGCTTAGCTAGTTATGTTTGCCTCTTGCCATGAGATTGACAGCCCCCTGCTCAGCTAGTTATGTTTGCCTCTTGCGATTTGATCGACCCCCCCTGCTTAGCTAGTTATGTTTGATACTTGCCATGTGATAGACCCCGCCCTGCTTAGCTAGTTATGTTTGCCTCTTGCCATGTGATCGACCCCCCCCCCCGGGTTAGCTAGTTATGCTTGCCTCTTGCCATGTGATCGATCCCCCCCCCTGGTTAGCTAGTTATGATTGCCTCTTACCATGTGATCGACCCTCCCCCCGCCGCTTAGCTAGTTATGTTTGCCTCTTGCCATGTGATCGACCCCCCATCCTGCTAAGCTAGTTATGTTTGCCTCTTGCCATGTGATTAACCCCCTCTGCTTAGCTAGTTACTTTTCCTTTCTACCATGTGATTGACCCCCCTGCTTAGCTAGTTATGTTTGCCTCTTGCCATGTGATCGACCCCCCTGCTTAGCTAGTTATGTTTGCCTCTTGCCATGTGATCGACCCCCCCCCCTGCATAGCTAGTTATGTTTGCCTCTTGCCATGTGATCGACCCCCCCCCCCTGCTTAGCTATTTTTGCATGACTCTTGCCATGTGATCGACCCCTCCCTGCTTAGCTAGTTTTGTTTGCCTCTTGCCATGTGATCTATCCACCCCCTGCTTAGCTAGTTATTTTTGCCTCTTGCCATTTGATCGACCATCCCCCTTCTTAGCTAGGTATTTTTGCCTCTTGCCATGTGATCGACCCCCCCTGCTTAGCTAGTTATTATTGCCTGTTGCCATGTGATCGACCCCCCCTGCTTAGCTAGTTATTTTTTTCTCTCGCCATGTGATCGACCCCCCCCCCTGCTTGGCTAGTTATGTTTGCCCCTTGCCATGTGAACGACGGCCCCCAGCTTAGCTAGTTATGTTTGCCTCTTGCCATGTGATCGACCCCCCCATGCTTAGCTAGTTATGTTTGCCTCTTGCCATGTGATCGACCCCCTCCCCCTTCTTAGCTAGTTATGTTTGCCTCTTTCCATGTGATCGACCCCCTCATCTTGCTTAGCTAGTTATTTTTGCCTCTTGCCATGTGATCGACCCCCATTTCTTAGCTAGTTATGTTTGCCTCTTGCCATATGATCAAACCCCCCCCTTCTTAGCTAGTTATTTTTGCCTCTTGCCATGTGATTGACCCCCCCCTCTGCTTAGTTAGTTATTTTTGTCTCTTGCCATGTGATCGACCCCCCCCCTGCTTAGCTAGTTATGTTTGCCTCTTGCCATGTGAACGACAGCCCCCGGCTTAGCTAGTTATGTTTGCCTCTTGCCATGTGATCGATTCCCCTCCTGCTTAGCTAGTTATGTTGGCCTCTTGCCATGTGATCGACCCCCCCTGCTTAGCTAGTTATGTTGTCTCTTGCCATGTGATAGACCCCACCCTGCTTAGCTAGTTATGTTTGCCTCTTGCCATGTGATCGACCCCCCCCCTGCTTAGCTAGTTATATTTGCCTCTTGCCATGTGATCGATCCCCCTCCTGCTTAGCTAGTTATGTTTGCCTCTTGCCATTTGATCGACTATCCCCCTTCTTAGCTAGTTATTTTTGCCTCTTGCCATGTGATCGACCCCCTCTTCTTAGCTAGTTATGTTTGCCTCTTGCCATGTTATGGACACTCCCCTGCTCAGCTAGTTATGTTTGCCTTTTGCCATGTGATCGACCCCCCCTGCTAAGCTAGTTATGTTTTCCTCTTTCCATGTGATCGATCCCCTCCCCCTTTTTAGCTAGTTATGTTTGCCTCTTTCCATGTGATCGACCCCCTTCCGATGCTTAGCTAGTTATTTTTGCCTCTTGCCATGTGATTGACCCCCTCTTCTTAGCTAGTTATGTTTGCCTCTTGCCATGTGATCGACATCCCCCCTGCTCAGCTAGTTATGTTTGCCTTTTGCCATGTGATCCCCCCCCCCCTGCTTAGCTAGTTATGTTTGCCTCTTGTCAATGTGATTGACCCCCCCCCTGCTCAGCTAGTTATGTTTTACCTCTTGCCATGTGATCGACCCCCCCTGCTTAGCTAGTTATGTTTGCCTCTTGCCATGTGATCGACCCCCCCCTGCTTAGCTAGTTATGCATGACTCTTGCTATGTGATCGACCCCTCCCTGCTTAGCTAGTTATGTTTTCCTCTTGCCATGTGATCGATCCCCCCCCCTGCTTAGCTAGTTATTTTTGCCTCTTGCCATTTGATCGACCATCCCCCTTCTTAGCTAGTTATTTTTGCCTCTTGCCATGTGATCGACCCCCCCCCCCCGCTTAGCTAGTTATTTTTGCCTCTTGCCATGTGATCGACCCACCTCCCTGCTTAGCTAGTTATGTTTGCCTCTTGCCATGTGATCGACAGCCCCCTGCTTAGCTAGTTATGTTTACCTCTTGCCATGTGATCGATCCCCCCCCTGCTCAGCTAGTTATGTTTGCCTTTTGCCATGTGATCGACCCCCCCCCCTGCTCAGCTAGTTATGTTTTACCTCTTGGCTCGTGTTCGACCCCCTCCTGCTTAGCTAGTTATGTTTGCCTCTTGCCATGTGATCGACCCCCCCCTGCTTAGCTATTTTTGCATGACTCTTGCCATGTGATCGACCCCTCCCTGCTTAGCTAGTTATGTTTGCCTCTTGCCATGTGATCTATCCACCTCCCTGCTTAGCTAGTTATTTTTGCCTCTTGCCATTTGATCGACCATCCCCCTTCTTAGCTAGGTATTTTTGCCTCTTGCCATGTTATCGACCCCCCCTGCTTAGCTAGTTATTATTGCCTGTTGCCATGTGATCGACACCCCTCCCTTCTTAGCTAGTTATGTTTGCCTCTTGCTATGTGATCGACAGCCCCCTGCTCAGCTAGTTATGTTTGCCTCTTGCCATGTTATCGATCCCCCACCCCTGCTTAGCTAGTTATGTTTGCCTCTTTCCATGTGATCGACCCCCCCCCCTGCTTAACTAGTTATTTTTGCCTCTTGCCATGTGATCAACCCCCCACCCTGCTTAGCTAGTTATGTTTACCTCTTGCCATGTGATTGACAGCCCCCTGCTTAGCTAAATATGTTTGCCTCTTGCCATTTGATCGACCCCCCCCTGCTTAGCTAGTTATGTTTGCCTCTTGCCATGTGATAGACCCCGCCCTGCTTAGCTAGTTATGTTTGCCTCTTGCCATGTGATCGAACCCCCCCCCCTGGTTAGCTAGTTATGTTTGTCTCTTGCCATGTGATCGACCCCCCCCCGGCTTAGCTAGTTATGCTTGCTTCTTGCCATGTGATCGATCCCCCCCTGGTTAGCTAGTTATGATTGCCTCTTACCTTGTGATCGACCCTACCCCCCCCCGCTTAGCTAGTTATGTTTGCCTCTTGCCATGTGATCAACCCCCCACCCTGCTTAGCTAGTTATGTTTGCCTCTTGCCATGAGATTGACAGCCCCCTGCTCAGCTAGTTATGTTTGCCTCTTGCGATTTGATCGACCCCCCCTGCTTAGCTAGTTATGTTTGATACTTGCCATGTGATAGACCCCGCCCTGCTTAGCTAGTTATGTTTGCCTCTTGCCATGTGATCGACCCCCCCCCCCGGGTTAGCTAGTTATGCTTGCCTCTTGCCATGTGATCGATCCCCCCCCTGGTTAGCTAGTTATGATTGCCTCTTACCATGTGATCGACCCTCCCCCCGCCGCTTAGCTAGTTATGTTTGCCTCTTGCCATGTGATCGACCCCCCCATCCTGCTAAGCTAGTTATGTTTGCCTCTTGCCATGTGATTAACCCCCTCTGCTTAGCTAGTTACTTTTCCTTTCTACCATGTGATTGACCCCCCTGCTTAGCTAGTTATGTTTGCCTCTTGCCATGTGATCGACCCCCCTGCTTAGCTAGTTATGTTTGCCTCTTGCCATGTGATCGACCCCCCCTGCATAGCTAGTTATGTTTGCCTTTTGCCATGTGATCGACCCCCCCCTGCTTAGCTATTTTTGCATGACTCTTGCCATGTGATCGACCCCTCCCTGCTTAGCTAGTTTTGTTTGCCTCTTGCCATGTGATCTATCCACCCCCTGCTTAGCTAGTTATTTTTGCCTCTTGCCATTTGATCGACCATCCCCCTTCTTAGCTAGGTATTTTTGCCTCTTGCCATGTGATCGACCCCCCCTGCTTAGCTAGTTATTATTGCCTGTTGCCATGTGATCGACACCCCTCCCTGCTTAGCTAGTTATGTTTGCCTCTTGCTATGTGATCGACAGCCCCCTGCTCAGCTAGTTATGTTTGCCTCTTGCCATGTTATCGATCCCCCACCCCTGCTTAGCTAGTTATGTTTGCCTCTTTCCATGTGATCGACCCCCCCCCTGCTTAACTAGTTATTTTTGCCTCTTGCCATGTGATCAACCCCCCACCCTGCTTAGCTAGTTATGTTTGCCTCTTGCCATGTGATTGACAGCCCCCTGCTTAGCTAGTTATGTTTGCCTCTTGCCATTTGATCGACCCCCCCCCTGCTTAGCTAGTTATGTTTGCCTCTTGCCATGAGATAGACCCCGCCCTGCTTAGCTAGTTATGTTTGCCTCTTGCCATGTGATCGAACCCCCCCCCCCCTGGTTAGATAGTTATGTTTGTCTCTTGCCATGTGATCGACCCCCCCCCGGCTTAGCTAGTTATGCTTGCTTCTTGCCATGTGATCGATCCCCCCCTGGTTAGCTAGTTATGATTGCCTCTTACCATGTGATCGACCCTCCCCCCCCCGCTTAGCTAGTTATGTTTGCCTCTTGCCATGTGATCGACCCCCCATCCTGCTAAGCTAGTTATGTTTGCCTCTTGCCATGTGATTAACCCCCTCTGCTTAGCTAGTTATTTTTCCTTTCTGCTATGTGATTGACCCCCCTGCTTAGCTAGTTATGTTTGCCTCTTGCCATGTGATCGACCCCCCTGCTTAGCTAGTTATGTTTGCCTCTTGCCATGTGATTGACCCCTCCCCCTTCTTATCTAGTTATTTTTGCCTCTTGCCATGTGATCGACCCCCCCTGCTTAGCTAGTTATGTTTGCCTCTTGCCATGTGATCGAACCCCCCCTTTTGTTAGCTAGTTATGTTTGCCTCTTGCCATCTTATCGACCCCCCCTTTGAGCTAGTTATGTTTGCCTCTTTCCATGTGATCGACCCCCTCCCCATGCTCAGCTAGTTATTTTTGCCTCTTGCCATGTGATCGACCCCCTCTTCTTATCTAGTTATGTTTGCCTCTTGCCATGTGATCGACACCCCCCTGCTCAGTTAGTTATGTTTGCCTTTTGCCATGTGATCGACCCCCCCCTGCTTAGCTAGTTATGTTTACCTCTTACCAATGTGATTGACCCCCCCCCATGCTCAGCTAGTTATGTTTTGCCTCTTGCCATGTGATTGAACCCCCCCTCTGCTTAGCTAGTTATTTTTGTCTCTTGCCATGTGATCGACCCCCCCTGCTTAGCTAGTTATGTTTCCCTCTTGCCATGTGATCGACCCCCCCCCCCTTCTTAGCTAGTTATTTTTGCCTCTTGCCATGTGATTGACCCCCCCTCTGCTTAGCTAGTTATTTTTGTCTCTTGCCATGTGATCGACCCCCCCTGCTTAGCTAGTTATGTTTGCCTCTTGCCATGTGAACGACAGCCCCCGGCTTAGCTAGTTATGTTTGCCTCTTGCCATGTGAACGACAGCCCCCGGCTTAGCTAGTTATGTTTGCCTCTTGCCATGTGATCGATTCCCCTCCTGCTTAGCTAGTTATGTTGGCCTCTTGCCATGTGATCGACCCCCCCCTTGCTTAGCTAGTTATGTTTGCCTCTTGCCATGTGATCGACCCCCCCCCTGCTTAGCTAGTTATATTTGCCTCTTGCCATGTGATCGATCCCCCTCCTGCTTAGCTAGTTATGTTTGCCTCTTGCCATTTGATCGACTATCCCCCTTCTTAGCTAGTTATTTTTGCCTCTTGCCATGTGATCGACCCATTCTTCTTAGCTAGTTATGTTTGCCTCTTGCCATGTTATGGACACTCCCCTGCTCAGCTAGTTATGTTTGCCTTTTGCCATGTGATCGACCCCCCCCTGCTCAGCTAGTTATGTTTTCCTCTTTCCATGTGATCGACCCCCTCCCCCTTTTTAGCTAGTTATGTTTGCCTCTTTCCATGTGATCGACCCCCTTCCCATGCTTAGCTAGTTATTTTTGCCTCTTGCCATGTGATCGACCCCCTCTTCTTAGCTAGTTATGTTTGCCTCTTGCCATGTGATCGACATCCCCCCTGCTCAGCTAGTTATGTTTGCCTTTTGCCATGTGATCGCCCCCCCCTGCTTAGCTAGTTATGTTTGCCTCTTGCCAATGTGATTGACCCCCCCCCGACTGCTCAGCTAGTTATGTTTTACCTCTTGCCATGTGATCGACCCACCCCTGCTTAGCTAGTTATGTTTGCCTCTTGCCATGTGATCGACCCCCCCCCCCTGCTTAGCTAGTTATGCATGACTCTTGCCATGTGATCGACCCCTCCCTGCTTAGCTAGTTATGTTTGCCTCTTGCCATGTGATCGATCCCCCCCTGCTTAGCTA